>CM012451.1:0-600000 GCA_003999625.1 Oryzias javanicus | reverse complement strand
TGCCCCCCACACAGGCACATTGAAGCTGAAAGTTGTCTAATTGAAAGTTGATCTATGATTCCAATCCAGCCAGCAAGGGCAAGTGGGCCCTATATGGTTTAAAGGGCAGCGAATCTGCTAGCTCTGCTGGACTCTAGCCGACTGGAGGCCTGGAGCCGAGCTAGCTATGCTGTCCACCAGGCAGATGGCTTGCTACGCTAGCACTCTGCTGAGTCCCCACCTAAGCCAATGTAGGCAAACACAGATGGGGCCACCATGGAAACTGCAGACAAACCCAATAGGGGCCCACATTTTCTGCCCACTTTTAAACCATATGGGGCCCACATGACTGGGAAATTATGTGTTGTTGTTCCTTTTTGGTCCAATAGTTTTCCCAAAATTTCCCTCAAAGTATTTAGATAAGGGGTCTGCAACCTAAGGCTCCGGAGCCACATGTGGCTCTTTTACTGCTCATAGTGGCTCTCTGGCTGAAGAAAAATACAACAACATGGGTTTTAAAAACTATGGCTTAATTAATTTAAATTTATTTTATTTTGGTTACTTACATTTATACATTTATGGCTGAGATGTGTAAAGGTTAGGGTTGGGCATCAATTGGGTTTAATTCAGTTCTGATGCCAAATTTGGTTACTCGGCTTTTGGTTCCAATACATCTGTGCCAAAGTTTGGCCACTGTTGGCAAGTTAATAAAAAACAACGCCTACATTCTTCCCAAATCAACACATTCTCCTTCCCAACTTGGCACATATTGAAGCATGGCCAGAACCTCTGCGTCAATAATGGACGTTTTGGGTTTTGTTAGGTTTTTTTTTTTTTATGTTCTGGCTGTTCCCATTGAATCAGGGGTCTCCAACCTCTGGCTTGCAAACCAGTGCCCCGCGAATTCGCTGCCTGTCGCCTGCAGTGTTAATTTCGTTGACAAAAAATTTTCGTCATCGTTTTCGTCAACGACCTTTTTCACCAAACAAAAACGAAATGATAGCTAAACCAAAAGTCCCGCTCAGACACGAAAACTTTAACTAAATTGATTGACATTTTCGTCAACGATTAAAAACAAAACCAACAAGCTCTTTCAAGATGAGATCCAATCAAAACGACTGGTGGTGGAGAAGGGCGGGAGCAAATGCAAATCCAATCAGAACACAGAGTCCTGAAGTCGGCCTGGTGAGACGCTAATTTAATGAATTATGTGAAAAAATGCCTACTCCAGGTAGAAAACGAAGAGTAGATATATGAACAACTTTTACATTTAACGCGACTCTCAAGAAGACGTTGTGTACATTGTGTGAAGCGACCATCACATGCAAAAAAACAAGAAACCTGAAGCGACGTTTGCAGACAATCAACCCTGAAATCCACGCAAAGCTAAATATTTGCAACATTATTATTTCTAGAATATTTGACTGAATCCGAATTCACTCCCTACCCTTCTAACTGTTTTAAAGGGTGGAATTATCAGAAATAGTTTTTTAAGGCGTTACCCTAAAGACAAATAGCATCGGTGCTGTGCGGTGGAGAAGTGATGCAAGTGATGCTTTCTGTTGGAGCATGACCTTTGTTAAGTTATAAACTGATGTTGTGTATTTCCGAGTGTCAATGAGAAGTGTGGTCTTATTGTTATGGATGATTGTCCCACATGCTGGTCAAGCACATATAACATGATCACGCCTCCTGGCAGTGAAAAACTCAGTTTCCTAAACAGCAAATGACGTGTTGGGACAGATTACTCCCTGGTGAGGGTTTTTTAAATGCATTTTTTGCACTTATCTACCTCTTCAATACAAGTTTTTTATGTTCAGGCATTTATTTTAAATGGGATGAAATTATAATTTATTTTCTTAGAATGTGTTTTAAATTGTTGAAGCTTGTTCACCCGGTCAGCGGTCTTGTGTGACCCCGCCCACTATCACTCAAAGGCAGAAGGATTGGCTAAAACTCCAAAGTACTGAACAGAGTAGAAGTGATTGACATGTCCAAAAACGAAATAGACCTTTACTGAAACAAAGCACCGAAATGCAGAACCGTTTACAGTAGCTTCTTTGGTAGAACCGCGTAAATCATAATGGTTCGTACTTGGAAACGAATTTCGGTGCCCTATCAAAAGGTTTTCACATTTCTGCTGACATCAAGGGGCAATGCTTGCTTGACATTTCCTTCAGAATCCACAGATTTCAAATGATTAGAAACACTATTTTGTCATTTCTCATTTTTTTTTTTTGGGCAAGCTTAGAGCACAGATTCTCTTTTGCTGCACAACAATGGCTAGTTCAGGGGTGTCAAACATACGACCCACGGGCCATGTCCAGCCCGCCAGATAATTCAATCCGGCCCAGTTATAAAGAAAAAAAAAATATATACGAATTTTCAAAAAATAAAGCAAGTTTCTAGCCCTTTCCTGTGGCGAGTTATGGCTCTTTAAAGAAATGACCACAATGCACAATTCCACCACTAGGGAGAGCAGAGGAAACTCAGAGATCAAGAAATAAACACGCTGAATGCCAAACCATGCCGAGTTTAGGGAGAGAAAGGGAGGAGCCAAAATCTTTGCAAGTTTAACCCACTGGAACCAGGGGCCAAAAACTCTGTTTTTGTTTACTTTTGAATCTACCTCTGTATTTTCAATTTAACATGATTCTTTGGTATCATTCTAAGCAGCACAGCCTCTCCTATGTGACACTGACTCTATTTAGTCATTTTCCATGTTCTATTCAAACATCAGACATAAAGTCATGCAAAAACAGAAAATTTCGTCTGGAAAAATGGGATTCATTTAGCGGTGGACCCCCCAAAAATTTAACAAACTGATTTTTTAACTGTTTTAGGTGTAATTTCCTAAAAACTACAAGAATAAATTTAGCCAACAAACTAATCAACACATTTTTTATGGAAATACAAAAAAAATTCCAGCTGAAATTCACAGATTCCTTATTTGGGCCACAAATATGAAACGTTTCTGTTGGTAGAGGAACATGACAGACCCCATAAGCTCCATGATGTGACCTTCCTTATGTTGTCATACAGACAGTAATAGTACTTCAGTCTGTCTGTGTAGCTTCAGCTACCAAGCAGCCCCAAAGCTAAGAATTTCTCTTCTTAGATCTCCGCTGTCCACTTGACGTTTCATGGAATTCCATTTTTTTTTTTCTCTTTTCTTTTACTTTATTTTTTCCTCATAAACTTTCCATGTTGTGTTTGTGAGGAATAATAAAAAGGTTTAAGGGAGAAGTTTGATCCAGCTGAACTTCAGGTCAGTTCGGCTGGAATCTGCTCTCAGGTGGGGGCGTGTATGTCTGCTCTGTTGCTCGCCTCTCTAACAGCGGCGAGTGGGACTTTTGCAGAGAAATGCAGGGTTTCCGTGATATATTCACAATGCTGTCCCAAAGCTAAATTAAGATTACTTTCCTCCTTGTGAGGTTACTAATAGCAGAAAGCTCTGTTTTGCTCCGCCCCCACCGCAGGTGAGCTGACCTGCAATGCTGCCGTCTGATCAAAGTTTGTCTACCGCCTTATTTATTAAAATCAAAGATTGCTTTTGCCCAAAAACTACAAATAAAGGCCACATTCTGCATTCTGTAAAAAAGTTAACGTTTATTTTAGATGGCATTATATAAAGACGATCTCACAGCTGCACAGCAGGACACCTGAGGGCGTGTGTCATTTGCAGAGAGTTAATTTAGTTTAATTTTTCATTGATTAACACATATATATTTGAGACAACGTATTTATTTTCTTTAATGTCAGATGTAAAACATTCAGTCTGTATAAAATTGGTAAGAGCAAGATACCAGCTGTTTAAATACAACAGAGGAGATCTGTATTCTGGAGAGGGCTCCCTCTGGTGGTTGGGAGGAGAACTGGAAGTTGGAGTCCTGACAATAACAAGTTGAGGTCCGGCCCACTTGAGATCAGACTGGTTAAATGTGGCCCCCGAACCAAAATGAGTTTGACACCCCGGGCTAGTTGATGTCTCGAGGGGGATAGTTGCTGAAATATCATAGAAAGTACATGGAGAGAACTGGACTGATTATCTGGACTGGACTGACTTAAGTACCTGCTGGTCCCAGAAAGCCAAAATCTCATTAAATTCTATTGAAAAACCGCTATTACTCAATCATTCTGTTTGTCAGAATAACCATTCCATATCTCACTGGGGTGTCCGCTTGTCCCATCATCATTGGACAGATTCTTTCCAAGCCCGCTTTCAGTGGGAGGGAAGTGGCAAGACCAACTAGGACCAATCACTGCTCACTAACGTTGTCTGGTCCCAAAAATGGTTAAATCCGTACTGCGGAAAAAAGTGACTGAATTGACTTCATTTCGTTGGAACCTCAGATAAGGCATTCTCTAGTGGTGATGTCACAGCCTTGTTTTGTCCATCTCTATATATGTCAGGGGTGTCCAAAGTCAGTCCTTGAGGGCTGGTGACCTACATGTTTTCCAACCGACCTGCCATTGAAGCTCCTTATTCACCTGATCCAGGTAATCAGCAGCAGATAAGGCAGGAGTTCTGGAAAACTAGCAAGAAGCCTTACTGTGGACACCCCTGATTTTTTTCAATGAGAAATATTTGGAATAGGCAATTCCAGGCCTCGAGGGGCGCATTCCTGTATGTTTTCCATCATCCCATGTTCTGGCATGTTTTAATTGGCTAGACACACCTGAGCAAGGTAACCAGTGGTTAGTAGGGCTTTGATATCTGGAAATCATGCAGACCCTCGAGGACTGGAGTTATTCATCCCTGATGTAGTATAATTATACATCAATGAAGTCATGTTTATGTTGAGGTTAACAGTAGTAAACAGGAATAAAGATGATAGCTCATCAAAGTAGCCCTATAAGGTCTACTTTGTCTTGTGTTGTTTTACACCTTTCATAGGAGCCCATTGTCTGCGCTCTGATGATATTGTTTGGCCACAGGAAGTCTTTTATTTTAAAAGGAAGTCATGTGAGCTCTGTCAAAAGTAAAATCCTATTTCACATTTTTAGAAAATGTTAGTTTCTCTTAATATTTCTGTTTTTGTTCGTGCCAAAAAATAATTATAATTCATATTCATAAAAAAATTGTAATGAGTGCAAATCAGTATAAAAATGTCCAACCATCCATCCAAACCTGCTATATCCCTTTCAGGGTCACAGGGTTGCTGGAGCCTGTACCGGTCACTGCTGGGGGAAGGCAGGGCACACCCTGGACAGGTTGACAGTCGGACAAGGGCACAAATCCCTCCCACAAACTCACACAAACACCCACGAACTATATCTTCTAAAGAGTTAATAAGTTGTTGCAGTTCCTTCTTGGTCTGGATCTTGGTCTGCTTTAGACAGCCAACACCAGCGTCTGTGACCACATCTTCATCACAGGAAAAGAAACCTGGAACTACACGTTAGACAGCCCATCCTCCTCTTCCTTATCAATGAACAAAACTCCATTGACAAATGAGATATTTTCCGAGTCCAGACAAAGTGAGGAGAAACTTACAGAAGATAATTACCTGAGCTTATCCCTTGAGTCAGACTAAAATAGCTTGAGTGGATGCAGCTCTGTGGCTGATTCATAAGCAGCGACATCAGCGTATGTAGCCAAGTTCATGAATGTTAGGAGGAAAGAAAACACTTGAACACTCTTACAAATTTACCTGGGCGTGCCTTAACCCTAACCTTTTGAATGAGAACAGACACTGGAACCCTTTAACACCTGAGGGGTGATGCTTAAACGCAAAACGCAAAATCTTTAACATTCTCTAATAATTCCAGCAGATTTTGGATCTGCTGGAATTATTGTGTTAATGGTTGAGAAGTTCCAGTAAATCAAAGAATGTAAACACTGGAGCTCCGGTGTTAAAGGGTTTAGGATGGCAGCACAGACAAAACTGAAAAAGTCCCAGCTTGCTGTTTTCTACAGACACCCCAATCGACCCAGCGTCATGGTGTTAGTCCGTCACCGGGTCCACGTTCTGAAAGGTGGGAGCTTCAGAGGGGGCTGGGCAGTAAGCATTGGCTTGTGTTTGTTATGGGTGCAAATGACATATGTCAGGCATCAGTAGACTACTGCTCTCCTCAGCATCCATTCATCCATCCCGTACAGAAACTGGCTCCAGAAAATGCTACAATGAAGCTACTCACCCATGTCTGCCATGGCTGCTGGTCAGCAGACTCTGCTAGCTGTCTGGCGGAGTGCCGGCGCTGTGTCTGTGCCCGTCAGCTGGCCCTTGATGTCCTTTCACTAATCCTATTTTACAACTCCCCCCTTTTTCTAGCTACTTATCTCTGTGTCACTCCTCCTTCCTGCTCGCTCTGCGCCTGCTCCTCTCTCCTCTGCTCATTTGCAGAAGGAGCTTTCTAGCTCTGCTCATAACCAATCACCACAACACAGTAAACCTCCTTCAAAATATTGATCTTTGATAGTGTGAAAAATGTTCTTTTCTTTTTTTAATTTAATTTTACTTTAATACTCTCCAAGGGGATTTACATGTATTTTTTTTAAATCTATTCATGTAAACCGGTAAGAGCCTTAGGGAGCACCTGTGGGTCAGGGGTCTTGCTCATGGGTCATTACCCAGCCAGCAAGGCCCTCATGGTTAGTTTTAGGTTGGATAATCGACAGACATTCAGCCTGAACATCTAGCATCATCTCTTAGGGGCCGTCAATAAATTCATGAGTGTATTATATTTATTTCAATAGCTTCAAAACAATGTGATCCAATGAGATTAAATCTATGCTCAATGATAGTCCCTATTTACCCACATCAGACATAGCACTTTGTTTTTTTCAATTGTTTAATATTAATATTTTACATGAATTTTTAATATTACAGTCTCAACGGCTTGCATTTGAAATATGCCAATCTATTTCAATAGCCTACAAACCACGCGGCCCAATGGGAAGAAGTCTTAAAGTCCCTACGTACCTTCATGGTACATAGCACTTTGCTTTGCAATCATAAATGATGATTTTTTTAATATATGAATTATTACATTCAAATTCTAAAGATTGCATGTGAAATCTGTTATTCCTATTCAATAGCTGCCACACCATGTAAATGTTACACACACTTATATAGCACCTTCTATCCTCCTTCGAGGGCCCAGGGAACTTCACAGTCACAGACTCACCCTCCCATGCCAACCATCAACCAGGGACAATGTGGGGTTCAGTGTCTTGCCTAAGGACGCTTCGACAAATGGGTCAACCACCCTTGTAAACAAACAAGATAAAATGTGTGTTGAATTGCGGGTCCTACTAATCTATATTACTTTGTTTTGTATTTGTCAATGATGAATATTTGAGATACATTTTTAATATTAAACTGTCAAAGGCTGACATGTGAATTCTTGCATTTTTTTTTCAATCACATGTGACCCAATGAGATTAAATGAGTCTGATGTAAGTAAGTAAGATCTTTCATTCAGCATAGTTTTCATTCACTCATCTTCTTGGCTGCTTTATCCCTTTTGGAGTTTTGGGGTCGCAGGAGCCTAACCTGGATACTGATGGGTGAAGGCAGGGTTCACCCTGGACAGGTCACCAGTTTGTCACAATCACACACCCATGCACTCCTCTGGCTATTTAGAGTCACCAATTAACCTGTTTTGGACGGTGGGTGTAAGCTGGAGTCCCCAGTGAAGACCCACGAATGCACGGGGAGAACATGCTAACTCCACAAAGAAAAGTCCCCAGTTAGTGCTTCTGTTTCTGATTTCATATGTGAGCCTTTGAGATTTTAATACAGAAATGTGTATGAAATATTAATAATCAACAATTGATGTCCAATGAAGGTAAATAGTGACTGTCATTCATCATACATCTCATGTTGTTGGGTCACACGGTTTAGAAGCTATTGAAAAAAAATTGTCAGACTTCATATGCAAAGCTTTGAGATTATAATACTAACATTCATATAAAATAATTGTCATCAAACATGGCAAAACAAAGTGCTATGTCTGCTGAAGGTAAGTAGAGAATATTATTCAGGCTACATTTCATCTTCCTCGGAAGCTTTTGAAAAACATTGCTAGATTTAATATGGAATCCTTATAAGATTTTAATATAATAGTTCATATAAAAAATAATCATTTCTGAGGGCAAAACAAAGTTTTATGTACGATAAAGATAAATAGAAACTATAATTTGGCATAAAATTCATTCCTTTGGGTCACAGGGTTTGGAAACTATTGAAAAAGATATAATTCACTCTTGAATTTGTTGATTATCCCTAAGATGCTGCTGGATATTCGGGCTGAATGTGTCGAATATCAAACCTAAAACTAACTTCTCCACAGCTTTTTGTCCACATTGGCTTGGTGGATCCTCAGTGGGTAGGCTTACTATGCTATCCAGTCGCCTGGTGGAGCACGGAGTTTGCTTCAGCGGAGCTCGCTAGCTCAATATAGTGGAACTTGCTAGCATGCTACAGAGGAGCTTGCCGGTTTACAAAAGATAACAAAATGCTCTGTAACAAACAAATGAGCCAGGTCTGTTTACCAGCTAACCGCTTGAATGGATAGTTGTTTGTGTGTCATCGTTAGGATTATAAGGCTGTTCCATCTTACAGACATAGCTTGCACTAACAATGCACTCTAAAGGTGCATTCACATCGAACAGGAATCACGCGGGCGAGGTGGCCAGTTTCAATGTTAACTCAATGGAACAGGCGTGCTCTGAGGCGAATTAAAGTCCCGGGCGCGATTTGAGTGACTGGCATGAGGGTCTGCCAGCCGCGGTAGCTGCATCATCAAACTCAGGAACACATTTTTTGACAGGCAATGACCACCAAATTTGTCATGCTGCGAAAGAGGGGCGCGGCAAGCAAATTTGTTACGTGACTCGCGTTTGGTGTGGAAGGATCTTTATGCTTTCCAGGTTATTAGTCAGGCAGAAGAAATCTTTCCCTTTTGAATCAGGTTTATCCACAGCAGCAAATTCATTTAGTTTTGTGTCAGAAAATGTTCAAATCTAAGCTGAAAATTTTTTTATTTATCAATGTGTCTTAAAATGGGAACTATTTTTTGTGTATGTTTTTAATATTTTAAATTTCTGAATTTTAATCTTGTTGACTTTTATGATTTTGCCTGTGTTTTAGCAGTAGATTTTTATTTCCTTTTTATTATTTATATTTTTTTACAGCACTTTGAATTGCCTTGGGTAAGAATTGTGCTTATGACTAAATTTGCTTGCTTATTGTTTTTATATATTTATCGTTTGTTTCTGTATTAGTTATCAGGCAAATCTATTTTAAAAAGTTGTCACTAGATGATATTCACAGTTTAAATTCAAAGCAGCTGAAAAGAAAACTCTGATGACCCAGCACTCTAGCAGCATTTAAACGCATCACTTATAGAAGAATCTTGGAGATGTGAAAAGAGTCTCACATCAGATTTGTCTGTAAATTAGATTTTGAGTGTGTGTTACAAGGGATTTGTGTGTCTGGTTAGTTTTAAGCTGTTGTGATTTAAAGTTGTGCTTGTGTAAATTGTATTTTGTGTTTTTTAGTTTTTTTACATGTGAAAACATTGCAATTGTACACAGTTACACACATTGTACACACATGTATTGGATGGGTTACAAATCAAGATTCACGCATGCACAGACCAGATGAGACTGTTTTCTCTCCATACCCTGAAAGCTGCTGTCACAGTGTGGTGTTGCACTCATCAATCAAGCATACAGCGCCATTGTGTGGCTAGAAAGGAACACAGCAGCATCTAAGGCTGCTTGTTTTTGTTGGAATATTCTGACATTTGCAAAATAGCATTTTCTCCAACTCCAATCATTGTCATAAAAATCTCTAAACAAAAAACATAAATCAATAATAATAAATCAATAAATTTAAAATAAAATAAAGCCTTTGCTCAAAAAGTCACACATAGATTTCTTTGATTTAACCATTCATTCCTTTTTTTATTTGTGAAAAACCCAGAGAAGAAGGCACTGTTCTGCACTGTATTGATTTGTTACAATCAAAGTTGTGACTAATCTTATTGACATCACATTGAAGTGGAAACATTTGAAATAACCCATGTTTTTATTCTTTGGGCTTTGATTGTGACTCTGAGCCTTCACCTCTCATTCTTAGTTTAAGTTAAATATTTGAATGTTTTCTTATTTGCTACATATTTTCAGCGTCATTGATAAGTGCTTTTTAATTGGTCCCTTGTGTGTTCTTCTTGGTCTGTAATCACAGTTTCTTGTGGGATGAGACAAAGTGTGATAAAAAATAAGTAAAATAAGTACAATAAAGTAAAACAGGGATGACCAAATCAAAGTATTTCTTAGGCTATATTCAGACAGTCTTGCTCCATCAACCTATTTGGTAATTTTAAACTGTAACTATCAACCATCTAGGTTTTAAAAATAAAATTATTTCATCTTTTAAATACAGAATTAAAAAAATGCACATTTACTTATTCAAAATAGATAGTGCTCAATCAAATTAACAATCAAATCAAATTAAAATTTAAATTACATTTTAAATTAAATTTTTTACAACTTTTGAACGTTTTTATCTTCACTATTTTTTTTTCTCTATTGTTCCAAAAACTGCAGCGGTATTATAAAACTATATTTTAAAAAAGAAAAAGACAAAAACAACACACAATGTTTTCCTGTAAAGAAACACTTACTGTAAAAGAAATGATTGCTTGTATTAGTAAAATTGCATTATTTTTAGCAAAAATATGACTTTATTGTTTTTAAAGTTGAATTTGTCTATGAATGTACTCAAACCTTTTTTGTATTGTTGGACATTAAACAAAGATATTTTAATCCAAACATTTGGAATGCATTTCACTGAGCAACCAGACTGAGACTGAATGTGAGAATAAATAGTATTTTCTATATTAAAAAAAAAAAAAAAACTGTGAAAAAGCTGTTGATTCCAGTGAAAATGTTAGATTGTCTCTGCTTGTTTCTTTCCATGTCTCCTTTCACACATGAATAATGTTGTTCATATACAGTACATCAGAAAAGATCAAATGGACACAGGAATAGTTAAATTGTTTTGTTCTTGGAACTATGCATTCAACATAATTTCCAATACAAGTAAAACATTTCCACAAAACGTATTCACTATGATCAGTTTTAAACCAATTATGATGTTAATGCATTAAAAAACAAGGAATTGACCTTTTCCAGAACTGACTACAGCTTTTCCCAGAGTTTTTTTGCTGATTTCTACATGAAGTGATGTGACTGGTGTTGGGGTGGGTGTGGGGTGGGGGGTGGGAGTGAGGGTGGGGTGGGGAGGGGTGACTGACACCATATCATCAAACAGATACCACTGAACATCCTCCTCCTGTACCCGGACCTGTTCAGAAAAATCTGTTGACCCCCAGTTGTGCCACGTGAAGTGTGTTTCTGTCATGTCTGTGATGACCCCAGAGTACAGATCAGCATTATAACTCTAGACTCACCACTGGCCTACAGCTTCAGGCACCTGCCATTCTACCAAGTCTATGAATGAATGAATGTATGCATGAATGAATGAACTTTATTTACATAGCACTTTTATCACTCCTTTCAGTGTACCAAAGTGTTTCACAATAAAAGAATGAAGAGGGTTCCAAAAATAGACAAATTAAGAACAAAATGTATAAAACAGCATCAAATTACAAAAGCAGTTTGCAGTAAAACACATAAAAGATAAATAATAATACAATCAAATAATTAAAAATAAAAGGCCACCAACTATTGAGCATTAAAAGCCATTCTAAAAAGGTGTGTTTTCAAATAACCTTAAAAACTGTTAAGGTCTGACATCATCCTATTCCATAGCTGAGGAGCTACAGAAAAAGCACGGTCACCCCAGCGTTTGTCGTGACCTGAGGATCTCGAGCAGATACTGATTAGTAGACCTTAAAACTCTTGAAGAGCCACGGACGTTTAAAAGCTCAATTAAGTAAACTGAATCGAGACGATGAAGAGCCAAGCAGTAAAAGTTTAGACTGAATTCTAAAATGAACAGGGATCCAGTGAAGAGGCTCGAGTACCGGCGTGCTGCTGCATTCTGGACTAACATGGAGACGGTTGAGTGATCGCTGAGTGAAACCAAAGTAGAAAGAATTACAGTAATCTATGTGAGAGGTGATCATGGCGTGGATGATGATTTCTATCATTTGAAACAGGAAAGTCTGCTTTTAATTCAATTATTATTTATTTATTCATTTCTATAGCTCAATATCGCGATACAATCAGTGGGATTACTGCTAACTGTAAAAAGATATAAAGTCAGTCAAAATGTAAAGTCAGGTGGTAGCTGCTGGTTTCTTAACTAAACTAACTAAGTTAAATCCCTGTCCTTAGACCCTCCTTCTTGGTGAGGAAAAACTCAAAAAAAAAAAAAAAAATTTGGGGAAAAAATAAGAAACTGTTAAAGAAAATAAGAAATCGTTCTAGAAGAATGAGCTCATCTAACTCTACAACTACATGTGTAAATAGTGTAGCAGATG
The DNA here is from genome assembly GCA_003999625.1 of Oryzias javanicus. NCBI lineage: Eukaryota > Metazoa > Chordata > Actinopteri > Beloniformes > Adrianichthyidae > Oryzias > Oryzias javanicus. The sequence goes on along the minus strand of CM012451.1, from coordinate 587,559 downwards.
GGCTGGGAGATAGCTGGGGATGCAAAACGTGCCAGAGGCGAGGTCCACTGCCTTGAACAGGAACGCCAACAAGTCTCCTGGAAACAGAGCGGGAAAGAAGAACAACACATGAATCACACTGCACCAAAAAATAAAATAAAGAATAAAGGAGAGAAGTAGATGAAAACAGAACTCCAGTGCACCATACCATTCCCAGCTTCTAACTTCAAGCAGCCTTCTTACAACTAATTGTTATTGGAATTTAATTCAAATAGTAGTAAGTTTAGTGCAGAATGGCACACATAGCAAGTGGTAATAATAGCAAATAATAGAGAATCTATGCTTGACAGCTGTCTGAATACAGACCAAGCACAAGGTTCTGGACTCTGGATCAAATTAAGCAGACTCGGTCTGACTAAATGATTTTTCCAGTCTGAATACACCCCTAGATTTTTTTTAATCCGTTGGATACTTTTGTGGCAATACTACATTAGGATGTGTGAAGGGGAACATGTCAAGTTCTGCAAAAATATTAAAGAAATGTGTCATAAATGGTTGTACTGCATCTTACAGTTATCTGGACGTCTAATAATTGTAATTCTTATTTACATTCTGCATGCAAATATTTAAAAAGAATGAAGGTAAGTCTTTATGAACATGACTTTTAATCAGAGAAATGCAGCGAAAACGCTTCAAAACCTCTTTGTTCACAGCTTGAATGTGTTGATTGCCCTTGAAGACTCCATTCCAATCATATTAGATCTGAGAAACCGTCAGACTGGATGATGCTCAAGCTGCAAACAAAACACGGACTGGTAAATTAAAAGGAGAATACCTCCAAGGACTTGTCATCTAACTTGCTGCATGCGGCGTTTCCAGCAGGAATCATCTGAACCCCCATATGCACACAAGTCAAGAGAGTCCTGCTGCCCACACACTGGCGCTCGCACAGATAAAGGTGCACACATAAACAGGCACATGCATTAACACACACACTTGCACACGCCCAGTCTTCTCCAGCAGATCTGCGTGCTGGGAGCTTATATAAGAGGGAGTGGGAGGCTGAAGCTATTTCAGGACCAGAAAAGATGCAAGTGTGCATGAGATGTGTGCACGGCTATCGTGCCCGAATGGATTTGTTCTGGTCCTGCTTTGTGTGGGTAGACCGGTGTAAGGACCATGATGACTGATTCAGTGGGTTTCATAAGCAGCCAAGTTTGAACAGAAGTTCAGCTCAGAAGCTCCAAAGGTGTGTGCTACAGGCCCCCCCCCCCACCCCCCGACAAGCTAAATACCCGGCAGCTGCAGAAACACTTGCTGCTGCTACAGAAAAATCCGGTTGCCGGAGTGATTTTTGTGCCATTATTCCAAGTGTAACATTCACTATCTTAAACATAAAATTGAGTTTAGTCACTGATACATAAAATGTTTTTACAATTATACACCTTGTGTGTCAGAAGATTTATAATCCCCTATTGATCAGTCAAATATATCCAACACAAGAGACCTAAAGTGTTCAATCAGCCGCTGGACCAACAAGTTTAAAGTAAACGGAATCAAAAAGGCTCTGCAGTCTGCCAGGTTTCCTGAGAAGTGTGGGGCAGGGATATAGTGTTCTGAGGATGATGTGGAGACAGCTGGAGCTTCAACTGCAGAATCAGAAAAAAAGGTTGACTTGAGAGAAGACAAGGAACATGTATGTTACACACCTCAGACGACAAAGACGGCTGCTTGGTTCCTGGTTCAGAGACTTGGAGCAGGGTTGTTCATTCCTGATCCTCCAGATCCACCACCCTGCCATCTGACTGAGCTAATCAGCAGCTGGCAGGACTTGGAGATCTGGAAACAGTCAGGGTGGTAGATCTGGAGGACTAGGAACGAGCAGCCCTGAGTTAGAGTGATCTGTTGCAGCTCAGGGGGGCAGCTCAGCTCCGAAATGCAACTGGTTGGTGGACAGGATGACTACAAGACATTGTGGCAGTAAGTGAGGTTGACGGCTTCACCCCTGCACCACAGCTGCCATCATCCACGGCTTTATGTTTTGCTGATTGTGTGTGTGGAGCTGACTGATGGTGTCAGGTATGAGCTTGGAGTGTCATGGCAACACAAGTCTGTCCGCACGTGTCTTTTCGTGCATGAACGTGTGAGTGTGTAGGAGGCTGCAGAAGGCCTGGCAGCGCATGCATCAGCGTGAACTCATCGAGGTCTTTACCTCTGCATGATGCCTGATCAATTCCGTCAGTGTGAATGCCTGTCAGGGCGTGCAGAGCGCTCTGCAACAGCGCCTCAGTTGAAAGATCACCTCTGAAATCATTTGTATTAGAAATAAAAACCAGTAGCTCACATTACTTTCAAAGTGAGAATAAATCGTTGGCATGCTAATGATTGACTTTTTGATTGACAGCCTAAATTTGGATCTGATATTTTCCAGCTGCTGTGATAAATCTTCAGCCCTCTAGTTTTAGTTGGGATCTACAGATTCTTTCATTTGAGCTTCTTCAAATTGCAGATTAAAATTCCACAGCTCCATTTCTAAAGTAATGTAAAAACCAAGTAAATAGTTTGATATTTGTTCATTTTAAGATCCTTATACCTAAAGAAATAAAAAAAACTTTTATTGAATTTGCTGTTTTAGAAAAAGACTGTAGAAACTGTGAGAGTTTGTCTAAGCTCCACATTACAATCTGTTGCATCTGTAAGCAGAACTGCTTTAGTAAAGCACAGACAGGGGAGGTCATTCCTTTTTAAATGTCCTTATCCTCCTTGTTCCTGTGAATCATTATTCACACCACATGAATCGTGTTCAAATGTTTATTCGCCTCGTCAGTGCAGCAGAGTCAGTGCTCAGGCAGACAACCACTGACTTCACGTCCAGTTTTTCAGCCATCACTGTCTCGCCCACTCTGTCCTCTTATAATTAGTCTTGTGTGTAATGTGAAAATCTGATGGCACAGTGCAGAATGCTTTTCTCTGTGTAGACACACTCAAACTATATTTATTTATTTGTTTGTTAATTTTTTGCAGTGGCAGCAGCTCAGGAGGAGCAGTTTCCTGATTCTGCAATCACTCATCGATAAATGGGATGAAGAAGAAAAGGTCAAAAAAAGACAGAAATCAATTTATGCTGCGCACAAAAATTAAAGGAACACTTTTTTTATTGGGTCTGGCATGAACTGAATTAAACCTGAGCACTGCTCGTGCCCTACAGAATGACCTCCAGAGGGCCACTGGTGTGAATGTCTCTACCCAAACAATCAGGAACAGAATTCATGAAGGTGTCCTGAGGGCCCCACGTCCTGTAGTGGGCCCTGTGCTCACTGCCCAGCACCGTGGAGCTCCACTGGCATTTGCTCAAGAACACCAGAATTGACAAGTCCTCCACTGGCGCCCTGTACTTTTCACAGACCAGAGCAGGTTCACCCTGAGCACCTGTGATAGACGTGAAAGAGTCTGGAGAAGACCAGGAGAACGTTCTGCTGCCTGCAACGTGGTTCAACATGACAGGTTTGGTGGTGGGTCCAAATATATTCGTCTCAAAAAAAAAATTTCTCTCACGACCCGGTGGCAAGGGGTCCATACCGGTCCACGGCCCGGTGTTTGGGGACCACTGCTCTAGAGGCAGTTTCTGAAATACTCAGACCAGCCCGTCTGCCTTCATCAACCATGGCATGTTCAAAGTCACTTCAGTCTCCTTTCTTTCTCATTCTGATGCTCAGTTTGAAAGTTAGTAGATCATCTTGACCAGGTCAAGTCTGAGGTCGACCATGGTGCTCACTTGTTGCTTGGTTCATGAAAGTCTACCTTACACTTATACAGTCACTGCTTTCGTCCTCACTTCCAGTCTTTGTGGAAGCTTTCCATTTAAAAAACTGCATTTACGTTGATCCATCCATCCATCCATCCATCCATCCATCCATCCATCCATCTTCTTCCGCTCATCCAGGACCGGGTCGTGGGGGCAGCAGTTTAAGCAAAGATGCCCAGACTTCCCTCTCCCCGGTCACTTCCTTCAGCTCCTCTGGGGGACTCCGAGGTGTTCCCAGCTGAGAAACGTAGTCTCTCCAGCGTTTTGTGGGCCTTCCTTGGGGTCTCCGCCCAGTGGGACATGCCCAGAACACCTCTCCAGGAGGCATCCAGACCAGATGCCCGATCCACCTCAACTGGCTCCTCTGGATTTGGAGGAGAAGCGGCTCTACTCCGAGCTCTCTCCAGGTGACCTAGCTCCTCCCCCTATCTGTAAGGGAGCGTCCAGCCACCCTCTGGAGGAAACTCATTCCATCTGCTTGTAGTCGGGATCTCTGTCAGGTTAAGTCTTTGGGGACCCAAAATACGACAAACCCAGAAGTTCAAGAAACCAGATTTATTAAGTTCTTTGTCTTGGGGAACCCCTGGCGTAGGACAATGCAGCCAATACACGGACATGGATGAGGAGAACAGGCTGCAGAGACGGAGTGGAGTCCTCGGAGAGCAAAGGGAAGGTGTGGCTCCAAACACAAATGTTCAAGGGACGAGGGAAAACCAGGAGGACGAGGAACTCAGGAAGTTGGGGTTCAGTGACGAACTTGTTCTTAGTCCAAATAATAATCACCAGAGTTCTTCTGGGAAAAACTCCAAAAATCAAAGTTCAGGGGACTTACGAGGCTGGGGTAAGAAGAAGGAGGAGGCAGACAGAATTAGGCACCGTGAGGACTGGAGCAAATGCAGGAACACAGGCTGGCTTGAGTAGGGGAGGTAGGCAGGCAGGCAGGACAGGATTTTGCTGAGGCAGAGGCAGGAACACAGGCTGGCTTGAGTAGGGGAGGTAGGCAGGCAGGCAGGCTTTTGCTGAGGCAGAGGCAGGAACACAGGTTGGCTTCAGTGCTTGCAGTGCAACGATCCAGCAAGGATGAAAGGCAGAGGCAGAGCTTTATAGGAGCAGGCACAGGTGGAGGAAATCAACTGATTAGCAGCAGGGCAGCTGCTGCCATGACAATCTCGTTCTTTGAGTCTTTGAGTCTTGACCCAGAGCTCATGACCATAGGTGAGTACTGGAACGAAGATCGACCGGTAAATCGAGAGCTTTGCTTTCTGGCTCAGCTCTCTTTTCACCACAACGGACCGGTACAGCGACCATACAACGATGGACGCCGCTCCAATCCGTCTGTCGATCTCACGCTCCGATCTTCCCTCACTTAGGAAACAAAAACCTACGATATTTAAACTCCTCCACCTGAGGCAGGAGCACTCCACCCACCGACAGAGGACAAACTATGTTTCTACGTTAATTCAACCAATCAGAATTTGAGTTGGAGTCTTTGTAGCTTCATGAGAGCGGGTGATGATGTAATCCCCTCTGATTGTAAGGTCAAAGCTCGCGCTACCAAAAGCTAACTTCTTCTGCGCTTTAGGCCGTAGGCAGTAGCTGCACTTAATTTTGTTTTGGAAGTTGATTTAGTTGCAGATTTATTCTGTAAGCCATTCTTAAAATAGACTTTTCTAGAAAAACTGGACATTGTCAAAAAAGGCGAAACTATTGAGCCTCTCCACAGGAAAAAGGATTTGTCCGGCACTTTCAACCTTCCAGCAGTTCTGACGGGCAAGAGTAACAGAGTTTTGGGAGAGAACATGAAAAAGCTGGTGTTAATCACCCTAATCGACCCCCAGAGATTTTGGGAGCACCACAAAAACTTCCCGCTGCAGCTTAGCTGCCATCAGAACTGACATGCAGGATTCTGACTTCCTGCAGGGACGGAGTTCATCTTTAAATTAATTGGATTTTCTGTAAAGAAAAAAATATAAAACTGTTTTTTTCAAATTTAAGGAGTTGTCAATTGTGCTTTGATGTTATTGCAGTGGGAGGAGCCTTGCAGGTGCGGAGTTTGTTTTGATAATATGTGCTATTGTAGTGAATTCTATCTATTTAAAATGATCCATTTATGATGGAATTGTTCCACAAAATAATAATATTCATATATAACAGGACGGTGCTAGAAACAAAAAATAGTACATGTTAAAGAGGATGGTTTTGGATGAGGAAGACTGAAGGCTCAGCTCAAATAAATAAAGTGGCCAAATAAGTGGCCAGATAATGTATAATGACTTGTTTCTGTGTAATCTGCAACTTCCCTTTGAAAATTGTATTCTATAAATCTAAAAGTACTTCTCCAGAAGAGACACTTGTATTACAGATTGGATGTTTCCTTGGGGCTTGTGAGGATTGTGGACTTTTGTCAGTTATGCTATAAGTTTTGGTCATGCTCTGTTCAGAATCGTCCCTCAGTCACACCAGTTTCAGGTTCGTCATGATCCCCAGCTGTCTTTACTTCACTTAATTACCTCAGTCTATTCAAGAGTCTGCTTTTTCCTTTTTTCTGCTCTGTTCTGGGTCTCCATGGGTTCTTATCGTGTTTTAGTTTATTTATTAAACATTTTAAGCTTCTATCACCAAGGCTGGGTCCTCCAACAACACTTCCTGACAGGCCTGTTTCTTTACTATTGAGTTAAGCTCTCAAATACACATTCTTAGCAGTTTTTTGTCAAAACAATTTGTAAATCACTGATCATGTTTTAAACGTTAAAGGCTTTCATTTTCAGACTTAATGACTTTAGTACATTCATTCCATCACCATGGCACTATCTTCTTGTTACTTCTTCCCAAACTTTTTGGAATTTGATTTGTTACATTTAAAATTAGTCTACCATATCACTTAATTCTTCTGTAAGTAGTCTAGTGTTATTATTTCCTATTTCTTGATAACATAAATGTCTACATTTGTCCCCTTCAGCATCTTCGAGTTTTTCAACATTCTCGGTTGATTCCCATCTGATACTATTTAATACTATTGTCAAATCCACTGCTGATTGTCCATCAGTTCTTGCATTTAATCGTGTCTGATGTCAGTTAAATGGACTAAATTATTATTTTCAAGCAGTTCCTCAACTGCCAAACTGAGGACAATTTCCACAGATCTGACATCTTTCAACAAACTTAAATCTTGCAGAGTTTCTACAGTAAGTTTTTTGTGAGTTTAATGATTCATTAATTTAAAGTTGCTATTTGCCTTTCAAGCAAATCTCAATAATTCATTCCAAATGAACTCCTGTCAATATATGATCAAACTAGGAGTGTAAAGATTCATTCATTAAATTATTTCTATCCAACCAGATTGATCTGGGGCAGAAATGAATTGAATTGACCTATACCATAAAAAAAGCTTCAAAAGATCAACATTGGAACGTACCATTTGGATTGAACCATGGTAGGTTTATTTTACATATATTTTATTTTACCACATACGCCACGACCCGCAACAATGTGTCTACTGTTAAATGTCTACTGTTTCTTGGAGAGCGTTATCAGTTCTGTGCGCAGCATCAGAGGAGGGATGACACAGGTGGCGCCCAAGACGTGACCCTATTTTGGAGTGGAAATGATGTCACCAGAACTTCTCTTACCTAATGTCAATCATAAAAGTAGCTGATGCGCTCCAAGCCCCACACCAAGATAAAATTAGGCTCAGCAGCTAAAACAAAAGTCTGAATTGAAACTATAAATTGAGGCCCGAAAATAAAGACGGAGAAAAATAGGAAAAATATTTCTAGCATTTCCTTCATCTTTACAATGTGTGCTTTGAGTTTTAAACGGTATAGAATTTTTTTTCAATCTGTCTATCTTTTAAAATCTTGTTTTTGGTTCACTTTAGGCTGATCCTGATTTGACCTGATGGAGTTCTGTCTGACAGCTGGATCATGTTCTCCAGTGTCTGTGACAAACCTCATTAATGTTCAGGAACTAGTCCCTGCAGCCTGGTTTCCAAAACTGATGGACAGACTTCCCTGAGGAAAGGAGCTGTTTTAGTTCTGGATTAAAGCCCGCAGCGAGGCAAGCAGATGCAGAATGACGCTGTGAGTCCGCACACATGTGAAATCCAAGTGTGTTGTCTTCCTCCCACTCACTCTGGTTTTCTCTTCCTCTTCCTCTTTTGTCTTCCATCTCTTCCACTCTCTTTTTCTTCCTCTCTATCTTCCTGTCAATCCCGCGGTACCTCTCTCATCCCTCCCCCTTCTGTGGGAAGCTGCCTTTGTGCGCATGTCGTCGATGAGTCAATTTGTGGAGGCAGTGCGTGCACGCACAAACACACGTGCACGCTCATGCACATCTCCCACAAAGGCATCTGCTTCAGTCTGTCTCTTTGTGAGATGCAGCACCAACAGAAGGGGGTGGGGATGGGGGGCAGCAGAGGCAGGGAGGGGTAAGAAAGGATATAGAGGAAGGACTGGAACAAAAATAATTGAGTGACCACAGCAGAGGCGAGGAGAAAGACCGGCTCCAGAAAGAAGACCGACTCGGAGGAGGAGATGATCCTGCAGCAGCCGAGTCTCCCATCCTGACTTCTGAGGAGTTTGGCCGCTGAGATGCTGATTTCTTCCATCTGAGTCTGAGCATCTTCACTTTGAGAAAGTGTGTGTTGGTACGTGAACGAAGCCATGGCGAGCGCTCAGCCAGGGGTCCACGCACTGAAACTCCAGCCTCCCTCCGTCTCTCACACTCTGAGGAACGGGAGCAACTTCATCAAATGGGATGAGGTAAGGTTCCTGCTCCTGTCACACGGAGCCTCTGTGGGCTGCTTGGTTTCATCTTCCAAGATCTTCAAGAAAGAACCTGAATCTGACAGAATGAAAGAGAATGGAGAGGGACGAATGCCAGTTGTTATTGCTATTCATGTGTGTGCTGGGCTTTGGCAGGACGCACCTGTGGCATGGGAGAAGAACATTAGTGTGACGGCGTCCTTTCTGGACCGCTTTTTGGTATAAAATCCACATGTGTGTGCATTGTGTATATCACACCTGCTCACGTGCACGGCTCACCCCTCTTGAGTCAAACATATCAGTGTGTGTGCATCTGTGTGTTGGTATGCTGAAGTACATACACTTGGCAATGAGAAATGTGCCGTCCGGTCGCTATGGTAACTGGCATGGTTACAAGCCTCTAAAGAGATCAGATGAGTGTGTCAAAATAAAGGAGTGTGTGTGCTCTGAGCCATTATTATTTTAGAAATCCCATTTTGGTCTCTGAAATTCTCCTGCATCTAAAACTGAATCCTAGCAGGAAATAAAGAAAATTAATTGGTTGCTATGGCAGCAAGTAGCAGATGTGCTCAGTTTAATCTTGGATTCTGAGAACTGAGCTTTTATGGGTTTTTTTAAAATGACATGCGCCTCATCAACAACAACCTCAGAAAGAGATAAAGAAACGTAAAGAACAAACTTTCTTCCATTTATTTATTTTCTGAAGCTCCAGAATCCCTTTCAAGATTATTTTAATTTGTTTTATTCAAATATTGATTTAAAAGGGTCATCATAAGTTTAGTGAACACACATCTCTCACTGCGGTTCACCTTCAGCCACTTGTAGCTGATCTGAATTGATAGAAGTTAGCTTATGATTGGACGTTGTTTTGTTTGCATCACACGCACATAAAAAGTCAGACACAACGGGAAGAGAAACTGACTACATTTGACAGTAATTCATTATTTACTTCCCAAATATTTTTTTTTCTTATAGAAACCCAATCTTTGGTTTTCAATCAGTACTGTTGTTTCTGTCAGTACTAGATCAGAAGTATCTGCATCCCTTACATCCATCTTTAGTGCATTAAGACACAGTTATCACTTATTTTTCAAAAGCTGTCAATAAAAACACTTCTGTATCAATTCCTTTGGGTTCTATGGCAAAAGCTAATCTAGAGTCCCAGCTTCCCTTCTATTCAGGAAGTGGACAAACTGCTTTCTGTGCAGAGCTGCTTCCTCTAATGGTGGGAACTAGGAATGCAGCACAACTTCACAGGATTGAGTTAAGCTTCAACATCATGTTTGCTGTTAAACAAACACAGGTCTATAGTAAAACATCTGCAGTTTCTTCATCATTCAGGTGTAACCTTCTCAGAGCACAGACTGTTTAAAAAAAAAGATTGGTGAATTTTTCTTTCCTTTACCATCTCTGCAATCTTTCCAGGATCTGTCCACGGTCACACCCGTTACTCTTCATGTGGATCCTAATGGATTTTACCTCTACTGGACTGACCAGAACAAGGTAGAGTGACATTCAGACAAGATCATCTTTTTTCTAAACTTTCTACATGATGGAAGGTCGAGACATTCTGCTTTCAGGAACCAATGTTTCTATAAGAGCTTTTAAAAAGACTCCCATGTCACTATAGTGATGCTTCCAGAAGAGATCGCTGTCGGAAAACTCGTACCTGCAAATTCTGGGTCATCTGAAGCAGCAATATCAGAACCAGCGAAACAAGGAGAGCCAACATGATGGTCAAAGTTCAGATCTCACCAAAACGGATTCTGTGCAGAAGCTACAGAGTCAAACTTTAATCAGAGCAGCGTGTAAACAGAACAGACCAAAATTCAGACAATCAAATCTGTTGGCCTTTTTTAAAGTTATTGTATGACAAATGTTTTAAATATACTGCTCACAAAAATTAAAGAAACACTTTTTTTATTGGTCCTGGCATGAATTGAATGAAACTGTCTGATAATGTTCTTGTTGGTTCAGCAGCTGAGGGCCTCGTTCATCAATTTCATCTGTATTGGTGTTCATGAATTAACAACAGGTGCACTTCAGTGGCAACAATTAGAAAACCCTCCAAACAGGACTGGTGTTCCATGTGGAGGTCATTTCAAGTTTCTTCTCTTGATCTTTTTTGGCTGGTTTTCCACTCGTGCTGATTTTGTCTTGTGTAATTCTCTCCACTGGCAGTATGAGGAGATTCCTTAACCCTACAGAAGTTGAACAGGTTGTCCAACTTCTCCAGGATGGAACATCCACACGTGCTGCAGCAAGAAGGTTTAATGTGTCTCCCAGCACAATCTCAGAACATGGAGGAGATTTCAGGAGACTGCTGGTTATTCTGGGAGAGCTGGACAGGGCCGTAGAAGGTCCTCAACCCCTCAGCAGGACCCATACCTGCTCCTTTGTGCAAGGAGAACAGGCTGAGCACTGCTCGTGCCCTACAGAATGACCTCCAGAGGGCCACTGGTGTGAATGTCTCTACCCAAACAATCAGGAACAGACTTCATGAAGGTGGCCTGAGGGCCCCACGTCCTGTAGTGGGCCCTGTGCTCACTGCCCAGCACTGTGGAGCTCCACTGGCATTTGCTCAAGAACACCAGAATTGGCAAGTCCTCCACTGGCGCCCTGTACTTTTCACAGACCAGAGCAGGTTCACCCTGAGCACCTGTGATAGACGTGAAAGAGTCTGGAGAAGACAAGGAGAACGTTCTGCTGCCTGCAACGTGGTTCAACATGACAGGTTTGGTGGTGGGTCAGTGATGGTCTGGGGAGGCATATCCATGGAGGGACGCACAGACCTCTACTGCCTAGGAAATGGTGCTCTGACTGCCATAAGGTATCCAGATGAAATCCTTCAACCCATTGTCAGACCCTACGCTGGTGCAGTAGGTCCTGGTTTCCTCCTAATGCACCACAATGTCCGTCATGCATTGTCCAGTTGCAGAAATGAAGTTTTGGAGAAAATGGACTATCCTGCCACATCTTCATTTCACTCTGATTGATGTGTCGACACAATTGAGCCTCTGTAGACTGAAAACTTTTATTTCTATTCAAATACTTGGCATCCTTTTGCTCCTAAAACACTGACCTGTTGTTATTTGTATAGATATCCAACTTCATGTTGAGATCTGATGGATCTAATGTGTTTCTTTAAAGTGATCCTTTAATTTTTGTGAGCAGTGTCATTTATTTACAAATTTTGCAACCGTTTATTCACTTAAGTGGCATAATTTCAAAATGAATACATTTAGATGTATGTTGGGTTACCTCAATTGTTTGAAATGTAAAAAGTTCAAAAAGATCAGAGTTTCACATTTCCTTTAAAGTCGTGTTCCAATCATCTTTTGATGCATTGTATTGTTTCCTGTGTTCTTTAAAATTATAATTTTGCTGTATTTCTACTGCAAGAATTCTTCCATCTTACATAAGTTCTAACTTTAAAGTGACAAATTTACTGCAGATCATGTTTAAATGAGGGGGATTATGGTTTAATCCTAAAAATATGCTTTGGTTTTAGTAAAGTGGGGTTCAGAAAAAACTATGGGGGAGGGGGGGTGTTAATATTAAGCAGTTGAAGTCCATTAAATATGAAAAATAGGCTTTGTACTCAAAAAAAGAGATGCTTAGTAGGAGAACCTGAGTCCTGTTCATTCAGAAATATTTTAAAAAAAGTGCCACCTTAATTTTGCAGATTAAAATGACTAAATTGTCAGTCTGCACCAACAAAACAGACAACTGATGGTTCTGAAATAAACTTTTATTAGAAACACAAAAATTAAAATAAAAGTGTCATGTCTTAGAGGTCTGACAAGAAATTTTTCTTCATTGTTTTAAATCAAAGTCTGAATCAAAAAAGTCTTCAGTTACAGAACACTTGCAGGAAAAAAATCTCTTTGTAGCATTGTTTCATCTGTTAAGATCCAAGCAACAAAATTAGGAAAAAAAATATCTTGAAAGAGCAATAAAACTAAAAAATGTCACCATCATTTGATCAAAAGTCTGACATCTACATTCGGTTTTACTAAATCTGCCTTTCAGTCTTAACATTTGTCAAGAAGAATGTCATTTGGATAGAAATGTTGTCTTTAAAAACTAGGAGTTGGATTTGTTTTTGTGCATTTTGTCATAAACAATTGATCGTCTCTCCAACAGGACACAGAGTTGTTGGATTTGACTGTCGTGAAGGATGTCCGAACAGGAAGAAGCACCAAAACAGCAAAGGTCACGGTTTGTTCTGTTTTTACATTTCTGCTTTCGTATCTTTGTTAAAAAGCAGAAAAACATATCTCTGTTCAGTGTGAATACACCTGATTATAGGACTCCATGCTGAAATGATTTCAATCTTTTTTTAGTTCCACTGTTTTTATCCAGGCTTGTTGCATTAGCTTAATTTTTCAGACGGTTCCAATAATCAACAAATCAAAATCATCCACTTACATCTCTGCAACTTTCATCATTTCTGTCCCTCTTTTACCCCTCACTCCACATTTATCCTGGTCCATAGTCTTATCACCTACAGTTTGACTATTACTCCGTTCTCTCTGGAAATGGAAAATAAATAAATAAAGTAAATTAGTCCAAAACTCATCAGCTCAAATAGCACAAACCCTTTCCGTTTATCATATTACACCTGTCTTATTGCAGCTTCACTACTAGGCCTCACTGGATCACGTTGTTGTTTCTTATGCTTCTATTTATTAATGCACTATTTAAGTGTCTAGAAAGGTGCCATATAAATAATACTTGTTGTTATGGCTGTTATTATTATTAAAAGCATGAAATTACTTTCATTAGTTGACTCTCTTTGAGCCTTCTAATAGCAGGAAAACTTGTGAGGTAATTGGGTGGCAGCTCAACACCCAGTCACGTCATGTCATGTCATGGAATCTAGGTCTTGAGACATAGAATGTCACCTCTCTGATGCGGCAAGTTGAGAGGGACCGTCTAGATTAGATGTGGTCAGTTTCACCTCCATGGAAAACGTCATTTCCAAAGCACCATCCTTCAAGAAAGTCTGGATCCTACCATTTTGAATTTGCCCTCAGTGAGGGTCACCTGGCCCTCTTGGAATCTGGGACAGGATCTTGGAGGGTTGCCGGGTTGGGTTTCCATTGAGGCAGTCATGAGTGGCGGCCTCGGTCCCGTTGGTGCCTGATCAGAGCTCTCACTGCAGACTTGAAACGATCAGGTGATCTGAAGAAGATCCAGGAGGTGAGACAGGCTGATGGTGTTTGGTGTGACCGAAGAGTTCACTGGCGTGGCAGAGACGATGAGAAGATTCAGATCCAGGTTGGCACGTGAATGATGAACCTGGAGACAGAGATTTCTGAGGGGAGCTGTAGCGAAGCTTAGTGACTTAATACTAAACATATACTAGAGTGAGGCCAGGGTACTGTGCGAGGTAAAGTAAGGAACTGGCGATGAATGCTGCAGCAGGCCCCCCCTAAATAGGAAACTGGTGATCAGGTGATGGAGCACCATGACATTTTCCTGTACAAAATCTCAGCCACTTAGTTATGGCGCTCCATTCCCAACCAGCATCTTACCCTGCAGGTATGTGCTGGATTGTTTCAGCCATCTCTTTTCGCAGCCTACAGGAGTTGATTATCTGAGGAGCTTAACATCTGCAGTCTGGATCTCTTCCAATGTATTATTCCTTAAGAGTATCTGATGACTGGCAGTGTGTAACTGTTTATTGCCCGGGTCTTGTTCTTGCCATTGAGCTGGCTTCTCAGGACTTGCCTTACTGGTTGGAGGTATTTGGCTGTTGCAGCTTTCCTTGTTGCCTTTTGCCTGTGGAATTCCTAAGGTACTTGTAACTGTCCTCAATGTCTGCTATTGCTCCTTCTGGGAGTGAGACTTCTTCTTTGTGGACCACCTTGCCTCTCTTTGTCACCATCCGACTGCATTTCTCAAGTCTGAATGACATCCCAGAGTCAGTCCTGTAGATCCTGGTGGTGTGGATCAGGGAGTCAATGTCACGCTCGCTCTTAACGTATAGCTTGATGTCATCCATGTAGAGGAGGTGACTGATGGTGGCCCCATTTCTGAGTTGGTATCCATAGCCAGTTTATTGATTATTTGGCTGAGGGGGTTCAGACCTCTGCAGAACAGCAGTGGGGACAGAGCGTCACCTTGGTATATTCCACATTTGATGAACACTTGTGCAATTGGCTTGCCATTGGTTTCAACGGAGGTTTTCAACAACTTCATTGAGTTTCCTATGAAGGCTCTTAGAGTCATCTTAATGTTGTACTTCTCCAAGCATTCATTGATCCAGGTGTGTGGCATTGAGTCATAGACTTTCTTCTCTTCAATCCAGGCTGTGCACTGGTCGGTGTGTCGTGACCTGCAGTCTTCTTGTTATTTCAGTGATTCTTGATAGGCCTTTTTTCACCAACAGAGGAGAGACAAGTGTAAAATCAACATCTGTGTTTGATTCACAATTAGTTGCTGTAAGTGCAATGATTAAAAAAAATCTGTTATCTCTTGATATTTCTGTCCTCAAGATGAGAACCAGAAGTATTTTAAATAATACAGGTCAGATTCATAACAAAGTACAGCTGTGAGAACCTCATCAGGCTTTCATTAAACATTAAGGTTGAACTGACACTGTTCTCATGCAGGTGTGCATGAGAATTGAGAATAGTAACAGTGAAAGTAAAATACCTTTATATAAGTCAACAGTGCCCCAAAAGTTACATTTTAATTAGAAATATGAACAACAACAAATTAATAAACAATGAAAAATCCATTCAGAAAAAAAAGAAAATTCCTTTTTCTGACAGTTGTCTCACAAAGGAATCTGGAACAAAATGAGCTGCAGCTGAAGAGAGCGTCTGTGAATGCGTCATGACGTTCCTGCTCCTTCCACCTCCTCATCATCGGTTTCTCTCAGCTCATGTCCTGCTGCTGTGCTTCTCATCCTCCAGGAAGCCAAGCTGCGCGAGCTGCTGGATGTGGGAAACCTGGTGGGTCGGCTGGAGAATCGCATGGTCACCGTGGTTACAGCCTCAGACCTTGTCAACGTTAACCAGCTTATCTTCATCGCTTCACAGGAGGATGAAGCAAAGGTGCTGAGGTTATACCTACAACTGAGACTGGACGTATGAGGACATGGAGGATAGTGTTCTGATGACAGACCATGTGTTCTTGCAGGTTTGGTGTGAGGAGCTCTTTTCTCTGTCTTCAAACCTTTTGAGTCACAACCTGAACAGAGATCAAAGTCTGCTGAAAGCGTGAGTCTTTGCACATACATGCACACACAACATGCAAACACAACACACACCTGCACACACTTGTGAGATAAAAGACCTTGTCTCAATTCTGCAGGTGAAGACGCGAGTCTGGAGTTTTTTGGTTTTTTTTATTGTTCTTGTATTGATTTCATGTTTAATTATTTGTCCTCATTTCTACAAAAGAGAAAAGAAATCCATTTATTGGTCCCTCAATGGGGATAGTTTAAGAACTGGAGGTTGAAGTGTTTTGTTCCTCCAGTATGAAGTTTTTTACTTTTTGGGTAGCTTCCCTTATCTCAGTATTTGCAGAAAATGTACTAAAGGAAAGAACGATCCTAATGTCCTGAAGCTCCTGAACAAATCCAAACTATCCCTCTCCATCTCCAAGCCTAAAAGCTTCTGGAGTGTTTGTGGGATGTGCACTTTCTAATGTTTGAAGGGTTTTTGGACACAATGTTAAAAACCTGAAGATGTGTTGTTGAATTCTTACTAATGAAATCTGAGTTGTTTCTTTTGCAGTTCCACTGTCTGACCCTACAGTAATGAACTGAAGCAGTCATGAATGTTTCATCTGTTGGTGTAAAGTTCAGGCTGGTGCTCCTGTCAGACCTTTGCTGAAGCCTCCCCTTCATGACAGTACTCTGTGCTCTGTTTCAGGTATGTCCGTTAACACTTCAGCTGAACACAGAAGGAAGAATTCCTGTGAAAAAGTGAGTGAATTCCCAGAGACAATTCCAATTTTCACTAAGTTTTGGTCCCAACAAAGCATCTTAGACTCTCCCTCAAAGCAGACCGTCATCACTTCTTTGAGAAACAGTCCAAGAACCTCTGCAGGCTTCTAAACTCAAACTTTGCTCTGTTCTGTTTCTTGCTTCCAAATATAAACTTAATTCTATGTTCACTTGGGGAAGCAAAAACAGGGACAGGATTCACTGAGGTGCTTAATTCAGCTCTGACCTGGTAATCAACCAGTGAGATGATAAAACAGTGAAGAAGGTGAGCTGATGTCTGACACCTGAGGAGATTGAGTCTTTAAAGAGGGAGGAGTGCAGAATCTCTGGCTGAAAGAAAGGATGCATTGTGCTTAGTGTCTGTATTCCATCTTCAGGACGCTGTCAACAGAGGTCCTTGTGACCTTCTGTCACAAACTTGGAGCAGCCACAGCGCGGCACTCAGGATGATCCTTCGTCTTTGTGTGTTTCAGCATCGTCCGGCTCTTTTCACTGGACAGAAAAAGAGTGGAGACCACGCTGGACAGCTGCAGACTGCCGTATGGACGGGTAAAGAGCAGCTAATGTCACTGCATTTGAAGATGATGCTGCTGAACCCCAGATTCCTTCATAAGATAACCCCCCCCTTCCTGAAGATCCGTCATATTTTCTCTGCAGCTTTCACAATTTCACAGTATATTATCACGATACGATTATCACAAGAGAAGAACTTGAAGAGAGTGATGTGTTGTCAGGCTCCACAACTGTCTTGAAAAGAAAGAAGGAGAACTTTGAAGATCAGTATGGTGTTCATACAGAGGAAGAGGACCACAGATGTAATGTTTGCTTTGAGGATGCTTTTAGAGAAAAACAGAGAAGGTCAGAAGAAGCTGCACTGAGTCTTTGTAGATCTAGAGAGAATCTATTATAGAGTGTTTTAAAGTGTCATCTATTGAACACTCTAAAACTACATTTTAAAAATGTTAAAACTGTAACTTTTTAACCAAACTATGAACTAGATATAAATAGCATTACCTGTGATAATGCTAGTGTGAATGCTGGAAGCTGAATTTGGCCACTGAAGATGCTAGAGGAAATTTAAAACACTGAAGCTAATGACCAGCAAAAATATTAGCTTAATGCCAAATTAACCTAAACTAAAGAAAAAAAAAAGAAGAAAAGAAAACTTAGGTCAGCCAAAACAGCTAGCATGTAGCTGAAATATTAGCTAAACTCTGAAATAGGCTAAAAATTCTTAGTAAATGCCAAAAATAGTCCAAAAAGCTAGAAGAATGCCAATTTTTAAAACTGTAAATTTTTAATATAATTATGAATATTAAAAATGCAGGAATATCATTCCAGAATGAATCAACTTAAATGACTTTCATCTTCATATTTTACTCTCAATAAAAATATATTTTGAGAAAATTATACAAGGCGCAGGATAACATCGGGTCATTAATAACAATAAAATAAAATGATCTGGAGGGCCGGATCCGGGCCCCGGGCCTCGACTTTGACACATGTGAATTTGAGGAACAGATCAAGGTGGATATTTTGGAGATTCATGCAGGGAAGCTAATAGAGATGGTTTGGACACATAGAGAGGAGAAACAGTGATAGTGGTAGTGGGATGCTGAGCTTGGAGCTACCAGGAAAGATTGTAGAAGAAGACCAAAGATTATGTTCATGGATGCAGTGACAGAGAATATGAGGGAGGCTAGAGTGTGTGAGGAGGTTTGAGAGGAAAAGGTTGGATGGAGGCAGAGGATTTTCTATGGTGACCACATGAGACACCAGCTGAGAGTCAAAGAAAAAGTTCCAAAGTGAAAAAAATTAAACCAAATAATTATTAAAAACCCTTTTTTTAAAGCAGTTGGGTTTTTGTATTATGTTTTGTCTTTTTTCTGGCAGGGTGACAGCATCAGACTGGAGGACTTTACTCTTGAAGTTTACAGGAGCTTCCTGGACAGTTTGTGTCCTCGTCCCGAGCTCGGAAACATCTTCAAGCTGCAGTAAGAAGACAAATATTTCTCACAAACCACCAAATAAGACCAATTATGTGGAATCTGCAGCACACAGAACATGCAGCTATTTTTATATGATATTATAAATATGATATGATATTATATATACATCCCTGTTATACATACATGAATGTTGTCCATACGTGTGTTTTATGTGGAATAATCTTTTTGCAGTAAAAGTCCTCACAGTTAATGAGCTACCCAGAAAGAAATCAATGCTCTGTTAAAAAGCAGCTTCTCTGATTCCACTCTGTCCTGCAGAGGAGGCGACGGCGGGACACTGTCCATTGACCAGATGACAGAGTTCATCAACAACAAGCAGAGAGACCCACGGCTTAATGAAATTCTCTACCCCCCCCTTCGACCTGCTCAGACCGGATCTCTGATGGAAAGACACCAGCATGACCAGGCACAGCTGAAGCAAGGTACTGTCCGACAAACGCTCCACTTCCCATCTACCTGATCCTTGTATGTTCATCTTCCATGCTGCATCTTTTATATTTTAGACAGAATTGGTTGTTAAAGTACATACAATATTCATTGATATACTTCCAGCGTTTATAATTTTTTTGTCTATATTTTTTGAAACATTTTTATATTTTTTCTTCCAACGGTCCATCCATGACACATTCTCCCATGCATCTGTCCATCCATTCCAAAATCATCCCCCTGTTCATTTATCCAGTAATTGTTTTTCATCCTGAAATTATTCCAGCCGTGCTGCACCGGTGGGGCGGTCAACCTCTGAGCAGAAGATTGTAAGCCTTGTTGCTGCCTTGCCAAATTGTCCTTGGGCTAGACACAGTAAAGGTGGAAAGGTGCACATGTCTCCAAGAAAAGGATTCACGTGAAAGAAGGGGATTTTTGATATGGAGATCAATCATGCTCCAAAGAGAAAAGAAACCTTCACAGCCAGTGCTAATCACAACATAAGACAAAGACTCAGGAAACTTGGTCAGAATGATGGTGAGATGAATGCAGCAGGTTATCAGAAGATACTGGAGGAGAACTAATCCTTTCAATAAATCCTGAAATGTTCATCTAGTTTTGTTGTCTGCATTTTGTGACCAAATGTCAACTTAAAATAAACCCATTAGCAATCACCATTCTGTCTGTGAAGGAATAAATGCTGGTCTCCAATATACCCCTGTCTCTAAATGCCAGCTGCCTGACACATATTTGCACTGAACTCTAGGGCTACTATTAGAGGATAAACAGTATTCCTTTTTTATCCGTGGTGGTCAGGAGGTACTCCCAAATGACTGGATAACTACAGGTCATGTGATCAGGGAGACAGATAGGAGTGTACTTGGTGTGTCATCAGGAAAGAAAGTTAATAAAGAGTATGCGTAATAAGAGGCTTACTGAGAAGAAGTGGGTCACTGAGAGGACTGAGGAGAGGGCAGAAAGGAGTACAGGGTGAAAGTAGAGGGGTCAAAGGTCAAACAAGGGGCTGATGATGACTTGTATGCTAGGTTGGGTAGTAAAGAGGGAGAGACTGACCTGTACAGATTAGCAAGACAGAGAGACGGAGAAGGGAAGGACATGCAGCAGGTTAGGGTGATCAAGGATAGAGATGGTAATGTGTTGACAGGTGTCAGTGGTGGATTGGAAAGATGGAAAGAATACTTTGAAGAGTTGTTGAATGAAGAGAATGAGAGAGAAGAAAGAATAGAAGAGGTGACTGTTGTGGAGCAGGAAGTAACAAAGATTAGTAACCTTAGGCTCACCTGGCAAATGTTATGGTCTCTGTTCACCTGCAGATGAACTCTGGCATTCTGAGAACAAGGGATGGTTTCTGTTGCAATGCTCTAGTGTCAACCTTTTACCGACACTTTAACAGGATTAACACCCTTTTCCACTGTGTGAACAGGCGCAGCGATAACTGTGGTTTTGCTGCTCTAATACACAGAAGCTCACCAGCAAAATCATTTAGGGTGAAGTTTGGGGAAATAAGCAGCTTGAACTGTAATGTTGATTACTTTTTGGTTTTAATAACAAAGCAGTGCTCAGAGGAGCCACTTTAGGGTTTCAGCGGGACAACTAAAGGCACTGAAGACATTAGGATTTTTACTCTATCAAACATGATTGGTGGGCTTGCTTTTGCTTGTAAATATCATCCTAACTTATAGAGAATCTAAGCAATTTTTGACCTGTAGGAACGGTGAATTTATTTGCTACAAAGATGTGCAGCTTTTCTGAAGCAGTACCTTAAGAGTAATCACTTAAACTCCCGCAGGAAAAAAACAACATATTTTTGAGGATTGGTAAATGTTTCCTCTTAATCCAGGGGTAGCAGGAACATAAAGATGAAAGCATGGTTTTTGTGCTTCAGCGGGCCAGCTGGCAGGAAGCTCTTCAGTGGAGATGTACCGTCAGGTTCTGCTGGCAGGCTGTCGCTGTGTGGAGTTAGACGTGTGGAAAGGACGAACTGCAGAGGAGGAGCCCGTCATAACACATGGCTTCACTATGACGTCTGAAATCTCATTTAAGGTCAGCCAGTAATGTCCAGTCTTCCTGTTGTGTGAGTTAGTGAAGTGTTGTTTGTGTCACTGCTTGTGCAGTTTGTTTGTGTTCAGATAGCTGCTACTAGTTGATGTTGCAAAAACGTCCACACAGAAAGAACACAGCCGGGGCTGAAGAGCTAAGAAGAGGACGGCAACAGTCTCTCTGTTTGTTTTGAGGGAGACATTCTTCAGATCTTAGTCCTCTCTCTGGTTTGGAGTTTCCAACCTTTTCTGTCAATAAAACCTTTTTGCAAAACTCTGTGTTCCCCTCCCGGGATACCACATGAGACAACAGAGTATTCATTGAGCACAGTTCTAGTGTTTGAGAAGAGCTGATACTCAGTGAGTCCTCATCAGTGTGACATCACTGCATGTCCTGTAGCCTGAATGTTCTACTGACCCCCAGGTGAGTCTGCAGTTTTTGGAGAGCTGTAGCCCACCTGCAGACATGTCGTTTTCATCAGAAGCTTTAAAGACTGAAGTTGGCTGTGAGAACCTGGTTCAGGCAGCCTGTCAATCATCATTTTGACATTTTTCCTGGATGGTCCTGGATCAAAGACTTTGATGTGATCCTTTCAGAGTGACTCGAACTTTATTTTGTAGGAAGTGATTGAAGCCATCGCAGAGTGCGCCTTCAAGACGTCACCTTTCCCGGTCATCCTCTCCTTTGAAAATCATGTTGACTCGTAAGAATCTCATTTTTTGTTTGTTTTTCTCATTTGCTTGTGTTAAAACATTCTTCTGATGAAGGACTGTGTGTTTCAGCCTGAAGCAGCAGGCTAAAATGGCTGAGTATTGCCGGTCCATTTTTGGAGACGCTCTGCTGATTGATCCTCTGGACAAATACCCTGTAAGACAAACCGGCTGAAGCTGCTCGTTCACGGCGTTCAGCTCCGCTCACCTGTCCCCCTGCTGTGTGTCCTGGCAGCTGGAAGCCGGGGTCGCGCTGCCCAGTCCATCGGAGCTGATGGGAAAAATTCTCATTAAGAACAAGAAATCTCACAAACCCTGCAGCAGCACAGACACCAAGAGACCAATCGACCAACCTGCCAGTCAAAGTAACGAACCGCTGTCTCCTAGCAACAACACAGGAGGTATGACACCAGACAAAGGGACCGTTATCACACTCTGCTTTGACGGTCAGATCATAAAATTGTGATTTCTTGTGTGACGCTGGATAGATGTCAATTAGTCTTCGAGTTAAACATTTTTATGGATAGAATCAGTCAGGGATCAAGCTGTCATCTCTCGCTATAGACAAACAGTAGAGTCGTGCTGAGTCAAAACCCTTTGACATCTTTGACCCTTTGACAAAGGGCATTTGTGATGGGATCAGAGACGGTGAACAATTTGTTTGCTTAGATCCTTAAAGCCGGTCCATGTTCCGACTGAAAACAAGGCGTCCTTCATGACCCTGGAGACCAGGGTTCACTGCTTCACACCTCTGAGGCTTTCTGGGTAAAGTCTTTGTCTCACAGAGTCTGAACGACAGCTTCAGGAAAGCTTCATGGTAACTCCAGTCATAGTCTGGAGGTCATTCATTTGCAGTGAAGCGCCAATGACTCATCGCAGCTTGAACCCAAAAGTTACATCGTCATTTTTGTTGATGTGGAGAAGAGGAGGTGATGAGATGGTGAAGACCTGTTTGATTTTAACAGACATTGAGGCTGAGAGTGAAGAAGAAGATGATGATGACGATGATGATGGTAAAAAGGTCAGCGCTGACAGAAGGCCCCCCCCCCCTCACTGTGTTATTGCTCATCAGTGTGTCATGGCTTTACGGTTGTCGTTGTTGGTCTAGTTGTGAACGTTTGTGCTTTTGGTTTCATGCTTTTCTGTCGTCTCCTCCATTCGTCATCTCAATCCTACCGTCTGGTTTGCTTGTGGTTGGATCTTCTGGGTTGGACTAAGCTGGTTTCTCCTGTAGCTTAACCTTAGGTTGAAATGTGTTAAAGGTTCAGTAACGGAGCTCGCTAGCTTACTATAAAGGAGCTTGCTAGCACACTACGCTGTCCACCGCGTTGCTGGCTAGCATAGTGAGCCTACCCACTGAGTGTCCACTTAAGCCACATGTGTCAAAGTCAAGCCTTGGGCCGGATCCGGCCCTCTGGGTAATTCTATCCAGCCCTCCAGATCATTGTGTTTTATTTTCATTATTGGCGCGTTGTTATCTTGCAGTTATTTTTAATTTGTAAAATTTGGACAAAATGTATTTTTATGGAGAGTAAAATATTGTACGTTGTTTAAGGTTTAAGTTTATTTACTCTGGAATAATATTCCTGCCTTTTTATTCTTTTTATTATTCATAATTATTTTTTTTTTTTTTTCAATTCAAGCCTTTATTGGGTTTCGACATCAAATAATATTACACAGATAGTATATGCAGCATTTCATAGGTCAAGTTAGCAAAACAGAACAAAAAAAAAAAAAATATATATATATATATATATACACATATACATACATACACATATACATACATACATACACACATACACACACACATATATATATATATATATATATATATACACATACATACATACACACATACATACATATAAAAAAAGAAAAAAATAAATAAATAAATAAATAAAAAAAAATAAAAATAAAATAAAAATAAAGGAGCAGAGCAAAAAGAACAAAGCGAGGCAGGTTACTATTATAGATCTAATTAATACATAAAATCAAAAGCAAGTAAAGATTTTCATTTCATATATTTAACAGGTTAGAGATAAATATCAGATGCAATACCGGAATCACTCATCTTGCTGATCCTGTATAGTGATATGGGACCAAAAAGTATCCCAAATTAACAGTGTGGTTGGGTCTGTGTTTTTTAATTTGTTTAACATACATTCATATGATGCCATTTTTATCATCATATTTATCCAAACTTTTATTTGTGGAATTTGGGATGTTTTCCAATGTCTGAGAATAACCCTGGCTGCCACTGAGACCCCAACCATCAAAACTGAAAATTTCCCAACTGATAAACCCGTCATCTTGCGTCTGTCCCCTAATAAACATAAACTCGGACAGCGTGGTACGATTTTTCCCAACCAATCACTGAAAATGTTCAATATCTTTGACTAAAAACATTCAACAAATGAGCATTCCCATAAACAATGCATGAAGGTTCCAGCTTCTTTTTGACATTTCCAGCATAGTGAATTGTTCATGAGACCCATTCTGTGTAATTTCACTGGAGTCCAATAATACCTCTGTAATATTTTATATTGTGTAAGTTTACCCTTACATTCCCTCACAAATTTTCCATTTTCAGACAGTAGTTTTAACCATTCTTCATTTTTTAACACGACACCAATATCCTTTTCCCATAAAGTTTTCAGTGCATTACAGTCATCACAACGTGCATAGTTAATTCTTCTATAAAAAACCGAGGCACTATGATGTTGAGATGGTAGTACCAGGAAATCTAGGATAGGGTTGTCTCCTAAATGTTGGGGTATTGTTTTAATACAATTCCTTATCTGCAGATATTTCCAAAAATGTTTGCTCCCTCTTAGATCATATTTATAAATTAAATCATTATACGACATAAATGTATCATTCTCATAAAAGTTACTCAGTGTGCATATTTTATGATTGTACCAATTTTTCCAGTACACTGTTGTTTTCCCATACAAATTGCTGGGTTTTTCCAAATAGATGAATATGGTTGTTTGCAATGTGACAGTTTAAACAACTTATGTATTTTTATCCAGGTTTCCTTAGAATGAAGCATGACAGGATTATGTGGTTTATCTGAAGATTGAGAGAGATATTCGATAGGTGTAAATGGATGGGACAACGATTTTTCAATCATGACCCAATCAGGCTGATCTTGTCCCGTCCAATGTCGGGCAATTTTTGACATCTCGTAAGATATATGATATAATCTGGGGTCAGGTAAACCTAATCCCCCCTTATCCCAAGGTGAACATAGTTTGGCAAGTTTAATTCTAGCCTTTTTCCCCTCCCAAAGGAATTGTTTGATTAGTGCATCATATTGAGTGAATATAGATGGTGATACTGTTAATGGCAGCATCATCAAAAGATAATTAAACTGTGGCGAGATCACCATTTTGATTACATTTACTTTACCAAAAAGAGAGAGATTAAGTTTTTCCCATTTTTTTAAATTAGTTTGAATTTTCTGTAATATTGGTTTAAAGTTTAATGCTGCAATTTCTTCCACTTCTCTGCTCAGTTTAATACCCAAGTATTTCATCCTTTTAGAATCCATTTGAATCCAAAATTTGTCATCAAACTTCCAGTGCAGGTATCAGATACAGGCATTGCTTCGGATTTGTTCCAGTTAATTTTATATCCTGAAATATTGGAATAAGATTGTATTGTGGTCATTAAATGGGGCATTGCTTGGTTTGGATCTTTTAGTAGGATTAATAAATCATCAGCATAGAGTAACAATTTGTGCTGTTTACCACCCCCTTTTATAATTTATTTTTAATTTAATTTAATTTTTAATTTATAACATAATTATGTTAAAAAGTTACAGCTTAAAATATTTTAAAAATTGGCATTCAGCAGGCTTTTTGGACTATTTTGGCATTTACTAAGATTTTTTAAAGCTACTTTTTATTAGCTGTTTTGGCTAATTTAGTCTTTAAGGGTTTTTATTTTTTTTTTTGGTCTATCTTGGTGTTTAGCTAATATTTCAGTTACTTGCTAGCTGTTTTATTTTTTTTAGGCAAATTTGTCTTTAAGCTTATATTTTAGCTGGCAATTTAGCTATTAACTTCAGTGATTTCCGCTATCAGCTTCAACATTTTTAGCTATCAATTTCAGCATCTTCAGTGGCCAAATTCAGCTTCCAGCATTCACATTAGCACATTAGCATTATTGCAGGTAATGCTATATATCTAGTTCACAATTATGTCAAAAAGTTACAGTTTTAAAAATGTAATTTTAGAGAATTCAATAAATGTTTATCCTGTTCGGCCCATGACCTAAGGTGTGTTTTGGATTCTGACCCCTTGTGTGAGTTTGACACCCCTGACTTAAGTCAATGTGGACAAACACAGGTGGGGACACCACAGAAACGAGGCCCAAATTTCTGCCCACTTTTAAACCATATGGGGCCCTCTTGGCTTTGCTGGCTGGGGAGTGTTACATTTAAATTATTGTTCCAAAAGAACTTATCGAGGATCTGTTTCTAGAATGACAAACATACAAGCAATTGAAGCAAACAGTGAGAACAAACTCAGGTACATCACTCAGACAACTGGAGCAACGCAGCATGTTAGAAACTACAGTTGGTTCTGCTCGCACTAATCCACTCTGATACTGTACTGGATCAACATACCAGTCCAGCAGTCAGAAACCAGGACCAAAATGCAGGAGACCAGGCTTGAAGGCAGGAACTGAACACAAACATGAACACAAGGAGAGGCGATAGACAAACGAAAAGGTAACAAGGCAGGTGGCCTGACACGGGCAAACTGAAGACCAGACTCTAGAGCAGGGGTGGGCAAACTACGGCTCGGGGACCACATACGGCCCCTTAACCTGCGTGGAGGGAAAACTTTGGTGGGTGAGATCTTTGTATCTTCATCTAAGTAAATAGACAGGAGCATGAGAAGAACACGCACAAGCAGAGGTTTGCATGTGGGCAGGCGTGTTGGTGACCTCAGCTGTGTCTGTGTTGCAGTGATGTCTTCAGCACATCTGTGTTGTCCATGCATGTTCGCACGTCCACCTTTTCTTCTGAGCTCACTTCTGTGGTTCTTGCTCAGGGCTCGGCGGAGCGGGAGGCCGTGGCAACCGAAGAAATGTCCACCCTGGTCAACTACGTCCAGCCAACCAAGTTCAACTCTTTTGAGGCATCAAAGAGTAAGAGAAGGAATCTTCTGACCCCACCAGCTGGCATCATTCTGTTTATCCATGTGGTTGTTACAGAATCTTGGCCCTTGGGAGCCACATTGTAGTTTTCACAGACTGACTGTGTGCAGCGTTTAAACTGATGAGTTAGTGTTGAGTTTTTCCAGCAAAAAGAGAAAACACAACTTATCTAATGATGATTTTTTTTTATGCAAACACACTCAACTAATGCTCATGCTTATCTGTGCAGAACTACAGAGTTCAATAAACTTATTTACCAGGACGGATTTAATTTCACTAAGAAAACATAACATGCATCCGTCACATATGTCATTTTTGTAGTTTTCAGTCAAAATGTTTCTTTTCAGTTAGTTTTTTTTAGAATCCATGCTTTTAATATTGACAGTCTCTGAGTTCTGCATCATGACAAACATGGAGATGAAAGTTGGCAGAACAACCCACAGTATCTCTGCGTTCTGCAATGCAGGAGGCTAATGATCCCATTCAGAAGACACCGGGGAGGGGGAGCTTTCTCTACCAAACATACGAAGATTAAATTTTTATGAGAGTGATGAAAACAATTACAGTGCAAGCAAAGCAATATAAAAATCCCTATCAGAAATTAGAAAACAAAAGACAGTAAATTTTTGCTTTTTTTAAAAACACAATTAAAATAGAATAAAAAGTAGGACTTCACTAATTTAAAATCCTGCCACCTACAGACTCGGGTTTGTGTTACTCCAGTCACGTTACCATGGCAACCTGCCAAGATAGTGCTTTTCTCCAGTAAATCACACATCTGCAGCACTGTGTCCTCAGATCAACACAGGTAAAGTTGACAAACTTTAAACACAAATGTGTGTTAGTTAATGTTACTATGGCAACAGAGATGGTGCAGAGTGTCTGAACATCAGTTTATCCAACGCAAATCAAACCATTGCTGTGTTTACTTCAGATTTTGTTCGATGCTTAACTTTTAACCTCCCTCCACATAACTCCCATGCTGTTACCATGGCAGCAGACAGGTTTATCATGCTTGTTATTTCAGTTTATACAGAAACGCTCCTTAGACAAATGTCTTAAAGCTTCAGACCCTTCTAATCTATAGTTTTGCAATGTTTCCACAAAAACCACCAAAACTTCAACAAACACAACATGGCATTAAAAAGAGGCAAAGTGATTTTGCACCCAGGGAGGTGACTTGCTTGTGTTTTTGTGCTTGTGTGTGCAGAGGCCGCCCGCTGTTACCACATGTCGTCTTTTGTGGAGACCAAAGCTTTGGAGCACCTCACAAAGTCACCAGTGGAGTTTGTGGAGTATCCTTGGCAACTGTCACTGCTCACCATGGCAACCGCCTCAATACGCCATTTCCTTCGGCTGCTATTTTGTGTCTTCAGAAGTTTGAGTCATTTCAGAGTCCACAGCTGACATTTAGTGAAAACAGAGCAAGTTCTAAAGGAGAACCACTGCGGCGAGGACATATAAACTTTTGTCTCCTGAGACGTCGTTTCAGTTTCAGGTTTGTTGTCTCTCTGAGCAGGATGTGCTGATTGTTTCCTTTAGTCCTCACCTGAAGGAGCCACAGAGAGGCAGTCATGTACAGTACTGTAGTTGTGCTGACGATTAAAATAATGCCTATAATGTTATATTATTTTAATTCACAATTTTAACTGTATGTTTATAAATGTTTTCCTTCCATTACCATATGTCTTGTTTTTTCATTATTTTATAATTTCAGAAGTTTGTGAAAACAGCTGACTGTCACTGATTGACAGTAAAAAAACAGAAATGAAAAATATGTGTAAGTATTTGATCCATAACTTACAGATATCCAGATATAACAAATCCCAGCTCAGCCGTATTTACCCTAAAGGCACCAGAGTGGATTCATCAAATTTCATGCCTCAGCTTTTCTGGAACGCTGGATGCCAGCTGGTGGCTCTCAACTACCAGACTATTGGTAATGACAAAGCATGATCAACCACATCTAAGGGGGGAGCAATAACTGACACATTTTTGTTTTTGATATTGTCTTAAAAACATCATGTTTGGAAGTTTTTATGCAGCTCTAAGCCTCATAAATTCTCTAATTCTTTACCTTTCCACTGCTCCCTTTAGAGGGCGCTGCAGTGAATCCTCCTCCTTTGTTTAATGCTACGTTCACACCGACATGCGTCGCATGTTCAGGCAACAAAACAAGTTCCTGAACGTAGAATAAGAAGAGGTGGGCAAACTACGGCCCAGGGCCGTATGTAGCCCTTTTCACTTTTTAGTCTGGCCCGCCAAACTGGAATAAATTATATATATCATTATTTTGTTTTAGTAATTCTGGTGTGTCTTAGATGGTACATAAATACATTAACCTTTGTCTGAAGTGGTGTTGGAAGATTTGTTGTTTTTCTGAAGTTCACGTGTGTTTTTCGAGTCAGACTGGCATCGATCCTTCAAACACCACATGAACACGGCACTCCATTCTCCCCCAAGGAACATCAATCCATCAGTGCAATCGCCTTTAAAGTGACAGCAAAAGCCACAAATTTTGATATAGAAATTCCAAAATGTTTTGTTTTGAAGTCGTTTTCAATCAAATGAACCTACTCATACCTACTTTGGTCCGGCGCTTCGGTCAAATTTTAGTGCCTTTTTGGCCCACAAGTCAAAAATTTTGCCCACCCCTTGTCTAGACTGTAACTACCCCACACTAACACGTGCACCAAGAGTTGTTAGAGGCTTGGTGTGAAATGTTGAAGAGGGGCAGGCCGGGCACAAACTGCGATCAGTCATTTCTCCTCCATGATCAATTTTCAAACGGTTGGCACTTCCATTAATTGAACATGACACTACCTCTATGTCACTACCAAATCCAACTATCTGATTGGTCAAAGTTCAACTGGTTTAAAGTTCAACATGTGTTCAATGGTGTTTTATACATAGGCGTCAGAATTGATCTTAAAAATGTGTACAGCATCGTCTGAATTCAAGAGTTTTGAACACGAAAACTTGAAACTCTCAGTTAAGACAAAAGTGACTTTAAAACCTAAATGAGCACACCCACAGAAGTCTTCTTTGGTCTGCTCCATTCATTCAGTTTCTAAACCGACTGGATCCCTTATGGGGTCACAGGGCTGCTGGAGCCTAACCAGCCCCTGCTTGGCAAAGGTGGGGTTCATCAGGACGCCAGTTTGTTACAGGCCTTTAGACAAACTCCAACCAGACATGAGACAAAACCAAAGTCTGAAAGGACTGATTTTGTGTTTGTGTTTCAGATCTGTCCATGCAGCTTAACCTGTTCATGTTTGAGTACAACGGCCGGAGCGGCTACAGACTGAAACCGGAGTTCATGAGGCGTCCAGACAAACACTTCGACCCTTTTACTGAGAACACCGTCGACGGCATCGTGGCAAACACTTTGTCTGTGAAGGTACTGGTTCAGGTTGACACTGGATCATATGGATGAAGATTCATTCATACATTTGTTTGTTGATGATCATGTCATTTCCTGAGTTCTTTTGGTCTGCTTAGGTCATTTCAGGACAGTTTCTGACTGAGCGCAGAGTAGGGGTGTATGTGGAAGTGGAGATGTTTGGACTTCCTGCAGATACCAGGAGAAAAGCTCTGAAGACTAAAACCTCTCAGAACAACAATGCTGTCAACCCAGTGTGGGACGAGGAGCCGATCGTCTTCAAGAAGGTGAGGACCAGGAGTGATGCCTCGAGTCAAACATCAGCACTGAGAGGTCCTTCTGCTCCACAGGTGATCCTGCCCACTCTGGCCTCTCTGAGAATCGCTGCTTTTGAGGAAGGAGGGAAGTTCATTGGTCATCGAATCATTCCGGTGTCTGCCATCAGACCAGGTGTGTTCCCACTTTGCTGCAGAGCTTCAGTCGTTTCCTATGAAAGCATGGAGGTGTTTGTCACATGGGGTCTGCTCCTCGCTCGCTCCAGCAGCTGGCAGCGGCGCAGAGCTGCTGTCATTTTCTGTCAAGCTTCATTCACCTCTGTGTCATGTTACAAATGTCCATTTGTCACATCATCTCTATGAGTCCCACCAGCACACCTGACCAATTAGAAAAGCCCAGAATGCCTTTCAACCACGAAGAGGATCATTTATAATTTGGTGGAAACAAGACGTGGAGAGGGGTTAGAAACACCCCCCTACCGCTCCCCCGGAATAAACTATGACTGTTCTGTGTTGTTATGATCCAGCAATAGAACAGGCTAAAGCATTCTTCTGGCAGTGCTCTTCTGAACTTGTGTTATCGTTTACCCCCCTTGTGTTTTGGTTTCTGCGTCCTCTATTGATTTGTTCTGTGCTTAGCTGTGACTTCCTGACCCAGATATGAATACACAAAAGCCAAACAGGAGGAAGACGCTGCAGAAATGGCAAGTCTGGAGAAATTTGATGAAAAGTTGTTATTTTCTTGGTGGAGATATAAGAACTGCAGAAAAAAAGCTTTCTTAGTCTGTGAGAATCGACCAGGCACAATTTAAACAATTTATTTTATATCTAGTAAATGTTTCAAAAAGTTCCAAAATAGAAATAAAAAAAGATCAGACGGCTACAGGTAGATGTGTGGAGGGGTTTTTGTTAACAACCTCCACATTCTTATATTACATATCTAATATTATTGTTTATTATAATATTTCTTTCACCATGAGTCGGGGATTCATGTATCAAATGTTTACAATATTCCGGTAAAAACCAGAGAGACAGCAGGCGCTGTAAACAGCTCTATTTCCGGTGGCTCGCCTGACTCACATCTCATGGGTCTCGACCCACAGCCGTGAGCTGTGACACACGAGCCGGCTCGTGGTTTAAAGGTTTTTGGTTTAAAGTGTCCTGAACAGGACCAGAACCAGTTTCCTGAAGTTCTAGCCTGTCTTTCATTTTTGTCTTCTTAAAATGACGCAAAGCTCTGCTCACATCAGAAGGTTGATTGAGGAAGTCTGTTCATTTCTGGTACAAGCTACGCATTGATCTGCTTATACAGTGTTCACTCAACAAGAAAATAAATTAATAAATACATATTTTATCAAATAGCCCATTGGCACTTTCCTTTTTTATGAATCAAGATTAAATGATTTATGACTGTATGAATCATTTTTTAATGAATCCTTTACAATAACAACGCATGGGCTATGGATCTTTTTTTTTCTTCAATGCACTAAATAAAGTCTTATGACTCTGAGTTTAAACTTGCCGGGCTGGCCTCGCTCGTGAATTCCGCTCCAGAGAAGGAACGCCCACAGAGTGACAGCTCGTCAGCTGCGACTCAAAGTCCGGCTGTCAGCAGAAGTTAACGCACAGAGCCTCTCCTGTCGCATATGCGCCCCTTTTATCAATAAAACTCACACTACTGAGAGCTAGGGGATAATATTAATGAATCCACCATGTCAAAAGGCACTCCGATTCTCAATTTATGGTATGAACTGACATTAAAGCTTCGATGAGCCGGCTCGCGGTCACAGCTCACGGCTGTGGGTCGAGACCCAGAATGTTTGAGCCGCAAGCCACGAGATTTGAGTCGAGAGCCACGAGATTTGAGTCAGGTGTGCCACTGAAAATAGGTCAGAGCTGTTTGCAGTGCCTGCCCCTGCTGAAAAAATGTGTGAATAACAAGGAACGCCACTTCTGTGAACCTGACATGTGAAGACAGTTAGCTTTTAATTCATGTATTACATTTTCTAAATAGCTTATTGCAAGCTCAAACATATAGAACAGTCTGGCAGGAAAATACAAACTGCACTTCAATAAAGAAGAAACTAAAATAAATGCTTAAATGCTGAAATTCAATCGGAAGATTGCAAGCAGCTGCTTCAGAGAACTCAGTAGGGTCAGGAGACCACAGCTGATCACAACCTGCACAGAATCAAAAGTGAGCACAGAAACAAAAACACGAGGGGCAAACCATACATGAGCCAAACGGACGATGGGGTTGGTCTGGGTGGTCCTGATGAAAGCTCCAGTGTCCTCATGCCGCACTCTGTTCGTTAGAGCGATGTGCAGATGATGCGTTAGTGCCCACAGGAGATCTGTGCGATCCCTAAACCAGCTTCACTCTGTTTGTCTCATTTCTTTACTTCTAACACTTGGGCTGTGTGCGAAAGAGCGCACACTCACTCCCTACTTCACCCTTACTTCACCCTGCACGTTCCCTAGACTTGTCACTCAAAGCATGCTTGTAGAAAAATGACATGCATCGACAGTTTCTCCCTACAGGATCACTGAGGAGTCTACAGCCGTGATATTTCATGCGGATCACCTGTGTGCCCCTCAGGGGTGTCCCCAGTTCTCACCCAAAGACTATTTTTGGATTTACAAAGATTTTTTTGGGCTATTTTGGAGTTAGGCTAATATTCAGCTACATGCTAGCTGTTTTGGCTAACTCAGGTTTTAAAAAAATATATTTTAGGCTAATTTGGCATTCATCTAACATTTTAGCTGGCTTCAGAATTTTCAACTTTAGTGATTTCAGCTGTCATCTTCAGCCTTTTTAGCCATCAATTTCAGCATCGTCAGTGGTCAAATTCAGCTTACAGCATTCACACTAGCACTTTCACTGTAAATATATATATGGTTATAAGGTTTTAAAGTTTTAAAAATTGCGTTTCGGAGTGTTATCCTTGACCTAAGGTGTGTTTTGGATTTTATCTCCCTGTGTGATTGATTTTGACACCCCTGGCTTACACAACAGTTGCAACCCGTTGTGTTGTGTCATATACTGTAGTTATAGTAGCACAGTCAGAGATGCTGCAGTTAACTCAAATAAGCTTTAGTTAGTTAATAATGAGTAATGATAACAGGTTTGCTGCTTCAAGGGAAAACTCACTGAAACCCAACACAGGAAGCTGAATGTTGCCATTTTTGTCTGAACTGAGAGACTTTAACTGTCATGTTAGCGTCACTGTCACAAAGTAAAATCTCTATGTGGGGACACATTTGATTGGTCAAGCCGACAACGTTTATATTTAAGCCTTCAAAATTGATTGACTGACACAATTTGACAGTACAACTTGTTAAAAGTGAGTGCTTTTGGTCTAATGGTGATTGGACAGTGTTACTGTATCGAGAAAAACTTGAAGAAATTTGATAAGTGGGAGGAACTGGTGCAAATGCAACATAGTGAAATGTTTATAAGACAGACATTATTTTATATCTGTTAGGAGTCAGAGCTCTGACTCCCCCTCTGGTCACCAGCAGGAGCAGTCTCCAGAGTACTGAACTCACAAAACCTCCCAGCAACCCCAGCGCACAGTCCCTGGATGCTGCTCACCTGATTCTAATCAGTCTGTTTTTACCGGTATTGATATAGATTTAGTGGTAAGCCTGACAATGAATGATAACGCAGCTGTCTAACAAATAGTTTTCCATTTGAATGGAGTTCAGGTAAAATGTGTGGTACAGAAAATAAAAGAATGAAATACCGTTACATCGGCCTAAGGAATGAGAAGAACCAGTCGCTGATGCTGCCGGCCGTGTTCGTCTACATTGAAGTCAAAGATTATGTCCCTGACACATTTGCAGGTACAGACCATTAAACCTGTTATTATTCTTTCTTAAAACCCTTAGAAAACTCCCAGCTCCTTAAAGAGACATAAAGATGATATTTCTTAGTGTTTCAGCGCTCTCTGGTTTGGATTCTGTTGCAGGACGTTTGCTGTTTCAGGAATCTGAATTCCTTTCATTCATAACACAGGAAGCTTAAATGCCATTAAAAGTAACCCAAATCTTTTCAAAGTTCCTTCAAGCACGGGCCATCTTAGAAGACGATTTTTAGACATTTCCTCCCCTCTGCATCATAGTTTAAGGGATTTAATTTGAAACTGCTGAAAGCTTTAGTTTGGGTTTTTTGACCCAAGCTGCAGCTTTGCTTAAAGGAGTTTTTGCCTGATTCCAGCTTTGTCTTTGACTTTCCTGCAGACGTGATTGAAGCACTCTCAAACCCAATCCGGTATGTCAACCTGCTGGAGCAGAGATCCAAACAGCTGGCAGCTTTGACTCTGGAGGATGGCGAGGAGGAGGCACAGACAGAGGTGACTCCTCCTCTGATCTCTTTGCTTCTATAAAGCCACATGACATCATCTGGAGGCTTGCTTGTGTCGTCCTGTAGGATGAGGCTGACAGCACTACAGAGAGAAGAGCTGAGCTCAAAACTGCCCCGGTGGAAAATGGCCTCAGTCCCACCTCGAGCCAGGCAGGCCACACCCCTGCTGCTACGACTCCCAAAGCCTCCTCAGCCAATCAGCAGGCAGCAGCTGCAGGTCACTAGTACAAATGAATGCAATACACGTGTTTCTGAACCATCTGGTATTTGG
Organism: Oryzias javanicus; assembly: GCA_003999625.1. Lineage (NCBI taxonomy): Eukaryota > Metazoa > Chordata > Actinopteri > Beloniformes > Adrianichthyidae > Oryzias > Oryzias javanicus. The sequence goes on along the minus strand of CM012451.1, from coordinate 552,377 downwards.
TGTTCATTATCATTTCTGAATCTTAGATCCAGCAAAAGCTCCAGTGAAGACAGAGGACCTGGTTCTGAGTGTTTTGATAGGTTGGTGTTTCACACTTTCAGCACCTTGATTCATTTTCATTAAACTTTATTTTGGCTGTAGATGTTAGGCACAAATGTACCTCTGACTGAGGAAACATCATGACTTGTCCTGCAGATGTTCCTCCGTGCTTACTGGAACATCTGCAGCAGTCCAAGCTTTACTCAAAGGAGCAGAGGCGTCAGTTCAAGGAGCTGAAGGAGCTGACCAGAAGACACCAGAAGAAAACGTCTGAGCTCCTCAGAGAGTTCAACAACAAGTACAAGAAGATGGCCCGGCAGTGCAGCAAGAGCCGGTACGTCCCCCGCTGAGGCCCGTGTTTCTCCAGTAGAGATTTGCATAGGATTGAGTCCACGATGGAAACTTTGTTTTCAGAGCTTCGTGCTCAGAAAGTGAGAAGGACGAGCAGCTGCAGCAGCTAAGAGAGGATCAGCAGCAGCAGCTCCTGGCTCTGCGGCAGGAACAGTTCTACAGCCAGAAGTATCTGCAGAGGGAGCACATTAAAACGGTAAACTCTTGCTTGCAGACCTTCTCAGCTCCACACCACACACCTCTTCAGCCTCTGACATCCTCTTTCTTCAGCTGACAGAACGTCTGAGCAGCCTGGCTGAGGAGAGCCACGCGGCGCAGATGAAGAAACTCAAGGACATCTGCGACAAGTAAGAGCTGAACCAACCAAAGAGAAGCAGTTACAGCCCAAATGAGAACAGAACCAGACCCCAAGATAGATTAGAACCCCTCCACCAAGTAAGAACAGAGGAAAATCCCAACCATGGCCCTATGTAAGAACAAAACCAACCTTCTTTTACAACCAGTCCAACCGTTGACTGTATAATCACTGGACAGGGCGACCCTGTCCCTTTCACTTGTGGGCTCCAAGAAGCCAAACTCCCAAAGACTTCTATTGAGAAATAGACAGTAATTACTCTGTCATTTTATTTGTCAGAATAACCATTCTTGTTCTAATAAAGTCTTCGTAACATCATCTGTCTGCAACCTGCAGCTCTGGAGGCTCATGTCGCTCTCTAACCCTTCCAACTTTGGTCAAAATAAAATGTGTTAAAAAAAATCTAAAAAGGAAATATAAAGGAAAAAAGTAATATGTAAAGTTTAAAAAGTAAATTAACTTAAACTTTATTCAAATTCTTCACAAACAGTTGAAGGACAGTATGAATTATTCAAGGAGGATGACAGCCGTCATTCTCCATCAATCCTTTGTAGTTTATCAACATCATACTGACACATTTGGACTTCATTTGGAGCTTTATTGATCACAGAAGGTCAGTAAACCCATCCAGAATTAAAGATACGTTAAATTATAATCCAGTGGATAAAAAAAGTTTTTATTTGTTATATGTATTAATATGTGGCTGAAATGCAGCAGAAACTGTAAAATGAACAGTTTTTCAATCATTGATGACTTTCCACTTCCTGCTGCATTGTCGCGATCCTATAGGATGTCTTTTATTTTGAAAGGAAGTCATGCAAAACTCTGTCAAAAGTTTTAAACTATTTAATATTTTCAAAAGGCTATTTTCTCATCATTTTTATGTTTTATTTATGGCAAAAATACAATAGTTCATTTAAATGAGTATCTTATTTTTCTAAAGGGTGAGTGAAGACTTTATGGCTCCTACTGGGTTTAGGTTGGTGAGAATCAACTGGAATGGCTCTTTGGTGTTGAAGGTTGTAGAGCCCTGGTCTAATCCTGATTCTTTCTCACAAGTTGTTCAAGTTATAAACTGACCAATCAGATCCCTCAGTAAAAGCATGTGGTGTCCGCTGGTCCCACCTGCAATATTACCCATAACCAGGCCGCTAAAGAAGAGCAGAGCCCTGCCCTTACAATAGATCAGAACCCCCTTACCATCTCATTTTCTACTGATCCAAACTTAGAAGGAGCTGCGAAGTCTTACTTTAGCCTTTAAGAAATTTGGATTTGCATTCATGACCTTTTTTTCAATAACAAATACAAATTATCCCTATTTTTTGACATGAACAAAAGCAAAAATATAAAAAGAACCTAGCATCTCTCAAAATGTGTGGTTTTTTTTTTTTTTTTTTTTTTACAGCCAATGTTATGCAGCATAAAATAATATGTGCTTTTAAATTCAAAAAGACCAACATTTATCTTTACATATAAAATCTGTTCATTCTGGAGGTAGAGTTTATCATCTATGTGAACCTCAGACATCAATTTATGAATGTAAATAATCTAAATTAAATAAATGATAATTAAGTAATCTTGACTTCAAATATTTTTTTTATTTTGTTCTTTTTCTCCTCTTCGTCCTCAGCAGTCTTCCACTGCTGGGTTTTGTTATTTTAGTTTGGCGTTGGATCTTGGTAGTCTTAGTTTACAGACTTTGTTTATTTGTTTTCTTGAGGTAGTTTTGGTTAAGCAGACATTATCAGAGATCTGCTGACTCAGACGGTCGACGTGTCTGGATCAACATCTCCATGAATTATTTTATGTTTGGTCAAAGAGCCACAATGGAGATATCAAAAAGACACATGTGGATCTGGAACTGCAGGTTGCAAACGTCTGAAATAGGAGTTCAACTAAACCTTAAAATAATTCTAAATAAGACACTATTTCATGTGGACATGTGACTCATCTACAACTCAGACCGCTGTCACCTGCAGAGGTTATCAGATGACATTGATGTCATTGGATGAAGATGGTGAGGAGGACAGCAGACCTCTAGATTATACCAAGTAAGAACAGAACCGTGTCCCCTAGCATGAACAGGGCTGTACTCCAAGCTTTAGCATGTGGTGTTTAAGCAGGGGTTTTGGTTCTTAATAGCCATCATGGTGGAAGATGCCCTTTTTTTACTGGAGTTCAGTGACATTGCCCCCTTTGAATAAACAAGCTCAATCTGATTGGCAGAACCCATCCAGACAAATGGTTAGGTCAGTGTTCTCCCAGAAACCTCCTCAGCAGGATAAATAGCAGCATGGCTTGTCAGTACAGCAGAGATTTCGACAGCGCTCAGTAACCTGGCTTTACTCATTAGCTTATCAAAAGAGAGGGAGTCTGCCTCCTGAACTGAAGCAGGGAGCTCTTCGTCCAGCACCAGGAACTCTGCAGACTAAGAAAACTCTGGAAAGTGGAGCTCTTTGAGACCAGCTGGTTCATTCAAAGCATCTCTGCTGCCTCTGCAGAGAGAAAAAGGAGCTGAAGAGGCAAATGGATCGAAAGAGAACAGAGAAGATCAACCAGGCCAAGACCAAAGAGAAGCATCTGGCAGAGGAGTAAGACTGTAGTTCTTCATTCAGCAGCTTCTGAACAGGCAGAGAAAATCGTTTCACTCAAATTCTTTGTGTCCTAGAGAAAAGATTGAGATCAACAAGTCTTACGTCAATGAAGTGGTCCAGAACATCAAACGGGTGAGGGCTTGGCTAAAGACTTCTGACTAAAATGGCTGAAGTCTTCCTGAAACCAACCCAAACCCTTGATGTTTTCTGTGGTTTAGTTGGAGGAGACTCAAACCAAGCGTCACGATCAGCTGGTGGAGCAGCACAACCTGCTCCTGCAGGAGATCCAGGACCAGAAAGTCAAGGTAAGACCAGCTGGAGCTGCAGAATCTCAGTCCGAACCTGAGGTGTTCGGCCCCACCTCCACCTCCACCACCACCACCACCACCACCCACCTCACCTCCACCACCTCCACCTCCTCCACCTCCTCCACCTCCACCACCTCCACCACCACCCACCTCCATCCACCACCTCCACTCCACCACCCCCTCCACCACCACCCACCCACCTCCTCCACCACCTCCACCCCTCCTCCCCCACCCACCTCAACCACCACCTCCCACCACCACCTCCTCCACCACCTCCACCTCCTCCACCACCTCCACCTCTTCCACCACCACCCACCTCCTCCACCACCTCCACCACCTCCCCTTCCACCACCACCCACCTCCTCCACCACCTCCACCTCCTCCACACCTCCACCCTCCTCCACCACCTCCACACCACCCACCTCCTTCCACCAACCCTCCACCTCCATCCCCACCACCTCCACCCTCTCCACCACCACCCACCTCCTCCACCACCTCCACCTCCTCCACCCACCTCCACCTCCACCTCCTCCACCACCTCCACCTCCACCACCCACCTCCTCCACCTCCTCCACCACCTCCACCTCCACCTCCACCACCCACCTCCTCCACCACTCCACCTCCTCCACCACCTCCACCTCCTCCACCACCTCCACCCTCCACCACACCACCTCCTCCACCACCTCCACCCTCCTCCACCACCTCCACCTCCTCCCACCACCTCCTTCCACCACCACCCACCTCCTCCACCACCTCCACCTCCTCCACCACCTCCACCTCTCCACCACCACCCACCTCCTCCACCACCTCCACCTCCCCTCCTCCACCACCTCCACCTCCACCACCCCCTCCTCCACCACCTCACCTCCACCACCCACCTCCTCCACCACCTCCACTCCTCCCCACCACCTCCACCTCCACCACCACCTCCACCTCCTCCACCTCCTCCACCACCACCCCACCTCCACCACCCACCTCCACCACCACCACCCACCTCCACCTCCTCCACCACCTCCACCACCATCACCTCCACCTCCTCCACCACCTCCACCTCCTCCACCACCACCCACCTCCTCCACCACCTCCACCTCCACCTCCTCCACCTCCTCCACCACCTCCACCTCCTCCACCACCACCTCCACCTCCTCCACCCGTGAACTCACTGCTGTGTTTCTGCAGCTTCAGGCAGCCATCGAGGGGGAGTTTCAGGAGAAGTTCCAGCGTTTGCCGGGAGAGATTCAAGACTTCCTGCAGGACAGGAAGATGGATGGCAGAAGCAGCAGTAAATCCCGCCCCTCCACCCCACATGAAGCCCTGTCAGAGGTTGACTGAGGGGGGGGCTGTGAGGAGAATCCAGATGATTGAGACTGTTACTTTATGGAAGAATGTTTTCACTGCTTATTTCCTTTTTAATTTGAGAATGCACTTTGTTGTAACCAGAGGTCATCCTTTATGTTGATGGAGAATTAGCAGTTTGATGTGCATGACATCTATAAACCTATTTATCATTTGATCTATTTATATTTTGATCTGTTCATCTTTAACATTATACTAGAGGAGAGAACATGCATGCCAGTCCTCACTGCTCCAAGACTCCAGTGCTCTGTTGTTTTGACATGTTTTATCCCAGAACCTGCAGATCCCCCCTAACACACACACACACACACAGACACCAACTGTTGATGGGGAAATGTAACTCATCATAAAAGTCTCTCAGATTCAAACAGTCATAAAGTTGAGTCGTTCCTATGAGGTCAAATCAGGATCAGCTTAGAATGAATGAAAGAAAAACAAGACTGTAAATCTGCAGAACAGGCATGTGAATTTGGAACTTAAAACTGTAAATCTGAAAGCAGTTTTAAACGGGAAAATAAATATTGAAAACTTGAAGGAATCATTGAAAATTTGAAAAAATGAAATTGAACATTTGAACAAATATTGAACACTTGAAAATATAAATAATAATTTGAGCAATAAGTGCATTTATAACTTGAAAAAATAAACTAAAAGTGTTAAGAATTTAAAAAATGATGGTAACACTGTAGATGAGGTGCTGCAAAACACTCAGTATAATGTTGACATAGATAGTTACTACATTTGTTAAGCTTGTAAGCAGTTTATTAATATGACCTTTGAAGACAATGGTCTCTCTTTAGATGTTAATGAACCTTAAAAAGTATGTAAATAAACTTTATTTGGATTATTTTGCTATCAAATGTCTTATAAACACATTGTTAATGTGTTATTAAGCTTGTTAAAAAATCTTATTATACAGTGTTATCCACATAATGTTCATTCAACTTTCTTTGTTTCATTTCTCGATCTTTGTTTTCAGTTTTTGAGTTTTCGCTGACCTGACTCTAACTTTACATGTGAACTCACTGGCTACCGGAACATGTTTCCCATGATTCTCAGAGAGATGATGGTGATGTGACGTTTTCTCTGCTGCAGAACATTTCCTGTTTTTGTCCCCGCCTGCGTCGCCTCACTCTGATCAAACTTGGAGAGAGCATATCACTACTGTGCACCGTTCTCCCTGTTTGATGGATTCGTTTTCAGTACAACTTTGCTTTTGATCTTATTACTCAATCTCCTCCATGCCGTTTTTCACTCAGACATGCAGCTTGGCAGCGTTTCATAAATCTTCTTCATGATTAGATTCTTCTTTTCATCCTAATATTAAACTTATTTTTCTATGAATGTTTGAGAAGTGAGAATAAAAAATGTGAGAAAGTGTGAAAATATTTATTTGTGTCTGAGAAAAGTGTAGAAAATGTCATCATTGAATCCAAACGTTCAGATTTCTTCATGTGTGTTGACGGGTCTCTCAGTGGTCTAAATGTGATCATCATCAGATCACAGTGTAGTGAGAGCAAATGAACAAGAATCTCTACAACAAAGTTTTAGTTTTGAATAGTAGAAAACTTTCAAACAAACGCAGACGACAGAAGTTCACCTTTAAACCCTGCAGTACCTCTTTCGTACCTCCCAAGCTTCCCAGATCAGTTCTGCTCCAACATCATCAAGTGCAAAATATGGGAAAAACTTGTAGTTGTGAGGGAAGAAGAGATCTTTGTCTGTGGAGGAGAGGGAGGTCTGGGATATTCACCTCATTTTATTTGACTCCTGAGATTGTTTCTGTTTTTAAAACCTTCTTGCAGAGATCCTGCAGCATCTGAAGTTCTCTAACTTTCTTCTGATTGACGCTCTGCAGTCCCTCCTCTTTGCTGCCCGGTCCTTCCTATACGATGGGGGGGTCTCAGTCCTTCTCCACTGCATGACTTACTTTGGTGGGAATTTCTCGTCCTCATCTTCAGCTGTTGTTTGACTGTAGTGAGGACCGTGTTTATGTGTTCCCATGTGTTCCTGATCTTCCACACAGACCTGCTGGAATGTTTTCAGACTCCTCCAGAGCCTGGGCTGCGTTCAACGACCTTTTTCAGGGCTCTTCTCCTCTCAGTCTCCAGCTGGATACACAGGTTTTGGTCCAGGTTTGGTTTTCGTGGCATTATGCAGATGCTGCATCTGAGTCTTCTTTCTAAAATACCTCATAGTTGAGCACATCACCTGTTGGATCAGAGGTTTTGTTGAACGCAGCCTGGCTGTTCAGGTTCTTCTCAGCATGCTGGGCTTCTCCAGGATCAGACAGTCAGAACTAACTATGGTATATCTGTTGAGGCTGGTTCACTTCCCAGAGGTTTGTTGCCATGGGAACGTCTGCTGCCGGTCCAGTTTCATTTGATATGATGAAGCTCTGAGAACAGGCTGATCTGGCTCCGTGGTGTTGGACTTAAGTTCTACTGGATGCTGTTTGAAGACTCAAGAACATAAAAGGATTTTGGAGGACAAAAACACTGATGAGAACTTTCACCCACACTTTATCACAGTTGGTTATTGAATGATAAACTTTATCAGTACTGATATTTAATAAATACAGAAATCTCTGCTGTGTTTCTTCCTTCTTTTGGAGTGTAAACTGATGCTCTCATCTTTTGCCTTGCAATTCCCAAATGTTTGGATCTACCAAACATACCTCTCCAACACATCCTGTCACTCTACTCTTAAGTGCATTCCTGTAAAAATAAACATAATTTAAATTAAACATAAACTTATACGCAAGTTTAAAAAAATAAAATCCCTACTTTGTCAGTGTTTTAGAGTTGGTTGTTGTGTGTGTTTGTCTCCCTCTGGTGTTCACACAGGGACACTGCAAGTTTAGTGGATTCCAGGCAGGAGAAGAAACTCAACACTTTATTTTAAATGTTTCAAACTGATAGGAAATGACAGAAACAAAGCCTCTTAAATGATTATAACTACTCCTAAAAACAAAGGAGATGTGAGATGACATTGCAAACACAGGATCATCTCTAACTAATAAATATTTCATTGATTAGTGTGATCAATCTCAGGTGAGTGTCTGACAGAAGAATGATGGTCAGAAACAACAATCTCCATCAATATGGAGTCATCTGCAGCTGCGCAGACGACTGTGTTTTGTTTTTTTCCATCTACTGATCTTCAAATATAGAAAATATCTTCCATGATCTCAAAGTTTGATTTCTAGTTTTCTCCAGAAAATGTGTTATAATTGCGTTCAGCGATCCCATGACCCTGAACGGGATTAAACGCTCCAACACGATACAGCACATTTCAATTATTATGCAATTTTATTTTTCTATGATTTTTCAAAATACTTAATTCATTTGACAGTCAGCATAACTTTCAAGTAACTAACCATAGAGAACAAGGTAAATGTTGGCAAGGCAAGGCAAGTTTATTTGTATAGCACATTTCATGTACAGAGACAATTCAAAGTGCTTTACATAAAACATTAAAAGAAACAATCAAAAGAAATAGTAAAAATGTCATTCATTATTCAAATCATTAAAATAAAATTAAAAGAAAGTAAAAAGATTTTAATTTAAAACAAGCATAGATAAAAAGTGCGGACGTAAACTTTTGAATACATATTAATCAAATGCAACTGAGAACAGATGAGTCTTTAACCTGGATTTAAATACACTGAGTGTTTCAGCAGATCTAAGGTTTTCTGGAAGTCTGTTCCAGATCTGTGGTGCATAGAAGCTGAATGCATCTTCTCCATGTTTAGTTCTGACTCTAGGAACTGATAAAAGACCGGATCCTGATGATCGGAGAGTTCTGGCTGGTACATACTGGGTCAGGAGGTCAGTCATGTATTTTGGTGCTAAACCATTCAAAGCTTTATAAACCAGTAACAGAACTTTAAAGTCTATCCTCTGAGAGACAGGTAACCAGTGTAAAGACCTCAGAACTGGACTGATGTGGTCTACTTTCTTGGTCCTTGTGAGAACCCGAGCAGCAGAGTTCTGGATCAGCTGCAGTTTCCTGATGGATTTTTTTGGTAGTCCTGTAAAAACACTGTTACAGTAATCAAGTCCACTGAAGATGAAAGCATGCACTAGTTTCTCCAGGTCCTGCTTAGACATCAAATCTTTAATCCTTGAGATATTTTTTAGATGATAATAGGTTGATTTTGTGACTGCCCTAATCTGTTTAAAAGAATGTCTGAGTCTATCACTACACCCAAGTTTCTGGCCTGGTTGGTAGTTTTTAGTTGAATAGATTGAAGCTCTGTAGTGACGTCTAACATTTTTTCTTTAGCCCCAAAGACAATAACCTCAGTTTTGTTTTTGTTTAATTGAAGTAAGTTGTGACACATCCAGTCATTAATGTCCTCAATGCATTTACCAAGAGCCTGTACAGGGCCTCGGTCTCCTGGTGTCAGTCTAATATATATCTGTGTGTCATCTGCATAGCTATGGTAACTAATGTTGTTGTTCTTTATAACCTGGGCCAGTGGGAGCATGTAGATGTTAAATAGAAGTGGTCCCAGGATGGAGCCTTGGGGCACTCCACATGTAATTTCTGTTGGCTCAGAAGTGAAGTTACCAGTTGACCCAAAATATTTCCTGTTTTCTAAGTACGTTTTGAACCAGTTTAGTACTGGCCCAGTGAGACCCACCCAGTTTTCCAGTCGTCTGAGTAGTATTGCGTGGTCGACTGTATCAAACGCAGCACTGAGATCCAGTAAAACTAGCACTGACATATTTCCACTGTCTGTATTCAAACGTATGTCATTGGTCACTTTGGTCAGAGCCGTTTCAGAGCTGTGGTTCTGTCTGAAGCCGGACTGGAAGACATCATAGCAGTTGTTATTTATTAGGAATTCATTTAACTGATGGAAAACAGCTTTTTCAATGATCTTACTTAAAAATGGCAGGTTTGATATCGGTCTGTAGTTGTTCATTTGAGTTTTGTCTAGACTGTCCTTTTTTAGGAGAGGTTTGATTACAGCTGTTTTCAGTGGTTCTGGGAAAACAGCAGATGTTAACGACAAGTTGACAATCTGGAGCAGGGCTGGTTCCAGGATCTTTGAAACTTTTTTGAAAAAGCTTGTGGGTAGAATATCCAGACAGCAGGAGGAGGAGTTCAGTTGACATAGAATGTCCTGCAGTTCTTTACTGTTCATGGGTTGAAACTGAGCCATGGGGTTTATGGTTTCTAGTGGATAGGGTTCATATCCTGAACTTGTAGTTGATGAAACAATTGTTTGTCTAATGTTTTTGATTTTGTCCCTGAAGAATTTGGCAAAGTCATTACAGGCTTTGGTGGAGTAAAGTTCTGGTGCCACTGACACAGGGGGTTTTGTCAACCTGTCGACTATATTAAATAAGGCCCGAGCATTATGGGAGTTTTTGGTGATAATTTCAGAAAAATAGGACTTCCTTGCATTGCTCAGTTGTAAATTATATAAGTGAAGTTTCTCTTTATAGATGTCATAGTCTACCTGTTGTTTAGATTTTCGCCATCTGCGTTCAGATTTCCGACATTCTCTTTTTCCGTTCTTTACCAGAATGGAATTTCTCCATGGAGATTTTTTCCTACCAGAGATCACCTTCACCTTACTGGGAGCAATGCTATCCATGATATTTGACATGTTGGAATTAAAGCTATTAACAAGTTCATTGACTGAATCCCCTGAGAGGGGAGGAGTCAGAGAGAAAATCTGATTGAACATCTCACTAGTATTTTCAGTTATAAACCGTTTTGTGATCTCCTCCCTCAAAACATTTTTGTGTACTGGAATTGTGCTCTCACAGAAAACACAGCAGTGATCAGACAGACCTAAATCACATACAGTCACCTTAGAGATGTTCAGACCTTTGGAAATCAATAAATCAAGAATATTCCCTCTGTTGTGTGTGGGCTCTGTTACATGTTGAGTCAACCCAAAATTGTCCAGAGTGTTTTTCAGGTCCTTAGTCCCTTTGTTCTCAAGATTTCCATAATGGATGTTAAAATCTCCAGCCATGATTATACAGTCAAAATCAAGACAAATTATAGACAGCAGTTCACTAAACTCAAGGTTAAATTCTGGACTATATCTAGGGGGTCGATAGATATTGATAAATATGGTTTTGAGTGAGGCCTTCAGCTGTAGGGCTACATATTCAAAACATGGAAAGTTTCCAAAAGAACAAACCTCCTTAAGATAATTCATTTTTTTCTAAAATAAATTGTTCTTCAAACGTTCCACATTATTACACAACAGAGTTCCTCAGCATTTATAGATTCTAAAGAACTGAAAATGTTCATTTGTTGAATTAGCTGCATTAGGAGGTCATATTGACTGAAATCTAAAGCTATTCCAGCTAAAACATTTCCATAGGTCAAGTTTCATTGAACGTAGGAGCTTTATTTTGTAGCAGCTTCACAATTCTTGCATCCATTGAACTTTTTGGAGTTTCTGCTTGAATTTGTGATGGTATTTTAGCAGCTGCTCTCTAAATCTGATGTATTTGTCTGTAGAAATCTTCATCATTCTGTCTTTATCTGTGTGTCTGAACCTGACACCAGACAAGCTTCACTAAAAGATTTAGCTGAACTACAAGTGGTCCAAAACAAAGCAGTGAGACTTGTTCTCGGTTGTTAAGTTACAAATCAAAAGTATTCCACTTTGACGTGGCTCAATCTATATCAAAGATTACAGATTACACTGGGTACATTGATGTATAATGTACTGGACCTTTAAATTCCTGCTGTTATCTCTAATCAAATTATTTACTGTGACTCTGTGGACAAGCACAGCACTAGAACTACAACAAGTGGTCATTTAATAACTCCACTTCCTAAATCTAATTTCATGAAGAAAACTGTTATTTACAGAGATATTTTCTTATGGAATAGTATTCTTAAGAAAATGTGTGAGCTCTAGAATAAGTTATTATTCAAAAATAAATTGAAGTGTTACGTGTTAAATGGTATATAATGGAAAGTATTGCAAGGATATTTTGTACATCTCTCTTCATGGTTTTAAAACATAATATTTATGCTGGTATTGTATTGTGAATTGATGAGTTGTAATTCCTGATTTTAATGGACCCAGGCAGACTAGCTGAAGGCTATAGAGTTCTCAGCTAATGGGATCCATATGAATAAACAAATAGAACCTTGTGTTTCCTGCTGCCCCTGTAGACTGACTCACTGCTTACCAACCTCATGTGACTCTAACTGGAGGAGTCCGTATTGTAGAAAAATGGTGACTGAATCAACTTCATTTGGTTGGAGATGGAAAGAAAGTTTTCTATGGGTGACATCACACTCACTCAGTCCAGTTCTCTCATACAGTCAATGCTTACTTTTTAAAAAGTTATTTATTTTCTTATTTCTTTTCAATTCCTGTTTTTTTTTTTTTTTTTTTTTACTTTGTTTGGTGCCTTTCTTTTATTTCACAACTACTTCTCACAAAATTATCTTAGGTCTGGACTCATCACATTATGTCCTCTACATGGCTGGATTCTGTTTATTCTGCTGTGTTGGAAAAGCTTCTTCTCCGTAGTCTGTAGTCTGTTGTGGAGGAGGTTCAATGGATTTATTCTCCTGCAGATTCTAAATTATTATTTTGTATTATCAATCTCCAGTCTCTCTCATTCAGCAGTGCGCAGCACATGACCGGGCTGCACCCGCACCCCCTCTCCCCACCCGCAGCATGCGTGACCAGCACACCCCCACTTTGCTGCATGCGTGTCCGCAACACCCCAAAATAAAAAGTTGCAAGATGCACATCATCTCGGGGTTTAATAGTTGCATGGTTTTATCACGGCCCGTCTGGATGGGTAATCTCCCTCAGCACAGTGATGTGAGGAGACAGATGCTAGCTGCTAGCTGTGGTTGATCCATCACGTTAGTGGAAAAGCTAACTAACTTTCGATGACTGAACATGACGGGGAACTTTAAAAAAAATCTCAACAAAAGTTAGGCATCTTTTTCACTCAGTTAAACTATATAAATGAGAAGATAATAGGGAAACATAAACATAAAAACTCACTGATGTGCTTCTGCTTTGGTTGGCTGCCATCTTGGACTCCAATGGAGCGTAACACTGACGTCACACCAGTGTCATGATTTGATTGGCTGCATATCGATGTGTTCCTGGATCGACTATTTGTTCTATTGACACTGTTTGGGCGAAGTTTTTCTCTCTGAATTTTTCCTAGTCAAATTTCTGACCCATCGAAATGTTAAGTCTCAAAATTAAAAACACTGATATTTTTAAGATAGAAAATATTTTTGGGAGCTTGAAATTTTTCTGTTTAAAAAGCAAGGGTTAAAAAAAAATCAGGATTAAAATTCAGGAGTGAAAAAAAATTCAGAAAAAATATTCAGAGGTTAAAAACATTCATAGTCTGATGGAACTAAAAAACTTCCACAGACACAGAAAGACATGTGCAATAAGAAGAAAAAACATCTCAGCAAAAATATAAAGCTAAGAAAATAAGAATCACCAGGAAAAGAAGCAAACATTTCCCTTTTATGAAATAGAGTCTGCAAGAAAGAACTTAATCCAGAACCGGCTCCACCAACAACCTGGGAATGAGTTCTGCTCTTCACCCTCTTCTTAAATCTTAAATCTGGAGCAGATCACTGACTGAAGCTGAGACACTTACATGCAGCTATTTTAAATGCCAACTTTTAGTGGGATTGATTCAATATCTTTTTTATCTTTTTGTTTTGCACATTTTAACTTATATTTTGTTGTGGTTGAAGTGTTTTTGTGTTGTTTCACCTTGGATTTGTTTAAAGATTAAAAGATCAAAAAGTACATAGTTGTAAACTGAATTGTAGTTTTTATTTGTATTTTATAATATATTTTCCCCATTTTATTTACAGTGAATAAACACATATTCATATAAAACATTTAGAAAACAAAGCATTAACAATTCAGTTTGTGTATAACTTTATATTATTTTTTATAATAAATTAATTGAAGCATAAAAACAATCTGTGGAGCTAAAAGAGTCAGGGTTTTTTAGTGAGCCGAGCTAGAAGAGACGGTTCTCTAAGAAGAGCCAGAATTCCCATCAATGGAAGAGACCCTGCTTGCATTGTTGCTATGGTTACACTCCTTCATAAACAGGGTGAACATTATAAGATTGGTCAAACATTTCATTCACTGACATTTGCTATCAGACAAACCTAAAATCTACAATCTTAAGATTTTCTGCCCATGTAGCAGATAGGCCTAAACATATTAGCAGCAGCACAATGACTTTACTGTTCTATTTATTTTATGAAATGTGACATTTTAAAGATCAAATTTAGTCTTTTTTTTCAATATTGTTTGCAAGCAAACAGTGTTTGCTTTACAATATTTTATACATGAAATGTCAAAATGTGACACAACCTCATTATGATTATTTATGAATGAAACTGATTTGGAAATCATAAAATTGTAATTGCTACACATGACTTAAGCCACATAATGATGCTTTCATGACACACTAGTCTTTTGCTGATGCAATTCTGTCGTCTGGCCAATAGATGTCACTATTTTTCAGTGTGTGAAATGCTTCACAACCCTGAATCATTTCAACACAATTTGATTCATTTTAGTTCAGTGGTTCAGAAAGCTTTGGTTTCTTCACCTCCAGTATCCTAAAGACCAGTGATATTTAACCTCCTTCAGGTCACGGACCAGTTTAATTTTTAATTTTCAGACAATCTTTTCCAGAATCAGTCTGAATGGAGACAAAATTGGCGATTAATATTTTTAAGCTTCTGGCTTCTGAAAAAAAAACTTTTTAAATTAAAATAATACTCCAAGAAATGCAGTTTTTAAAAGGTTTGAAAACATCAATAGAGTTTCAACAGATAAAGAAGATTCAATGAAACACAGTTGAATGCAACCTCAAATGTTTTGGCTTTTTCAAAGAATACCATTATTTTAGGGTAATAATCTGTCAAGGAATAAAGTTATTCTATTTTATTTTTACATAAATCCTGATGAACTGTGGAATATTTTTAACACAGAGGAACATACGTGTCCCATTCACCTTGCTGCAGGAAACAAATTTTTATTTCCCTTATACAAATTTCCACTATTCTAATATGTAAAAATCGTAATTGCTGTAACATGTTTATGGTTGGTTTAAACTTAGACTTTGTGATGAAGATTTTCCCTTTAAAATCAAAACGGAAGCGAACAACCGGACGCTAACTTCAGCCGTGTCTGACTTTTAAGGTGAGATAAAGCAAAATAAGATAACACAACCGTCGTGAAACTGGTATTTTCTAAATATAATAATAAACATGAATCCACCATCTCTGCAACGTTATTACCAGTGTAGGTTAGACATTCACAAGTCAGACACCAGGCAGAGCAGCTTGGTACATGTGAAGAACTTCCTCAATAAATCTGTCTTTGACTGTGTTTTGACTGTAAATAGCAGCTTTATTTATTTATTTTTTAGGTAGAAGGCTCTTCTTTTTTTTTTTTTTTCATTAACTTGTCCTGTCCAACAGCTGAGCAAACAGATACAGCTGAGAGCCTCTTGTGTTGGACAGATTTTTATGTCACAACAGGGATTTATTGAGTATAAACCCCTGTTTTATTTCATGCTAAACTTTATTTATTTTGATTATGTTTGTTTTTTGTTGGACAAGACGGAAAAGAAGTGGTAGGGGAGAGGAGAGGGGGTAAAAGAGAGGGGTTTAGAGAAGAAAGAAAATGTCTGCAAAGAGAAGCAACATCCTAAAACAACCAGGTCTAGATAGTAAACTAGAATGGGCGGGGCCTGTCTGCACACACTGTAGTTCCACACATACCTGTTGGCCAAAATAGTCTCCTCATTTAAACGACTCAAAATACAATACAAATACAAATACAACTGCAGCTGTAGCTGCAACTAACAGACTTGATCATAAACCGATAAATAAAGCCTTTTATTCTGTCACGGATTCTGTTAGTGCCAAGGTGAGCTGACACCTGTGTTCAGGTGAGTGTTCATGTTTTGCTGAAGTGGATGATGATGGAGTGTACAAAGGGGAGAGCGCCCGGCCATCCCCACGCCAAGACCAAGGTAGAAGGCTCTTCTTTGGTTTTCTCAATGATTCTTTTCTCCCAAAGAAAACTTTCCAAATACATGATTTTGTGTTTTTTTTTTCATTCAAAGTTTCCACCCTCTGCGTCCTCAACAGAAGGCATGTTAGCAGCTCTTAATCTGAAGAAAAAGTTAGGAACAATAAATAAATGGAGGTAAGAATTAACTGAAACAGAGTTCATATGTTCAGCTGGTGTGCTTGCATTATTATGGCCAAAACTGCTGCAGTCGCAGATTTGGACTAAAGGAATCGTTTTTATGAGCCCAAATATCTTTACAGGTCAATCTTGCCTTGAAACTCTGAGACAGTGGTTCATCTGTTTGTTGGAGATAAAGATGCGGATAAGCAGAAAACAGAGAAACTTCTTCTGATGATTCTCTTGACAGACTTTTATTTTGAAATGAAATTTAAACTCCATTGTATTTTTCCAAAACATTTAATTGACAGTTAAAGCATCTGCCCCCTCTCCCCGCACGAGCCTTTCCTCTTCAGCAGGGGGCGAAAGTGAGGCATGAAAAATACATTTTCTCCGCCATCGAGGAAGAGCATCCTCCTCCTCATCGTCAGCATCCTCAGCATCAGCACCAACCCGCTCCTGTCCGAACCTCTGCGGCCCGTTTCCCTGCCACCCCCGGCCCGCTATGGACAACTCCGGTAAAGAGAAGGAGGCCATGCAGCTGATGGCAGAAGCGGACAAGAAGGTCAAGGCGTCCGGATCCTTCCTGGGGGGGATGTTCGGGTAAGCGGTGCGCTGTCGCTCTGTTTACCGACATTTCTGCGCCCCCCTCCCAAAAATAAATGAATGAATGAATTGATTAAAGAATAAAAACCAAAGGCCTTCCCCGCGTGTTTCTCCTGCTGCTGTGCTGTGCGGTAACGTTTCAGCTGCCGCTTCACGCCGCAGAGACGTGGACGGCTCCCATCGGGGACGCGCGCGCGCGCCCTGACGCTGGTGAGGCTGCAGGAACGTTCGGCTTCTGCGGAGGAGGATTGCGTGCGTGCGTGTGTGCGCGCGCGCGCTCATGCGTGGGGGAGGGGCGGATGTTTACGGTGAAAACGGGAGCAGAGGATTTTTCCGTGACTGATGAGCGCAGTAACGGAACTCAGCGAGTCAGGTGGTCAGTTCAGCGCGTGACCGCCAGGGGGCGCGTCACGCATCATTCACCTCAATGGAAAACTGTCCGGACGAAAACAAACCATGGAACAGCTGACCTGCGGTTACATTCACTGTCAATGACAGCAGCAGCCGTCTGTAATCCCATTACAGTTACATTGACTTTTAGTTACTTGTAGGACACCTGCCAAAATAATAATGATAGTGATGAGCTGCTGCTGTCCAACAGACAGTTCATCACTTCAAAAGTCAACAAAGGAAACCAGGCGAGAGTGAGATGAAATGATCGCAGAAACAAAGATCTATTATCATAGCAGGATGAGGAAATTAGAAGAATGAAGATGAAAATGAGTTTTAGGGTTCTTCTGTGTGGAACCTCAAAGCTTCAGATCTGGGTCACGTGTGTTTCCTGCATGTTTATGTAAGAATTCATGGTCTGGAAATTCAGTCCTGGATGAGAGAAGCTGCAGATCCAGACGCTTATTCTGTTTCTAGATTTTCAAACATTGTTTGGAGTTCAAGGCTGATTGAATGTAGTCCAGGTCCAGCAGCTGGAAAATAATGTGTAACCAGGACACCTGCTGCTGCTGCGGTCAGAGCTGGTCTGTCACAAATCCTTCAGTTTCTTGTTTGCTCCACATTTATGAGCTCAGTTCCTCCCGGCTTCTCTTAAATGACAAGTTTACTTCTCCTGCTTATCATTAACTTCTCGGTGGAGCTAAATGGGGGCCAGTAACATCTGAAACCCAAATAGAACAAATTGAAATGTTGGTGTTTGGCCAAAAAAAATGTAAAATGCCCAAAACCTTTTGCTATTCTAAAATATAAACGTAATTATTTTCAGCTTCAAATGTTCTGTTTTTTAGGTTTCAAAATTTAAATTCTTAGACTTTCTTTCAGTTGTAACTCTCTTCTTTTTTTCTTTCAAATCTAAACATTTCAGTTACAAAATGAAACCCTTTCAAAATGTTATTTTAAAACCTTTTCAGAACTTTTAGCTTTTATGCTTTTGAATGTGAATAAACAGAAACCGTGAATCAGCTGATCAAAGAAAGCAGTTTTTTTTCTTTGTGACAGAGAGTGTCACAGAGAAAAAAAACGGTGAAAAGGGTTGATAAAAGAGAGAAGAAACGTGAAAAAAGATAGAAAGCTTAAAACTACGTTTATGCGGCCGGCTCCAGCAGAAGGAGGGACTTCCAGCCATTCGTTTTCAGGCTCCATAGTTTTTCTCTGTAGCCAGATTCTGTTGAAACTTTTTGCCCCGTCAGGGTGGAGCTAACACAAAGGGCCAATCAGTCAATGAGGGTGGTAACTTCAAATCCGGTGCATTCACTGACTCTGAGAACTGTGATGTTACGGTCAGAAAGTGGCTGTTTAGTCTGTACTATCATAGTCTGAAGTTACTCCAAGACGGGTGTAGAAAGCAGAGTTTGTCCAAAACACTGTTCGAGCCCATTTCCTGTTGTGTTAAAGACAGGCGTCAAAAACATCCTTATGCTTGGATAAAGTGGCTAAAACACTACTAGAGCTTCAGTTATCTCTCGTGGCCTGATGGCAAGTTAAAGATGGTTCTTTAACTTTTTCATGCAGGTAATGTGAGTTTGATCCCCACGGTAAACACAGCCGTTTTTTCTATCTTTTTCTTCTGCTGACTTTACAGCCAATACAGCCATTTTCTGACCCTTCTTCTTTTCCTTTGAGCTTTTCCCTTCAGGGTCTCCACAGTGAATCATTTTCCTCCGTCTAACTCTATCTTCATCATCCTCTCCTCTAACACCATCCACCTTCATGTCTTCATTCTCTGCATCCAGAAACCTCCTCTTTGGTCTTCCTCTAGACCTCTAGACTCAGCATCCTTCTACCAATATCTTCACTGTCTCTCCTCTGAACATGTCCAAACCATCTCAGTCTGGCCTCTCTGACGTTATCTCCAAAACCTCTAACATGTGCTGTCCCTCTGATGGATTCATTCCTGATCCTATCCATCCTGGTCACTCCCAAAGAGAACCTCAGCATCTTCATCTCTGCTACCTCCAGCTCTGCTTCCCGTCTTTTCTTCACTGTTTCTAGTCCAACAACATGGCTGCTCTCACCACAGTCTTCTACATCTTTCCTTTCATTTCTGCTGAAACTCTTCTATCACACATCACACCTGACACTTTTCTCCACCCATTCCAACCTGCTTGCACTCGCCTCTTCACTTCTTTTCCACACTCTCCATTACTCTGTACTGTTGACCCTAAATACTTAAACTCCTCCCCCTTCTTTATCTCTTCTCCCTGTAACCTCACTCTTCCACTTGTGTTCCTCTCATTCACACACATGTACTCTGTCTTACTGCGGCTGACCTTCATTCCTCTCCTTTCCAGGACAAACCACCACCTCTCTAGCTCCTCCTCCACCTATCTAGCTCCTCCTCCACCTATCTAGCTCCTCCTCCACCTCTCTAGCTCCTCCTACACCTCTCTAGCTCCTCCTCCACCCCTCTAGCTCCTCCTCCACCTCTCTAGCTCCACCTCTCTAGCTCCTCCTCCACCTCTCTAGCTCCACCTCCACCTCTCTAGCTCCACCTCCACCTCTCTAGCTCCTCCTCCACCTGTTCTCTGCTCTCACTACAAATCACAACATCATCTGCAAACATCATAGTCCATGGGTAGGGAACCCTGGCCCTCGAGAGCCACATTCCTGCATGTTTTCCACCATACCCTGCTCTGGCATGTTCTTATTGGCTGAACACACCTGAACCAGGTAATCAGTGTAGGGACTCGTGACAATTACCTGGGTCAGGTGTGTTCAGCCAATAAGAACGTGCCAGAGAAAATGGTAGAAAACATGCAGGAATGTGGCTCTTGAGGACCAGGGTTCCCTACCCCTGTCATAGTCCATGATGATTCCTGTCTAACCTCATCAGTCAGAAACTCCACGTCCATCTCTCCTAGACACTTCCATACCTCCACAGGTATATCATCAGGACCAAGAGCCTTTCCACTCTTCATCCTCTTCAAAGCCCCTCCCACTTCATCTTTACTAATCTTTGTTACTTCCTGCTCCACAACAGTCACCTCTTCTATTCTTTCTTCTCTCTCATTCTCTTCATTCATCAACTCTTCAAAGTATTCTTTCCATCTTTCCATGACACCACTGACTCCTGTCAACACATTACCATCTCTATCTTGATCACCCTAACCTGCTGCATGTCCTTCATCTCCATCTCTCTGTCTTGTTAATCTGTACAGGTCACCCTGTTGGTGAACAGCACCGATGGTGGTTGTTGTTAACCCAGGCCTCGACCAATCCGGTGTGGATATCGTAGGTCTGATTCACATGTTTGATTTTCCCTTCCTGACACAACCCTTTGTATTTATCCGGGCTTGGGACCGACACAATGAGACCCTGGCTTGGGCCCCTTCGTGGCTACATTACAGCCTTTTTCTGACCCTAATTATCCAAATTCTCAGAGTCAGTGGATGCACTGGGACTGAAGTCACACACACACACACCCCAATCAATTTTGATTGGTTCTTCGTGCTAGCCCCACCGGAACGCGCCACAACAGGGACAAAAGTTTTTAAAACTAAAATTTTCAGATTCAAAAACGGGGAAAAAAAGAGTTGAAAGTAAAAAAAAAAAAAAGAAACAGAAAAAAAATATTATATTTGAAATTCTGATTTTTTAAACCTAAAAAACAAAATTTGAAGCTGAAAATAATTAAGTTTATTATTGAATAGGAAAAGCTTTTGGACATTTTACATTTCTTTTTGGCCAAACACCAATACTTTTTTAATGTCTTTTACTTGGG
Organism: Oryzias javanicus; assembly: GCA_003999625.1. Classification (NCBI taxonomy): domain Eukaryota; kingdom Metazoa; phylum Chordata; class Actinopteri; order Beloniformes; family Adrianichthyidae; genus Oryzias; species Oryzias javanicus. The sequence continues at coordinate 531,394 of CM012451.1, read as the reverse complement.
TTTCAAATAATATTGGCCCCAGGTTAGCTCCATACTTCTCTGGTTTGAACCTGACCTGGTTAGAGGCTCCGCAGGCTCATCTGCTCATTCGCTCTCACAGCTCTGAGCTGACTCAACAGAATCATGTTTTCATGGTATTGGTTAGACACAGTTTGCCAGTAGAAGAGGAATTTCTCATGTGTGTCGTCTCATCTTGTTTCTTTTGAAGAGGGAACCATAAGGTGGAGGACGCCTGCGAGATGTATGCTAGAGCGGCTAACATGTTCAAGATGGCCAAAAACTGGAGCGGTGGGTGACAAACACACACGTGCACGGCTGTGATTTGACAGCTGAGCAACAGGATTGTTTAACACTGCAGTGAGTGAGGGGAGTCTGCAGGGGGGAGCTCCTGCAGCAGATGTGCCCATACAAGCCAAGATCAGCAGTTTGATGTGTTTGGATGCTTTAGGAGTTATTTTAACATCCACTCTTTGTGTGTGTGTGTGTGTGCGCAGCTGCAGGGAACGCGTTCTGTCAGGCCGCTCGGCTCCACATGCAGCTCCAGAACAAGCTGGACTCGGCCACCAGCTTTGTTGATGCCGGAAACGCCTACAAGAAAGCTGACCCACAGGGTGAGAGTGCAGAGAAGATCAGAGCGCACGAGTCAGGGCACGAGTCAGGACATGGACTCACAGTGACTCAGTCCAGAAGAGGTCCCTCACAAACCAGGAAAAGCTATTCAGCTGGAATTTTTCTGGCTAGAGTTATTCATGGCTTCAATCTGGTTACCATGGAGATGTGGTCCATGTTTTTGCATTCAGTCTGTGTAGTCCATACTCACTGCTCCTACACCATATAACTTCTCGTAGGTCCTTCAAGCTGCAGCAGAAACAACAGGAAGTCTGTTCTCAGTTGCTGAGCTGCAGACCTGAAGCTCTGCTTTTAACCGTGGTTACAGTGTGCTAATGTCTGCACATGTTTTAATATTCCCTGCACTTGGATGTATTTAGCTCCTCCCTCTTTATCTGGTGTGACAAACATGAAGGAAATTAAAGAAGGATGAACTAGTCAGACTAGTTTAAGTCTGGGTTTGAATTTAAACTAGTTAGATTCTCTTCTGTGCTGCAAATGAACATAAAGGAGACTGTTGATGATGAACAGAGCAACTCAAACAGGACAGAAGAGGGAAGAAGTGCATGAATCCATCCATCCATCCATCTGTACGTACATCCATCCATCCATCCATCCATCCATCTGTGTTTTCATTTGTTTTTGTAGTTTCAGGTCTGACATTTGTTCTCGCTTCACTCGCCTATCATGATGTTTTCCTCTCAGTTTCAGATTAATCATTTGTAATGAGCTCCTAAAAAGCAGAGCACAAATTTAAGAAGGGGGAAGGGGGGTTAACAGTGACCCCTTCTAAATCTGGGCCACCATACTATTTTTGTAATAATCATTTCATGGGAAGCTTTCGCTTCTTCTGTTGTTTTTGTTGAAACAGCACATGGTCTGCTGTTAGAGGAGACGGGCTGTCACGTCTTCTCCTTTGATTTTGATCAAGCCTGAAGGGCTGAGAACATGATGCAGAGACTTTTTAGGGGGGGTCTTATCAGAACATGAACAGTGATGTGGATCAACGACAGGAATCTGAGCAGTTTTTTACTGAAACCTTTCCCTCTTTTCTTTACAGAGGCCATTAACTGTCTAAATCAGGCCATTGACATCTACACTGACATGGTAAAGCCCCCCCAGCCCCAAATCCCTCCCCATCAACAATTTTCTGTTCAAAAGTTGGACTGAATGCATCTGGCCTGATTTCAGGGTCGCTTCACTATCGCAGCCAAACATCACATCACCATCGCAGAGATCTACGAGTCTGAGCTGGTGGACATTGAGAAGGTAAACCTGGACCTCTGTCATTCAGGAAACACTGGGAGAAGTTCTGGTTTCATTCTTATGTGTGTTTCTGCATTTCAGGCTATCGCTCACTACGAGCAGGCAGCAGATTACTACAAAGGAGAAGAATCCAACAGGTTTGTTTAGAATTATTTAATTATTTTATATTCAATTTATTTATTTATTTAATTAAATAAACCGTCAGCAGGAAGTTGCTTGGGTCTCCTAGCTTCAGCAGCTTCAGCAGATTTCCCCCTGTTCCTAAGACAAAGTCATTTGCATAAATTATTTTTCATCAGACCAAAAGTATCTGGGAATTTTGGTGGTTTTTGTGCATTTTCAAAGGATCAAGTTTGAGTCAAAAATGGAAGAATGATGATAAAAATAATCCTCAAGTCACAGGTGGTGTGCGGTTTTGTGTGTGTTCTCATTTTGTGTGTAGTGGGTATTTTCCCCTCTGCTTTGAAAGCTTTTTGTACTTTTTAAATTGATTTTCCTTCGATGTGATAACAAGAGGCTGTGCGTGCGGGCCATAATTAGACCATCCATTCTTCAGATTTCCATTGAGATCTCAGAACATGAATCCTAAACCTGATGAATCCTGTTCTTCAGTCCTCTAGAAGGTCACTTTGTACAACAGACACACAAGTTCATGTGCTGCTTGTGTTTCAGCTCAGCCAACAAATGTCTTCTGAAGGTGGGACACTACAGCGCTCAGCTGGAGCAGTACCAGAAAGCCATTGAGATCTATGAACAGGTACCAGCTAATCCACTCTAAAAGTCTCTGTTTTAAAAGACATTTTTTGCAGCTGCTGTTGTGAATATATTTTCTTGATTATTTTGGACATTTAACAAAATTACCAGGAGATTCATGCAGTCTGTCTGTCTGTTAAAGCATTGGAAGAACCACACACACACACATTCCTGCAGCTTTAAAACTCTAGAGAACGTCACACAGGTCAGTGATCCTCATGTGGAGAAAACTCTTAACGTAGGAGAACCTTCACAGGACAACGCAGCCTAAACCAGTCCAAGCACACAAAGAGGACTCATCCATGAGGTCATGGATGAAGCAGAAGAAGATGAAAAGAAAGTCAGACCTCACTGGACTAAATTCAGGTCAGAATTCATGATCCCACTGTCAGAAGAAGACTTGGACAAACTCGTGGGAGAGTTTAAAGAGAAAGAGGCTGCTGAAAAAACAGGAACCCAGAGAAATACTGGATCTGGAGTGTCCACAAAAACATCTGGATAGATGTTCTGATGGGACAGTAACACAACTTTATGGAAGGACTACAGCCTCAAACATCTGAACTTAAATGAACACTGCCAGAGTCAGGTGTGAGTGTGATGGTCTGGGGTTCAGAAGAGCTTTAGTTTCTGCTGCCCAAAAAAGATGTGAACCCAGTTACAGGTCCACCTCCGAGTGGATCAGAATCCGAGTTCAGGAATTGAAGAACCTCAGATAGATGTTCACGCTGGAAAAGCTGGAAATTTATACTGCATGAAAAACCATTTCCTGGTGGTTTGGGAGATAAAACAGTCAGGATTTTATTATATTAATGAATGTGTGTATTTGGATGAGAGAAGGACAACATCTCTGCTGTGTGTTTCAGGTTGCAATGAGCACCATGGACAACCCTCTGCTGAAGTACAACGCTAAAGAATACTTCTTCAAGGCCTCACTGTGTCACTTCATCGTGGACGAGCTCAACGCCAAGGTGACATGTTAGCAGCAACATGCCAGTGCACTTTCAGAGAGGCGTTTCCATTAACTCTGAAATTAACTCTGAAATTTAGCATATTGGATTTTCGATAATAAGTTCTCCAAATGGAAACACCAGAAGTTAAAAAAAACTCTCATTTATCAAAAACAAGCTTTGCGCTTTGAGGAGGTGGGGGGGGGGGAGTATTGAAATGGACATTTTTCACAAAACTGCAAAGGAAACACTCTTTATTAATTAAATACACTTCTTGGTATGAAGTGTCTGTCCTGAGTGCAGCACAGCGGGCGCCGCTGTCACAGCTCATTATAAGTCACGTATCATACAGAACCGTACGGCTCCACTGTAAAATCACCAACCAAGGTTTTCATCTGCAGCTGCACTTTTGCAGCCTGAATAAAACTCTGACGTCTCCTTTGATGATGAGCGCGAGTGCCGTGACGGAAACTTGAATGAATTTTGTGTTTTCAAACAGAATGAAAGGTCCAGCTGCTTACATGTTAGAGTGATTATTTTTTAAACTGCTGAACAGGTTTCTCACGTGCACCTGAGACTGTCAGTGGACAAGCTGCGCTGAACGCCCGCCACACCGCTGTGATGTCACCCCAATGGTCTCACCTGTATTCTCTGAAACCATCAGCTGTGCTGTGTTTGCATTTTCCAGCTGGCCATTGAGAAGTACGAGGAGATGTTCCCAGCCTTCTCAGACTCCAGAGAGCTCAAACTGCTGAAGGTAACTGGATGTCTCTGGACTGGAAATGGCGTTTCTGCATGTTTTATCCGCATGAATGGAGTAAAATGTTTTTACTGCTGCTTGTTGTTGAAAAGTCACGTTTGAGTTCTATTGCAACAGAAACTGCTGGAAGCTCACGAAGAGCAGAACAGCGAGGCGTTCACGGAGGCCGTCAAGGAGTTTGACTCCGTGTCTCGTCTGGACCAGTGGCTGACCACCATGCTGCTGCGCATCAAGAAGACCATCCAGGGAGACGCCGGCGACCTGAAGTAGATGAAGGTGGAACGGGGGAGGAGAAGGAAGGGGGAGGGTGGGCTTTGAATGTGTCTTCGGGTGGAACAAAGGAAGTGGGGGTGCCTGAGGGAGTTTACAGTTGTACATATCAGTCTGCATGTGACCCCCCCATCAGCAAAGCATCACCTCACAGTTAGACGTGTCCCCGTCCAGCAGCTGTCCTCAGAGAGGTGGCGGCGTGTGAGAGCACGAGTGCGTGTGTGTGAGTCCACAGCAGAAAGGCTTCTCCTGTCTGATGAGGGAAGCTTCACTTCCTGGAGATACAGAGATACGTTTTAGGATACAGAGAAGAAAAATAAAGATATTTATTGTCAATTAGGAGAATATTTGTTGTTTATCATGGTGCTCTGTGTTATGATTCATCTTAATATTTAAGGTATTAGCATCTTCTTTGCTTCCTCCGCTCATCGGTTGTCTTCCTCCGTCTTGTCCTGTTCTTGCCCCCATGCTCCATCAGTCAGTGAAAGCGCCCGTTTTGATTGGCTGATTCTTTGTGAACCTGGTTACGGTCGGGCGGCGCTGGTGCCTGGTTTGTGCATGTCTGATGTCATGTTGATAAGTGTCACTGTGTTGTGAAGAACATATGAGCAGCCTGGTGTCATTTCTGTGAATTTAATCAAGATGTTCCTCAGATATCCAGTTGAAATAAAAAGATCATCACTCCTAAAACCTGCCTGTTTATTCTGATATCAAAACTTAAATCAAAGAAAGAAACTATCTATACATCTATCCGATCTATACATACAAGCTATTAATCTATTCACTGATTAGCAGTTTGGTGAGCAGAGAAAAAGCAGATTTAGCTCTTTTTCATTTAATTTTGAATCTGATGGTGAAGGACGTTTTATTTTGTAAAACTCTCATTCTGTCTGCCTGGGATGTGCAGTCAGTATCCTCACCTACCATCATGGATACTAATAATAGTACAAATATGTGTCCACTAATCTGTTCAATGAATGCAGTTTGTATGATTCTAAAAATCTCAATCATTTTCATAATCAAAATGTCACATATTTGTCCTTCAATTACATGAGGTGAGGTCACACTGAGCTCTGACTAGATTAAAACTGGGTTGAGCGCATGTGTTTAGCCTAGTTTGTATTAATAATGTAATTATTTAATTAATCTTTATTTATCTGTTTTGACATGTTTTGACATGTCCTCTCTTTCAGCTGTCCCACTTATATTGTTGAAAATGTCTAAAAAAGTAAATAAAACTTGATGGAATAACTAATGTATCATCAGTGTTGGACCAACTCATCTTCACTGAGACTGAGAGAAGATCAGGAGAACTGACTTCATGTAGAGGGAAAGGTTAGAGCAGTGTGTGGATTCTGTGTGACAGCACGCTGTCTGTTTGAGAACACTGGACTTCTTTCCTCACATTCCAAACAGGAAGTACCTGCTGGTTTCAAGCAGCTAAAATCCCACAGACTTCTGTTTTTTTAAGGTAGCCAGCTAATACTCAGTCAGACATTGTACTTCAAAACAATTAAAGTTAGAACAACATTAAGAAGGTTTTGTCTCGCAGTATTTGGATTAAAATGTGGAAAGATCTCCATTCAGAACTAAAAATAACGTCCAAACATTTGTCACTTTAAAAACATAAATACAAACAAGAATTTTCTATCTTTATTCCAGAACTCAATAGATTTTGTTGATGTGGTCATCGGTTGTTGTTGATATCTGAACCCCATGAGGATTGTAAAGAATGCATAAGCTACGGCTTCTGTCTCCTTTTCAAACGCGGGTGGTTTCTCGGCTCAGCTCGGGTCCTCTACCAGAGTCCTGAGAGCTTGAGGGTCCTGCAGTATCTTATCTTTTCTGGACTGAGATGTCTGAGATCTTTCCAGGATCTGCTGTAGCCCCTCCTCCAGTTTGGAGGTTCCAGCCCCGAGTGCTCTAATGACCACGGGCACCACTGTCACTTTCACCTTCCAATCTTTCTCCAGTTCCTCTCTGAGTTCCTGGTATTTCTCCAGTTTCTCATGTTCCTTCTTCTTGATGTTACCATCTCTTGGTTCTGCCACATCCACCACAACAGCTTTCCTCTCTTCTTTATCCACCACTATAATGTCTGGTTGGTTCTCCATTACCATCCTGTCTGTCTGGATCTGGAAGTCCCACAGGATCTTTGTTCTCTCATTCTCTACCACTTTCTGAGGTGTTTCTCATTTTAACTTTGGGGTTTCCAGTCCATATTCTGTACACATGTTTCTGTATATTATTCCAGCCACTTGGTTATGGCGCTCCATGTATGCTTTCCCAGCCAGCATCTTCCACCCTGCAGTTATGTTCTGGATTGTTTCCTCTTTGCACAGCCTACACCTTGGGTCTTGTCTGGTGTGGTAGATCTGAACCTCTATTGCTTTATACTGTTTATAGTTTGTGGACTTATCACTATTACAGAGTAGATGCAAATTCAAAAGTCGACTTATAAAACAAGGATCCATAAAGGACATTAATGATTACGTGAAAATATGGAAAGATGCACCAAAGGGTCTTATGAGGGACATAGGTAAAGCATTTGCAATTTCTGAATTTGATATCATTGTTCAGTGGGAAATATTCAGTTTAGCATCAGAAATGGTAGCTACATTATCATCTCTACAATGGATTGAAGAGGTCAAACCACTTAAAAACTCAGATTCCGGTGCATTATGAAAGAGTACAATAAGATATTTATCAGACAGCAGGCCAGATATTTTAATGGAGATGAAACAGACATTATACAGTTTACGATCAGCGGAGTTCTGTTGTATTTATGTGTGGACCGGCACAAATAGGAATTACAGAGAATGAGTTTGCAGATAAAAATGCAAAACTAGCAGCTAAGAAGCCTAGTGTAGTATACATGTTGGTATTTGCAAAAAAAGAGGTGAAAATTGGTGAATGAGAAAATATTAGACAGATCAAAGATGGTGGGAGGGGGACAGTGAAGGAAGGTGGTATAACAGCAAACAGAGAGTCGATGGGAGGATGGGATACGTGAGATGTAACAGGCTAGAGCAGGTTTGTGTCAGGACTCAGATTTGGTCGCACACAGTTAAGTTATAATTGTACAACTAAATATTATATTAAACGTCTTAAAAGGAAATTAATAAAATGCGAGATTAAATATTTTAAACTCCTGCAGTTATCCTTTTCTGATTTCTTTCTTGACAAAAATGATTACTAGCGTATATGGGTTTTAATAGGTTAAGTAATATTCTGACTCACACTCCATACCAGTAGATGGCGGTATTACATCTCAAAGATGTGTGCCAACCGTAATTTAATAAAAATAAATAAAAAATAACTACAATACCCACAATACATTTCGGTGACTGTAGGAAAACAGCTTCCGGTGTACCCGTGCATGTCGTTTCTCCTTCGCAGTCGTTTTTGTGTTGCTGTTTTTAGCGGATAACTGTACCTCTGCTGGGCTAGATAGCCGGAGGGGGAAATATTTAATTTTGTTGACGAAGAACTCACAAAGAAGCCACCAAGATGCCTCGTATTATGATAAAAGGGGGGAGTTTGGCGAAACACGGAGGTAAGTGTTTACATGGCTAACCTGTTAGCATGCTGCTAATCCGTCACTGAAACTCAACGGCGAGAGGTTAGCATGAAGCTAAAGGCCGGATTCCCCACTGCACGTTTGTTAGCATTTTAAGTTGTTCATGAATTTAACTTTTAATAATCACATTAAAAAAAAGAAGTTATTCAGTGTCTGAGAGAATCGAGATGGTGAAAGTACGACCTCTGCAGCCGTCCACCTGCATGTTAAACTTCAGCTTCGTGTATGGATGCTGGGAAACTACAGAAGAGATTTTTGTCTTATTGTAAATGATAAGAGCAGTTGAAAGGCAAATAATAATCTGATAATGTTATTTATGACCTCATGGCCTGTAGGATATGATAACGTTCTTGTTATAACAATAATTCCAGTGATTTCACAGACAGTGTACGGCCCATCATACATTTAGTTATCCAGAACCATAAAAACAAAGGTATACCATACCTGCTGGCAGTAACTGAGACCCAGCAGCCGTCTGTTTTCTGGTGAATTCTTTGTTGGATGTTTTGTTTTTTGCTCAGGATGAGATTCTCAAGGCGGCTGTAATGAAATATGGGAAAAACCAGTGGTCCCGTATCGCCTCCCTGCTGCACCGCAAGTCTGCCAAACAGTGCAAAGCCAGATGGTGAGTTTGATGCAAAAATGCATCATCGGTTCTCACAGCTTTATAGAGCACGGCTGAAGGGAAGGGATTCTCTTTGACCTTGTCTGCAGGTACGAGTGGTTGGACCCCAGCATTAAGAAAACCGAGTGGTCCAGAGAGGAGGAGGAGAAGCTGCTTCATCTGGCCAAGCTGATGCCAACGCAGTAGAGGACCATCGCTCCCATCATAGGACGCACTGCTGCTCAGTGTCTGGAGCACTACGAGTACCTGCTGTAAGTCGGACTCTTTACTCCAATCCCCTTAAGCAGGTGCTGGTGTGTGTGTGTTGGTGGGCAGAGGAGCTTCATTGAGGCTTTCTGCACGTCTGTTTAGAGACAAAGCTGCACAGAGGGACAATGAGGAAGAGGTGGGAGATGATCCGAGGAAGTTAAAACCAGGAGAGATCGACCCAAATCCTGAGACCAAACCTGCCAGACCCGATCCTGTGGACATGGATGAAGGTACAGAAGCTCTCCCAGCAGCTACAGTAAAGCTGCTCTCTCCTTCTGAGTGAAACTTTGTGAAGCCTGCCTCTACTGAACAACTCTGTATCTGTGTTTGCAGACGAGCTGGAGATGCTGTCTGAGGCCAGGGCTCGTCTGGCCAATACACAGGGCAAGAAGGCCAAGAGGAAGGCCAGAGAGAAACAGCTGGAGGAGGCCAGGTCACCCTTCACACAAAGATTTTATCGACTTCAAAGAAAAAGATGTTCTGATCAACATGACTTTGTTATCCTGCAGGCGTTTGGCTGCCCTGCAGAAGCGCAGGGAGCTGAGAGCAGCAGGAATTGGAGTTCAGAAGAAGAGGAAGAAGAAGAGGGGAGTGGACTACAATGCCGAAATCCCCTTTGAAAAGAAACCTGCTCCGGTACTTTTAGATGAGCTCCAGCACACATCAACAACCCAAGAACTCAGCAGCAGCTTCATCCTGTGTGCTTGTTGTGTTTGAAGGGTTTCTATGACACCAGCATGGAGAACTACGAAGCGCTGGAGCCCAACTTCAAACGGCTGCGACAGCAGCACCTGGACGGAGAACTCCGCAAGTCAGTTCCACCTGGACGGTCTGATGCACTACAGGCTTGTGCCAAAAACTAAACCTGAAGCTGTGTTTTGTGATGCAGTGAGCGTGAAGAGAGAGACCGGAAGAAAGATAAGCAGAAGATAAAGAAGAAGAAGGAGAGCGACCTGCCCTCTGCCATCCTTCAGACTAGCGGCGTCGCAGAGTTCACCAAGAAACGCTCTAAGCTCGTGCTGCCTGCACCTCAGGTACAACACACTCGTACACACACCCACACACATGAACACACACCCTGACTGGACTCCTCTCTTGTAGATCAGTGATGCTGAGCTGGAGGAAGTGGTCAAACTGGGTGTGGCCAGTGAAGTGGCACGCCAGGCTGCCGAGGAGAGTGAAGGTGGAAACTCTGCCTCCTCCACTCTTTTGTCAGAATACAACATCACAAACAACATGGCTGCGGGACTGCGGACCCCTCGCACCCCCGCAGCCCAGGACAGGATAATGCAGGTATGTTTGCCCTCATGCTGTGAGAGGGACACGATCCTCTTCTGTTGGGGTCATTTATGTTGGATTTAAAAGAGGGAGGATTGTTGAAGATTTCAGATGTGGGAATCTTGAGACACATCATGACTCGATTTGATTATGAAACAATTATCAATGCATGTTTCTCTCAGGGGTCAGCAACCTTTAACAGTAAAAGAGCCATTTAGGGTCGTTTTCTACTGATCAAAACTTAGTAGAAGTAAAAAAAATCTTATTTTGATAAAGCTTTGTATTCATTACAATGCATTTTTTAATAATAAATATGAATTATTCTTCTTTTGTGGCATGAATAAACAGAAATATCAAAAGAAACTAGCATTTTTTGACATGTAAAATTATTTTTTACATTTGACAGAAGCTTGTGTGATTTCCTTTCAAAATAAAATACACCTTGTGCCAGACTGCTGCAGCTCTGGACAGTATAAGATAAAATGTGCTTTAAACTAATAAAGGATCAGAATTTTTACCAAAGACTTGCTTAGTATTTGCAACCAGTGTATTCTGGAGAAGCAGAGAGCAAACAAGACCTCTCCAAGTCAGCAGGGATGTAAAAACCTTTACATATTTTAGATCCGAGGAGCACCTCAGACATAAACGTTTATACTTAACAATCTAAGTTAAATAAATGCTAATTTAGTAACTCTCACTTGGAAAAAAAAATACTTTTAATTTATTTGTCTTTAGCCGGAGAGCCACTATGGAGACGTGAAAGAGCCACAGGTGACTCCGGAGCCGCAGGTTGCAGCTGCCGCCTGCGCTGGAGGCTTGTATTAAAGACAAACAATGAATGTTTCTCTTTACTACAAGACACTCGACCAATATTTCTTACTTTTCTCCACCAAAGTGTGTTTTTGAGTAAAGAAAATATCAGTAAACTTGTTTAACTTTTATTGAGAGCATAAATATTCTGATATGAAAAATATCCTGTTTGATAATCAAAAATCTTTCACCGCATGAATAATGAAAAATATTCCTGAACTCAACAACCTTAAAAAAGATAAATTTACATTTTATGATCAGACCAGCTTTAATGAAACGCTGTTGAACTCGCATCAGACTAAATAAATAGTTACTAGCTGGGCACACGTTGTGATTTCTCAAATGTGTTGTTTTTTCCACATATTTGATATAGGTGTGACATAACTTAAAACACTGCATGAATTTGATCAAATTGACCCTCAACAACATGAAAGCCAAAATGCTTTAAGTGAAGTTAGAGCCGGTCAGATGATGAGACCTGGACGTCAGCCATGTTTGTGGAAAACGCCTCCTGTTTTGGACCGCTTATTATTTTTACTTTAAATCACATTTTTTAGTTATTGATTATTTAAAATTTATAAAATGATTCAGATCATTTATGGATCATAATTGTTGCATCTAAAAATCGACACGAGTAGCTTTGATCACATGCTTTTGCAGAATCTCATGAGAAGGCGTGCTTCATTCATCCCTGCTCTACAGTAAGTGAGCGCCTCTGCTGACTCATCAGGACTCGTGGAAATGCAGGAAACTGCTTTATCGCTGTAAGAATAGCTCTGGAGGATTCTGAAAATCTAAATCTGTGTGTGTAGGAAGCCCAGAACCTGATGGCTCTGACCAACATCGACACCCCTCTGAAGGGGGGGCTCAACACGCCCCTGCACGAAAGCGACTTCAGTGGAGTGACGCCTCAGCGGCAGCAGGTCCAGACGCCCAACACTGTCCTCAGCACGCCGTTCAGGTAACACGGCTAACCGTCTACAATTCAGAGTCAAGGAGATTTTGCGTGGGGGTGTGGCCTCAAACGCACTCACATTCAGATTTTTTCTCTTTCAAAAGTTTAAAATGGAATGAAAAATCTGAGTATTAAACCAAACATGAATGAAGCGAGCAGATAGAATCCTGGAAACTGAAAAACCACATCTGAATCCTCACCCCGTGATAGAACCCCCGGACCGGGTCAGACCTCGGATGGCATGACCCCCCAGGCCGGCGGGGGAGTGACCCCGCGTGGGTTGGCTACGCCAGGACTGACTCCGGGGCGCACGCCGCTGAGAGACAAGCTGAACATCAACACGGATGAGCAAGCGGCGGATCCGACGTTTGCCAAACATGCGGTACCAAACCCAGAACCACAGTCTGGACAAGAACTGCAGATTCAGACCAAATAACTCTTCCTCATCAATTTCTGTGTTACAGCAAAAGGAAAGCTTGCAGCAGCTCAGGCAGGGTCTGATGTCACTTCCTGCTCCAAAAAACGATTTTGAGATCGTTCTCCCGGAAAACGCAGAGAAAGAACTTGAAGAAATGGAGGCGGAGACTGGATTTGTGGAAGACTCTGCAGACATTGAAGCACGCAAGCAGGTGTGTGTCCACTGACCGCCGCGCGTGCGAGGACTCTGAAAGAGACTCATACTGTGTGTGATCTGCTGTCAGGCTCAGCGAGAGGCACAAAGAGAGAAGGAGCTGAAGCTGCGGCACACCCCCGTCCAGAGGAGCCTCCCGAGGCCGTCGGAGGTAGGTCGGAGAAACACCGCGGTGCACACTCCTCTCTGACCTTCACGGATCACGGAGGATCTTCTTATGTGGGCGCAGGTCAACGAGTCAGTCCTCCGGCCCGCCTCCATGGAGCCACTGTCGGACCTACAGATAGCCGAGGAGCTGGTCAAACAGGAAATGATCACCATGCTGCACTACGACTGCCTCCATCATCCCTCAGCTAACGCAACCAACCTTCTGCAGCGCGGCAAAGCCAAAGGCCCCGCCTCCACATCTAACAACGCTTCACACATCGCTTACCTGGAAGGACACACCTACAAACCTGTCAGCCCCGAGGACATGGAGCAGGTGAGGAGCATCAGAATCGGGGGAAAGCATGGCTGTTACCGTGGTTACATGTCTGATGTGTCCAGGCGAAGGCCATCCTGGCAGCAGAAATGGAGGTGGTGAAGGCTGGAATGGGTCACGGCGACCTCAGCCTGGAGGCCTACACCCAGGTGTGGGAGGAGTGCTACGGACAGGTGAGCCCTCCCCTACCACAGTGTCACTTCCTGCTGTTTACCTACATGACTGAACTGACGGAACCTCCCCCTGCACAGGTGTTGTACCTGCCAGCTCAGAACAGGTACACGAGAGCCAACCTAGCCTCTAAGAAGGATCGCATTGAAAGCCTGGAGAAGAAGCTGGAGGTGAGCCTCCACACACACACACACACACACCCCGTCTGAAGCGTCGGCTTTTCTCATGTTTCTGTCTGTCCAGATGAACCGTGGTCACATGACGGCAGACGCTCGCAGAGCGGCTAAACTGGAGAAGAAACTGAAAATCCTGCTGGGAGGGTTTCAGTCCAGAGCACTCGGGCTCCTCAAGCAGCACAATGAATTATGGGAACAGGTGAGGGAGCAGGCTGCTTTGGGCTTTTCTCTCTTATGGGGTCAGATGACTCGAGCCTTACATTGAAGTGTGATCCATCCCATGACAAATGTGGATAAAGTCTGCCTCGTACACCAGTGAAAATAAAAAATCATTAAAGTTCAGTGGGCCGTCTTGTGGGGTCCAGATGGCCCCACTTTAATGTAAACATTACAAAATTAGAGGATGTATTTTTGACATGTGACTGAGCGACTTGGCGGGCGCCGAGAATGAGTCCGATGTGGTCGAGAGAATCAAGTGGATCTCCTAAATAAAACTCAGAATCAGATTATAAACAAAATGAGAAAAATTAGATCATATATATTTGATCAGAGGCTGAATTATAACATGTTGTGCTCATAATGTCCACTAGGTGGAGCAGGCAGCAACTGAGCTGCAGACGTTTGCTCAGCTGAAGAAGCAGGAGGACACGGCCATCCCCAGGAGACAAGCGGTAACATGAATAATCCTCTGAAGCTTTCATCATTTCATTTAACTCTCAAAATATATGAACAATCAGACCCTCAGCTGTTCATTAGTTGAGCTTTAAGTGAGGCGTGCTTTGTTTGAGCCTCTGGCTGTGCTGCAGGAGTAAAAGCCGAGCTCAGATCTGAGGATCTGATTTGTGTTTCAGGCTCTGCGGGAGGATGTGGAGCGGCAGATGGAGAGAGAGAAAGAGCTGCAGCAGAGGTACGGAGAGCTGCTGATGGAGAGGGAGGCTCTGCTCAACACCTCCCAGAAGTTCTGATCCCGTCATCTGCCCCCCCCACCACCCACCGTGTCAATGTGATGCTTGTGAAGAGCAGCCTCTGTCTGTGTTCGGCTCAGTCTGAGGTCTGGGCATGTTAATGATTCACCTTCCTGTATTAGTGACCAATAAAGTTTCTTTTCAAACAAATCTGCCAACAGAAAGTTTTTATTGAACAAAAATAAAAATCCAGAAGCTGCAGGGCTGACGTCAGCAGGCGAGGAAAGCCGTCCCGTTCCTCTTGTAGGCGCTCTAGAAGAGAACAGCTGTTCAGTCATCAGGGATTTCTCAGCTGACTGACCTGCTAACGTACTGTGTGTCTGTAGTTGTATCTTCTGATGGCCTCTCGGATGTGGCAGGGCTGGATGGCGCCACTAGGGGGCTCCACGGAGGCGGGGGCGCTCTGCATCAGAACATCAAGTCAGGCAGATTCAAACTATTACCCCTCCTGACAGACCGAGGCGGGCCTCAGCTCGGGTGGAGTTAGACCGTCCTGTGTGTGATCCTTCTTTGTCACCACAACATCCACCATCTTCTACATGTTTTACAAGTTTCCATGTGCAACAAGTCAACGACTAGATTCAGGAGGTCTTTAGAGTTTAGGATATGTACACTCTAGCTTTATGATTTTTTTGTCTCTTTTAATTTAAGGCTGAACAAAACAGCTCAGAGCTTCACAAAGCTCAGGCGCTTCATATTTTTGAACTGTCAACCTTTACTGTGATGAAGAATCATTCAGTGGGCGGAGCACCAGGCCCG
This sequence comes from Oryzias javanicus, assembly GCA_003999625.1. Taxonomy (NCBI): domain Eukaryota; kingdom Metazoa; phylum Chordata; class Actinopteri; order Beloniformes; family Adrianichthyidae; genus Oryzias; species Oryzias javanicus. The sequence goes on along the minus strand of CM012451.1, from coordinate 516,109 downwards.
CCTCGAGCTGCACGCTGAACCCAGGAGGGTCTCAGCGACACCAGACTCAAACCTTTTTGCGTTTCCTTTGTCTCGCTCGGGCGTCTATGCTGCCGTTGCCCTGCAGGAGGGGCTTTGAGGAGTGCAAAGATCCTGGAGTGGAGGGGGGTGTGGCCTCAGGGGAGTCGGGATCCTTCTTCACCTGTAAGGATTTAAGGATACTTGCTGAAAGTATGACATTAGGAAGCTTCGACATGTGTGTTCCTCAGTGTGTGTGGGGGTGTTAACCTGTGTGAAATGTTTGTGTTATGTTTACCTCAGTGTGAGTGCTGTAGTGGATGTAGCTGGCAGAGATCACATGACTGACAGGATTAGTCTTGGCTGTCATTTCTTGCTTCACCAAAAGAGATAAATCCACGATCTGAGGAGAGAAACACAAATCAACGGTTCACAATCTTTATGCATGCTTCAGCCGTGCACTGCATGTAATTCAGAGGTTTGCTCCAGATGTTCAGGTGTGCCGTGGGAAATATTCTTTTCACTGATCTAAAAGCCTTTTCTATCAGCAGGAGATCAGCTCTGTTTTCATCCACACATGCGCTGATGAAACACTGAACAGTTAAGAAAATGAAAGACCACAAAAAACTTTGAATGTTTATTTAACTCCAATGAAGAGTTTTTCATAAGAATGACGGTCCTGTGATTTAGCCACAGCTAGCTGTATTTTGGACAAGTTCCGCCCCTCCAACTGTCTCCTCCAATCATTCTTGAGGCTTAATCATGTCATCAGTCTAACCAATCAAAAGTTCTTAACATCTTCACTTTTTTGTTCTGACTTTGCTCATAAAGTCTCACAGTTCCAACACAGTTCTCTGAACTAAACAATGTTCAGAGACGTGAGTTTGTCCAGCATCAGTGTAGGTTTTTGCACTGCATCTCCCATAATGCACTGGGTTAAAGTGACAGCACTTCAACACTATGCTACTAAAATAAAACGATTTATTCACCCAAAGAAAAATAAAAATGTCACATTTTGTATTAAGACAAAATAAAAAATAAAACTTCAAAATGTAAACTCTTTGTGTTGTTAAAATTGAACATAAACATGAACATAATGGGTTTTTTGTGTGTGTGTAAAAGACAAGTGTGCTGTGATCATATAATTGTTCAAAAACTACACTTGCCCTGACACAAACATTTAAAGAAATATAAAAAAAAAAATCGCTTCAGCATTTTCAGCATCTTCAGAAGTCAAATTCAGCTTTCAGCATTCACAGTAGCATTATTGCAGACAATGCTATATATTTAGTTCATAATTGTTTTAAAAATGTAGTTTTAGAGTTCAATAAATGATTATCCTGTTCGTGACCTAAGGTGTGTTTTGGCCTCTTGTGATTGAGTTTGACACCCTGATATAGAGAAAGCTGTTTTTCATCTGCCCAGAAATAACTCACCCACAATGGTTGGATTCATTGCATAATTTGTGGTTCCTGATCTGATTCATGGTTGGTACCGGATCATTTTAAATAATCAGATTCATCGACCTAAAATGGATCAGGACATCTTTATCTCAAACCTCCACCGGTGTGACTCAGAGATAAATATCTGCTACTGAACAGTGCAGGTGAAGTTTTCCAGATTCTTGTATTTCTTTAAGATAATCAAGTGTAAATTAAATATATGTACAAACAAACAAACAAGTAAAGAAGAATGAATGTCAGATCCATTCAAATTTTAGTTTGATGAAGTTTAGTCCACTGTTGCTTCTCAACTTCAGAATAACCATTATTAGAACATTCTAGCACACTGTAAGGTCACATGACTTTGTAACTTCAAAGTGTTTCCACATATTGGACTGAATGATGGTTGATCAGTTTCTGCTGCATCACATGTGTAATGTCTGCTGTGATGTAAATTTGTCATTTTTACCTTCTAGTTAAAAAGAGATTTTCTAACACTGGTTATCGATTTATCTCATTCTGAAACGGTTTTCTAACAACTTGTCTCTGATGGATCGATCCGGCAGGATCATAGGAATCAACTATGATTAATTGATTAATCCTCTGCAGTTCAGTCGTCACTGGTCAACTCAAATGATTGGATGGCTCAGAGATCTAACTATATTGACTCCCCCGTCTGCTAACATTCATGAACAGTGTCCTGGTGTGTTACCTGAGCAACGGTCTCATAAGCCAGGTATGAGAGCACCTCCATGGCGATGCTGTTGGGCTTCAGCTCCAGGCTGCTGCAGTCCAGCCAGTCCCGAAACTTTGAAGCTTTCTTAGCTGAGGTCATTCCAACAAAGGAGCAGGTCAATCATCTTTCTCCTCCCAATTCATTCGTCTTTATTCACGAGTCTTACCAAAGCTGAGCTGACGGCTCTCGCAGAAGTCTGTGTACTGAGCCGTGTCCATGTTCCGAGTCTGACGCTCCAGACGCTGAAGGAACAACGCCACAATCATCTCGACAAAGCCTAGAAAGCATGCCAGAAACCTGCACCGTGTGGCCCCTGACCTCCATCCTCTCCTGCTTGACCGGGTCTGCTTCTTGCCGCTCAGCTAAAGACAGCAGCTCTCCGGTTTGATCCATCCACGCCAGGAAGTCCTGAGCCAAGCGCTGCCTCCTCTGGTTACTGCTGACAGCTGCAGGGCCTGATCTCCAACAAAACACGCACATCAAACAAGGGATTGTCTCCAGGCGGAGCCAGTGGTAAGGGGTTTCTGCATACCTGCATCTTGCTGCAAATCTTCTTCTTCTAAACTTTTCAGCAGCTTGGACTTGTAATCTCGAAACTGAAGATATTTCAGCAATCTGCCCATTTTCCTCTGAACAAGAAAAACCAAAACATGAGGAAGAGGAGGGTGAGGGAGCTCATGAAGCACAGGTTCTGTACCTTGTCTCTCCTCATGAGAAACAGGATGTCCTCAGCTGAAATGACCCTGGACCCCCGGAGAGTCGCCCCCTCACACGCCTGATGAAGCTGACAGACAGATCCACACAAACATCAAAGCATTTTCTTCAGGTTAAGAGAATGAAAACTCTGAAATCCGTCAGCAAATAAAACAGGGCAGAACCATGGGATTTGCATATGAAAGAAGAAGTATTTGCACAGGTTTAAACATGCAAATGACTCTGTGGTTCAGAGAGGAACGCTCTGGAAAATCTGCTGCAACTGTCTGACAGAGTGAAAGCCAGAGGTCAAAACGGTCCCAGGAAGAGCCGGGAAAGCATTCCCGAATGCTTCCAACATCACGAGCTCATAAAACATTTCATTTAGGAAAATCTTCTGCAGGCGTGAGACTTTGATTTATTGCAAACATGTTAAAAACTTGCAAAGGGTGAACAAACAGGAAATCATTGCTAGTTTGTGTGTACAGTAAAGAACAAGCAGCCAGAAATGGACCCCTGAGGGACACCAGAGGTCAAGAGGGCTGAAGTGGAGGAGAGAAACCAGAAGCTCCTCAAGTCAAAACACTTGTTCTTTATAAGAAGTTAAAAGAAGAAACTGTCAGATTTCATCCTTTTCCTCATTTTTTAATCTGTTTGTAATTTTGTTTTAAAAAAAGTTGAGCAATTTGTTTGAACTTATCTTATTCTTTTATTAATTATGTCATTTTTTTCTTGATCAGTATACAGCTATGTATTGTATAAATGTTTACATTTAATTGTAAGCGTAAATTTGTGTAAAAGATGTAATAAACTTCTTTAACTGACCAAAAAAACCCCAAAGAGGCAGGGAAAAACAAATCATCAGGAGAGAAAAAAACAACTTAAATTCATATTGAGAGGAGAGTTGATTTTCATTAAGGTTCAGTGCTTCCATGTGAAACTGCAGCCCGTTACCATGGTGATAAGCTGCGTGTGCACAATGTCCTCCACCAGAGCAGCCGTGTCATGCAGGGGCCGGCGAGCGTCGCCCAGAGCAAACCTGAAAGACAGCAGAGGTCACTTCCTGCTGATAGGCCATCATCTCATCATCAACATTTACACTGAGATCACAGCACAGAAACAGAACTGTTTATTTGTAAACAAAGGTTTGGCTGAAACTGTTGAATAAATGCATCAGCCTCGGTGCCTGGCCTCTTAATGGTAGGTGTGAGACCCCGACCTCTGCTGGAAACCAACGACTGTATAAAAGAACTGGACTGAGTGGACCCCCCATCACTTTCCAAGCAGGATGTACCTGCTGGTTCCAAGAAGCCAAAATCCTACAGATTCTATAGACATAAACAGCTGTTACTCAGTCAGAATAACCATTCTTACTCTAACATCTTCTTGATCATCTTAATGTTTTTTCATATTTTTTTCTTTATAGAAAGTTTTTGAAGTCATAAACTGACCAATCAGATGCTTCAATAAAAGCATGTGGTGCCCGCTGACCCCGCCTCCAAAAATTGTGATTGACAGATTCTCCTGAGCCCACTTTCAGTGGAAGGGGTGTGGCCTTCGAACTTTGTCACTTCTGATTGGCAACATTGACTCAGACCAATCACTGTCGTCTGGCTCCAACATGGCGACGTTTGTATCGCAGAAAACTGACGATAGAATTGGTTTCACTTCGCTGGAGTCAGAGAGAAGGATTTTCTACGTCACACTCACTCAGTCTAGCTCTCTAATACAATCAATGGCTGAAACAAGCTAGTATAGGCTCCAGCAACCCTGGTGCCTATCTCAAGAACAAGCAGGTTTAGAACATGAGCAGATGGTTTGTGTGTGGTTTAAATATCTGCATTGTCTGTGAGTATTGTGTGTGATTATTGTGTGTATATTCAGTGTTCCCACGCTGATTCCTGGTTGGACAGATTCGTGGATATTTCTTTAGTCATGTGATGTGTAATATGTGGTTGTATGAAAAGTAATGTGTGTACTGTGTGTTTTTGAAGAGTTTCAAATTATTGTGTTAATTTTGATTATTTAAAGGGTAACCAAACCAGGAAGTTGGAGGCTGATTCCACCCACAGCTGAAATGTGAAAATCCAATCAGAGGGGCGGGGCTTAGGGGCAGGACTGACAAATATTCTGTTGTAAATGTCCTTCCTGGTTGGATCAAATGTCAGTCTTCCTCCTGCAGAATGCTCCACAGCTGCTTCTCCAAAATCCTCTGGATGATATTAAACCATGGTGGATTATTTCTCTCTACAACCGTCATAGTTAGAAGAAGGTTACAGGAACTTCATTGAATGCTGCTGTTTGATTATGAAGTCATCATAATAAGCATAATGCTACCCCAGCATGACGGGGATGAGACGTAGATCTGCAGAAGATCTTTTCTGTCCAGTTCAAGTTGATGACATTTCTGTCTTCAGAATCTCTAAAAACAGAGATAAAGTCAGACAATTTCAACATGTCTGACAGTAGAGATAAACTAATAACTGTTGGGTTATTTTCTGATGTAGCTCCTCTTTACTGTTGATCATAACCGTGTCTGATCCCTGCAGGATAAGAAAGGTAAACAAGGAGAAAAATCATTTGTAACCACAATAAAATTTTCTTATTAAAAGCATTCCTATTTTTACAATTACCCTTTAATACTCCTGCAACAAATATCTCTGATTACAACTAAATGTAGCCTTGGGTGCAGTAAACACCAACATGCAGCAATCTGGATCTCAGCTGCTCCTATGACATGTGATCAACATGAATGTCCATCAGTTTTTGATGGTTTTTGATTCCCCTCCGTCTGAACAGCAGTTTGCATACACATTCACATTAAAAACTGCAATGAGGTGATGACCTTTGAAGGTCTTCAAATGAACACAACGTTTGCACATGTAGGCTGGGTCTCTCTGAGGCAGGGGGCCGCCCCGGCTCCGGCCACAGTGTGGTCTAACCTGGATTTGCATCCAGACAGACCACTTCCACAGTGGTACTCTGAGCTGAAGCCACATCCTGCAGCTCTTCCTCTCCCACATCTTCTCTGCCATTCAACCACCTGACCGCCGCAGCCCTTCAGCCCTGCAGCCCTCTGCTGGGCTGGGATTGGTTGTCTGCAGCGGTGGGAGCGGCTCTGGTTTGAGGTTGCGGGCGGGACAGGTCCAGGATAGGAGTCAGCTTCAGGCTGGTTTCAGGTTTTGGGGTCTATTCTGGTTTGGTTCTCTCTGACCACCGACATCGACTCTGCAGGTGAGTGCCGTACGTGCACGCTCACTTTCACGAGCAGCTTTGAAAATCGGGCGAACGAGCGTTTTAATTAACAGAAGAGAAGAAGAGCAGACAGCTTTAGATGAGAGCTCAGGTTAATGAAGAAAAAAACTTTAACGGTTTCTGTTTTTATTACATTTTAATAAGAGCTGAGAAAGATCAAGAGATGTTTAAAATGTTTTTAGTCTGCCTTACTGTAGAGCAAAACACTGAAAACTAATTCAGTGTTCATATTGATTTTATGAAGGATGTTTAGAGTTCTGGTTTGAAGCTTTACTTTGCAGTTTGAACTACTAACTACTCTAAAAGCTGCGATCCAGTAAACCTGATCCATGTTTTATTCTCTAAAAATGAGGGGTGGAACAATGTATTTTAGTGATTTTATTAATGTCAAATTTTGTGGTTGAAGATCCAATTCATAATTAACAATGATTCATTTTGAACGGATCAGATCCCCTGACCTAAAATGGACCCAGGACATATTTATCCAGAACTTTATCCAAACCAGCGAAACTCAGAGAGAAAAACCCGTTTCAAGTATCCAGATTCCTTGTCTTTCTTCACAATGATCGAGTGTAAATTAAATATGTGTACAAACAAACAAGTAAAGAAGAATGAATGTCAAATCTATTCACATCTTAGTTTGATAAAGTTCAGTCCACTGTTGGTTTTCAACATCAGAATAATCATTATTATCACTCTGTATTAGGGGTGTAAGGGGTCACAAAACTCACGGTTCAGATCGGGTCACAGTTCGGATCATTTTTTTTGGATCAGTAAAAAGTAATTAAAAAAAAAAAATGACAAAAGGCAACAATATAAAAACTAAATTCATTTTTGGAAATGATAGTTGATCAGTTTCTGCTGCATCATGAGTGTTGATTCCTTCTATGGCGCTTAGTCGATTTTACAATATACCGTTAGTAAAATAAACCTACCATGTCATAATCCAAATAATAATTTCCGTAATCAATTTGATTATCGATTTATCCTATTTTGCATTGATTTCATAATATTGTAGTCTCATTTAATAAACAACTTGCCTCAGACAGCTCAATCTGGTTGGATTGTACGAATGGAAATACATTTATTGTTTAGGTCAAATAATTGTTACCACCCAACTAAAAATTAGAGGGAAAAGGTTCAGTTTCAATTATCTTAAGGTCCAAAGAAATAAAAATGAAAGACTTTTTCTGTGTTTTCCTTCTTTCAGATTAAAGAACAAAACTTAATCGGATCAATCATGGCTTCAAACAGTCTGTTCAGCAGCAGCTGCTCCATGATGCACTGGGGTAAGACCGTGTGTGTGTGTGTGTGTGTGTGTGTGCGCGTCTCACATCATGCTCTGCAGTTCTGGGATGAAGCTGTTTCTGGACGTCTGACGCTCCTTGGATCCGGAGGCGGTGGCCATCGTTCACAAACAGCTGCAAACCAAAGCTCTGTTACATCAGACCGAATGTTTTCAAGCATTCACTGAATCCAAACATTCAATCATTTCAGAATCATTAGAATCAACGTTTGTTTTTCCTTCTCCTTTCTTCAGGAATGCTTGAACTGAAACATATGCATGGATTTAGGAGCTCATGTCTGTTAAATTATCCAAATACTGTTAAAGACCCACTCCAATGAAAAGTGAATTTTTGAGTTTTTAACAAGTTCTTGAAGCATTTTTCTACAGAAGATGACTTATATAAAAGATTTATAGATTAATATTGAGTTTCTGAGCATACCAGTCTCCTCTCCTCTGTACACACCCTGGCCCGCTCACGCTTTAGTGTGAGAAACGATCTGTGTTTAACACTCAAAACAACTGCATTGATCCAATGTCGCTCGCTCTTATTTTTGCACAACTAATTTTAACTGGATATGTTAAAATTATGATATAAATGTTATAAGCTGGCAAACGTAGCTCTACGCGATGGGGAGGGGGGCGGTTTACTCTGTGTCAACAGTCCCGCCCACAAACCAGAATTATATTTATTAACTCCAGCACTGGGGAATATTTCAATATACCATTGAAAACACGGAATTCTTACTCCAAGACACATGTGTCAAAGTCAAGGCCCGGGGGCCGGATCCGGCCCTCCAGATCATTTTATATTATTATTATTGTGTGACAAGGATATATTTTCTGGAAAGAAAAATCTTTTTTGGATATTTCTATTTTGATTTTTTTTTTTAAATATAAAATGGCATACAAGAAAATAAAAGTTTTTTTTTTTTTTTTTTCCATTTAACTTGTATAATTTTGACTGAATATATTTTTATTAAGAGTAAAATATTCTGGGATAATATTCCTGTCTGCTATTATTCATATTGATGTAAAAAAAAAAAAGTTACGTTTTAAAGTTCAAAATTTTTAACAATTTAGTTTTTCTATGCGTTTACTAAATGTTTGCTTTCTGTGTTTTGGATTTTGGCCCCCGGTGTGGTTGAGTTTGACCCTCCTGCTTTAAGATTTCCGTCCAGCGAAGGTCAACTGTGGAACACAAACGATTCTTTAGGACTTTTGGATTATTCCGTTTGTTTACACACACACAGACTTGTTTAGTTGATTGTTTTCTGAAGCCCCCCCCTCACAGAGGGAGGCTGGGGTCGATTCTCCCCAGAACCCTCCCCACCCCGGCAGGACGACACGCTCTTTTCCTCAAACGCGGGCGGGCCGGTGACGGGTGGAGGACAGGAACCCCCGCAGACGACCAGGAGAGATTTAAGAACTCATCCTCACCGGAGTTTTGCTGAAGATCCCGTCAACACCCACCGATCCGTTTACCAATTCCAGCGCGGATTGATGATGTAGACAAAACATGAAGCGTGGAACTCTGGGAGATGTAGTCATTGACGAGGACGAAAGCTTTCAGAGAACAGACTGAACCAATCACAACATCATTAGAATTTTCGGTTCAGTAACTTTTGAACTTTTGTCAAAAGCAATGATTATATATATTTTTTGTAGATCTGGTTAATTTGTTCATTTTTAAGTAATTGCAGTTGCTGCACAAAAGATATAAATGTCCTTAATTTGACAATTTGATTAACTATTTCTCAACTTTAAGTGGCAAAGTCCGTACAGGCTCTGACTGTTTTAATACCTTAAAAAAACTATAAAACTTTTTCAAACAGAGTTAGGCAGGGTTTGGTCACTACATTCAAATTTGCCTAAAATCACAAATGAGAAAGAATGTTTATATTTTGAACATAAAGAAAAACAAAAAAGCAATGCTTACTTATTGCCCTTTTTTTGCTAACAACCAGCACTTTCAAACTCTGGAAAAAAATATGATTGAAAAGCAACTTTTATAACACATGAATACACAATTTTACGATGACGGACTCATATGGTTTAATGCAAACTCTGACGCGAATGCAAAAAATTGTAAGGAGAACAACAAGACGTTGCTATTTAACAAAGAATTAGAGCTGAAAAAAAAAGTATATTTCAATTCTTATACTTGTGTAGCGCTTTTCTACCTTCTTAGACATTCTAACAGACATTCACACTCTTCCTCTGTCAGGAGGCTGTCAGCCAGGGTGTGATGCACCCATAGAGGGGCTTGACCGGTCCTCCACTGCTGGTTTCCACCCGTCTTCAGGCCCCTCTCCTCTTGGTTTTAATTGCACCTCAGCCTTGTAGGAACTCTTGATGGAGGATGCTTGACCATCACTGCCAGCGAATAGGAGATGTGGTCACAGAATCCCACCTGCTGATTTTAACTGCTGACCTGAAATCCAGCTGGATGAAACTTATCCCAAAAAAGTTGTTTTATTACTTTCCACAAAAATAATACAGTTTCTTAGGAAAAAAAGAAAAACAGAATTCCAGTAAAACAGTGAGATAGACAGCAGTTCTCTCAAGAGAGAAATTCTTATTTTTTAGGGCTGCCTATTGTGACTTTAGCCTGGATTTTTTAGTATTTTAATTCAGGAGAATGCTGATTAGTTTGTTGACAAATTTTATTCTTGTTTTTTACAAAAGTACAACTAAAACTTTCATTTTATGTTGTAAAAACGTTTGTTAAATATTTTGTGGCTTCCACTGCAAAATGTTTCCTAATTTTTCCTGATGGAATTTTCTGTTTTTGCATGATTTTATGTCTAGTGTGTGAATACAAAATGAAAAAAAGACTAAAAAAAAAAGGTCGATTCACACAGGAGAGTTTGATATCAAATGAGCAGGTATTCTTTCAAATTGAAAATAGAGGTAAATTCAAATGTAGACATAAACTGAGTTTTAGACTCTTGGTTTCAAAGGGTTAAAAAATAAATTTTCTAAATGTACAATTTTGTGTGTGATTTCATATTGTGATTATTTGCAGATAATAAGTGACTTGCAAATACTGTAATTTAAAAGAAAGTGTTGATAAATGTGATTAATTTTTGTCCAGATTTGCAAATAGTTTTCAAATTAGATAATTTTTTTTATTGATTCTCGGCCCTAAAATAAACATAATTAACAGAAATGAAGTTTAGCATTAAATACAAAAGGAGTTTATCCAAATATACACTTCATGTTTCAGAAGATTCCTAATCCCCCAGTGTGACAATAACATCTGTTCACCACAAGACGCCTTCAGCTCTAACCTGTTGGCTCAGCTGCTGCTGGACAGGATGAGTTGTTGGGCAGGCTCTTATTGGAGATTTTGACATATGTGTTGGTTTATTGTATCCTCAGATGTCAGTGGGCATCACAGAGTCATAACAGCAGTTAATAGCTTGAACTTTGATGAATGTTTCACTCAGGTTGAAAACTTTGAGCTTGCGTGAGGATTTAAGGTGAAGGTGGTGGGGTTTGTCATTTTAGATGTTTGTTTACCTCTCTCAGAGCCTGCTGGAAAAGGCCAATTGGTGCCATCTCCTAATTTTGGCCAAATGGACAAACAGGAGGTTGGTCCCTCCTCCAGCAAGGCACAGCGCCACACAGAGGCCTTGTAGAGACGGACAGTCCTAACTTCCTGTGCAGTAGTCTTCCTCAGCACTGGAGGTGTAACAAGACCCTCCCGGGGGCCTTCACAGTAAGTAAGCCCCTCCCAGTTCCACGGGTTGTTCCACTCCCTGCAGCTTCTGTTCAGTGTTTTAGATCAACAGGCGACAGGAATGAAACTTCTTTTCCTCAAAAAGGTAAAGGTGTCAGCTTTTTTCAGGTGGTTGCCCTTGGCAATGACGTGCCAGATGGAGTGGTTGTTATTGTGATGGCGGGCAATGATGACAACTGCAGCGCTGAACTACGCAATGCCACAGCAACCATGAAGCAAGGCTACGCCCACTTCAACGACCTGCGCTTCATCGGCCGCAGCGGCAGAGGTGCGAGCAATCCTTAACTTGAACTGTGCTGCAGCATCCAACATTCCCACAACACAACCATTTACTCGAGTACCCTCCATCCAATCGGTTTATGAAGAAAGATCTAACTGCACAACGTCCATTTGAAAAGTATGAGCTGAAAACACCTTAAATCTTCTCTCTTAATTTCCTGTGGCGTTTTTTTTAGGAAAGAGCTTCACCGTGTCTATAAATGTGTTGACCTCCCCTCCTCAGATTGCTACTCTTCATCGTGCCATCAAGATCACTGTGGATGGACCTCGGCTGCCAAGACGTGAGCAAACATTGGGGAGAACAATGAAAAGATTCCCTTCAGACACTTTTAACCTCATTCTTCTCTTCCAGGACAGAGACAGAAAGAGCTGAAGTCAGAGGGGTTCAGGCCTTCAAGCAGCAGAAGCTCCACCTGGTCAGGTATGAAAGAAGGGAGTCATCCCTCCCTGTGATAACCTCTTACCATCTCTTCTGAAAAAAGGAGGACACAGATCCACTCCAAATGTTTACCTGACAGTAAAAGGATCTCATTGATGGAAATCCCTTTAAACTTCCAGTGAAATCCAGACTCTGTTACTTCACGTGTCACAGAAGCAGCCAGCAGTGCAGCATGTGTGGAAGGAAAGTAGGTCTTTCTACTAAGCTCATCTAAAGCTTAGATTTCACTAAATATGCAAAAGTTGACATCATCATACAGACTGGTGAATGCAAATACATTTGTTCTCCACTTTTCTCTCTTTCCAAACTCTTCATTTCAGTATTTGAACATATTTGTCATATCTGTAGAGACATCTTTGTGAGATTCTCAACAGTTGGAGGCTAAAGATTCATCTGTTTTCTAGGAATTCTTTTTTACTTGCAGCTGATAAAACTTGGACTGACTTTATTCCTCTTCTTTTGAAATGTAACGTGACCAACATATAAAACTTCAGACTCCAATCTGAATGTCTTACACACATTTATCCAGACATACGGTCTGGTCATATTTTAAATGTTTTCTCTGTGAGATAAAACCGAGTCCAGTGATTACAAAGATCTAAACTTCTGTTTTTGTTCCGACTGTAACCTTTCACAATAGCCATCTAGAATTTGAAATGTTTATGGATAAATATAAATAAGTAACAGTTGAGCAATACAAATAAATCTTTTATTAAATGAACTTTAACTTGGTTCCACAGCTGGTTTGATTGTTTTTCATAAATGAAAGTTCTCACTGTCTGCTTCTTCCTCTCTCCTCAGACTGCAGATCCCTTTCTTCTTTATGGACCAGTGAGACACCTCTACTGGGTCACATGACCTCTCTGTCATCATCTTTCACTACGACTCCCAGAATCCATCACTTGCCCCCCCTAACTTACTGTGCTCCGCCTCCTCCCTACACTTCCTGCCTGTCCTCTCCTCATTCTGCCCCTCCTCCATTGAGCCACTGCTCCTCCTTCCAGCCATGCGGCATCTTCTATGGGTCAAACCAGAACCAGAAGCAGGACCAGAACCCACTGCAGCAAGGTGCAGTGGAGGACTGCAGATCTGCTTCTGTTCTAACCAATTTCATGGATGGGGCATGTTTTTCGGTCAGAGGGGAGGAGCTTGTCTGGAGACCTTACTGAAACTGCCAGTCATTTTTTATTGTTCCAAACTGAAGTTCCAATGAGCCTTTTACTCATAGATGTGATTACTCACATATACTGTCACAAAAAACACACTTTTGTGTCATGACCAAGTGAAGTCTCTGATGTCCTAAAGTCCGCCATGTTGGATGCATTTACTCAAAGGAAATGACCAAAACTTCTAAAAAACAGTCCAAATTTCAAACAGACGCCTCAGCACATTTGGCTGTAATTGGTCCACTCACTGCACAATCTTACCTCAGAGACTTCATAAAATCATCACCATCCCAAATCCACCAGCACACCCCCAACTTTCTGTTCATGGAAGATAAAAACATGTCACATGGGCCAGAATTGTCAAAGCTGGTCTTCAGACGGTGGAAGTCATTTATGGTATGACAGCAATGACCTCTGACCTGAACCCCATAGAGCATGTCTGGGACCAGCTGAAGCAGAAACTGGATGAAGAATGGGACGCCTCAGAACATCATGAGGATAGTCAGGAGAATGAGACGATGCTGTCGAGCTGTCATTGAAGCAAATGGTGGAAATACCCACTGTTGACCATGTCAGTTTTGGTTATTTGGGTCTATTTTTATTATTTTCTTAATGTTTGGGGTAATAAATGTTGAAACTGGTGTTTTGTCTTATTCATTATTGGAAATTGTACATAATGCTCTGATTAGAGTTACTAATGACTTGTTATTGGCTTTAGATAAAGGACTAATCTCTATTCTGGTCCTGTTAGACCTCAGCGCAGCCTTTGATACCATCGACCACAGCATCTTACTCCAGAGACTAGAGCATGACATACGGATCAGAGATCTTCCCTCCAGTGGTTTGAATCTATTTATCTGATAGATACCAGTTTGTTCATGTAATGGACAGTCCTCTTGTTGTACTCGAGTTAGCTACGGAGTCCCACAGGGCTCTGTTGTAGGGCCCATCCTGTTCCAGCTTTAAAACTGATAATAATAATAATATAATTTTTTAATATGCCGCCTTTCATGACACTCAAGGTCGCCTCACAGTACGTAAATAAAAGCATAAAAACACAGCAATAGCATAAAAACACAAAAGTTAAATAACAAACATAACAGTAAGTCAACAGTTCAAATTACAGGTAAGTGTCATGTACTGAATGCACTGCGTAAAAGGTAGGTTTTCAGGTGTTGGACTGAGAAAGTGAGTCCATATTTTGTAGATCAGAGGGGAGGGAGTTCCAGCGTTGTGGGGCAGAGGTGCTGAATGCTCTACCCCCCATGGTGATGAGATGTGATTGTGGAGGAACCAGTCGGAGGGAGGAAGAGGATCTGAGGGAGCGGGGGGGAGCAGCAACAGTCAGGAGCTCTGGAGGGCTTTGAAAGTTAAAATGAGGATTTTGTAGGTGATCCGGTGAGGTACTGGTTACCAATGAAGCTGCTGGACGGGTGTAATATGCTGAATGGAGGGGGTTTGGATTATTATTCAAGCAGCTGAGTTTTGAACCAGTTGAAGCTTACTGTGGGTTTTTTGAGGAAATCCAGAGAGAAGGGAGTTATGTGATGGAAATTTCTGTTGGTGAATAATAGATGCAGCCAAGACAGATTCCTGCATTGTTTCAGATATTTAAGTAAATCCAAACCTTAAAGTGCTGCTATTTAATGTATTTAATGAAGTCCCGCAGCAATCAGCTCCAGATACAGTCACAATCTGGAACCATTCGATTTATTAACTCAAACCAAAACCATAATCCCAACCTTAACTTTTCCTCCAGGTCTGAGCAGCCAAGAAAAAAAGTTCAAAACTGACTGCAGTATTTAGAAAACTACGTGTGAATACCATTGTCACTTTTCATTTAGGCTAATGCTAACTAGCATGAAACACATATCTAGTTATCGCTGTCTTTACCTGTTACTTGTGTTTCACTGACTCCACCACAGCAGAGTTTCTTCATTTTTATCAATGTGATGTTTGAGCCTCAGGTAGAAGCGGTCCGACAGGTGAGGTGACCGTTAGCATGCTACTGCTCCAGGGACAAGGCAGAGGCTCCTCATCAGCTGAGAGTAGGACCAGTAATCTAAAAGTAACTTCAAAGTTCTCTTACACAGACAAAGTTCTGTTGAAAAGGTTTTACATGTTCTAACATAGCTGTGTTTCATTTCAACAAGTCACATGATCATACAGTACATGGTTCAGTTTTGTGAGTATTGGCTGTTTGGTGTTTCAGGAAGGTAAACTTTGCCTTTTTGGATGTCACTGTGTATACACATAAAGACAAACAAACAATCAATGTAAGAAATAACAAACGTGATTTAATATATTCTCTCCTGGAGCATTCACACTGAACCTGGCAGGTGTGTCAAATTCACGTCTGCTGTCAAGTTCCCTGCTCAACGCCTTGACGCTCCTGCCGCGGACCAACCGCTGAAGGTGTTCTGGAAATCATTCGTCACCTAACGGATGATGTTGAGCGAGTAGCTTGGATTTATACTTTTTGGAGAGCTCTACGGAGAAACTGGCAAGCACAGCGCTGGGTTAGTTTTCATCAGATCTTTCAGTCTCTCTTGGAGAGCTGCACCTGAGGGCCGTTTTAAACTTCCATCTGTCTGTGCTCAAGTTTGACCTTTGACCCAAGAGGGGGAAATAAAAATAACACTGGTGAATCTTTTTATTTTTGTCTTGATGAAAATAGGAAAACATCATAATCAGTGCGCTACAACAGCACTCGTCGCAGCTCTCCAGGCTGCTGGGCAGCTAACGGCCAGCGTGCAAGCAGAGCGGCCTCCGCTGCCCAGAGACCTGCATCCTGAGCAGTATACCTGCCTGGATCTGCCATGCATCTGGACAGCAGCGATCACTATCAGCTTTGCCGCAGCTGTCCATTCACCTCAATGAGCTCGGTGACGGGCTGGCCATCTATCCAGGATGTCTCCCAACTTCACCCAACAGCAACTGGGACAGTTTCTATCCTAGCAGCCCCCGTGGGTTGAGAAAATGAAGAAAATCGTTGCATCGAGCCGTCATCTTGAATACTTATTCCTGCTCTTTGATCGAGTCACTGAAAACATCATGTGCCCAAAGGATGTCCTCAGAAAAAGCAGGCTTGACTCTCAAAGAGTCAAAAACAGTTCTTAACGCCGACCAGCAGAGGGCAGAACTGCTCCCCAGAAAACTTACAGAGAAAAAGCCTCTCCTGGTGTCTTTTCTATTGGACCAAAGACCTCAAAAGTGTTCAAAAGTCAAACACGAAAACTACATGGAAGCTGCACAAAAGACAAAAACCTTGTGTTTACTTAGAGACTCACTAATTTATACTGGACTGAGTGCAGAGCCAATCAAAGTTTCAGTTTCTGCTGCGCTCAAAAAAGTTCATTATTAGAATTGTATGAACGTTTTCTTCATCATCTCTGTGTTTCTGGTGTGGCTTTTTACCCTGACAGAGTGGGTGTGGAGGTTTAGATAACCCCTCTCCTAATGTGTGCTGCAACACCAACGAAGTGTTCCTATTATTAGACCAGAGATCTGCTTCAGTTTGACAAGATTTGTTTGTGTGCGCTCTTTTAAGGGAAGGCATTCTGTCAGTGCTCCTGTTAGCTCCACTTCTGAAGATAGCAGAGGTGTGATACACTTAAAACACATTACCAGAAACACATAAACACGCACACACACAAACACATGCATGCATGAATACGAGGACAAAAAAGTATACAGTCAGCCACCAATTGACCACGTTCTCCCACTTAAAAAGATTAGAGAGGCCTGTATTTTCATCATAGGTATACCTCAACTGTCATGATTTGATTGGCTGGATATCATTGTGCTCTTTGATCAACTGGTTTTTCTAGTGAGACAGATATAAACGGCATATACATGTATAAAGCTTTCTACCTTCCTTCAAGGGCCCAAGGTGCTTCACCGTCTCAGATCCTTTCACCCATTCACACACTGCTGGTGGCTCTGCTGCCAAACACTGGCGCCAACCTTCCACCAGAGGCAATTTGGGGTTCAGTGTCTTGACACATGGGCGAGCAAGGTGGGAATCAAACCTGTAATCTTCTGATCAAGAGTCTGCCCTACTGCTGCACCACGGCCGCCCCTATAAACAGTAGGAAGTTTTTTTTCCAGTAAATTTCTGGGCTATAGAAAATCAAGGCTTAAAAAAAATTTCAGAATGAAAATTCAATGGTTTAAAAAAATCAGAATTGATAGAACAGAAAAACTTTAATAAAACTATGAGAGACAAAATGAGAAATAAGCATTTAGTCAATAACAATAGTTCATCTGAATACTTTGTTCACATGTACACGTTTTCTGTAAGTCTTCACAAGGTTTTCATAAACTACTGCTGGTCCATTCCTCCATTCAGATCTCCTCTAGAGCGGTGATATTTTGGGGCTGTTGCTGGACAACACGGACTTTCAACTCCCTCCAAAGATTTTCTATGAGGTCGAGATCTGGAGACTGGCTAGACCACTTCAGGACCTTGAAATGCTTCTTCTGAAGCCCCTCCTTCGTTACCTGGGCAGTGTGTTTGGGATGGTTGTCCTGCTGAAAGACCCAGCCATGTTTCGTCTTCAAATGCTTTGCTGGTGGAGGGAGGTTTTCTCACTCCAAACACAGCGAGTACAGTTCTTGCCAAAAAATGTTTATGTTGGTTTCACCTGACCATACATTCTTCCAATCCTCTTGTGGATCATCCAAATGCTCTACAAATATATTATGTAAAATATCCTACGATGTGATTTCCATTATTTTTTTTAATATAGATTAAGTCTCTAGTGTCAAACTGCTACATGATGTCGTCTTAGGAGAACTTGTGAAATCACAGGGAGTTCAAATCCTTCTTTGCCTCACTGTAGATGTAAAACATTTAACTCATTCTCACAGAGTTTTACTGACATTTGTTGGAGAACTTCTGAGTCTGTCACCACTTTTGGAGTCACATGATGTGACCGCAGCTGCAGAGGATGACACATGGACCACGCCCTCTGGGAACACAGGACTTCATCACAAGTTCTGTTGAGAACAGTGCAGCTTTTACTTCTTTTTGCTGCATCAAAAGCAGCTTCCAGACATTTAACTTTTTTTATTTTTAGATTTGACCCTCTTTCTTCAAAAGCTTCTTTTCCATTAGTGGGTCTCACCTTTCTGGACCAACGGTACCAAAAACTAGAGGAAACATGAGCTGTAATCTGTTTCAAAGTACATTACATCAAAGGCAAATCCTCTTTTGTCCTTTTCATTGGTTCAGTTGCACAAAAAGCACAAAATAACCTTTTCATTGTGTCATTTGGGACAGCTGCACAATGTTTGGGTTCAGCAAATACTTGCAAAACTTTGTGGTTTTATCATGGTATCTTCACTTCGAGACACAACATGATCAGTATTTTTATTTCACAAGTTAGTTCATCCAATGGACATCGACGAATTCTGTGAATTCCAACAGTCTAAGGATAAGTGTGTAATGAAACTTGCTGATTTGAGATCTGACGTTCCACAGTCTGTTATGTCGGATGACCCAGATGTAGAACAAATCCGTTTTTTTATTATTGTTTATACACTCTAATCAACATTTCCACACTGTTTGCAAAATTCTACTACAATGACATTACACACAATGTCTACAGAAAACAGATATGCTATTGCTATAACAACTTGGAAAGATTCAGTCTGCAGCATCAGTGTTGTACAGAGCCTGGTGTGTGGTTACTGAGGTCTAGTTGTGTATGTTCTACCTGTATGTCAAACTAATCAGGAGGAATGGTGTGTTTGTCACTATTTCTTTTTTATCTAAATTATCCCTCGCATTTAAAAAAATCTGTCCAGAACATATAATTTACTAAAATGTTATATTTTTTTTTTTACAAATGTCTTTTTTATTGATCAGATCAGTGAGAAACTGGCTGCAAGAGTGTAGGATCATGTAGTTGTGTTAAATGTAAGCTAATAGCATTTTCACTCATAAATGTTTTATGTTTTGACTGAAGTGTGTCATTATGCTAGCTGAAAGTGGGGTTTGGATACTTATGATGGGATTTTGAAAAAACAAACCCAGTTTCAAAACTGTGTGTAAATAACTGAAAAAAAAAATTAACACTGTAACAAAAGACACCACTCCAGGTGGGAAATAAACTGAAACTCAAGAACCACCATGATTACAACATTGACTAAAGTTAATCGATGGCCAGAAGTAATTGAACTAATCAGCCACTCCGACACTGAAGACTGAAACAGATGCACTTGAATGGTTTGACTTCACCTCAAGCACATGCAGGCAGCTCTACATCACTCCAAAGAAAATCACAGGTACGTGTGCAGGACCTTCCAGGAGAAGCCACAACAAACCTGAACAACAGAGTGAGGGTCAGTGAGAAACCAAATGGAACCCTGATGAGAACGTGACACCTCAGTGTAGATCACAGGTGTCAAAGTCAAGGTCCGGGGGTCGGATTTGGCCCACTGGGTGATTATTTTTCTGGCCCGGCAGATCATTTTTAAATTTTTTTATCAAAGGTCAGATGTTGTCTTGGTAACATATTGCAGCACGTTCTCATTCTCACCTCGACACATATTGATGAAGGGTAACCAAATCCTAAATCAACTTTTATAAATGGGGCTTTAAAAGTGCTGTCTGTTGGTCATTGTCAGATTTTTGACAAATTAAAATAAACTTGATTAATTTTTGAAAATATAGTCAAAACCTGTGTACTGCCCCCTACAGGTTGAAATGAGGTATTACAGTTGAATTTTGTGATTGATCAAACCATGTAAGATTCAAAAGTCTGACGTCATGATCTGCAGCTCCAGTAATGATGACAGTCCTGCCCTCAAGCCCCGCCCCTCTGACTGGATTTTCCCATTTCAGATGTGGGTGGAGTCAGCCTCCAACTTCCCTGTTTGGTTCCCTCCAAAAAAATGCATGTGTTGGGTGTCCCCAACTCATCGTTCTTTGATGTGCTGGCTGTTCCAATTAAGTAAACCAATCTTGGCCACGGGACCGGGACGTGGACCGCATCGGTATCTTAATTCTGAAGCGCTCGAGCTCCCCATGGACACAATACGTTAATGGGTAGCAGGTGCGCTCAAGCTGCACCTGGTGACTTTCAGAAGAATATCAGGCGCAGGAGAAGCACACGCCAGGCAAGAGCCACCAAAAGGATAGAGGACTCCCAGAACGGGGGAGGAGACCTGGATGGGGGTCACCCGCTTCCTGGAGCCCCGCTGCCCTGGGAGCAGGTTGGCCGCCGGCCCGGGGATTTGGGAGCGATCCACCTCTTGAACCTGGGACAGATGCCAGAACCTGTGAGGCACCTGGTTTTCTGTTCTAATGGACAGCTTTGGACTCCAATGATGGAAGAACATCACTTACCAAATAATGTGTAACTCCTCTCTCAAACAGGCGTGGTTGTAAATCACCCTGCTCCCAGCTGATCTGAACTGCGGTGGTTGAGGTGGCAGCAGACCAGTTGCACACCAACCCACCTTGTGACAAATGATCATTGACTTCAGAAGGAAATCACCTCCTGTTTTACTGGTAAACCTTCAAGGAAAGAGCATAAAGACAGTGGAGTCTTATGAATGTCTGGAGTTTCACCTCAGGACGACTAACACAGACGTCCTGAACAAGAAGGTCCAGAGTCGACTCCTCCTGCAGAGAACACTGAGGTCTTTCAGAGCGGGAAACACTATGTTAAAGACTTTATATGATGGCGTTGTTGCACCTGCCCTACTCTGCAGTGTGGGGTATGTTGTTGGGGGTGAACTGTAGGAAGAGGATGAACCATATCAATCCTCATCACTGAGCATCATCTTCAGTCAGAGCCTTGCTGCTGCAGGAAGAAGCGCTCTCACGGAGCTTTCCTCCAATCAGCTCTTAGACTCCACATTGCCTCATGGATACTGAACATTGAGTTATTGTATTTTTGTGCTTTTTATTTTCTGTTTTCTTTTGTTTTTGAGCCATGGTAGCAAATCAATTAACGATTTCCTCGTTGTGGGATCAATTGAAGTTCTATCTTATTCATCTTCTGAAGTTGAAGACAAAGATAAATTTAGTAAATCCAAGCAGCTGTTTTCTCCAAACAGAGATTAGACATTAAACCAGATCATTTGTTTTTGGTCTGCTGGCAGAATCAGATCCTCACACTATGTTTGTTTGATCCAGGATCAAGACAGATTTCTGTCATTTCTCTTTAGGCTTTTTAGCGTGATCTGAAAGTTCTTTTATATTCACTTTGACTGAATTCTTGAAAATATTGGAATATTCCAGAAGAGCAAAAGTGGAGCTTTTCTTCAGTCATGTCAAAATGATAGATTTATAAATGATCATCAGGGACTCTGAGGCTCTCCTGTGTTTGTGGCTGTGGACCTCTCACCTTGGCTTATCTCCATGTGCATTATCCAATGTGTTTGTAACGTTTGCTCTCATTCTATCCCGGTCTCACCTGAGATGTTATCTCTCCCAGGTGTTCTGTCAGATGTACTCCTTCATTGTTTGAGGCCTTTTTAGGATTTTCATGTCATTTCAGCTCCAATAAACTCACTTTTGCTTTTTCAAATCTTTCTTGTGTGATGTATTTTATATTCTTCTGATATTCCTTCACATGTTAAGACTTTTGTGATTTTTGATTGTTCTGTTTTCAGTCTCTTCACTTGCATCCTTGCAGGTTTTAGCAGGACAGAGGAAGAGCAGCTTCTGTTTGGACGGTTCTGCTGGTGAGACGGGCACATGGGGAAGAACATGCTGACATGCAGGAATGTGGAATTAGGGAGTTGAACCATTGTGTCTTTATACAATATGAGACTTCCTCTCTATGCCAGACGCCACAAACAAACACACATTAGTGTAGAATAGCAGGCAGCGAGGCACCAGGCCCACTTCCTCTAGAGATGTGGATGAAGGAGAGGCAGAAAGGGAAGGGGGGTGCAGAAACTACAGCCTCCCTCCCTCAGATCAGTTCAGACCTCTGGACCCCCCCTGCTGTTCTCCTCCGTCTGCCGCGGGACCAGCTCCTTCTGTTCTTCGTTCTCTGCCTACAGCTGACCCGGGAGTTCATTTTTCTGGACCATCCTTTCTGAAAGGGAGTCTGTGCCTTGCTCAAAGGCCTTTCCAGAGACAGAAAGCCACACATCACTTCAGACCTTTCCTCAGACTGCAGCCGTTCTCTTCCACATCTGAGATCAGGTAAAACCCAAGTCTGTCCTGTCACACACACAAGTTGATTAAGCTTAAAATGATCAGAAACGAATCAGCGATTTCAAAACTGTAAACATTTTAACTCTCATTTAAAAAAAAAAACAATTTTTACACAACAAAAGGTATTTGACCATAAATCAGGATTCGGGATAAGCAGCCAAACATCCTCTGGGTCCAGATGCTGTGAAGAACAGAGTCCTGTGAGAACATGATTTGGATGAAGAAGAGTTTTAAAAAGTTTAAAAAAAAAGAAAAAAGTTTGTAACTCTGGTCTGAATTTGAAGTGAGGATGTTGAGTTTGACTTTCATGCTTAAGAGGGAAGAAGAGAAAAATGAGGAGAGTTTCAGTGCTAATGTTTGTCTTTCATTTACTGCTGTTTCAAACAAACATCCAGTCACTACTCGCTCATTTGTGCTACAGACTTTAGGAGTATAAATGTTGGATCAGGAGGTTCCTCTGTTCCTTTTAAAAATGTTTTAACGACCAAAGGAATCAAAAAGATCCATTGTGTTCATGTGTGTGACGGTCTGTTTCTATCTCTGTGTGTGTGTGTTCAGGCCTGCCCGTTTCTATGTCTGTTTCTGTTCGTGTGTGTGTTTGTGTGTGACTGTGTGTGTGTGCTTGGGTGCTGTTCTTTGTGTGTGTGAGGTTGAGGCAGGATGCAGAACAATTCAGGGCGATGAATACACACTCAAGCAAAGGTCAGGAGAAAGTCTTTACAGGGAAGTAATATTGTTATTAATGATGCTGAGAACACTTGTGAACACACACACACACACATCCAAACACACACGTTTCAAACCCCAAGGTTGCACAAAAACAGGAAGGGATGGGCACTTGAAGAATCTCTGATTAGGATGAACCACAATAATTTGACTTTTTTTTCCTCCTCTTTCAGAAATATTCTTCTGAAAATCAAGCGGGTGTTTGTGTGCTAATCAACTCCCGTCTCTTCCATAACTCTAAAGACATAACAAGGTAAACACACCACTCATGTGCGGTACGGGTTTTGGCTGGTAAGGGACGGATTCTTTCTGAGTCACTTTTACAAACAAATGAACCCAACATATTTACCAAGTACTGATTATGCCTCTGATCCCATATCAGCATTCGTTTTTAAAATGATAGCAGGTATATATAAGACAAGGACAAATATAAAATGTATAGCAGTTGAGTATGACTCCAAATGACACCAAGGTGACTGCAGCAGACAGTCTAGAACAGAATCCTCAGCCTCCTGCTGGTGTTCCAGAAACTCCATCTCATCTGCTGCTGATTATCTGAATCAGGTGTGTTTGACCAATAAGAAGCTTCAACTGCTGGTTGGTTGGAATACATATAAGACACCGGCCCTTGAGGACTGACTGTGGACATCCCTGGACTAGAACGTACCACAGCACCACAGAGGATGCTCACACAGAGCCAGACAGTTCAAAGCTTTCCTCTTAAATGAAGTCCATACGTCTCTACTTCCTTCTGGACAAAAATCTTTATGACTTTAGCGTAAAAGTTCTATTGTTCTATCTTCTTTTTGTTTTAGAAGTCTCTCAGTCTCAACAAAGATGTTAGTCCAGCATTGATAATCCAATATTTATTCATTACTTCATATTATGATTGAAATTCTAACTTAGAGACGCTTCTTAAAGTGTCCCGCTCTGATCATCTTTTGATCTGTTTTCAAATAGTTCCCTGTCATCTTTTAGTTAAGATTATGTTGTTTTTAAGCAAAAATCAATTAAGCTGTTGTTTTCTAGATTGTAGTTTCTGCAGAAACAGAAGTAAATCAGAAATGTACCTCTGCGTTGTGGGCGGGACTGTTGGTACAGTAAGCCCACCCCCTTCCTATCATCCATCTGTTGACACTCTCTCCCACTAGCTTACAGCCCCTCATATTAGTGGCGCAACAAAAGTGGTGAGCAATACTGGAACTATCCAGCTGTACTATTTAGATCCAGAAATCAGAAAAATGATGCAGGAACTTTTTAAGAACACCAAAAACATGATGTTCATGTAATAATTATTTCATTTGAGCAGCTGCTGTCGAGCCCTGATTGGAAGATGTGTTGAGGTGTCTTTGGGCTATTCGATAAGCGTCGTTATTGGTTGGCGCCAGTGTACAGCAGTGGAGCGTCCGACCCCCTCCCCCTCGAGTTCGAAATAGGAAATACAGTATTCCCCCATTATTCACAAGGTTCGGGACAGGAAACATCAGCAAATACTCCGAATACCAGAATATGGAGACCCCCCCATCCCTGTTTCACCCCCGGCCAAAGAATGTCCGTTCACGGTCCATTCTCATCAAAAACACTTCTGATCATGTTATGTAAAACATTTAGATTGATTTTTTTTTTCTTTATTGTATGTATTCATTGTACTCATGATTGGCAGCAGTAGTTCCTTTAAAAACGGGACTCAGACCCACTCGGACCAATCACTGTCATCTGGCTCTAAAGAGCGGCGCCAGCGATGCGTAAAAAATCATTGCCACATTTGGCCTTATTTTCACGAGAGCCAGAAGCATTTTCTATGTGTCACACCCCGCTTGGTCCAGTGACAGTATATATCTGTGTAAAAATCAGTGACAGCATAAAGAAATCTCTTTCAAGAAACTATACTATGGATCTTCAGTTTCTCTCATTGTTGATTGAACTCTCAGGAAACAACACAAATAATCTGAAGATAATCATCCAAATACACGAGTGTCTCATCTGAGAAAAAATGAACATTTCACTGATTAATGTTGAGAATAATGTTAGGAAAATATTGGCGTACTGCAGATACTTTTACACCAGAAAAGAACAATGACTGTGTGTGTCTGTATATTCGTAGGTAGGTCTGTTTAAGTGTGTGTGTGTTTATGTATGTTTATATGTGTGTCATTTTAGGTTTGTGTGTGTGTGTATGTATGTATACATGTGTGTGTTATCAGTAGTTGTGTTTACAGCAGGCTGGTTTTCCTTCCCCTGAGACAGGAGGGGGTGGAGGGGGGGTTGTGGGAACAGAGAGTGGAGCTAAACTAAGACTTGGGTGCAGACTCAGTGTACCCATGGGGTCAGGGGGAAATCAGAATGACACATAGAGGACCTCTCCTTCAGCGGTTCATCTGTTTTTCCCAGCGGTTTGAGTCGAACATTCAGAGGAAAAACAAATCCTGTTCTGATGTGTAAAAGCTGAAACATTTAGCTGAAGTCTGACATCAGCTTCACAAAGTTTTGGAAAAAGCAGTGAAGGATTTTCTAAATGTGGATGAACATGAGATAGACTTCACTATTACCTTACTTTTGGGAGAGGCATCGTCCCCAAAGCTTGAGCCAATCTGGGCCGGGATCGTTTGCATTACTAAATGTGATGTTTGCATCAAAGAATTAAACATTTGAGCAACCTAAACACGTTATTGTCCCAGAGTGAAGTCTTTAAAAATTCGCCGTTCGGCCAGGAGTTCAGGACCTCCAGAGAGATCCGACTTCTCAGAGGAAGAAACCAGAATATTCCTAACCGGGATGAATCAGAGGGGTCAGAAGGGAGACACAACAGCATCTCTCGTTTTGTCACTGAAACCTCGCCATTCCTCATTCGTTCCCTGGAGGTTTCCATTGGTGGGGTCGGGTGGAGGGGAAATGTTCTGATTCTTTCTGGAGTTTCTTTTTGGTTTTTTCTGCTTTCAGCTTCAACAGAAACTTCAAATTAAAGAGAGTTTCTTTATTTATTTAACCTTGAGATGATATTTGTTTTCAAGGGAGACGTTAGAGTTCATTTGGTTGATAATATTTTGTGTTCAATAGCGCCAAAAGCTTTGTTTAGGTTCAGAGAAACTGCCCCAACCCAACCTCCCTCATCCAAAACCCTTTTTTCAAGAAATACTCTAAGCACAGCGCAGACTTGGTCTATTAATGGCCACGACATCCAAACCATATAGAATGCAAAGGATTATGAAGTGCTCAAATTTTCAATTATTCATTGTACAACCCACTTCTCTGTTGTTTTTGAAACTACAAGGAGCATATCAATTGGTCTGTAATTGTGTTTGACATTATTAGCTCCATCTGAGCTAAACACACCCAATTCCATGTCCGTGGGACAAACTCAGTTTTTGATTGACAAATTTACCACATGGGTGATTGGTTTTATGTGTATCTATTTTCTTTTGCAAAGTTGGGGTCAAGACAACACTTATTCTCAGCTTTAGAATTATTTAAAGAGCTAAATATGATACAACTTCTGTTTATGTTTTCTTTATTAAAGTAGATATGGGGAGATAATGACCAATGGGAATATCTTCACAAAACTTGTGAATTTTATTTATAGAATCAATTAAAATAAATAAATAAATAACAAACAGCATCAGCAGCAGGGATATTCAATTGATGTTAACATGTATCTCTCTATTATAATTTTTGTTCTCTTTTCCAGTAGTTTTCTTCATTTCCATTCTTTCTTGTCGTTCCCTTATACATTCTTGATGATTCTTATTAAAAAAAAATTTTGCCTTTGTTTTATGCATTATTTGTGCAACTTTGTTTTGTTCTTGTGTAAATTCCAGTTAATCTGTGGTGAGGCCTGTGCGGTTTTAAGACAATTGTCCAGCTTTTCATCAATTGTATCAACTCTGAATTTCTACTCTGTCTTCTTTCTTTTCATACTAAAATCACTAATTACAATAACCTCTTTCTTGGGGTCACATATAGCTAAAAGATTTTGATTTCCTCGTAAAAGTTCGCTCTGGCTGTTGGCTCTTCAAACACATGAATAGAGAGAGAAATGTTAAAACTAACACATTCATATTGAAAGTCTTGATGTAATTCTATTTCAGGACATTTAAAATAGTTTTTAATATAAAAAATACCACCTTCTTTTCCTCCAACTCTGTCTTTTCTAAATATATAACCTGACATTGCAACCAAAGTTTTAGGGGCCGCATTTGGCCCCCAGGCCATAGTTTGCCCACCCCTGCTCTAGACTGATCTCAAGTGTGAAATACAGTAGGTCAAAAGATCGACGTTTCTCTGGTGTTTTTATACATTTCACTTAAGTTTGCTAGTCAATAGTTGGAGCTAGTATTTCTGTTCAGACACTGACCCGTAGTCGTCTGTATGAGATGTGGCTGCTGCTGTGCCTTCCACAGCTGATGCAGAACTAGTTTTCTGGAATAATGCACCACATTCTGGGATTTTATTGCATGTTATCTGTGATAGGACAGGTGGTTGAGGTGATTGGCTGGTCAGCTGTGGTGGTGGGTCAATCAACTGAGATATCAGGCCAGACATCTGAGGTGGTAGACCAACTCTAAAAAGTGAAACACTGCTAAAGTCTCATTAGTTCTCACACATAGGTGTGTTCTCCTTATAACCCATCCCTTTGTGGAGCAATAAGCTGCAGACACAGCCGCGCTTGGGGGGGCGGGTTAACACCCTAATCTGACCCTTTAATGCTGAATGTCAAGCAGGGAGGCGTTGGATCCCACTTTTGGTATGACTTGGTCTGGATTTGAACTCACAACCTTCCAGTCTTAGTGCAGACACTCTACCAAAAGGCCGCTGAGCTGGTGGCCTTGTGGACCAATGAACAAAAAGTTCTGTAATTTGTTACATTTAAAATTATTAGTTTGAGATGATCCTGGCTCAGATAACAAACGTCTTCTTATGTTGTCACTAAAACTGCAGCTCAGTTTTAAGTCATCTGATAATCTTTTACCTGCAGAGAAACACCTGAGAGCTTCTGCGCTGAGCTCATGGCCGACTGGAGTCTTCTGGGAAATTTCCTGGAGGAAGTACAGGAACACTCGACCTCTGTGGGCAAAGTATGACACAGCACACACACCTGAGTGTCAGCAGAGAGTCCACCTCACAGCTTAAAACTCAGAGCAGAAATGTTCTGTGGGGGTTTATTTACCCCCAGCCCTTCAGGGTGACCCTCCAAACACACAGTCAGCGTGGGACTCTGACTGCCAAATCAACACTTAGCTATTTTGTGGCCCTCCTGGATCAAATGACTTTAGCCTAGAACCTTTTCAAAAGCTTCAGAAGAATTTAAGGTCAAGAATTTGATGCATTTGAAGCCCTTTGATTTGAAACAACAAAGTCACAGAACTGTAAGAAACCAGCTAGAAGGTTTCAAGTAATACAATTGGATTGATTTGCTTCAGACTTTGTGCTGTTAAATGACTTCAAACAAGAAAACATGTCAGAAATGCCATGACAGTGAAGTATATCTAGATTTTACATGTTTATTCTTTCATCATGGGAGCAGATTTGTGATGTCCTCAGAGTTAAATGAGGGGAATTCCCCCTGTGGTTAGAAGACTGTTTTTCAGAGTCTGATATCATTTGCTGTGTCTTGTCTGATAGGTGTGGCTGACCATCCTGTTTATCTTCCGTATTTTGGTTCTTGGGACGGCAGCCGAGTCCTCCTGGGGAGACGAACAGGAAGATTTTAACTGTGATACCCTGCAGCCGGCTGCGAGAACGTCTGTTACGACGAAGCCTTCCCTATAGCTCACATACGATTCTGGGTAAAGAGCCGCTCTATTACACTATTCTATAGTTGTTTCCATGTGGTTAAAAATTGGAAATGAGTCAGTTTCAAAACTCTTCTCACTTAAACAAGAAAATACTTGGTGTAGTTAATCTCGCTACACATTTTACCATGACTTGACAAACTTTTTACGTGTATGTGAACTTTAACTGTTAACATAAATGTAAATAAAACCTGGCTTATCGGATAAATGCAAGATGTTAGATCATTTAGCTGAATCTTCGTTCTTCTATGACCTGCTCTTCCTTTTCAAATTAGAGCCCATCATGAACCAACTCACACTTTCTTTTAGTCTCTGTGAGATCTTTAACCCCGACACCATTTAAACCAATGAAATGGATGTACGACCCTCACAGGTGCTCCAGATTGTGTTTGTTTCCACGCCAAGTCTGATCTACATGGGCCACGCCATGCACACTGTCCGGAGAGAGGAGAAGAGGAGATCCAGACAGGAGGATGACAGAGACGGGGGAGGAGAAGAGGAAGATCAAGGAGGAGGAGAAAAACTGGAAAGGAAAGGAGAAAAGGATGAGGAGAAGGAGAAAGGTGAAAGACCACCAGCGGGCCGAATACGGCTGAAAGGGGCGCTGCTAAAGACATATGTGCTGAGTATCCTGATCCGCAGCGTCATGGAGGTACAACCAGCTGCTTCAGAATCACACTCAGAAATACACACATGCAGTAATGCTGAGAGGTGTTTGAACTGTGATTTTACAAGTTCTACCAGAAATCAAGGAGGGGTCTAATATTTTCATCTAAGGTGAATGTCCACTCTGAGAGACATAATCAAAAAACAAAAATCTGGAAATCACAATGTTTAAATAATTTATTTGTTAGCTAGAATTATGACCCTCAAAGACCTGTCAGTCAAAAGCACACCTGAAGTAGAAGCACCTGTTTGAGGTGGTTAGCTGCATAGACACCTGTTCCCCCCATGCGATCAGTAATGCCTCGTTTCTACTGAACAGTACAGACCAGACCAGTTCATCTTGACCGGTTCAGAACGGTCCGGTCAATTCAAGGGAGCGTTTCCATTGAGCGTTGGACCATCAGAGCGCATGCGGGGTGTAGACCGATGACGTAGCTTTACGCCAAAACGGTGCGACTACAATGAAAGAGAAGCTGCATCAGCTGATCTAGAGACAGACGGAAAATGACAAAGAAAACGTGGAGGATCAATATAATCTGGATCAGGTGTTTGCTATGGATGAAGCTGGACTCTACACTGCGCTGAATGATAAAGAAAAAAGCCTCTTTATGTTTACGAAACTCCAATGTTCTTCAATAAATGTTTTACAAAGCAAGTTCAGAAGTGTACGGATTGATAACAGACATTTTTCAGCTGCGGCGGTGGGGTGGGACGCAGACGGAAACGGCATGTTTGTGTCTCCGTATTCAGGGATTCTGCGTGTCTCCGGTCTCCAACCCCTGTGAACAGAGGGAAATACTGTATACAAAAATGTGTTACTCTTTGCAAGAAGATTTTGGGGTTGAAGAAGACAAAAAGAGGACAAACTCTTGGTTTAGATCTTAAGTCAGGACAAGCATTGGTCTGATGCTTTCCACCAATCAATGGGTTACATCGTGTGACGACAGAAGCTCCGCCCTCACAGGTCCATTCATTTTTCTATGGACCTATGACCAACAGGGGACCAGAAATAGTATCAGTGGATCCTACAGAACGGGTCCATTTTGTAATGGAAACGCTCCAGAGTCCAGTCCGGCCCGGTCCAGTCTAGTCTGGACCACTCAGTGGAAACGAGGCATAAGACTCCAACTACTAACATGGCCAAGACCAAAGAGCTGTCCAAAGACACCAGAGACTAGATTATAGACCTCCACAAGACTGGATAGGACTCCAGGACAAGTACTTGGTGAAAAAAGATCCACTGTCAGAGCAATTAAAATGAAGGAAGCTAAGCATGACTGTCATCTGGACTGGACTTCCATGCCAGACGTTAGCTAGTAGACCAGGGGTCACCATCTTTTTTGAACCCGAGAGCTACTTATTATGTACTAAGTCATACGAAGGGCTACCATTTTGAAATGACACATTTTGCTTAGTTATAATTAGTTATACATTATTAATAATGAATCATGATACTCCTCTATGTAAAGACACTGATTTCTTACAATTATTATTAACAATGATAACACGCTAGACAACAAATCTTAATATTTAACACTTTATTAATCTCAGTAATTGCTACATTTTCAGATGATTACTTACATTTCATGGGAAAATATCCCATTTTCACTATGTTGTTCCATCTTTATCAATAATATAATGTAAAAGAAAAATTTACTCACACACTTTTAAACAAATGTTGTCACATTTTGAACCAATGATCAAATCTGCAGATTTTTTAACTAAATGAATGATCTTTGAACTGGAGTAGGTCAGAGGTCACCTAAACGCATCTTAAGTCCATGTGTCATGAACAGATTTTTAAGATGTTTTTATTTTTAAATAGATGCATCTAATAATAAATAAAATGTAATATTAGATGCAGCTCACAACTGAGTTGTGCTATTTTTGGAAGAGATCTGAGGGCACCTTGTGGGGGCCTTGAGGGCTACCTGGTGCCCACGGGCACCACGTTGGTGACCCCTGTAGTAGACTCTCAATGATCCTAAGAAAGGTGAGGGATCAGCCCAGACCTACACGGGAGGAGCTGGTCCATGACCAGAAAGGAGCTGGGACCACCGTTTCCATGGTTACTGTCGGTAATACACTAAGACATGATAGTTTGGAATAATACATGGTACGAATGGTTCCCCTGCTTCAACCAGCAAATGTCCAGGCTGTCTTAAGTCTGCCAATGACCATCTGGATGAGCCAGAGGAATCATGGGAGAAAGTCATGTGATCAGATGAGACAAAAAGAACTTCTTGGTCTGAATTGAACTCGTCGTGTTTAGAGGAAGAAGAATGATGAGTCCCATCCAATGAACACCATCCCACTGTGAAGCATGGGGGTGGTAACATCATGCTATGGGCGCGTTTTTCTGCGTATGGGATAAGACAAGTGCACTGTATTCAGAATGATAAGCCATGTGTGGTGAAATTTTGGGCATCTTTCCCTCAGAGCATTGAAGACCGGTCATGGCTGGGTGCTGAGATAGTTATTTGCCTCACATTTGATGCAGACACACACAGAAATGCTTACAAACATTTACACGCACTGAAGTGTTAAAAAATTTGAAGGAAAATTATCTGAGATAGTTTAGCATGACTTTTCTTGCATTAATGGAATACTATTCTAAAACATGAAGATAAGAAAACAAATCCTCTGCTTATCATAAAAAGTGTCTTTCTCCGTGCAGGTTGTGTTTCTGTGTCTCCAGTACATCATGTACGGCATTTTTCTGAATCCTCTCTATGTCTGCAAGGTAAACCAAGATGCAAACTTTTGAAAATGTCTTTTGAAACAACAGTCACTCTTTCAAAGGTGTCCCTTCTCTCTGCTCAGGCCTGGCCCTGTCCTCATACAGTCAACTGCTATGTGTCCAGACCTACAGAGAAAAACATCTTCATTGTGTTCATGCTGGCTGTGTCAGCTGTCTCCCTGGTCCTGAGTGTGATGGAGCTTCATCACTTGGCATGGAAACACTGTTGCAGGTACAGGAACCTCCTGAGTCTGAGCCCTCAGAGCTTCTGCTGGTCTATCAGTGGGTTTTCTACATCAACTCTTTCTTTAACCAGAGTGGAGATTTCAATGATCAACTAGGATAGTAAATAAAAACGCTTCATGGAAACATACTCCCCATCAAAGGAGAAACATGTACATTTCTGTGAATTGAAACCATCTCACTTTAAACAAAACAAAGTTTAGCTGTCTTAGACTGCTGAGGGTCAGTTCAACTCCTCCACCACCATCAAATTTAGAGACAAGAAGAGAGGGCGCGCAAAATTAAAAGGTTACGCTCATTCCAGCAGGTCTGGGACTGATCCTGCATATACACCCCACACTTTGACCTGCCGTCCACCAGACCTTTTCAAAACAAGTCTTCTATAACTGCTGCTGTATCAACATTGTGTGTCTTTTGCCTTCTATAGATGCTTATTGTTCCTCTTGAGTCTCAACAGATAGTGATGATTTGGAGTTTGTTGATCTTCATTCTGTTTTCTTGTTGTTGCTGTTTCAAACATATCTATTTCGTCTCACACCAACGTTCTGCTGGTTTACTCCTTTTCTGCCATCTCACTGTTGCAGCGACTAACTTCTTTAGTCTGGCATAAACAGAACCTCTGAATTTCCTTCATTTCTGCTCCATGTCTAGAGCTCACAAAGCTAGTGCAGAAAACATTCGTACTTTTTCCATCCAGAATTTGGCTTAAGCTTTATTGTTTCTGTTTCACAACTCACTCTGGAATAATGATCTCCTTTCTTTGGAAACATATTTTTGTCTAACCGATATCTCAAGGCCAGTTTATTTCAGAAACAAGTAGATATTTGTGATATAATAGACAAAGTGTTTGCTTTTAAAAACTAAATATGAAAGGGAAACAATTTATTAGATTAACACATTTTGAGAAATCCCATAGATATTGAAGTGTTAGATTCAAGATAAAAGTCAATACTGGAAACTCTTTTTCATTTTCACAATGTAGCTGCAATAATTCAATAACTTCCTTATGGTTCTGTTTTGTCTAAATAACAGCAGTGTGGATGTATCATGGTATTCTAAGGAAAGTTTGAGTTTCATTCTTCAACTACTCTGTGAGCTCCGTGTTTGATAGACGCATTCAAGTTACAGAATCTGATAAGAAGATTCAGATTTGAACTAAACTAGTATTTTGCAGTCTCTGTCACTGATTCTAATTCACAGCTTTGCTGCAAAAAATGATCACAGATAGTCTTAAAAATACAAGAGCTGAACTTTGGGGGAAAAAACAAAAATCGATAAAATTTATCTAATTAAGACCACCAGAAAGAAAGAACTAGCAAAACACTTAGAAGTGGTTCTTGCAGGTCAGAAAAACGATATCATGTTCAGTGGCAAAAAACATGTTTTTTAGATTGAATTGAAACTTCTGGGATCCAGCTGTCAGGATTAAACCTTCCTCATTTTTTAATGAACATGTTGAGTGTTTTGTTGGCTAAACTGCTGCCCCTCTTCCCTGCAGGTACCTTTTCTGTAAGAGGGTCGCCTCTTTAGCCGACACCTCTTCACCCCGACACCTCTCCATGTCTCCACTTCCACCGTCCTCCCCACCTCCGGATTTCAACCAGTGTGTGACGGGCCCCTCCCCCTTCCTGTCGCTCCCGTTCCCCAGCCACCTGCTGGTCCACCAGCAGAACTCTGAGAACACGGTCACTGAGAAGAACAAAATCGTGGCTGCAGTGGAGGAGGCAAACTTCCTACAGATGAGCTATTACGCCCCTGAATGGCAGAGTGCTCGACACGATCAGATCCAGGATGGCGTTTACTTGAAGTCTGACTCTAAATGCTACAGCCCCGAGAGCCGGGACAAGAACTGCCCTCAGATCCAAACTGCAACCCCGACGGGCTGATGAAGGACAAACGCCGCTTCAGCAAAGCCAGTGGAACGAGCAGCCGGACGAGAGCCGATGATCTCTCTGTTTAGGGAGGAAAAGGCCAGAATTATCACATGAGCTACATATCAGACTGCACAGATTTATTTCAAGTTTCCTCTAAAACTTTCAGATCCTTCTTGACAGAAGAGAACCCCCTTGTTTCTGCAGCCACATATAATGTGATGGACGGAAAGACGGAAAGAATGCCTTTTCTAGAAATGACCTTAAAAATGTTTAACAGTTCAATGCATGGATACTGACTGAAGAGACGAGCAGTTTGGTTTGTGAAACACTTTCAGTTGTCAGAAGCTTCCAGTTCATAACAACCCGAGTCGCTCATGAAGAGCAGACATGAGTCGAGGTGATCCGAATCTCCCAAATTGAAAAGTTTGCAGCAACAATCCTGTCAACTATTTTTGTATATATCAGAGGTCTGTCTCTCACTGCTCTTTAAACTTGGTTTCCAAGGATCTCTGGACGTCACAACAGTTTCAAACATCCTGACTCTCATGTGGGCGGAGCCTAAAACATCCCTGCTGGATGGTAGTGAAACAGAAGTGAAGTTTTCATCTTTTCTCAACTTTCTAAAGAAAAAAAAAGTATGAATCGGAAAAATGGATGTTTGCGCATTTTCCTGTTTTGCATGTTGTCATCACACGTCAACACTTGAGGATTTAACTTCTCCTGCATGTTTTTCACAAACTGATTATTTAAGACAGTCGGTTCTTTTTTTTCACAGTAAAAAATAAATACACCTGGATGAAAGCAGTCTCCTGTATTTCAAGGACATACTCAAAGACCACAAACAGACTAAAATCAGTCAATTCAGTTCAATGGTAGGAATTGCTCAGCAAATAACATTAAACAACATGGTTCCCATGACCAGTGTCCAGTTTTGGAAAGGGGCTGATGGGAGAATTTCCATTCAGGTCATCCGAATGTATATTTGGAATGCTTGGGAACCTCACACCAGGCAGAGGCTCTTCTCTTTTTTTCCCTGCATGCAGTCTGGCTGCTCAGTTGAACACGAGCAACATTTCTCGCCTTACCTCTGTTTAACAGTTGGCTGGTAGGACACACGCAGGGGCAGGAACACAAAGAAATCCAGAGAGATCAAAGGGTTCAATGACAAAAAATGACATTTAACAAATGTTGGGGAAATATTAGCATGAACTCTAAAGTGTACAGGAGAGGCTCCCATGTGAGGAGAGGACGAAAATAATTCTTCTTAAATAATGAATCCCAATGAGATGATTCCAGGCAGCCATGACCGTCTCCAGGAGAGCTCAAGGGGGCGGGGCTAAGCTCATTAGAACAAATAAAAGAAAACTCTTGTTTCTGTTGAAAATTATGTAATTCTTTGCAGGGCTCGTGTGCCTGAAAAGCCATATTATGTGCAACATATCGTTCCAGCCTGACCAGAAAAAGTCCCAAAATTAAAAATATAGTTTTATCTTTTATTAACAATTTTAACAAGTGTGTGGACCACTCCTGCTATACTCTGCAATTTGACATAATATCCTATATTTTGAGTAAAAATGGGCTAATACCTTTAAAAACCCCAAACTGTTTTAAGTGTACAGGGTTAATTAAAACCATCACTTCTTGAGGAACAACTACACCAAACTTCCACTGGAGGCTGTCTGTGACCGTAGAAGACAGGGAGAGGTTATCATTGTGTTGGATAACCTCAGGGGAAGAAATGAAAAGTAAAGTTCATCATGTTGAAAACACTGCTCTCTAGTGGCTTCATATTAGTCCAATAGTAAAATGAGGACACTAGTGAAAAATAACATATCATGATAATAAATGGTACCTGGTTATAATTTCAAAACAGTTTTTAATTTTAAAAATGGTTGGGATTTTTAGAAAATAAAACCAAGTCATTTTTTGAAAACAAATGTATTTATTCTTACAAAAGGTTCAGTTCAGTTCTCCGGTAAGAGCCGGTGGCAGGATGGGCCACATTTCTCTTTTATACAAATAAAAGTTTTATTTACCTGAACAATGACATCCCAAGATACTTTTATATTAGAATTCAAGAGTATAAAAAGGAGACTGAGCTTGCAGAACAGTGAGTAACAGAGCTAACAGAGAACCTGTCGATGGAAATATGTGAAGACATCAGGTAATCCATAAAACCTCTGGATGAGTGGAAGTTGAGGTTCTTTAGAAATCAAATACCTGGATTTCAGGTCCTAAAGTTTTTGTAGGGTCAGAAAACGAATGGCTGCTGAAGTTTTTGTGGAATAATCTAAATTTAAAAGAAATCTGACTGTGAACTTAATCCAAGCACTTCAAATGTGTTGTTTCATTTACGTGGGGGGAGGAGTCTTGGAGAACTGGTCACACCATGTGCCTCATGCAGTGCAAAGCATCTCTTTCAGTGATCAGGTTGTTAATCGTGGCCCGTGGTGGTGGTGGTGGTGGTGGGGGGGGTCATGATATGGGTGAAGAAAACTGGTTATTGGGGGCATTATGAAAACGATACTCTTTGACAAAACCTTCGTTTTCTAAAACAATCGAACAATATTCAGTGATTCTACATCAATATGTGATATCTCTTCAGATGACAGAAGCAGCTGTAATACCAGTCTGTTAGCATAATCTCTCTGGATTACTGCAATTACCATACACATTATTTGCCACCTCAGTCTTTGTTTTTGTTGGCGTGCAGTGAAGAAATCCCACAAGTGATACAGCAGATGCCATTGTGGAGGGTCGGTGTCATGTTGTTGAGCCCTAACCCTCCAGAGGAGAGAACCACAGTTAAATCAAGCTTTACAAGCTGGTAACTCAGGATCTGCAGATGCAGCCACAGCAGTCCCATGTGAGCGGCTCCAGGAAGGGTCAGACTAAAATCTAAATTTTAGAAAAATATTCCCTTTTAATTTGAAATAAATGATCCAACTAAACAAGTGCATTCATATAATTTAGCCACAGCCTTTCTGTTGTTTTAGTTTTTTTATGTTTGATTTATTATTCCTTCTTTTATCAAGTGTCTTAGTACGTCTTCTGCTTTAACTAAAGTTTCTATGTCTGTTTTCTGTTCAGCACCTTGAGTTCAGCAGGAAAGTTGATGAAAAGTGCTATATACTGAAAATAAAGTGATTTTGATTGATTGATTGATTGATTGATTGATTGATTGATTGATTGATTGTTGATTGATTGATTGATTGATTGATTGATTGATTGATTGATTGATTGATTGATTGATTGATTGATTGATTGACTGATCTGGAGAAAGATGATGACAGTGTGTCCAGAGAGGAACTATGGGATTGTATGAGGAAGTCTGGAGTGACAGAGAAGTATGTTGGAGCAGTGCAGGACATGTATGAGGGCTGTAAGACAGTGGTGAGGTGTGCTGTGACAGAGGAGTTCATCAGGGATCATCTCTGAGCCCCTTCCTGTTTGCAATGGTGATGGACAGACTGACTGATGAGGTCAGACAGGAATCACCATGGACTATGATGTTTGAGGATGATATTGTGGTTTGTAGAGAGAGCAGAGAACAGGTGGAGGAGGAGCTAGAGAGATGGAGGAGGAGCTAGAGAGATGGAGGAGGAGCTAGAGAGGTGGAGGAGGAGCTTGAGAGGTGGAGGAGGAGCTTGAGAGGTGGAGGAGGAGCTAGACAAGTGGAGGTTTGCCCTGGAAAGGAGAGGAATGAAGGTTAGTGTTCCAAATATGGAGGGGTCATCCAGTCCTTGTGTATTGATGTGTCTGGTCAGATTAAGAAAAATAACTTGTAACCCAAATAAAAACAGATCAAAACATAAAAGATCTGACTTACCTGCAATCACTCACCTGGGGACTTTTAAATAAGCAGATTAAACTACTAACGACACGGGACACACACGAACCAAAACCAACAGAGGAACTCCTCCTCCTCTTCTCCATGGAGTTCAGAAGTGGTAGAATCCTCTGAGAGCTTCTCAGTTTGACTCCATCTTTAGATCTGCTAAGGAAGATGACAGTCCATCTCCACATGAGAAACTCCAGGTAAATCCTCTATGACTGTGGCTGCAGTCATTACGCAGACCACCTTTGTAACCCTTCTGCTCTCCTGGGCTTGTTTACATAAAAGAAGGGTCATCTGGACCCCAAAAGACAGCACTGAACTTTTTTTCGAATGATTGTCGATCTTTACTGGTGTCCAATGACAGACATGATGTCTTGTCCACCTTGTCCACTTTATCATGGAAGGACTAACGCCTCAATGTAAGGGTGGGGTCATCTGGACCCCATAAGAGAGCATGAGGTTAATCTAGTTTCTAACCGATTCACTGATCTAAATATTACAACTTTTTTAGTATTTCTTTTAAGTAAGTAATTTTTGAAAAACAGTGGTTTGGTAGTACTTATTGGTTCTACTGCTTTGGCCAAAATACTGATTTTTTTAAAACCAATTTTGATGTTATGATGAAGTTGTTATTAACTGTAAAACGTGTACTTTCGGTCAGGTTATGTTTTTTTTTTTTTTTTTTCATTACTGGTGTTAAATCCAAAGTCTCCTGCTCTTTTTTCATAACATTTTTTTACTACTATTTTTTATTAGTGTCTGTGTGTATTTATTTTTAGATAGACTCTTGTCAATCATTTTGAGATGTGTCTCTGTAGGAAAAGTGCTATATAGATAATTTTGATTTTTTTTCATTGAGGCACAAAAGTGCCATCAACGTTTCCATGTGAGGTCTTCAATGAGAAGGAAACAAACAGAACTGGCAACGTCACACGCATGAGCCGCTCACACACGTGAATGGACACAGTCAGCTGTTTGTCATCCACAACCCCCCCAGCATGCTGTGAATGCGTCATCTATATTTGTATCCCAACAAACGCTGCTCGTGGTTCTGTCACCGTAAACGGTGTGAAAAATGTCTGCTGCTCGGCTCGCTTTTATGGTCTGCACATACGTGCACACTCACTGATGGTTCACGTCAAAGAAAAAAAACAGCTTTCAAACTATAAGTGAAACAACAAACCATTGAAGTTACTTTTTTAACTTATTATGGAAATTAAATCATGAAGCAGAAACTGAGGAGAAAAAGCAGGATGCTGTCATGTTAGACCACAGCTGTTGTTTTGAGTCACTTTGAGACAACGCAGTTCAACAGCAGCCTTGCAATGAAGCGTGTCTCTGGAACTGTTGATGAAAGTGTTGTTCCAATGACGTGAGGTGAGGTTCACGGCTGCTGAGGCACTGACGTCATCAGTCAGATTTACAATCTTTACAAAGGGCTGAAAGCTCTGACACTATCTGGCAACATTGCCTACAGAGCAGCTTTTTCACCATTTGACTGACAACAGATAAAGTGATGTTTCAACATTTTTCTTTTGTTTACAAACTATAGCATAAAAAAAAAAAAAAATCACCAAAATTTATGTTATTGACTTTCTTTTATTTATGAATGAAGTCTGTGAGCTGCTCCTTCTGAAGAAACAGATGAATGTTCTTCCTTTTGTTTCTTCAGAGTTAAAAGTCTCTCTGTCTCAGTAGAGATCTCTACCAGTGACGAGTCTAAACAGATTCTTAAGTTCAGGGTTTTAAAAATGAAATCTTCTATTTAGAAATTAATACTAAACAATATTAAAGAGTAACTGGACAGCTGCACTTGTTTTGCTACCTCTAAATCTATTATTCTTTAGCTGCAGTGTCACATACATTCTTTGTGCTCACCAGCGCCCTCTGCCTTGTGGCATGAGTACTGCGATGAGGCCAGTGCACTGTCTGCCTCAGTGTGTTTTTGAAGCGCACTTTTAGTGGATAAAAAATTAAATGAGTCACAAACTGGCATCAATGTAATCAGACAGATGGCAAGAGATTAGCAAATTAGTTCAATTTAAAATTAGGCAAAAAACAGAAACAATACAGGCATGCGTCAGCTGCAGCTCCAGTCAATGTTTGCGACGCTGGGCGATCGATCAGTCGGGGTAAAGCCAATGAGTTATATATCACTAGAGATGACATGCTAGCTTGTTCCGTTAGCAATGTTGGATGTATGAATTATGTCTATTTTTTGGCAGGAACGAAAGCAAAAATATAAAAAGAACCTAGCATGTCTCAAAATGTTTTTATTTTTTTACATTTGACAAAAGCTCAAATCTCACTGCAGCTCTATACACTGTTGACTGTTGTTGTGCAGCACAAGATAATCTGCTTTTAACTCATAAAATCAAACTTTTTATCAAAGTTCTGCTTTGTATATAAAATCTGCATTCCCTACTTTTATACATTTAAAAATCTATTTATATTTAATAATTACTTTATGCATATTTATATTTATTTTTTTATTCTTTTTCCCTCTCTGTCCTCAGCAGTCTTCCACTGTTGGGTTTTGTTATTTTAGTTTGAGGTTGGATCTTGGTAGTCTTAGTTTACAGACTTTGTTTATTTATTTTCTTTAGGTAGTTTTGGTTAAGCAGACATTATCAGAGATCTGCTGACTCAGACGGTCAACATGTCTGGATCAACAGTCTCCATTAATTATTTTAAGTTTGATCAAGGAGCCACAATGAAGAGATAAAGAGATACATGTGGATCTGGAGCTGCAGGTGGAAGACCCCTTGAACAGAGGAAGAGCCTATCAAGGGTGGTCGGGGGGAATACTAAAATCAAAAATATATGAAGAAATTATTAAAGTAATTTAATAAAAATCATGGTCATTTTTTATAAGATTCCTTAACAATCTTTATTGACACATTAACAAACATTATTCGTGTGCTTATGGAGTGTTAGTAAGACATTTACTAACACAAGAAGTTGAATAAGGTTTATTAACATACTTAGATTCGTTACCATCTAAAGAGAGACCATTGTCTACAAAGGTCATATTAATAAACTGCTTACAAGCTTAACAGATGTATTAACTATCTTAAACGTTACCAGAATCATGAATAACATTGGAGTGACCTAAAACCATGAAGGTTGTGTAATACCCACTCTGACCAGAGGGTGTCGCCGTTAACGGCTCCATGAACTGAGGGGCGGGGCTTCTTTATGTAAAGATGAGGATCCGGTCAGATGGTTGCCAGGACAACAGCAGCGCCTCTGATGCTCAGGAATGAGTTCACTCTGAATCTGTCTGAAGATGCTGAGCTTGGGTCCAGACCCGCTGATCCCAAAAGGATCACTTCCTGAGGGGGGGGGGTTAGCATCATATGACAGGGAGGGGGGTATTTTTAGAATTCAGATGGTGTAATATTTAAAGAACTAACTGGAGGCAGATAAATAAAAACACAAACTGATGAGAGCGTTCTTTCACATATGAAGTTTAATTTGATCTGACACTTCCTGTCCACAGAAAACGCAGCTTCAACACTGAAACACAGATTATAGTCAAATAAATAAAACCAGTAACTGCCCCAGCCTTTGAGACCAGGTTCATGAAGCCTTCCGGTCCAGATGGAGCCCCCCCCCCTCCGGCAGCGAGATTATTGTTCCACCCTGACTCAACCCAGGAGCTTTCATCAAGGCAGCAGTGAATGAACCAAACGGAACTGCAGCAGAGCCAGAACCTTGGAGCGGGTTCTGGAAACTTCTGGTGGATGTGTCGGATAACCGTCGTGGTGTGAGAGGCTGCAGCGTTTCATGAGGAGCATGTGTTGGAGAATGGCTTTAAAGCGAGTCATGAACCTTGATGAGCATTATGGGCCAAAACAATAAAATAACATTAAATATTCAGATTCGGGGGCTTCTTCATGACGTCGCTGACTTCAGGTAGGAGACGAGGTCCTGGCGCTCGCCCTTCTTCTTGATGCCTGCGAAGATCATCTTAGTTCCAGGAATGTACTTCTTGGGGTTCTCCAGGTACTCCATCAGGGTGTCGTCGTTCCAGATGATGCCTAGATGTTAGCAGAACGCGTTAATGATGACACGTCAGGAGTTTTTGGGTTCAAACAGCAGGAAACGCTCTGACCTTTGCTCTTGTTGGCGTCTGTGTAGGAGTAACCGGCCGCCTGCCCGGTTTTACGTCCAAACAGACCCCACAGGTTGGGGCCCACCTTGTGCTTGCCCCCCTCCTCTACAGTGTGGCACTGCGCACATTTCTGGACGAACACCTTCTTTCCTTTGTCCACGTCGCCCATGATCAGCTGAGGAGACAGAGCAGAAGCAGTTCAACCTTCTCATCCTCCAGAATGAAGCATCAGGCTGGAACCTGGTGAAGGTCGGGGAGGGGGGCAGCTCTGTCCTTCTCTGAGGGTGACCCCCCATGGAGAAGTTCTGAAGAGCAACGCCACCTTGCAGGGGTAAGTAAGGTTAGACTTAAGGGTAACTTGTGTAATCCCGTGAATCTACGGGGCAGCTTGAGGACTCCAGAGGTCACTCTAAGGCCGCTAACGTGACTCCTACTCCCGTCTTTAGACGCAGATGTGCTGGAGTAGAGCTTTTTTAGACCGCAGCGGGACACTTCGGGCTCGGTCCGGACGGGTTAGCCCGCCGGAGCATTAGCCAGGATGTGCTCCATCAAGGATGCCTGACTGTCGGGGGCCAGCCTCCGTTCCCAGCCTCTATCCAAAAGTTACAGCCATGCTTAAATAATCCTGTAGCAGCGATTATTTAAGCGCCGCGATGCGGGCGGGGAGCCGCGGTCGCCGGCAGCTAACGGTCACGGCGCCGCCAGCAGCGGCGGGAGGCCGGTCCTGTGAGGCCGGCGGAGCGGCGCCGTGACCGTGGCCGCTCGTGAAGGGAACCGGACCGGACAGGTTTACCTGCTGCTTCAAAGTCTCCAAGAAAACCGAGCGTCCCTCTGAGCCGACGGAGCTTCTGACGGTCCTGCGAAGGTCACTCCACTTTACCGGCAACTGCCTTTGACGTCACCACGCGCAGCGTCCCGTTCTGTCGGGCTGCTTCAGGGACGCCTCGGAAATTTAACATAGACAGACTCGAGTTCAGAAAACACGAATACAAACTATATGATATGTTTCTGTAATAATAATAACCATTAACTCAAGAAAAAAAACAATGAATAAATTAATTTGGTGTTGCAACGAATTGAACTGAAAAAATGAGCAAACATTTATAATTAACTTTTTATTATATTTGCTAAATATTATACAAATAAAGGTAAATGGTTAACTCAGATCACCACAATTAAAGCATTCTTTGAACGAAGCTAAAACACATTTATTAAACTGGATTAACTTAAAATTATTTTTTTTGTTTAAAAATTATTCAACACGTAGCCTTTGTTAAAATTTGTTTCTTTGTATTGGTTTTACTTTTTATAATATCAGTTAAATGTGCTGGATAATAAAAAATAATGTAAATGGCATTGAAATGACTGGAACATCAGAATGAATTGCTGTGTGGGAGAGTTCAGTAAGAAGAAACTTTTTTTTTTTTTTTTTGTCAAAATAGAAACATCAATGCAGAAATTTTAAGAGAAGTTGTAATTAACAAGTGACACCCAAAGTAGTATTGAAAACGTACAAATCATGCTAGTCAGCAGGACATCCAGCAGGAAGATGTGTCTCCATGGAGGTGGGAGACAAAAGCCTCCTGGTCCCCCACAGAAGGACGTCTGATCTTATATCACCTTCACTGTGTGGAGGACAAACTGCACATCCTTCCCTTCTGCTGCTGTTTGGGTCAGAACATCACTGACAGAGACAATTTGAAAACATATTGTTAATAAAAAGCATTTTGCTATTTAGAAAGCAACACTTTGAGGAAGGTTGGAATTTATTCTTAAACTTATGCATTAAATACAGAAATACATCAACAATATGTTGTAAATAATTCTCATAACTTGTTTCGTTTCTGTATTATACAACTGTCCTGGCTGCCCTTCCACCCTCCAGCCAGCAGATGGCGGTAAACACTTTCATACCTTTAAACCTTCACTAATATATAAAAAATTATAATATTAAATGTAGAAAGATTCCATCCTCCTGTTGTTTGACAAGTGGGACCAGAAATATCTGTAGTGTGACAGTCTTTCCATTTAAGCATATTTGAGAGGGTTTCGTTACAAGAGATATTTTAAACCGTAAGCTTAAAAAAAACAAAGTTCAGCTTTGCTTTCGGAAGCCTCTTCATTAATATATTCTCGCGAGAAATCAACTCCAATTTGGTAATCGTGTGAAGTCCTTTTTGCCTTAGCTTTGGTTCAGTGCCAGTAAACAGCTC
Organism: Oryzias javanicus; assembly: GCA_003999625.1. Lineage (NCBI taxonomy): Eukaryota > Metazoa > Chordata > Actinopteri > Beloniformes > Adrianichthyidae > Oryzias > Oryzias javanicus. The sequence continues at coordinate 471,685 of CM012451.1, read as the reverse complement.
TTTATAAAACAGCATCACTGCTCTTTCGTAAGGGTTCGACTTTGAATCTAAAATTTACGAGGCGCACTTGAACGCAGCACCCATTTCGACTGCGCCAAGATGGAGGACTATCCTCAGAAACAAGTCCCAGAAAACCTCGACGACCCGCCCAACAGCAGGCTGTTCCTGGTCACGAGCCGCAGCATCACCGAAGATGAGCTCCGCGAACGTTTCTCGAGATTCGGGGACATCCAGGGTGTCTGGGTCGTCAAAGACCGGCAGACCAAGGAGTCCAAAGGCATCTCCTACATCAAGTTCGCCAAATCCTCGCAGGCCTGCGCGGCCATGGAGGAGATGCACGGCCAGATGCTGTCGGACGAATGCAAACCCATCAAGGTGAGGCCGCTTCCCGCTGCGCAGACATCCCGTTGGCCGGCTTAGTTTCATGCTAACATGCTAACTGCTAATGTTGGCGCGTGCGTACAGGAGGGAGGTTAAACTCAGATGGAGAGCACGTGCGCAAGTTTTTGCTCTTTCATTCAAGATAAAATGTAATGTAACTTTTAACTAAAGTACCTATAGAAATGTAACTGCTTAACTACGTGTCCTTAGGTGAAAGTAACATGCAGTGGTCATTAAAAATGTAAACATATTGATGTTAACATGAATAAATTTATCATCAACAAGGAAAACATCCAAAGCTATAAAACACTGGAGGGGTTTCAACATAGCATTGTGCTGCATGCATAATCAATACGAATCATCTTAAATACAGACGATAATATTTTCAACATATATTGTACAATTTATATCTCCACAATGCTGAAATTATGAATATCATTTAGTGTTATTATCATACGTCTGCACCTAAATGGGTTTTTTGTCCTATACTGGGATTGACTGTCGACTTGTATCGTTCAAGAACAGGCTGTGGTTGTAATTGGAAAGAGATGAGTATACATTGTAAAACTGAAATGATACCGAATTAAAATGAGAAAATATCACATCAAACACAGTTTATCAAAAGCTGGGAGACTAATATACTAAACAAACAGATTTAAGCAACTGGATTTGAGGGAAAACTCCTCTCAAACCTGAAACTATTTTTTTCTTCTTTTATTATCGGTGTTCAATCACAGGCTACATTAAAACACATAAAAAAAAAAAAGACATGAATACCTCCAGACCTGTATATGAACCTGCTGTAAACATGTTCCATTTTATTTTGTATTATGTACTTGATTATAAAAATATATATACAATAGAATGGGGTGTGATGAGGGAATACTGCAGCTTTTTTTTTTCCATCTGGATCATAAATGTATTAATGTTGGCGAATAATAGTAATTAAATCAAAAACAGACAAACAGAGGGTAGTAAAGAGGGCAGATGCTCAAGCACCTGATGTTTGCACCAGTCTGAGGTGGGGCAGCAAAGATGGAAGGGTAGCAACACTTCCAAAAAACAAGAAGCTACTCAAAGACAAAGACCACATTAAAGTGATTGTCAAAAAATACAGTATAAAATTCCAATTTATTTCTCAGATTTTTTTTTTTGCTTAAATTGTTAATGTTGGTGTCAAACAATAAGAAGTGTTGTCCCCCATCTTTACTTCATGGTCATACAACTAATTTCACTGCTGTTCCCAACATTTTTCCTTCTAAAGTTCTCCTGCTGCGAGGATTGATGGGTTTGTTGATGACGGTCGTCTGTGTTTTGTGGCAGGTCTTCATCGCTCAGTCTCGATCTTCAACCAGACACAGAGACGTGGAGGATGAAGAGCTCACCAGGATCTTCGTCATGATCCCCAAAACCTTCACAGAGGAAGATCTGAAAAACACTTTCAAAGTAAGAGCACCAGCTGGAGTTTTAGTATGAAGGGAGTTCCCCGCCTCATGTCTGAACATGACTAGAGGTATGAAGGTGTTCGGTCCCCATCATTCCTATCTGTCTTCCAGGAGTACGGCGACATTGAATACTGCGTCATCATCAAAAATAAACTCACCGGGGAAAGTAAAGGACTCGGCTATGTCAGATACTACAAACCCTCCCAGGCTGCCATCGCCATAGAGAACTGTGACAAATGTGAGTATCCAACATGCAAACACTCCACCCTGAACTTTACCCAAAAGAGTTTCAGGAGCCACATCTGCCATCAGGCCCAACACTTTATGGAGATGCATGGAATTAGCTTTATCCCAACAATAGTGCAACATCTTTTAGCCTTTTTAGCAGTTCTTTGTCAGTCTTTTTGTTTCATTCAAGTGACCTGAAAGACTCTTTCCTGCTCTGAAGGCGGTGTTAGAACATCCCACCTCATCTTTGTTAGTTATTGATCATCTGTGAGTGAAGCAGAAGTTCTGATTGCCTTTCCCACTCCGAACCTTCTCCCAGCGTACCGGGCCATCCTGGCTGAACCCCGCTCCAAATCCAACTCCTCAGAGGACTACTCTGGAGGAGGGAGCAGAGGGGACTACAGCGGAGACTCCAGCAACCAGTACGGCTTCCACGCAGGTGTGCTGCTGTTCAAAGTGAGGCTGGGTGCAGGGCTCCGTTTCTGATCGGTGTCCGTCTTTGCAGCAGACCCCGGGAACTTTGCGGTCCCAGAGACCCGTGCGGGGGACTTCACGCGCTCGCTGATGGTGTCCACGCGGGCAGGGCTCTCGCAGGAGCAGGTCTTCGCTCTGTTCGACCTCATTCCCGGCATGGAGTACTGCGAGCTGCAGAGAGACTCCTACGGGATGAGCAAAGGTGAGAGCTGCGGCCGGCGGGTCGTCTTTTACCTGCTCTGTTCCCGCTGTGTTTGGTTGCGCTCTGGTTTGACTCTTTTCAAACATGCGGATGGCGGTCTGCTCTGTGAATATCTGCAGGGTGTGCTATGATCCGCTACAGTAACCTTGGCTCTGCCCTTTACGCCAAAGAGAAACTGAACGGCTTCGAGTACCCGCCCGGGAACAGGCTGGTGGTGCACTTCCTCGATGACGGCGAGGACCGCAGCAGGTTCGTTTTGCTCAAAGGTGGGGTTAAGCGTTTGTGGGGCTGGAGCGACTGTAATTATTGGGTGAATATGGCGACCTCTAGTGGTTGTCCTCTGCACTGCAAACATGAAACGGATCAGACTGTGAAGGTCACTTTGGGTTGGTGGTTCTATTCCTGGCTACCTGTCATGTGGAAGTGTCCTTGGGCAAGTATCCTTTCTTACCTCTGGGGGGGGGTCAAGGCTCCCAATCAGTGTAAGAAAGCTTGAGAATGTCACAGGGGGCACACACTCACTCACTCACACACACGTTTAGTAACTGTAGGGACAACAGTTGTTACTGAAAACAAATCTACAAAACTGGAAACAGTTGTCCCTCATTTAACACAAGATGTTCCATAAATAACATCTTATTGGTGAAATCTGCTGAGTTGTTTTTAAGGCTATAAACTTTATCCACTTTCTCAGACAGACATGAACCTTTTCCCTTAAACTCTCAAAGTGGAAACTTTATTTTAAAAGTAATCCAGAAGATCTGAGAGTGATCAGGGTTCCTGCGGGGTCTTAAAAGCCTTGAATTTGAAAATTTGGCATTTAATAAGTCTGAAATTTTGATATCTGGTGTGGTTTAAAACAAGCTTCCTGCAGGGTCTTAAAAAGTCTTAAAAGTATTACATTTATGACATGGGAAATAACACCTTGAAGTCTGAGCTTTAAAATTGTGAGGCTTCTAGTTTTTCTGTTTCACATTTCAAGTCAAAAATTTAATTATTTTTTTTTAGACAAGATTATTTTGATAAAATGATGCAACTAAACATTTGGAAGACCACAAAGAAGAGCTCTAAGACATCATGGCACAGACCACAAACAAGATAAAAGCTGCAGTTTTGGTAATTAAAAAAAAAAATTGGAATAAACTAAAACTGAAAATAATACAATGGGAAATAGACTAAGAAATTGTTCTTAATTTTTTTAAATGCCTGGCCTGAGAAAGGACTTAAATTTAACATAAAGTAACTTGTAGGAACACTGTAAAACGTTTTCCATGTGAATTCTTTGGTCTGAAAAGTTTTTCTTTACCACAGTTATGCAAGTAAAGTTTCATTGCACCAAAATGTGAGTAATAAAGTAATGAGGGTTTCTGTAGTCTAGTAATTGTAGTTTAATTACTAAAATTTGAACTGAAATTCGTTGCTCCGTTACTGACAAGAATATTTGTTCTTCAGCTATTGCGCCGGGAATTAGGCAGAAAAATTGTTTTTAATTTTTCATATGCAAAGTCTTAAGGAGGTCTTGAATTTAACTTGAAGACGTGTAGGAACTCTGTTTCTGGAAGTCAGTCATATATAAGAGACGACACAGAACAGATCAACAGCCATCCAGATGTAAAAAACACAAGCATGCTGGAAAAACCCCCACAACAGCGAGAGGATGAAGGTGGAGATGTTTGTTTCTCCTGTGGATGTGGGAGGTTTCAGGGTTTTCTGAAGTCTGAGTCTTTGTGTCTGCAGCTCTGTGGGTCGGATGGCCATGCAGTTTGTTGCTGCTCAGATGATGTCTTCGGTGTGGAACGGGGCGTCCAGCAGCCAAATGCTGAAACCTCATGTGAGAAACACTTTGGAGCTCCACAGCATCAAAGTTCGTCTCCGTACAGGAATCATCGTGTTTTTAGAAGCTTGAACAGATTTTGTGATGAAACGATGTCAAGTTTCATGTTAGCATCTCAAACATATTCCTCCGGTAAAGTCTGACGTGAACCCCGCATTCCTCCTGACAGAGTTTCTCGCCCTCGCCGTCGATGTCCCGTATCCAGACAGACGTCAGCCTGCCATCCCTAAAGAAGCTGGCCCCCCCCGACAGTAAACCAAGGAGCGCTTGTTTGTGGTGTTCAGCCCCTCCCCACTGCCCCCCGATGTGCTGGAGGACGTCTTCTGGTAGGCAGAAGCTCAGAGGGCGGAGTCATCCGGAACACAGAGCCATCCAGATGCAGCTTTACAGACCCGTTAACCAGCTCTAACCCCTCCCCTCTGCAGCCGCTTCGGGTCCCTGATTGAAGTCCATCTGGTTCCTGGGCGGAAGGTGGGATACATGAAGTATGCAGACAAACAGGTGAGCGGCGCCCCGCCTGGAGAACAGCTGGTCCTGCTTGCTCTTCATCGTGTGGTGTTGCCTGCAGTGCGCCGACGAGGCCATGGCGGCGCTGCACGGCCGCGTCGTCAACGGCGTGAAGATGAAGGTGATGCTGGCTGATCCCCCCAGAGAGGAGTCGCATAAACGGCCCCGCACCTACTGAGGCAGCGGGGGGGCGGTGAGTATCCGAGAGCCGCACTCTGAGGTCTGTGATGTGCACGTGCAGCAGCGTGCACGTTGACATCAGAGCCCTCAGACTGCAGGACAGGGAGTCTCGGGGGGGTGGCTGAGACCCCCCCGAGCTCTGACAGATTCAATGTCTCCCTTCTGTCAGTAACGCTGCAGCTTCTCGTTTCCCAGGCGACTGTGTTGACTGACACCTGACCTGACAGACCACACCTCCTGACCTCTGACCGACCTTTGACCCCTGTCTGACGTTGCTCCTTCTGGGAAGATGACCCAGAACTGTCTGAACTTTGAATGGCCTCAATAAACATTCTGCTTCAACCTGGGCTTTTCTCTCTTTTATTGCTGCTTCATTTAAAACATTTCATTCGAAGTGTTTTGGGTTTTTCCTCTCAGTCTTCATCCAGATGCAAACTTCCCAAATGAGAACCCTGAAGAGGCAGAATCCCAGATCAACCAAAACAACCCCACTCAGATTCCTACTTTAAAATGAATCAGGTTGCAGAACCCCAGTCCAGTCCCTAGCAGTGGGTCAGTCCAGGGAAGAACCGGCTGCAGGTCCAACTGGGAGCAGTTTATTGCTGAGGCTGATTCTGCAAATCAATGTTTGGAGTCTGACAGATCAGATGGAGGAAGAACATCCAGCGATGAAGCAAAAACAAGTTTTCATGAATGAGTTCGTGTGGGGGTGCAGACGGGTCAGGGTAAGAACCGGAGTCTGACGTGAGAATCTTTGGACCGTCCTCTGAGCCGAGCTTCAGTCTTCCAGCTCCAGTGTGTTCAGCTCCTCATCCAGCTCCTCCAGATCTTCTCCCGTAAACAGGTTCTCATCCACCGGCACGTCCTCTTCCTCACCCCCTCCGTCCTCCTCTTCCTCCTGTGTGGCCGAGAGCCCGTTGGCCTCTACCCCTCCACACGCCCCGTTCATCAGCTCCTCTGTGGGAAAGAAGAAGAGTTTCATGCGGGATTCAGGAGCTCCTGCAAGCGTGCAATGGCGTGTTTTCTCACGGCTGCTGGCGTCCGTGCCCCCCCTGTGGTCTCTGGAGAACCTGTCCGTGGATGCTACAGTGATACCCGTGTGGTCCACCTCTTGAGGAACAAACCGGGATAGATCTATGTCCTGGACGTTGCCATCTTCAATCTAAAAAAAACAAATGACAAACAGAACATCCCTGAGGGGTCAGAGCAGCTCAGGATGAGCAGGACGTCCCGTCACGTGAAGATAGAAGCTCCAGAGATGCAAGTGAAACGCTGGCGCTTCAGAAGAGATCAGACTGGTGTAGGACGACACTCACCTCCTCTTCTTCCTCCTCTGACTCCTCATTGGCATATCGAGTGTCGTCAGCTTCATCGTCATCATCATCAACCAGCTCCGGGCGGAACTCGAACACCTCGCGCCCGCTCACCTGCAGAAATGTGAAGGAAACCACTGATCTGTAACTGTCTGACTTTCTAGACCACAAAAACCAAACCAAACCTCACCACTAGAGATTTGCCGGCCTTGAAGTCTGCCTTCTTCTTCTCCATCTCCTCTCTGGCTTTGTCCACCTGTAACCACGGCACACGAGAACTTCAGCTGCATGCATCCTCTGAGAAGACTGAAGTCTTCTTCACACAGAACACGATTCGTGCTGCAGGGCCGTCCAGTTTCAATGGTAAGTCAGTGTGTAGACAGCTTTAGAGGTTCCATCCTGTGTTTAGGCATTAAGCCAGATGACTGTCCAGCATTGCAATGCATTGTGGGTGTTGTGTAGCCAGGTTTTCATGGTGTAAATATCTGAACTTCTGGCAAAGATTTAGACTGCACCAACTAATCAGGAACCCAGATTCAGCAGTGATGTGTTCAGTGGGCGGAGTCCAAAACTAACGGAGGAAAATCTGAACGTTCTCGTCATGAACTTGATATTTCTTATTTGTATAGAGATGATAAGATCTGCCAGTTTTATTCTTAGATTTTCCTCAAACTAACGTGGGACAGCAAATGGTTAAAGTGGGTCAGAGATCTGAGATCTCAAGGCTCATCAGAACTTCATGACATTGTCATTATGGGTTTTTAAAGGAATTTTTCAGGAATAAACCTCATTTAATCCATTTCGAAATAAAGCTAACAATAAAATGTGGAAGAAGTCAGGTGCTGTGAACACTTTCTGGATGAACTGTATATCTGAACAGGAGTTTTATTTTGCAGCAGTTTCACAATTCCTGCATCCATTGAACTTGGAATTTCTGCTTGAATTTCTTTGCAGGATGTCAGAATAGTCTCCCAGAGCTGCTGATTGGATGTGAACTACCTCCATTCAGAGATATTTGTGCAATTTAAACAAACTGCAAAAAAATATTTCCTCAATACAAATATTTAGGATTTAAAGTATCAAGCTTCAGGCACACTCACTTTCCTGGGAAAGGAGGTGGCTGTGCATGCTCATTTACTTTCAAGAGGGAGTTCTTGCTAAAAAACATTTATTCACTGCAACACTATTAGTGTTTTAGGGCCAACTACAGTGAAGGTTAGATCACATAAACAAATTCAGGAGAGAAGGAACTAATGAGATTAAAGCTAAACATGCATTTTATTTAACGTTTTACAAAATGTATTTTGAATAAAACATAAAAACTACTTCAAAACACAAACATGTGCATGTTACTTTAAAAATTTTGCTCCTAGAGGCATCGTTATAAAAACAAAACCCTTATAACATCCTTGATCTCATGAATATTCTTATACATAAATACTAAAAATGTTCATATAAACAACAGATAATCATTGGGGGATTGCATCTTTAAATAATCTGCATGGATGGAGTAATTTAGAACTTTAAATTCTTCACTGTGTTGTCTTTTTTTCGAACACCGCCATCCCACAATTGTATATAAGCGAAGTTGCACAGGAAATCTAAAATGGGTAGTTTTATGCATCAACAAGCGATCTGTGGTCCAGCAGAACATCAAAACCACATCTGAGCCTTACAATTCACTACATAGACAACTGGGAATGTATTTTCCTGATGACCATACTGGAGAGCTAATCACTGCAGGACTCCGTGAAGCTCTCGAGTCATGAGACTTGAATGAAAAGAACATGACATGCATGACGACAGACAGCCGTGCAAATATGGAGACAGCGTTGGATTCAAACGGGTGGACAAGACTGCAGTGCTCCAGACACAGATGGCATCATTGGTGAGTGTATTAATGATTTTTTGGGAGTCATTTTGTTTTATTATTTGTTTGCTAAATCAGTCAAATGTAAAGTTTATTGTTTACATAAGATGAGGTGCATTTTTTTTAAATAATGTGACAGTGCAGGTCCTGTCTGTGGAGGTTTGGTCATGTATGATACCGCTAAAGCACGTCGCTGGTGTCTCGTATCTGTTACATCCCAGAATGATTACAGGTGTCTGAGATGGATGGTCAGTGATCTGAAGAGCCCAGCATCGAGTTTCTTAACACATTTTTGAAGCGCTGAGCAATAAAATCTGAGGCGCCAGATGCTAATTTGACGTGATACTGGTGTTCGGAGTGAACCGGCAGCTGCTCCTACCTTCTCCTGCCTCTTCCTCTTCTTCCAAGCCAGGAAAGACTCCAGTGTGATCCGGGTTACGTTTGGGCCGAGAGCTGCTCGCTGTGGACGGGCGAGCGGACGTTAGCGATCGGGGGGGGGTCAGGCTGTGTCATCGCGGCGCGTCATTTCCTACCTCGTTCTCGATCAGCTCCTCTAGTGAGATCTCCTCCTCCTTCTCCTCCTTCTTCTTATCTTTTTTCAGCACAAAACCAGGTGGCAGGGCGTGTCGGTACATACAGGTGTCACCACCGGCGGGACACACCCAGAACCAGCCGTACTTATTATTCTCAATGGCCTCCAGGAAGTACTTGCACACCTGAAACAACAACTTCCTGTCAGTCTCTGGAAAGAGTTTCTCCACAGATGTGAGTTTTCTTGAGGAGCTTCTCAGATCTGTGTGGCTCATGAGAACCCTGGTCCATTGTTTCCCCACCATTACTGAACTGAAGCTGTGACAACAGATTTTCCATGAACGCAGCAGCATCTTCATGCTTTCAGGTTTCAGACTTACGATCTGAGTTTTGGCTTTCTTCTTCTCCGCCTCCCCATGCTTTTTGTTGACCACCTCCTCCAGCTTCTTCTCGTCCCAGTTCTCCATGGTGTCTGAGCAGAACAGCAGCGACATCAGAGGCGCTCATCCTGCCTTTCAAACTGCTTTACAGACTAAACATCTCAACCATTATCTGCTCTTCAGAATAGAAATGTTATTGAGCTCCTCGGCTTATCTGCGTCCCAAACGCAGCAGGAGACGTGAGCTGCAATCACTGACCTTTAACCCCAGAGAGGAGTTAAAGGTTGTTTTCGGGCCAAACATCTGTCAGGAGAAGCAGGCAGACCTTTCTCCAGCTCCTCGTCCCGTTCGTCTACGTAGACGCTCCTCTTCTCACACTTCCTCTCCATAGACAGGTCGTGGCTGAATTTGCACTTGTCACCTTTGGTGCACTGGCCCTGCTTGAAGAACGCACACAGCACCGACTTTGGATCAACTCCTGCAACAGAGGACCAGACGGACATTCTCTTTAAGCGCCACCTTCACACACACACGACAGAAGAGCCCTGCAGGTGCAGCGTCTCCTCACCTTTGCTAACTTTCTGAGCAGCAACGACGGGTTTGAAGAGCTCGTTGAGTTCATCCAGCTCCTTCTTCTTGTCTGCCTTCTTGCCGCCTTTGTCAGCCTCGGCCTGCGCCGCCTGAACTCAGAGTCAAACATAAGCACTTCAGTGGGGAAGCATCAGCTGCAGACACACTCCTTCACTGCTGCCACCGCAAAGGGAAACGGCGAGCAAACGGCGAGCAAACCCCACATCCATCCATCCTGGAGCTGCACCGTGAGCATCTTTCTCAATTAAACAGGACAGAGACGCTCGTCTTTGATGGAACTGAAATACGTCAGTCAAGACAGAATAAACCCAGAACTCAGCAGCTGTCCCCCCCTCACCTGTCGGGCACTCTGCTGTCCATACTTCACTTGCTGAGTGACGTTCTTGATGTACTTCTGCTGCTTGGCGCCCTTCTTGTTCTTCAGGCCGAACGTTTTGTCCTGGAGGGGAAATTCTGACGTTTTTATTCAAGAACCTCTTGAGAAACCGAAACCATTCAGAGGAGCTGCGACAGTTCTGGTTGTCAACAAAAACGACTCAGGTGGATTCAACCGACAGGTGGAGATTCACCTGATGATCTGATTTTTGACATTTGTGGTTTAAAGCCACTGAACGTGGACAGACCGGAAGGATTACAGAGCAGAACGACAGAGTGACAAGCAGCCACAGGCTCGGGTCAGGAGAGCCGCGCCTTCCCGCTGCAGCGGCTCCTGAAGGCGCCGGAGCTGTGGAGGGAAAAGATCGTATATCCCACAGCACTCACGCTCTGCTCTGGAAACAGAACACGGCGTTTCTGTTAGAGGCCAACAGCCGGCTCGCATCGGCGTTCATAGACTAGCTTTATCTGTAGAAGCCGGGAGATGGTTCGACGGCTCGGCCTACAACACACATCCATCTGCCCCATGACAGCCGGGCAGCTTCAACAAAACTACCCCAAAACACGTCTTTGAAACAATAACTAACGAGTAGTAAAACTAAAAAACAGTCAAATGTCACCGAAGCGGAATTACTGATAATATACAGGGAAGAGCGAGTTAGCATGTAGCCTAGCAGCTGATGCTAAGCTAGCTGGTTAGCTACCTCGATAATCTTCTCCTTCTTCTTCTCCTGGGTTTTTTTGCTCCCCGCGGCCGGAGCGGGTTTCTTCGGAGGCATGTCTGCTCAGGTGCGGCAGTGCGGACCCGTCAACACGACTCGTTCAGTTATATCAGGGCGCTCTGCGTCGCGAAGCACCTGAAGCAGGTGTTGCTAGCACGTTCTAGGCCACGTGTGAGTTGTTGATGTCCTGTGGCGTCATTACGCTACGACGGGGTGCATCATGGGAGATTGGGTTTTTGGTGAGTATGATCAAAATATGTTGGGAATGGATGGATTAATTCACATGTGCCAAAATCAAGGCCCGGGGGCCGGGTCAGGCCCTCCAGATCATTTTATGTTATTGTTATTAATGATGCTATCTCTCGCTCATTTATAACTTGTATAATTTTGACAAAATATATTTTTTATGTAGAGCAAAATATTGAAAGTTATTCAATGTTTAAGTTGATTTATTCTGGAATAATATTCCTGCCGTTTTGTTATTCGTAATCATGTTAAAAATGACAGTTTTAACGTTTTAAAATTTGCATTCTTCTCGCTTTTTGGACTATTTTGCAAATAGTCAGATTTTTTTAGGCTATTTTGGAGTTTCGCTAATATTTCAGCTACATGCTAGCTGTTTTGGCTAATTTAGGATTTTTTCAGTTATTTAGACTATTTTGAAGTTTAGTGTTTTTTTTTCCAGCTTCATTGTAGCTTTTTTTGACTAAGCTAAGTTTTCTTTCTTGGCTGATGTTATTCACATGTATTTACGTGCGACCAGCATAAAAAGTGATGGAAATATTTACATAATACGTCCAGCCAAAATCACATTGCCCTCATGCATTTTAAGTGTGTCAAAGGCTGGATTTTTTTTTTCTTATCACGTATTTAAAATTAAACTTAAAGTTAAAGTCCCATTAACTACCACGCTCCTAAATGTGTTCTTCACATTCGACCCATCCCCTGGTGGAGCTGTGAGCTGCAGAGACAACCGCTCAGGAACCATTTGCTTGTTTAACCATAACTGTAAGCATAATCCTAACCTTAATCTCGTTCATCTGGGTCTGTGGGACTAAGGAAAAAGTTTAGCATTAGCCGCACGTTTTTCCAAAATTACGAGAAAATAGACGCTTTCTTCTTTTTTAGTCTTTTAGGTTAATTTTGCATTTAGCTGATATTTTAGCTGTCTTAAGCATTTTCAGCTATCAGCTTCAATGTTTTCAGCTATTAGCGTTTGCATCTTCAGTGGCACTTACAGCTTTCACACTAGCATTATCGTGGTAATGCTATATATCTAGTTCATAATTATGTTAAAAAGTTACTGTTTTAAAGTTTTAAAAATGTAGTTTTAGAATGTAAATGGTTATCCTGTTCAGCCTGCAACCTAAATTGTGTTTTGGATTTTTGCCCCTTGTGCGATTGAGTTTGAGATTCCTGATTAATGGATGGATCAGAAACTGATGGATGTTCAATCTCCAAAATCACGGACATAAAATGGAACACTTTCAATTGTCAGACTGGGTTCATCTTAATGGAAACCAGGGAAAAAGTTTTACTACTGTTATTGTTGCAGATGTTGTTGAGTAAAAAAAACCTAACCAAATTCAAGTTATTACTAAACTTAGAAAAAGTATATTTTGCTAAGTTCTTGGTTGGAATTTAGATGCAGTTTAGTTCTTAGCCACCAGGTGTCAGTGTTGCAACATCCAGCCATTAACATATATTATTTATTTATTTCTTCTGTTTTCTAGTCTATCTGTCCAGCTAAGAAAAAAAAAGCTTTAATATATAGAGAATTATGTATAAAAATGTATAATTGAAAATAATGTCTGCATCAGACATTAAAGAAAAGCATTTCTCTTTCTAGTTAAAGTATTTTTCTTTCCTGCTCTTTCCAAACTCTTTGGCATATGAGAAAAAGAAAATCCCTAAATTACCACTCTGGTATTTTATTATTTTTAACCAAACTTTATTATGACTGAATCCATTTGAAATCTATTCTTTGGCCTCCCAGAGCTGCGACCTGTTCATGTGAAGTCCTGCAGAATGAAGTGCTGCTGTGACAGATGGCACATAAATATAGTTTTAAAGCTGTCATGAGGTCTTTCAAAATAAAACCGTTTTAATTTTCCCACACTGAGCCGTGTGATTTCAGCAGTAAGTGGTGACTGGGGAGGACATCTCCTTCACCATCTGCAGATGTTTAAACCCCCAGTGGAAAAGAAAGAAAGAGCAGCATCCACAGGCTGGTGACGGTTTGGCTCTTGCACTGCGCGGCACCGGGGTGCAGGACAGGGGCGGGCCAGCAGGCTTTCACTGCTTCGCCAGCGCCTTCTGCCTTAATGTCATTAGATGACACTGAAGGAACTAATGTGATTTGGTGGGTTCATCCACGTCCTCTCAGTTCAGCGCTTACTTCTTACTTTGGTGTGTGAGGTTAACTGGGTCACTGCTCTGTTACCCCCCTCCACACACACACCACTCTGCTCTGGTGGGTCTTAATGAGTTAGATTGAGGGAGGTCAGGAATGACATTACTCTGTTTGAGTGCATACTTAATAGCGGCTCAAGAAGTTTTAATGAGTCCAGAGTGCGGGGGCCTGATGGGGCTCATTTCATGAGATCTGCAGGTTTTTGTTTGATGCATCTTTGTCTTCAAAATTGTGGGGTCTCAGCTGCAGCCCTCTGCAGGACAGGGCAGTGGAGACTGCAGCTAGACCCACCTGGGCAGCATGGATGCTGCAAAGAAGGCCAGTCCGCTCACCACGCTGAGATCCACCACATCCTGGTGCTCTCAGCCCGGAAAGACTTCATCTTTATTCCACATTTCCTCCATTAGTTTTGTCTGTTTTTACTTTGTACTATGATTTTTCACCTTTTGTGCAATCACAGAGACCAGCTGTGAACTGGCTTTGTGGTTTCTTGCAGGTAATGAGAAGCAACGGCAGGAGCGAAAACGCACTTTTTCATCTGTGACATGGAAGAACGACAGCGTTTTACTGAGAGCAGCTCGTCTGCTGTTGTACTTTGCTCCCTCGAGGCCTCTGTTGCTGCACAAACGTTGGAGGTTCTTCCTCTCAGTGGATTTCTTTCTTCCTGAGAGTCGGTTTAAAGTCCCTGTGAAATGAAGAGTGCTTTGCTCAGGAATCCTGAGGGACACACTGAAGCAGGATGGACCACACTGGCTTTATCTCAGATATAAGACAGAAATATGTCATATCTGAAGTTATGCACAGATTCCCAGAACAAGTGGAGCCAAAGGTGGAGAATATGTATCAAGGGAATTTTGAACTTTCCTGGGGTGTCCGTGTACCTGGATAGATGAGAAGAAAACCTTTCAGAGCTGCTGTAGGCAGAGAAGCAGAGCGAAAGAGAGGCTACAGCATCTCCAACAAAGAGGAGACAGTTCATATTCATAGCTAAAGGAAGCAAAATTCCAATAGAAGATGCCGGCATTTCCAAAGGAGTGACAATGACTACACCATGTCTGAAACATCACAGCAGCCAAACGCAAATACACTTCTCAGACATATTTTTGTATCCATGAGTGCTTTTCCTGTTTGGTCTGAATTTTAATGAGAACGTAAAAGTTTCCTTTGATCTTACTAATAACGATTGGCAGGAAACATGCTTATCATCAGTTTGATATTCATACCCTAGATAATCCGAGACCAAGTTTCAGTCGGAATATGCGCAGGCAGACCCTGGTCTGGTCTGGGACTAGGAACCACAACTCACTGTAGCCGGTTGTTGGCGGACACTCCCGGAGCAGCAACTAATCCAAATGTGGTCAGATGAATGCTGGCTCATCAAAACAACTTTTAATGTGATACACATTGCTTCTCACTGTTTTACCAACAATCTATAGGTCATAAACACTTACAGCGTCCCCAGTAACTGGCTTGCAGCGTGCCTCCACCGTACCAAAGTAGACGTAAAGGGAGTTGAACCTGACCTTCATACAGTTCAAAACTGATCAGCAAAATAAAAAGTTTGGATAAGTGAACAGTCCAGGCAAGGATTTACAAACTGCAAAATCTTTTTTAGTTTAGACCCACAACCGTAACTGCTGTCCAATGACTGAAGAGATCTTTAGTGAAGTGGTTTTGTTTGCAAATGTTGGTCCAGAACAGAAATCCCTGGTAGACCCCATGCTGAGTAAAGACCAAACGAAAGATTCAGGACTCGATCCGGACAAATTAAGCAGACTCAGTCCAGAAAAAAATATATTTCCAGATTGAATCTACCCTTAGACTCCTCAGTCCGTGTTTAGAAACAGGTCAGGTGGGGCCTGTTTACCTGCGACATCGCTGGGGACCCTTTGCGCCCGTCGTATATGGGCCTGTCCCTGGCTGGTGAGGCGCGACGCCGTCGGAGAGGACTGGGAACAGTTGAGAGGGGGCTCAGTGAGCACTTCAGTCCATGGCCCCAGTGGGGCAAAGTCTGGGCGGCATTCGCCTTAAACCATGCAGCAGCCGGGGCTTATCGAGCCAGAGCTGTTCCCGACGCGCAGCCACAGGGCAAATGCACAAGTCGATCCCACCAAGCTTCTATTAGACGGACTCAGGCACCCGCATTACACCGGGCAGCCGGTTTTCCATACGCCACATGTCCCTGTCCACCCGCCGGATGAGGCTTTGGCGCTGGGCTCTTCTCTCACTGCTACTGAGGAAATCCTTGATAGTTTCTTTTCCTCTACTTAGTAATCAGCTTACCAGTGGGTCACATCTGGTTTGGTCTGAGGTGGAACACATGAAAATAGCATAAAATACGTAAAACAAAAATGATAAGTGGTCCTGCCAGAAAACACGGAAATAGTTAAAAGTCTAATGCAACAACTGACTTTGAATAGATCAGCCTAAACATTCACGTTTGAGGATAAACTCACTCAGATCTTGTTAAAATGTTTTCTATAAATTCTTCTTTATCAGCTGACAGTAACAATCGACTTGTGAAAAGTCACATCATGTTTTTCCAGCTCTGTTTGTACAACTGTAGCACAGCGGTAAAGAGGAATCTCAACATATTTAATATGGCGTCCAACTTCCTGTACGCAACAAGCTAGCATAGCGACTCTAGCCTATAGCTCATTGGTGACACCTGTGCCATTTCTTACCTAACAAACCGCGAAAGAGCTGCAGCTCATCAATGACACTTTGCATAAAGAAGGTCAGAGTCCTGTCAGGCCTCAAGTCCTCAGGGTGACCTTCCAGGCCTCCTGGTGGACTGGTGCTGAGACGCAGCAGGTAAGCCACAAATGAAGACTGCAGCGAAACATTAGAAAGGTTCTGAGCCGCTGTGGCACACGTGCATCAAGCTACTGACTCGACCACGAGTGTCTTTCAAGTTAACCTCCAGATCTCCCAGATATTCGGACTTTGCAGCTATATTTGACTCTTTCTGCTGAGTCGAGATGGTAGGAAGATAAAAGAATGAATTTAGATATCAGTTCTTACAAATAACATTTACTTCTTTATATTTTATGTAGAGCAGACATTTCAACAGTCTCAATTCTCTGGAGGATTTTTTATGATTGATGACTCATTTACAACAATGAGCATTAATGTGAGAGCTCTTCCATCCTCCTCAGGTCAATGAAATCAATAACTTTTGACTTGAACTTGCAAATAAACTGTTCAAAGTAAACATGTTTCTGTTGAAAAATCACATTTTTCTTTTCTTGTGTTAAACTGTTTTCTAATAGAGCATCACACCTCGTCTCACAAAAAATTCTCATGTTTGCTGAACTGTGTACACGTCTTTCAGAACCGTTAACAGAAACGTTTTTGTCATTGATTGTGGCTCCTGTAAGTCAGATCCTGATGAATCGCTGCTTCCTGTTGACGTCTCACATGCTTGCATCTGCTCTAATTTCTTTTGTTTTCATTTAAACAACTTGTAGGACTTGAAGCACAAACCCCTGCAACTTTGAAATATGCCTGATGCTTTTCTGGAGTCTGAGCACGTTTCATGTGAGCAGCTCAACTGTTTTGATTAGAGTCGCAATGAACTCTGCAATAATGATCTCTGGGAAGATTTGCAATCAGCTTAATTTAGTAAAGCTGAAATAAACCAAATTATTAATTTGGAAATGTTTGAGGAGAAAGTAAAAGCTGAGGAGTAAATGAATCCTTTGAGCACAAGGAGCTCAATGTTGAATGGAAGCAAGTGATTCATTCAGAGGAATTGCTCCTTAATAAGCCAGTTTCATCCTGCAGTTAAAAATAGGCTTTCTGTGGCCAAAGAGTGAATGCACGCACACAGAAACACACACACTTTCTACTGATGTTGATGCATGCGCACATGTTGACAATATTTAAGGCTCAAAGTGGCACATTTATGTTTTTTTCTGGATTTAAAAGTTGAAGAAAATATGCTTACATGCAGAAGGTGCCACACTTTCTGTCACTAGCTCCTTTTTTGTTCTCTCGCTTGCTGACACACAAACACACACTCACACATTATCTGACACAGCCTCACACACACACACACACACACACACACACACACTCTGGTGCTCCAGCTCATGAATTAAAGAGCAGAGCTGGTCCAGAGGGAAGAAATTATTCAGGCAGATCTGCTGCCTGACAGAGGACTGGGAGGGAGGGAAGACAAATGGAGAGAGAAAAAGAGAGGAATATGGAGAGGAAAAAAGAAAAGAGGGAAGAGATGATAGAGAAAACAAGAGAAAGGAGAATAATGAGGCCTTTAATAAAGTATCAGCTGATTTGACATGGAGATGATCAAAAAAACAGCTGCTGCAATCTTGTGTGTGTGTCTCCTGCAGTTTTCCCTCACTGATGTTTGTTGGAATCTTGACTTCTAACTCTTTTTTTTGTGCATGTGTCACCTGTGTAATGGTTCATGTGTGTGACCGTTCAAGCTTTTATGTCACAGTTTTATTTCAGTGTGTGTGTGTGCATGTGTGAATGTTCATTTTGTGTAATTTTCATGTATTTGCAACCCTAACCCCGGGCTCACACCGCGTCCGGTCCGGCTCCGGTGTGAATGCCGGACCCCAACCTTTTAGTGGCCGCGGAGCGGTCGACCCATGAGGATTTAACCACGGCCGAGGGGGGCTGTCATGTCAAGAGTGGTTAGAAATGTGTTTATTTTACTATTATAAGATCATCTGTGACCAACAAATCAATTATTGATGTTCAATAGGAAAAAAAATCAGACTACTTTGAAACTCAATGCAAAACCTTCAATTGAAACATTTGAACACAAAAAGATTTTTTTACAACACAGAAAAACTCAAAACTCATGACTACGAGTGCTCGCCTTCCCCCTGCACACGCTTATTTCGCACTGCACAACTCCTTTTTTTCTATGGCAGTATTTGCATGAATCCCGTTCACGACTTCTCTGAAATGATCATCTGAATGGATGAGCTTGTTTGAGGATTTCTATGACCATTCTAAAGATTAGATTCCTTCATCACCTGTTATTCTGTCCGTTCTTTTCCATTTGTAAAGGAAGGTTCCACATGCAACTTTTCTTGTGTCACACACTGTATGACTGCTTTTAGCACTCAAGCTAATCGAGAGAATCCGGTCGATTTTCAAAATAAAAGAAATCTGTCTCATTGAAAACAAACAAAAAACACTGCTATAATTTATTAGTTCTCCCGCGACCCAGTGGCAAGAGGTCTACGGACCGGTACTGGTCTGCGGCCCGGAGGTTGGGGACCACTGATCTAGATGACTTACATTGGCTACTGGAGGTCTTCACCCACAGGCTCTGCTGCCGACCTCACAAAACTCTGAACTCACGTATGTTCATGCGATAACCTGCTATTTATATGGGACGTACATTCACAGTGGTTAGGGACTAGAGTGGAGCAGTCTGTCAGCCCTCTCCATGAGCATTCACAGCAGACGCTGTTCGCATGTCCAACTTACATCTGCTGCCTCTCTTTTGATGTGCATCAAATTTACTGCTCAAAACCTTGACACTCCTGCCACAGAGCAGTCGCCAAGTTTTCTGACCTTCATTCATTACCACATCATGTACAACATGGATGATGTTGAGCGAGTAGTTTGGGTTTTTATGTTTTGGAGAGCTCTACAGAGGCGCCGGCAAGCACAACGCTGTGTGTAGGTTCACCAGATCATTCAGAGTCTCTCTCTGTGAGGTGTACTTCACTCCTGCGCCTGACGGCTGTTTTAAACTTCAATTCAATATTTTTGTGGCCCAGTCAGAGGGTTAACTTGAGAGGGGAAAAATAAAAACTGAAGGAAATCTTATTGTCTCAAAAAAAAAAGACAAAAAATCTCATCAGCCCGTGGAGTGGGCGCAATCGCGCCGGCTATGACAGACAGCCTGGCAGCAAAGCAAGCTCTACTAGACCTCAGGTGGCGGAGCTTGATATGCTGTCCACTGGGGGGCTGACTAGCATAGCGAGCTCGATCGCTCCAGCTCCATGCGCTCTGCTTTTTGCCCAACAGTAGCCGGGTTAGCCTCCGGCAACCCTGCGGCCCCAGCAGGTTAAGAAAATGGATGGAAGTTCAGGACAAAAATTCCTGCATCGAGCCTCCATATTGGATTTATTATTTCAACCACTGATTGAGTCATTGAAAAGCTGAGTCACTGACAACACGTCGCCAAAATTGCGCTGCTCAAATCGCGCTACATGCGGCGCCTGATGCCCAAATCACCCTGCAGGACCTTCGGGTCTGTCCATTGTCTTAACGTTTTAATTCAAGGCTGCTGCTCATCTGGTGCGAATGCAGCTTTAAGCTGCATCTCCATGTACTCCTGTCTACTCTCCTCTGTCCTCTCAAGTATCCCACTTCTTCTTAACTACCCGATCATCTTACTCTGTATACACTCATTCCACCACCAACTCTCCTTATTAACTTTTTTTCTGATGACACACAACTACACTCACCCTTCTCCCTGATCACAGTAGCTGTAGTTCTCCAGTCATCTGGGAGTTCCTCCTTACCTGAGCCTGTTTCAACTGGTTCCTAAAAGTCCTGCAAGATTCTTCCTTTTTTTTAGGCTTTGTCCGCCTCTCTGCTTTTAGCCTTTCTTCATCTTCTTCATCACCAGAGTCATCAGACACATCAGCACCCTATACCGTCTGGAAGCACTTTCACAACCACTACTTTGCATTTAATGATCTATTTCGGATTAAATTGTTTACACGAGATGTGTTCTATCTGTGTGATTCTCCCTCCACTCTTACAGGTCACCCTATGTTCCAGTTTCTTCTCAAAGAATCTATTCACCATAGCCGTATCTTTTTTCCCTTCAAAATTAACCACTATTTGTCCTTCAACATTCCTCTCCTGGATACCAGACTTACCCATCACCTCCTCATCACCAACATGTCTACTGAAATCTTCATCAAGGACAAACTTCTTATTTCTAGGGATGATCATCATCACTTCCTCAAAGTCCAGCCAGAGTTTAGCTCACATCCTACCTGTGGGGCATACCCACTAACAACATTGAACATCACACCCTCCATTTCTATCTTCAGACTCATCACTCTATCTGACATTCTTTTTACCTCCACAACACTCCTAACGAACTCCTCCTTTAAGATAACTCCTCCTCCATTTCTCTTCCCATCTCCACCATGATAGAACAACTTGAACCCTGCTCCTAAGCTTCTAGCCTTGCTACCTTTCCACCTGGTCTCCTGGACACACATTATGTCTACCTTTCTCCTCTGCATCATGTCAACTAACTCTTCATTTTCCTGTCATAGTTCCAACATTCAAATTGCCAACTCTCAGTCACACACTCATGACTTTCCTCTTCTTGCTCTTCATACTAGGGCTGCCATAAACGATTATTTTAATAGTCGACTAATCACCGATTATTTTTCCCGATTAGTCGACTAATCGGGTCATGCGCAAACTGGATGTAAAGATGATGAAGTTGATAACCAGATAAAATATCAGTTAAATGCCAAATTAGCCTAAAAAATAAAAAGAGCCAAAGTTAGCCAAAATAGCGGGCATGCTGCTGAAAGAATAGCTAAACTCCATATTAGCGTAAAAAACAAAAAGAAAAAAATTTGCCAAAATAGCTATCATACTGCTGAAATATTAGCTAAACTCAATATTAGCTTAAAAAAATTCCTAAATTACCCAAAACAGCTAGCATGTAGCTGAAATATTAGTTAAATTCAAAAATAGCCTAAAAAATTTAAAAAAACCGCTTAAGTTAGCCAAAAACAGCTAGCATGTATATTAAATATTAGCTAAACTCAAAATAGCCTAAAAAAACTTGATAAATGCCAAAGTAGTCCAAAAAGCTAGCAAAATGCTATTATAACTTTAAACTTTACTACACTCTGACTTCATACAATATAAAGTAACGATTAATCAACTATTAAATTAGTCGTCGACTATTTATTTTAATAGTCGATTAGTCATCGATTAGTCGACTAATCGTGGCAGCCCTACTTCATACAAACATGCCTTCCTCCTCTCCTTCAACCAACAGTAGTCCAATTGCCACGGCACCATCTGTGGATAGGGCAGACAGCAGTCGATGTTAACCCGAGCTTGACCTATCCAGTATAGATATTTGGTTTGAGATTATACCCCATATGCCCTTCCTGACACAACCTTCTGTATTCGTCTTTATTTGTCCTTGGCTTGAGACCAGCACAATGAGACCCTGGCTTGGCTTCCTTGTGGCTATATTTGTTAATTTGAAGTGTTAAAAGTACATATTTTTTTCATTAGATCCGATAAGCATACTTTTGTTTAATGTTTCATATAGACTGTAAAGAATCCAAAACAGAAAGAACAAAGCTGATGTGGGTTGTTGGGTTGTTGAAACTTGAAAGACTTCTAGTTGAACTACATGTTATGCTGTGATTCTGTCTTTTTTGATGTTGTTCAATGTTGGACTGATGTATTGTATCTTGCAGTGCGGTGGTGATCTGCTGTCTGTTGCGCCCCTCTGTCCCTGCTCCCAAGACTAGATCTAGCTGCTGCTTTACTAATAGTTTTATGACTGTTCTTTTCTCCTTTTGTCTTTTGTACTTCTCTGCTTAGGTGGTTGACCTGTATGGATGGCTTTGTTTTAATTTTTGTGCCGCTTTGTTGTATCCCATTCACCATGCTGGACCACAGAGCCCATGTCAGGTGATTCGACAGGACCTACCGGTTGGATTTTAATAAATTGCATTTTATTGTTTTGTTGTCATTGACCTTCAGCACTGCCACAGCAAACTGAAGTTTCTAAAAGTACTTCATCTTGATGAGTTAATCTCCACATCAGAGGAATGCTGCAGAGCAATGATAGACGATTGGAGTTCCAACATTTTCCACATTTTCTTCTCTTAAGAGATGAAAGTGCAGACAAGAGGGAAAGTCAGAAGACCTTCAGCATCAAACCAAATTGTCTTCGATGTTCTTTTACTGTGTCAGCACACTCTTGAATGAATCCTTTCCTCCGCAACAGAAAGACCTTTATGGATTTTCTATATTGAGACACATTTCCATGTTTGCGCCATGGCAACAGCTCAGAGAGGCAGCAGGGCTGCATCTCTTTGAACTCACAGTTCAACGTTTCTTTGTCCACAAAAACAGGAAGTTGAAATGTTCAGAGGCTCTTACAATAGTATCTAAAGAACCAGCAGATCAAACTCATACTGTATGGTCACTCTGAAAGGGTAAGGTTTTAACAAAAGCACCTGGATGACCCTTGGAATGCTTATAGTCGATGACAGAGAGAGCTTGCTTTTGCATAGTAATTCTCTGTTACCAGTTTTCAAAATGTTCTGAGCTTTGTTACATGGACCATTTGAAGCTTCAAACTGCTGGAGTGGCCTCTTGGTAGAGTGTTTGCCCTGAGACTGGAAGGCTGTGAGTTCAAAGCCATGGTCAAGTCATACCAAAGACAGTAATGCGTAACACCAAACATGATTTGTATGGCAAGTTTATGTCCTCCACCTCTGCCAGTGAATTTTCTGCTAAACGCTTGTCTAAAAATGTGTTCACAAATCTGCTTCTCCCTCCACCATTGACAGCCTCCATCTCTCTTTGGTCCAGTTTAATGACTTGTTGTCCCTCATTATTCAAAGGAGGAAAAAAATAAAAGATAGAACAAATTTGAGGATATTTTAACTTTTGTCTCCATCTAAATAAGAAATGTAGAGTTCAGGAGGAATATTTGGTCTAAGACATGTAAATATAATCAGAAACTAACATGTTTTAGCATTTTGTTTGTGTTCAAAGTTTAAAAATACCTTGTTGTGCTAAATAGACCTCAATGACCAAATGTTTGATGTTGCATATATAAGTATTGTGTGTGTGAAATACTTAATATGCTCATTGAATAAATGATTTGAAGTGTTTCCAAAAATTAATTTAGCCTTGTATTGTTGTTTTTTGTTGTTTTCTTTTCACTTTGTACTGATCCGAAAAATGATCCTAACCGTGACCCTAAAACCGTGACAGGATCCGAACCGTGAGTTTTGTGATCCGTTTCAACCCTAACTTGAAGGGATGCACAGATAACATTCAGCTTGCCATGACAGTGTGGGAAACGCCCCTCATTTCTTCTCCACCATTATAGAGAATCTTCTTTTTTTAGAGAGTTGGTCCTTCACTGAGCACCACTTGGATCTTTCGGCCCTCCTCAGATTCTCCATTCTCATGTTCAGTATGTATCAAACTGAAGGAGGGTTTCCAGAGCATTCCACACTGTCGACCCTCTGCAGATTTGCATCCTGTGTCTCAGTCATTTTGGCTTCTTGACAGATCTGCTTGGTAGGTAATTATAATGATAATCTAGTTTAAACAGTTTAATCATTTCTTTAAACCCTGCACCGTCCATCATGAACAGGGGCTTCATGTCCGTCACTAACATCTTCAGTTTTGACTCAGTTGGGACATTTTTTTGCCAAGTTGTGCATGTAGCAGGTCTTGTCATAAAGACATCCAGCGAAGAAGAGCATTCGTTTTTTCCACTAAACATTAACATTGGACAAACATTAGCGTTACTTCTCATTCAAACACATTGCTGCAATAACATTACAGAAGACATGAAATGGGCTAAGCCTAATAAATAAATCACTAATCTTAACATTTACAGCTTTCAGCACCTTTTTACTTACATCATGCTTGTCGTAACCATTGTTCTTCCCTTGGCACATTTACATTAAAAGTGGGGTCACAAGACAGTGCACTGAGCTTATTCTTAAGGATTTTTTTATCTTCCCTGATTGTCTGTGGCAAACATGAAACCCTGTGCGCCTTTATCATGGGAGGGATCACACACCAGTGTAAGGGCGGGGTCATCTGGTCCCCATAAGATTATTTTGGAAGGTGGAAGATAACAGTTTTCTTGGAGAATATGAGGACACCATGTCTTATGCGGTTGTGGTGCAGCTTCTTCAACAGAACTTTTTAATCTCTGAGCTTCACAAGGGGCTCCTGTGGCCCCTGACTGAGAGGACACATCCACATTTGGACACCAGCTGATTTCAACAGCCGCAGAAGTCTGTTTTTTTATAACAATACGACTCCTCCCCCCCCGACTCACTCTGTTTTCTGTGTTTCTTTCTGCAGAGACTCAACTCAAGGTTGGCATGGGATGGATACGTTTTGTCATCAGTGTGATTGGGGGGGGATCGTCTGAGCAGTGTGACCCTGGGCTCAGAGAGAAATATCATCACTGTTTGTACACAGTCTGTGTTTTCCTTCTTTCTTCTTTAAGAATTATTGTGAGGCTGCAGACATACAGAAGATGATGACTTTGGCCCCCACACTGTGTTAAAGTCCTAACAAAGCTTCCATCAGTGTGTGAATGTATGTGTGCATTGGTGAATGGGACCGTGGCTGTAAAGCACTTTAAGCCTCGATCACGGTAGGAAAGGGCTATGCAAGTATTCATTTACCACTTACCAATGTGGTACATTTGATGCTTGCGATGATTTCCACCAAGCTCTGTTCCATTAAAACTGCTGTGGATTTACTGTTTTAAAGCTTCCCAGCTGCTACAATAATTCTGTCCTTGACCAAAACCACCCCCACACACCCTTCTTCTGCTGTAGGCTTTAATTCATTGATAATCAATGTTTGGACCACTCTTAGCTTTTCAAAAATGGTTGGTATTGCTCAAATCTATCTTCAGTTGCTGTAGTGTCTGTACTGGATCAGTCCTGTAGTCGTTCTTGGTTGTTATACAGCTCAGTGGTCCTTCTTTCTTGTTTTTTTTTTACATTAGACACGGAGGAGGTTTTGGTGAGAAGACGGGTGTGTGTGTGTGTTGACACCACTGCCAGATAAGTGCCCGACCCACCAAATGTTGATAACACCTATTAGTACACACACACACCATACTCAAGCATGTCATCTCATACACAACCACCCTTACAAGGATTGTTGCCATGGCTCCTCTGTCCCCTTCCCCTGCCAGCCATACAGCAAAGTAGGTTATGTACCTTGGACATTATTTTTCTCCAAGCGGGGATAGGAGATCCTTGATATCTTAAGTCTTGTACCAGGGATAGCTGTTCATGTGAGCTATGGGGAGTCGTGTGCCTATGAGACTAGTTCTGGTCCTCGCCCTTGCATGATGGGCGTCTCTACCATTCAATATCCATTCTCCCCATGGAAAAGCTTGTGGGTATCAAAATGGACAAAATTGAATGGATTGTCATAAGAAGAAATATGACAACGTTCCAGGAATTATTATTTCATTACTCATGCCACATAACAAAGTAAATTGCCCATTGACAATGATCATAAACGATTGCATTAAGGTAAAATCAATAAGCATTACTCTACTCAGTCTTTTCTTTTGAGGATTCAAGTTAAAAACTATCATCTTTTCATAACTTAAACCTTTATCTAAAATAATAATAATTATAAATATCAATAAAAAAGGAAGTTTTTTTAAATTAACTAATAAACAAACAAACAATTCAGCTTTACTACAAACAAAAATGCATCACTGACTGTTAGCAGCTGTATTTTCTTTTTTTCAGAAAAGAGGCACCGCTTCTGCTTTTGTCTCTGGTCTTCTTCTTCTTTCTAATTTCCAGCAGGCTATACACTGGTGTGTGTAATACTGCCCCCTACAGGGGTTCAATGCAAGTCAATCAAATCTATTAAGACAGACCAGGTCGACAGAGGAAATGAATGAGTGCTCGTCTAGCCAAAAAATCAGAAACACATAATGACATGATGACCTTAAATGAAAAGGCGGAAATATTCAAATCGCTGAGTGCTGAACCTTTATAGCAGGAAAAG
The DNA here is from genome assembly GCA_003999625.1 of Oryzias javanicus. NCBI lineage: Eukaryota > Metazoa > Chordata > Actinopteri > Beloniformes > Adrianichthyidae > Oryzias > Oryzias javanicus. The sequence continues at coordinate 445,441 of CM012451.1, read as the reverse complement.
AGAGTCGTCTGGCTCGTTTTAACCGACTTCTGGTAGAAATATAACAGCTTCTCTCTCTGCTCTTCACCCCATTCCTTGTGCCACTGACTGTCTAGATGTGCACATCAACACTATCTTTAGAAGAAGACTGCTTTGCCAGAGCATGCGTAGTTTCATTCCCCTCAATCCCAACATGTGCTGGAGCCCACATAAACAAAACACTGCACCCCAAACTCTCCACCTTGCATAGACACTGCAAAATTCTAAATTCAAAGGCCCAATCTGAAGTCTTATCTTCTCTACACCCCTACATTTAGCCCTCCAAACAAAGAGTTATGGAAAAATAGTGCCTCAAAATTCTCACATCAATTTTGCTTGATGACGTCACCAATAGTCGCTGGTCAGCTAGCGTAAACATAACAGCAGTTTTCTATCTTTAACCCATTTTCTATCCAAGGCTCGTTTAAATTGAAAGTGGGATAATCTGGACCCCACAAGAAAGCGCACTTAACTTTCTTTTCAAGGATTTTTCATCTTCACTGGTGTCTGTGCCAGACATAAAATCTTGTCCACCTTTATCATGGAAGGGGTCACACATTATTATAGATGTGGGTCATCTGGAGAGCACAACGGTTAAAAAGGTCATGCTACAACTCAAAGTCATTACTTACATTTAAATGTAAACTTTGAGCACACCCAGGTGAAGAAAAGTGCTTCTCCTCCGCGGTGCCTGACGCGGTTTACCCTCGAGACAGTGGGCTTTGAGGGTGAGGTCTATTTCCACTTCACTACAAATGCCCCTTCAAATGGAGGGGTAAGGAGAAGGGAAGAATTCGGATAGGGCCAAAAAAAAAATCATGTAGGAGCGTGCCTCCGATTCCCTGTGGCAAATGGACCAACAAGGCAGATGACGAGTCAGATTATATGATTGCACATGCAGGGGAATGGTCTTTCACCCAATCTATTGGTCCCACCTGTTGTGGTGAGCACTGGTGCAGTAGATCAGCCAAACCAAAAGGTCCCTTGGTTTGCCAAAATTAGATTTATTTTTATTTTGTTGTTGTTGTTAAAATTACCGTTGTTGTCAAGGTTAATTCAAGTTACAGATGCGGTTTGGTTATCATGAGAAAAGAATGATAATCCATGATGGCTCCAAAGTTGGCACGTTCTCTTCCCTGTCAAAGTAATTGACCACAAGCGTGCGACTGTTAGAATTGACCCAGAACTGGATCTAGTCTGAGATGTTTCAGACAGGCTTAACACAAGTTTGAAACAATTCCTAGAAAGTCAGAGTTCTAAATGTTCCCCTTAAATTGGTTTAATGTTTAGAAAAGTGTTCCAAGAAAGTGTGATGACCTGAGGGTAAGTGGAGCAGCTTTTGCATCAACTGTCATCACAAACTAAAAATAAATGGTTTGATATTAAAAAAAAAAATTCAGGAACAACTCTAAAGTTTACCGGAAGAGGATAAATGGTAGAAACTTGAAGTTTCAGTAAGGGAAGTTAAAGCAAATTAAGGTTGTTCATTAAAATTTATGGGGAAAAATGTTGAAAAAATGTAGAATTTTTAAAAAAAGATGATGGGTATCATGTCCTCAGCTGAACAAGTGCACATTTGTACACGTTGATGTGCTCTAGAAAAGAAACAGAGGATAGTTTGTTATTGGGAGTACCTCAATGGCCTGATCAGTTACAGAAGTTAATCCATCCATCTCCTGAATCCCTTTCAGGGTCAAGGGGCTGCTTGAGTCAATCCCAGCCACTGATGAGCAAATGCGAGGTACGTCCTGGATGGCTCGCCAGTTCATCGCAGGGTCACACAATAACGCACGAACAGACTCACATACATTCCTAGGGACAAATTAGAATCTTAAATCAACCTTTGAAGCGTGTTTTTGGACTGTGGCAGAAAGCTTGAGTGTCTGGAGAAAAGCCATGCATGCACGGAGAACCTGCAAAGTCCACACAGTAAGGTTGCTGCAAAGATTGAACCTGGACCTTCTCACTGTGAGGCGAGAGTGCTGACCACTACAGCCTTGTGCAGCCCTACAGCCATTCAACTAATACAATTTTTTTTTCCAAAACACATGTAAAGGAAAAAGTCTTTAGATCAGGGTTCTCAAACTCAATTTACTTTGGGGCCACTGAAGGCAGAGTCTGGCTGAGTCTGGGCTGTATGGGGTTCATTTTGTGACAAAAATGTTTTTGCGTCCACTGTCTAGATCACATGTGTTAAAGTCGAGGCCCGAGGGCCGGATCTGCCCCCCAGGTAATTCTATCCTTCCCTCCAGATCATTTTATTTTATTGTTATTAATGGCCCAATTTTATCTTGCGCTTGTATAATTTTGACAAAAACTAATTTTATTAGATAGATAGATAGATAGATAGATAGATAGATAGATAGATAGATAGATAGATAGATAGATAGATAGATAGATAGATAGATAAATACTTTATTAATCCCAAGGGAAATTATGGAAAGTTATTTAAGGTTTAGATTAATTTATACTTAATTTAATTTATGCTTGAATAATATTCCTGACAAAGAGGCCAAGAAGATGAATGTTGAAAAGTTACAGTTTTAAAAATGGGCTTTCTGCTAGCTTTTTGGACTATTTTGGCACTTACTCACATTTTTCAGGCTATTTTTGAGTTTAGCTAATATTTTAGCTACATGATTGCCATTTTGGCTAATTTAGGCTTTTTAAAATTTTTTAGGCTAGTTTAAAGTTTAACTTTTCTTTTAGCTACTTGCTAGCTGTTATGGGTAACCTAAGTTTTTATTTTTAGGCTAATATGGCATGTAGCTTATATTTTAGCTGGCTGTCAGCTTCAACATTTTCAGCTGTTAGCTTAAGGATTTTTGGCTATCCATTTTAGAATCTTCAGCATCAAAATTCAGCTTACAGCCTTCACACTAGCATTATTACAGGTAATGCTATATATCTAGTTCATGATGAAAATTCTACTTTTTGAGGTTTTAAATGCATATTACTGTTCATTCCTCACTGTAAAGAAACCCAAAGTGGTATTTTGATCCGTTCATGCATTTAAGAGTAATCCTCTAAAAACCTGCACAGTCTGCAGCAGCCCCTCCCACACCCACGAAAACAAGCGGTTGGAAACATGCTGATGTAAGTGTTGGAACTTGCCAAAAGTTCCCTACAGGAAGAGTCTGTGCTGCAAGCTCCGCCCCCAAACTACAAAGAACACACCCCCATCTTCGCCACGGAGCTGTGGCAGGAATAACTATCTTGCTGTACCAGAACCACTACCGGACCCATTTCTTAAATGTAGTCTCGCTTCATTTCCATCGGACTGAACTTCTGTTCACTCTGAGATTCCTCATTCTGAATAAGAAATAAACCGAGAGCGGAACGAAGGAACCAAAACGGCCACCGTACCTGACAGTCACGTAATGTAAACACAGTAGAAATTAGGTGATCAGTGAGCTGCGGACAAATGTAGAGCATTGATTGTCATGTTATTCAAAAGGAAACAATTGGTCCAACTGTTTACTTGTTAGAACGTTTATTTTAACACTGAAAAACATAGAACTCTCTTTTCTGTGTCTCCTACGCGGCGCCGGCTGCTGCCGTGAAATCTCTATTGTAGTTTCAACAGAATTCTCTTGAAAACAAACCATAAAACCACAACGATGAGACACGGAAACTCATTAAAATGAGGTCGGATGAATTCATGCTCAATAAAACAACTTGTCTTTTAGCGTGTGTTCCTGTATCTCCAGTAACCGTCATGCAGGATTCCTCCGCGGTACCAAACCGTGTTGAATCTGACCTTCATACAGACTCAAAATCCATCAGAGAAATAAAAAGTTTGATAAAAGGAAAAATCTAGACAAGATTTACCAGACTGCAGCGCATCCATCTTTAGTCATGTGGTTTTGTTTACAAAGTTTGTTCACGCTGAGGAGAGGGGTTCAAGGATGAGATCGTGAAATGGGTGGGACCGACATGGAGCGAAAGGCGGCGGCTCAGAAATCGAGTCGTTTTACTTTTGGGTATTAAAACGTGAAAACAAAAATGACTCATATTTCATAAATATTTAGTTTTTTAGTGTTCCAAAGGCAATATATGATCATATATATGGATATAGTTTACTCTGAAAGGCTGAAAAAAATCACGGTAGAGCCCCTTTAAAGCTTTGAAAACGTAGTTTTGGAGTGTTCAATAAATGTTTATCCTGTTTGGCCCGCGACCTTAGTGTGTGTTTTGGATTTTGGCCTCTTGTGTGATTGAGTTTGACACCTGGTCTATATCTTTGGTCAATTATCTATGTCCACAGAAAAAGTTTATTGAACCTTTTTTAATGTCTTTGTACTACTACCCAATATCTTCCGAGTGTCCTGTAAAAGGACAGGAGCTAACAATGCCAGGAACTGTTGTAAGAACTTTAATGACAACCAGATCAAACAACAATAACAAATGCAAAGTTTTAGGCATACAGCAAGCTCAAACATCACAAAAGAAAATACATATGCAGAAGATATTGCTTAATAAACATTGAACTTTTGTATTAAGGCGTGGGCCACAAAATTTCGACTTGGGGGCTGCAAATAGCCCACGGGCCGCCAGTTTGAGACCCCTGCTTTAGATGGTAGATACTGGAATCTAAGATGTCCATCTTCGTCTAATGAAATGCTTTCTATAACTGCGATCTTTTAAAGCATCTGTTTCCGTTTGTCTTCACCTCCTTTCCAGTTAATGTTTATCTTCCTTTGATTCAGAGCAGCTGTAATGTGCTCAAGAACATACAGGTTCCTGTCTGCTTTTGTCCCCATTATCACGCATCTCATTACCTGGAGCATTATTCATCAATACCCACTCCCCTTTGCCAGTAGAACACATATACCCCCACTGGGAAGGATGGCAGCCCCCGACAAGGCCAGAATAAATGGGCATCACTTCTTCGTTAGAGTGTGTGTTCGTGTGACAAGTGCTGACAGTCCAGGAGTCTGGCCTCGTACAAGGTCAGCATCTGCGATCTTCATCAGTGTGTGTGTAATTGTGCAAGTGTGTGTGCAGAAAAACAATACACCACCTGTGCCCCCCTGCCATGTCCACAGCCAGCAGATGCTCTGAAAGTCAAAACTCACACACAGAGAAAGGGTCTGAGCACCATGCAGAGTTATCAAAGTCAGCTGAGGTTAGTTGCAGTGTTAAGAGCCTGAAAGGTTTTAAAAAAATGTGGACAGTTAACTTGGATTTGAAGAGGTGGCAAAGAGGCACGCCACGACATCAACATGAAGACAAATAGTGAAAACAATAGTGGCAACGGCATGACTGGTAGGTGTTGTCAGAAATTTTGACAACACAAAAGATTTACAAAAACTGTTATAGTTCAAAAACATACAAGAGTTAAAGTCACACTCCAATAATCTTTGGATCCATTATAAAAGTATTCCCATTGGTCATACAATTATGATATTGCTGTTTCTATCCCTGGAAAATAAAAAGTTTTGTTTTCTAAAACATAGATTTTGCACAGTAGCAGAAATTTATTAGAAATTCACTTCGATGAGCCTTCCCATCACCCCTCTCACACTAGCTTACAGCCCTCACACGCCCAAGCTAACATTAGCAGTGCCACAAAAATGGCGAGTGATAGGGGAGCCATCCAGCTGTACAGTTTTAAGGCCGGATGGCTGCACAGATGAGGACATTGATCAATCTATTTGCCTGCAAGTGGATGCATCGGAATTGAGCAGAGCAGGGAGCTTGTACCCCACTGATTGAAGTTTCTGCATAGAAACTAGAAGTTCATGTCAACAGCATTTTTTGTGTTTGGTCCTGAATCATCACTATTTAAAAACTCAGAAAGGCTGTTTTAATTGTATTTTTTTGTTCAATCTATGTCCTCCATCATGATAAAAAATACTATGAGTGAGAGTATGAGGCTCTTGATTATAAATATGGAGAAAATGTTGCTATTTTCTTTGTGTTTGTAGTGCTGCATCATGCAGCAAAATGTTATAGAAAAATCCAAAAAGAGATGGCCATTCGAAAAAGACTTAAGTTAACCTATTCCATTACAATAAGTTGCATTTTTTCTGTCTCATCTCTCTACGTCTGCCTGTTTGTGCACAGCTCTGTGCTACTGTAAAACTATGCACACCGCTCTCCCCATAGAGCGTTAACTCGTGTTGACCAGACAGTCACGTGCAGCCGTACAGTCCTGTAAGACAGGGTGAAAGACTCGAGAAATGCTCCCAGGAAGGAGCCGGCTCGTGTCGTTCACACGTACGAGCAGCTTTAGATTTGTTTCATTCACATCTGACACTTCACTATTCGGGGCGAGTCTCTACTCTGCTGGTTCTGGGGATGGAAAGACTCCTTGCAGCATCTCTTTTTGTCTCATCTGTGAGCCAGTTCAGAAAGCTTTGTGACTGCATCGATGAGGACACGTCTGTTCTTTGACCGATCTCCAGCTCTGCACACATGCGTCTGGGTATGAGTTTGCATATGCGTGCGGGTATGCAACAGCAACCGTTTCTTTTGTTGTTGTTGATCTGTGTTTCATTATATTTAACCAATAGAAAGTGTCAGAACTTAAAAACCCTAAGTAACGAGGGTTTCTATAGTTCAGAAATCTGAATGGTAATTCATCACATTTCTTTGTAGCTGAGAAAAAGTAACTAAATTACAGTAATTCATTACTTTGTTATCCATTACTCCAACACTGTCATTATGCGAGTCATTTCTTAAAACCTTTTTTAAGCTTTTAATACCCATCAATGAGACTTTTGCTAATTTTATCACATTTTTATACAAACATTTTTCTAGCCATTTTCATACTTATTGCATTGTATGTCTGTGTTTTGATTTAACTGTCCTGAATGTTGGGATTGTATAAATCGTGGTTTATAGTTTACTTCTTCTTCTTCTTCTTTTCTTTGGGCTTTTCCCTTCAGGTTCTCCACAGTGAATCATCTTCCTCCATCTAAGTCTGTCTTCATCATCCTCTCCTCTAACTCCAGCCACCTTCATGTCTTCATTCTCTGCATCCAGAAACCTCCTCTTTGGTCTTCCTCTAGACCTCTTTCCTGCAGCTCTAGACTCAGCATCCTTCTACCAATATCTTCACTGTCTCTCCTCTGAACATGTACAAACCATCTCAGTCTGACTTTATCTCCAAAACCTCTAACATGTGCTGTCCCTCTGATGGATTCATTCCTGATCCTATCCATCCTGGTCACTCCCAAAGAGAACCTCAGCATCTTCATCTCTGCTACCTCCAGCTCTGCTTCCTGTCTTTTCTTCACTGTTTCTAGTCCAACAACATGGCTGCTCTCACCACAGTCTTGTACATCTTTCCTTTCATTTGTGCTGAAACTCTTCTATCACACCTGACTCTTTTCTCCACCCATTCCAACCTGCTTGCACTCGCCTCTTCACTTCTTTTCCACACTCTCCATGACTCTGTACTGTTGACCCTAAATACTTAAACTCCTCCCCCTTCTTTATCTCTTCTCCCTGTAACCTCACTCTTCCGCTCTTCGTCTCTGGGCACATTTTTTTTAATCATCAGTGCATTAGAAGCTGTATTCCACTGTTCTTCTTATGAATAAAGGAGAAATCAGCGTCATTGTAGATGTGCTGCACAGCTGTTTCTGCTGGCCAGTCCTTCAATAATGTGAAGCAGACTTGAAAATGTGTAGGATTTGATTAACACTTCACTGAAAGCTGCTGGCGTTAAAAAAAGATTGTTTGAATTTTAAGCAGGCAGAAACGAAGTTGCTCAGCATGGGGGGTTGACAATCAATGCCAGAGGCAGGCTTTATTGTGTACGTCTTCCTTGGTGGGACTCACTCACAGAGTCACTTTGCTATTGCAGAAGAGCATGACAATAAAATCAGATTAAATGCTTGTGGTGGGGGGTGACTGGAGTCAAGTGCTCACTGCTCATGTGTCACTTCTCGTGAATAAAAGCTTTTTTCTGCCTTGTTAGAGGAGGCAGGCCAGCTGGGAGTTGGATCATTTTCTTTCCCATCATTTCTTCAGCCATCAGTCAAAGCCAACAGAGGATCCTTGAGGGAATGTTAACGCTGCCAAGTCACATTTACAGTCTCTCTGGCTCAGAACTTCAGGGTTATGTTTTATTCTTTGATAAGACATGTCTTTTCTTTTGTTCCCATGCTCTACTTGACCTGCTTAACGGTCAGAAGTTCACACACATGAGATCATTTTATGTAAAGTCAGCTAGATGAGGTTCATATTCCATAAGGGTGGGGACCAAGTTCTTCTCAGCAACATTTTCACAAGTCTTTTCTTCCTCCTTCCATCCGTGGATGGTCATTATCTCACTGAATTGGCTGCCAGTGAAATATTTGTTTTTTGTTAAAATTCTTGGTCATGTTTCTTTTTACAGTAAAGTATTTACAGGGTATTTAATTGGTATCTATATGGTACTTTTGTTGTACCTACTGGGTACTTACAGGATATTTATATAGTACTTTAATATCAATGCTACTAGATTCAGTCTTCAAACTGAAAAATATATTGATTTGAATGATTCTACAGCATTATATTGATTAGAGGAAACACTGGAAAGTTTTATCCTGGTTAATACTGTGGCACATGGTTAAAGTTAAAGCCAAAGACCTGCTTTTAGACGTAATCCCCACATCACTTTAAAAAAAAACTACGACTTCTTTGAACATAGTAAATTACTTTCTTCAGACAGCTGTCCTGCCTCTTCTGAGGAAGAGTAATTTAGATCCCAAGACCTTTGATACCATTCCTCAATATAATCACAGAAAAAGTTTCTTTATTCCACTAAATTATTTTTAAAATAGAAACAATGTCTGTGGAAATAAAACAATCTGGTTTATGCAGTATAGAGACAGCCCTTGTTCAAATAGTGTATGATATTAGATATAACCTGGACTCTCAGAAATTCTCCGTCCTGGTGCTGCTGGATCTGAGGGCTGAATTTGAAACAGTAGATCACAACATTTACTTACCAGGCTGAGAAGTCTGAGGCTTTCTGGTTCTGTTCTTCACTGGTTTTACTGCTATCTCACAAAACAAAAATGTTATCAAAGTATGGATACATGCTCCTCATATGCCTATGAAATCAATTGTGGAGTCCCCCAAGGATCAATACTAGAGTGACAGTAATTGTGTGACATAATTGCTGCGTCTAATGCTTGACTTTATTTATGTTAAAAAGTAAAAAAAATAAGTTAGAAAGTACAAAGATAAAAACATGGAAAGATGTGGAGGTGTTCCTCCTGCAGTCACATGAAAAACCCTCTGGTTCTTGAATCCTTGACCTATCGGGCATTTCTAACCATCTGTGTCTTTCCCATCCATGAAAAGGGACCGAACAGGAGAGCTGGTTCCGCTGTGAGAAACACTTGCAACATTCCCATCTCCCATCCCGTCTGATGAGTCTGAGGGAATTTCTGAGATACACTTTTAAGGCTTGTTGTTCTCGCCTTGGTTTGCATTCCAAAGGACACACACACAAAAACCATAGTCATTATAAGCAATAAAGATAATGAAATTATTTTTTGATGGTTAAAATATACATTTTAACCAAGATCTTTTCTTTTCTGACTGATCTTACAAGCTTTGCTCTTTTTCTTTCTGAAAATGTCCACCACCTGCACTCATCGATCTGCTGCTGGGCCCATCCAGTGTCCCGAGTTGACCTCCCAAACAGACAGAGGGAGGGGTCACTGAGTCCAGTGAGTGTGGTGAGGACGGAACAGGTTGAATGTAAGCATGGTGACACTTTTAAACAGAAATACTTCCCATGGAGGGGCTGGATGCTGCAAATGCACAAGTCAACCCAAAATCCAGCCCTGACCAACCGTCACCCCCACATGGAAGGTAGACCACGTTGGATGTTTGTTTGGGTCTTTATTTGCCTTTCCTTAATGATTCCTTCAGTCTGAAGACTGCAGTCTTCCTCACAGACCAGGATTGCAGTCAATTATGACAATTCAGGCGTGTTTAGAAATAAGATTCTGTTGAGCTGTCGGGCTTTAGTGTTGATGTTCCATGTCAGTTTATATCCATTGCCAACATTTTTGTATTCTGATCCAGGGGATAAATGACAGACTTATAAAAAAAATTTTTTTTTCTCCTGATTAGTTAAACCATTTGTCCGCCATCCATCCTAAATTTCTTTGTCCATCAGTCATTTTATCCAACAATAGATCTCTTATCTGGTGATTATTTATCTATCCTTCCATTCACACATGTCATTGTAAATTTCTGTCCGTCCGTCCGTAGATTATGTTCATGATTATTATTATTTCAATTGTTATTTATTTACGATTCAGGTCTTGGACATTTCTTAATTGGTCATTAGAATTGACTTCTGAAGTTTAGTTTGATGTTGGTTTAGAATCATGTTAATTTACCAATTATAATAATGATCATAAAAATGGGTCATCTTGATGGGTCCAGAAAAACTAGATGTAGTTAGGGATCACAAAACTGCAACACTGTTGGAAAAGAACAGCTGGGCCAAGTTCAAACCTGCTTAATGAAGAGCTGGAGCCAGCCAAGTCATCTCCACGTTACAACCAGTGACATGAAAATGAGGTTCTTCCATCTTTACAGAAATCCCACATGCGTCTTTGAAAACGTTACTGCCATATAGAACTAAAGAGACTGAGGAAAGGCTTCAGGGAACCTGAGGCTGCCTCATTATTAGAGACGAACCATGAAGTTCAGCACTTTTGGAGAACCGGCGGGATCTTCTGTAGAGGACTGTCTTCTGAATACTCAAGAGCTCAATAAAAGATTCATGAGGTTAAGGGTGGAAATTCATTCATGACCTGATCTTATAGAAACTGAAAAAGAAGGAATTAATGAAATCCAAATCCCTCATCATCTGTTAAAACTAACAAAAGTACATTCAGTACACAAACACACACAGAAACAGTCAAACAATTCCACTTACACACTCAAACCCGAGTGCACGTACACATACACACACACATAAAAATACAACTGTCCATTACATAAGAAACATACACAAAAGCACACACACGTACATACACAAGCGTCAACTTGCGTGAGTGTGCTAGCTCCGTGCGTGTTCAGAGTTCAGACTTTGAACAGATGGCGATCTCAGCACCTCGTGACCATGTGGACAGAAGGACACTGGGACCGCCACGGGCCCCCATCTCAGCATTCTCGTCAAAGTGACAAATGGGCAGGAACAGTGTTTAACGCAGATCTGCAGCCTCCCTCTGCAGCCCTCGCTTCTCTTTTAGCTCAGTGACTTCCCACGTCCTGCTTCTGATCTGAGAACAGGTTTGTGACATGTGAACCTATTTAAGGATACAAGTCATCCATTGGCTGCCCTCTAACCTGCAGGAGTAAGCCTGAATGGAGTTCTCTATGGACATTTGTGTGTCTTTTCATAAGGAAAAAAACAGAAAGTCATGTCATGTCTTCAGTCTTCAGAACGAGGATCCAAACAGGCACCATCCCTCAAGTTATGAAATTAATCAAAAAGAGGTAAAAACGATGTAAAAGAAATGTTAAAATACAAATAAATGTTTAAGTCTTCAGCTGAACATGTGGTTGTTTCTACCATGAAGATGTTTAATTGTCAGTCTTTTTATGTTTATCTAAACTTATTTATTTGTTTGTGCTTAAAACTTTGCATTAGAACCTGAGTCTAACCTCTTTAGGCTTTCACATCAGCTCCAGTAAAGCTGGACATGCCAAGTTCCTGTTTACAATACAAATTAAACCAGTTAGAAACTTAACAGTTGCAAATGTTGGATTTTTTCTGACACCAAAAAAGTCCCACTGAGATCTGAGGATGTTTCAGGATCTCATTTTAATTAGGACAACAGATGTTTTTTTACAGCGCCACTCTACAGAGTTATGGTCTGAGAATAAAGTGTGGCTTAGAGTACCTCTCACTTCTGAAACTCCTGTTTTTGTTTATAACTTTGTGTAGTTTTTTGTCAGTGTTCATAAAAAATCACCTCACTGGCTTTTTTAAAACTAGTGATCAGAAATATGGAGAGGGTTTGTGAGCTGTTGGTGAGGTTTCTAAAGCACAGGAATACAAAAACCCCTCTAGCAAGCCATAATCGTGTGTGTGTGTGTCCGCTCGTGTTTCTGTGTCAACCCTGCAAAAAGTGAAATATTAAAAAGCTTTGTCAGCAAGAAGGCGATTCAGCGTGGAGAGTGTGAAGCTCCCATGAGGAGAGAAAATCTGGCAACATGGACAACAGGACATGACAAGCTTCCTCTGTGACACGCATGTGCATGTGTGTGTTCAGCACACACACAGATACACTCACTCTTCAGTCTGTTGGACTCATCTGCTGTGAGACTTAAAGCTCCTGAAAGTCTTCATCGTGACTCCATTCCTCATTTTCAGAGGAGGAAGGTCCTGGTCACACACACTTGTACCTGTACAGGTGCTGCAGGTTTTTGGTTGGTCTGAGCCCCTGGAGGGTCTCAGACACGTGCGACAGGATCTTAGAGGGAGAGCAGGCGTTGTGATGCGTGTGGTAAGTGTATTGTGAGGTATTTTTTACTTTAGGAACATCTGACAACTGCATAAAACAGTTCATTCAACAAAAAGAACTCCAAGACAACACTCTTCCTGAGACCCAGTCCATATGAAAAGTGTGTCTGCACAGCCACGGATAACTCAAAATAACAGAAGGAGTCATGGTAATAAAAAAACCCCTCATAAGTTCAGTGTGATTACCTGAAGCAGGTACAATGCAAGCAGTGATTTCATGGATCAGGGAACCATTGATGACATTTACATTCAAGGCTAATTTTAAAGGTTTATGTTCAGTTTTTATTTTATTTGTATATTCCATTTTCATAGCACACAACAATAAATGACTTAATTATCTTGTCTTCGGTGAATTTGCTCACAATTGCTTGAGAAATGAAGCCTCCATCAGAACCAGAGTCTATAGGTGCGTTTCCATTAACTCTGAAATTTCACAAATTGGAATTTCGATAATAAATTATCTTAATAGAAACACTACAATTTAGAAAAAACTCGCATTTTTTATCAAAAAGTTTTTGCGCTTAGAGGAGGACGTACTTTGGGCGTACTGTAATGGAAACGCTTTTTTCGAAATAGATGCGCTTCTTGTTATGAAGTGGCTGTCCGAGCGCAGCACAGCGGGCGCCACGAGAGATCCAACAGCTTCACAACTCATAAGTTGCGTGTCATATGGCATCATACAGTGGCTCCATAATAAAATCACCAAGATTTCATCATCGCTTCATCTGCAGCTGCACTTCTGCAGCTTGGAGCCTGAATTAGAAGAGGAAGTCTCCTTTGAGGACGAGCGCGAGTGCCGTGACAGATGTAAATGGATCTTGTTGTGTTTTCAAACAGAAAAAAAGTCCAGCTTCTCACATGTTAGAATGGTTAGTTTGTAAACAGCTGAACATGCTTCTCACGTGCAGCCGAGACTGTCAATGGACTCGGTGAGCAGCACTTGCACACCAGACAGTGCTGTGATGTCACTGAAATGCTCCTTTTTAATTAATCAAATTTTAAAAAAGAAAACTTGATCTCATCCATCACTGTGTTTTAATGACTTACTGCGTGAGTTGGTTTGTGCTTTATTGCAAAATTATGATTCAATGGAAACTGTGTCATTTCAAAACAGTATTTTTCTAAATTTCTTGCATTTTGATAAAGTTTTGTGCAAATCTGTAATGAAATCGCAGCTCATGACGGTCTCAAACTCCTCCTGGAGCTGTCCATGGAACATCAGAAGCTTGAGAGTGAAAAAAAGGGACTCACCAGGTTTCTACTGGTCTTAAGAGATTCCAAGACAGTCGTGGATGAAATGACAGGCCTTGCAGAGTACGAACACAGCCCCGCCCCCATGCACCTCTGATGTGACATCCTGATCCCTGCTGCGTGGATGCAGTAGAATCCAGATGTGGAGCTTGAGAGAGTCAGATAGCACCTGTAGAGTGGTGGTCCTCTCATCTTCATTCCCTAATCATTTGGTCGATGTGGACAACAAGATCGACCTGTTTCTGCAGCTTGTCCAGAATCTCCTTGGCACCAGCTTGTTTTTGAGTGTACTGGAGAGACGCTGAAGAAAGATGGCCACCAGTGCCAGGTCCGGCCAGTGGGTGCTGGCAGCTGGAGACGAAGCAGCTCAGAGGCAGCCGCTTGATTGGTGGTTGTCAGGTCAAACACAGTGAGGAGTCGGGTAGAAAAAGCTTGAATGAACAAAGGAGCCTGGCTCCCCAGTCTCTCTTTCCCAAACCTTAATGTTTGGCCCAGTCTGTCAAGAAACGCAGAGCAAAAGCCACTCTGCTCATCTCAGAGGGGAATTCACTTGGATGGAAGTCAAAGGAGAGCTGGTACGAAGCGAGAAATTCCCGACAGTCTTCAGCAGTCCCATTGAACAGTTCAGGTGAGCCCAGCTGGGACAGAGACAGAGGGGATGAGCTCCAGTTTAGAGAGACAGTCATGGAGCTGCTGCATGCATACCTGACATCAGAGGCGTGCACGGGATTTTTGAAGGGCAACAAAAACTTCTTGTTTTATGCTTTAAATAATATAGAAATTAACAAAAAAATGTGATATGTATACTTACATTAGGAAATAACTACTCCAGTATAGGACACGTGTAAATATTGTTCTATATTCACATCTACCCAAACTCTCTTTTGCATCCTGTCCTCTAAACATGTGATTTTATTGATTTCAAAGATTTGAAAACAATCAATTGAGATTGAATGAAACATAATTTAAAGAAGGCAACTTTAAAAATATGGCATTAAACAGATTAATTTAGTTTGAGACCTGTAATGAGGAAGCTATGAATTGCACGAATATGGTTATTTTATTTTGAAAATTCCCCCGTGTTTTATTTTGTACTTTTCACCCAACTTCCTGTCCCTGCATGATCTTTGTCCTAACTTGATGCGCTGTGCTCAGTCGTCTAGCTAAAGTAGAAATGGACTCCTTCACTAATATAGAGCGTTTTCTGAAATAAAACCATTTTTTAGCTCGTTAAATCAGCGAACGGTAACTAGTTAAACTAAAACTCAGTCTTCACTGTCACATCTCTTCAGTTCTCTAAGGAGCAGCAAAACTGTCTCTCTCTGAGTCCGAGTGGAGTCAAAGTATGATAGAACACCGGGGGGATATTGTAGAGACTTTTTTTTTCTTATCTCACTAACAAGAATTAATTAATATAAATAAAAATATATATATATATTTTAAATAATGAAACAAAAAAGAACAAGGCAAAAGGGCACTTTTAATACGCGGCCAAAGGGCAGGTGCTTAAGCACCCCTAAGGCTCTAAGTGTGCACGTACCTTGCTAAGGCAGATTACTCCTCAGCTGATGGCAGTGATCCTCTTGCTGGGTTATAAATGGTTGGCTCGTACCCAGCCAGCAGAGCCAAGTAGGCCCAATATGTTTTAAAAGTGGGCAGAAAATGTGGGCCCCAATTGGGTTTGTCTGCAGTGGGTTAGCTCGCTACGCTCATGGATAGCGGAGCTTGTTAGCTCACTACAGCAGTACTCGCTAGCTTGCCACAGAGGAGCTCACTAGCATGCTACAGTGGAGCTTGCTAGCTCGATACAATGGAGCTTGCTAGTTCGCTGTAGAGATGCTTGCTAGCATGCTACAGTGGAGCTCACAGCCTTAATAAAATGGAACTCACTAGCATGGCACAGAGGAGCTCACTATCTTAATACAATGGAGTTCCCTGGCATTATACACTGGAGCTCGCCAGCATACCACAGCGGAGGTCGCTAACACGCTACAACGGAGGTCGGTAGCACACTACCCAGTCCTTCAGGCGGCCGGCTAGCGTAGGGAGCTAACCTAGAGAGTCCCACTGAAGTCAATGTGGGCAAACACTGAGGGGCCACCACAGAAACTGCAGAAATACATTACTCCCAAATCAGAATCCCTGATTGGTCACAGTGCTATGATTGTGCGTGAAAATGTTCAAACGAGTTGAACATTCAGCACGCACTGAGTGAGTAAGATTTGTTTGTAGAACTTGCAACCTGACTTAAAAACTTACGTAGCAACGCGCGGTCACATGCTTTCCAAATGCAGGAGAACAAGATTCTGGTGTGCTCGTGTTTGCACAGACTTCTCATTGAAAGTGGCGCCAATGCAGCCAGTGAATGTGCACTTACAGCAATGAGAGAGGCATGCTCCTCCTCCCTGAATCACACAGTGAAGGTTTAAGGTCTGTTTTGCCAGGATCCCTGCTGCGCTGCTCTACCAGGAACTGCTGACATGTTCTCAAAGTGCTACAAACTGGACTGGAGAGCAGTAGTCACCAGGAGTCTGAAACATTTTTGAGAATATTAAAAGTATTTCTGAAGACGTGCGCATCTCAATACTGGGGTTCAGCAGGTTAATCATATGTTCTCTCACTCTTGGTCAATTGAAGATGTCAGAGGGTTTTTGAGTAAGGTGGATGAATCACAAACAGCAGAGCTTGGAGCTGGGCAGAGAGGAAAGAAAGGCAGAATCAAACATCCATGCTGGAGTCAGTAAGAGAACACTCTGGCATTGAGTCGCTGGAGGTACTTTTTACGGTTCAGACACACACAGGAACAGGAAAAGGGATCCCAACAGTTTTATTGATGTTTTTTAATGACATTCTCTTTTTCAGGTCATAGTCAGACTAAACTGCTTTTATTTTCTTCAGCAGAGAATCTGAAATGAATCGATCATGTGCATAGTGCACAGGATAATCAATGTCTGACAGAATTGCACCTCATGGTCTCTGGATTTTCACAAAAGTTTCAGTAGCCTTTATTGGAAATGCTTTTTGTGATCTTTAAAGGTGAATAAAGAGGTGGTTTCTGCTTGATAATACTGCAGATGCAAGTGATTTGTTATTGAAAGCAGCGTGGCACTATGCTCAATTCCTTTATCAAGTCATCATTCTGAGATTCTGGTTTAAGAAGCTCTGATATTGTAAACATCTTAACAGGAATGTGCTTCATACATTCATAACTCTCAAGGGGCATCAATAGTAACACCTGGCGGTTGCTGCCTACAGAGCTGTCATGTAGAATCTCGCAGCAAATAATCCGTATATGATGTTCTAATAAATTCTTGTTCACTTTGAGAATTGTTTGTTGTAAATCACTCGTGTTTATTAGCCCTTCCTTTGGTGAATTTTTTTTTCTGCAATGCTCCTCCTCTACTGTTCACATGTGAACAAATGCAGGATTCAGTCCCGCCTTCTGTTTGTTCCCCTCTGTGTAGTGTTTGGCTGATGAAGCACAAGATGATTTTGAACTGGATCCAGACAGAACTAGAGGATAAACCTGATGGACCTTCAACAGAGAGTTGGATAAAAACGTTTTGACTGACAGATAGTGACCCTGATACTATGTTAATGAACTGCTCAGCCTCTTTTATCTCATCTCTATCAAAAAATGGTTTAATGTTAGACTACATTTTCACGGGTCGTACTTTAAGACATGGCAGATCAATACAATAAAACTCATTTGTGAGACATTCATTAAAAAAAACTGGTATTTTCTAAATATACTGCTCACAAAACTTAATGAAACACTTTTTTTCTTGGTCCCGGCATGAATTGAAGTAAACCTGTCTGATAATGTTCTTGTTGGTTCAGCAGCTGAGGGCCTCGTTCATCAATTTCATCTGTATTGGTGTTCATGAATTAACAACAGGTGCACTTCAGTGGCAACAATTAGAAAACCCTCCAAACAGGACTGGTGTTCCATGTGGAGGTCATTTCAAGTTTCTCCTCTTGATCTTTTTTGGCTGGTTTTCCACTCCTGCTGATTTTGTCTTGTGTAATTCTCTCTACTGGCAGTGAGAGATTCCTTAACCCTACAGAAGTTGCAACGGTTGTCAACTTCTCCAGGATGGAACATCCACACGTGCTGCAGCAAGAAGGTTTAATGTGTCTCCCAGCACAATCTCCAGAACATGGAGGAGATTTCAGGAGACTGCTGGTTATTCTGGGAGAGCTGGACAGGGCGTAGAAGGTCCTCAACCCCTCAGCAGGACCCATACCTGCTCCTTTGTGCAAGGAGGAACAGGCTGAGCACTGCTCGTGCCCTACAGAATGACCTCCAGAGGCCACTGGTGTGAATGTCTCTACCCAAACAATCAGGAACAGACTTCATGAAGGTGGCCTGAGGGCCCACGTCTGTAGTGGGCCCTGTGCTCACTGCCCAGCACGTGGAGCTCCACTGGCATTTGCTCAAGAACACCAGAATTGGCAAGTCCTCCACTGGCGCCCTGTACTTTTCACAGACCAGAGCAGGTTCACCCTGAGCACCTGTGATAGACGTGAAAGAGTCTGGAGAAGACCAGGAGAACGTTCTGCTGCCTGCAACGTGGTTCAACATGACAGGTTTGGTGGTGGGTCAGTGATGGTCTGGGGAGGCATATCCATGGAGGGACGCACAGACCTCTACTGCCTAGGAAATGGTGCTCTGACTGCCATAAGGTATCCAGATGAAATCCTTCAACCCATTGTCAGACTCTACGCTGGTGCAGTAGGTCCTGGTTTCCTCCTAATGCACCACAATGCCCGGCATGCATTGTCCAGTTGCAGAAATGAAGTTTTGGAGAAAATGGACTAGCCTGCCACATCTTCATTTAACTCTGATTTGATGGTGTCTACACAATTGAGCCTCTGTAGACTGAAAACTTTTATTTCCATGAAAAGACTTGACATTGTTTTGTTCCTAAGACACTGACCTGTTGTTATTTGTATAGATATCCAACTTCATATTGAGATCTGATGGATCTAATGTGTTTCTTTAAAGTGATCCTTTAATTTTTGTGAGCAGTGTATAATAACAGACATGGTTCCAGTTTTTACACAACTTTATTAGCAATGTCTGCACAACACTATAGAGCTGGTGCTGTATTGAAAAAAAGCAGCTCTCTTTTAACCCTTGTGCTATCTTATATGGTCCAGATGACTCCACCCTTAAAATAATGTGTGATCCCTCCCATGTTAAAGGTGGACAGGATTTTATGTCTACCACGGACCCCAGTGAAGAGAAAAAATGCTTAAAAAAAAGGCTAGAACAAGGGTGAAAAAAGCACTACATCTTTACTGTCAACAACGTAATGTTACAGAATGAAAACATTACATTTTCTTTTCTTTTTTTAATGTTATTTTTATCGAGTTTTCAATTTTCACTGAAAAAATGACAAAATATGTAACTGACTTTTTTTTTCACAATACAAATGTAGTATAACAGTAGTTATAACGTACCGAAAATGTAGTTGCGGTTATCTCGGTGATGGGGTGATGCGGCACTGAGCCAAGAAGAGTCTGCATATTATCTCAACTCTTTGTCTTTTGTTCAACCTATCCAAACAATGATGCTCCAGCTGCATGATGGATACCATTTCCTTCACCCAATGTTCAAAATTTTTGAGGAGTGTTAGATTTCCAAGCCAAAGACTCTCAGTGAGGAGCATCCAAACATTACAAGGTTGTGATCTATTTCAATGTGTTTGCCGTAACATTTAGAAAATCATTTAAAGATGGCAGACCAGAAATAAAATAACTGGGGGCAAACCAAAAAAGATGAGCTAGTGTTCCTTCTGCAGAAGAACATTTATTACGTTAGGTGCGTTTCCATTAGGGATGTCCTGATCCGATAATGTGATCGGAAATCGGGCCCGATCACGTGGTTGAAGACTCGATCGAAATCGGGCTCCATCGTCCGATCAGGATCGGATATTTTTATTTCAAGCTTATTATTTCGGATAAATCCTCCACTAGAAGTCTGCATGTCATGAACAGATCACAAAATGTTATTCCTGGAAAACGCAGAAGAAAACAGCAACAGTTCAAGCTGAAAACTGATGTAAACAGCTAGCTAGGTAGCTAGCATGTCTGAATGAGTGAGACACATTTGGTGACGTCTCGAGTAGTAAATCATGTTAAACACATCCAAATCTATAGATGCTTGCTTTATTGGCTAATACCAATGACTAACAGAAACATCACAACAGGAGGCTCTAAACAAATACCTATAGCTAGCTAGCTAGCCGATTATGAATTCAGACTTCCGGATCAATAACTCTTTTGAAAATGCTTTAAACTGACAGCTAGTTTCTCTAAACAACAACCTCTAAAGGCATTTCAACAGAAAAAGACAGAGTTTGGTTTCTTTTTAATGTTAAATTCTTCGTGCTGCAGACAGATGCTAAGCAACAGCTGCTAACTGCTACATACTAGCGCCGTGGTTTAACTCCTTAGGACCCGAGCTATCCTTCAATATACCTGTTTTTATTTATCTAAAAGAGAAATAAAAGTTAAGAAAATTAACTGATAATAAAACTGAAAATGTGATGTCTTAAGAACTTAAAAAGAAGCACATAATCTTAAAACAAACAAACAAAAAACTAATAAATGAAAATGAATAATGATATGAGCTAGTCATGATCAAATTCATGCTAAAACAGTCATCATTTATTTTTAAGAATTTTAAATGAGGACAGGAATCCCATTTGGACACAGAAGTGTTCTATTTAAGTTTTTAATGATAAAAGAAGGTTAATGAAATATTAATAAGGGACAACACAAATCTGTCTATTCAATTTGTTCATGTTTTAAATATGTTATAAAAGTATCGGATCGGGACCGGATCGGTATCGGCAAATCCACAAAATCCAATGACTCGGAATCGGATCGGGCCCAAAAAAACCTGATCAGGACATCCCTAGTTTCCATTAACTCTGAAATTTCGCACATTGGAATTTCAATAATAAATTATCCTAATGGAAACCCCACAATTTCAAAAAACCTTTTCAAAAAAAAAAAAAAAAATTTGGAACTTAAAGGAGATGTCAATAAAAAAATTGACATTTTTTGCACAACTGTAATGGAAACACTTTTTTATTACTAAATGTGCTTCTTGTTATGAAATGGCTGTCAGAGCACAGCACACCGAGTGCCATGAGAGATCCAACAGCTTCACAGATCATTATAAGTTGCGTGTCATACGGAATCATACAGCGCCTCCACAATAAAATCACCAAGATTTCATCATCGCTTCATCTGCAGCTGCACTTGTTGTGATGTCACTGAAATGCTCCTTTGTAGTGAATCAAATTAAAAATATCTCATCTCATCCAACGCTTTGTTTTTAATGACTTATCGCATGAGTTGGTTTGTGCTTTATTGCAAAATTATTATTTAATTGAAACAGTGTCATTTAGAAACTGTTTTTTTCCGAAATTCCTATAATTTTGATTAGATTTTGCACAAATGAGTAATAGAAACGCAGCTATTGACAGGAAGCTGATGGAAACATGCTCTTCAATTTGGTTTTTGAGTAATCTAACCTGTGTAGCACCTTGAATTGAACGAGTCGATGACGAGCATTAGTGGAGCAAGAATGAACCTGCGCCATGACCTTTTCCAAAATTCCACTGATATGTTGGAGTGTAAGTCCTGGGCCCAGGCTTCTCGCAGATGATGCAATGTGACTTATAGACCCAAACAAAGGACAAGATGATACAGTCCTGTTTTTTTTTTCTTTTCAAAAATACATTAAAAAAAATAGGCAAATTTTGAAACAAATACAGAAATCCAGGTAAAGTAACCATTCTGATTGCGTTAACATTTCCAATTATTAATAAAGGCAAAGTCGTTGACGCCTCAATATTTGTTTTGAGTTTTTCCATCAGTTCTATAAAGTTGGCTTTAGAAAGATGTTTGGGGTTCTTTGTCAGTTTAAGCCCCAGATAGTTGAAGTTCTCTAAAAGGCAACATGTCAAGAAATTCTTGAGACAAGTTTTCCCCAACGGCATGAATTCACAAACATTACATTTTTAAAATGTTTTAATTTTTTTGTTAGGATTCCGTATAAGTTTAACCACCGGGAGGCAAAAAAAGCATTTTCTTCCAATATGCCCCCTTTAGTCCGTATTTTCTCAGCCTGTTTTCATTTGAGTTTATAGTTAAATGACATCAGTGATGACTTCACACCATTTATTAATTACTTTTATGAGATTTAATTTTCATAAAAACATTTAAAAACATTTTTTCATCTCCTCATGGGGGGGGGGGGGGGGGTGGTATAGGGGCCTTTTTTACCCCAGTGTTGTTCTGCTGTGTTAAAGAAAACAAAGAAGAATTAAACACTTTACTGACAGCGTGAAAATGACAAAAGTAAAAAACAAAGAGTATGATTAGAAATAATTTAAGGGGTTACTTAAGAAAAAACTATCTTCAATATTAGAAAAAATACATTTTTTTTTTAATTTAATTTTTTCTTTTAACTTTCTTTCTGTTTTCCTTTGACATTTGATGATTTTAGGCTGTGAAAAACATCAGGTTTTTGTATTTTAAATACTGTAATTTGATCAGTAAATTTTTTTAGTCAAAAGGAAAATGAGATGAAATTCAATTTAATGGTCATTGCAAGTGACCTGTTTTGTTTTTGTCCACTGAAAGGCTTTTCTAAGCTGTGATTGATCAATATGTAAGCAAGGCTGCATGCGTTCCTGACTCCACCCTCAGTGAGTTATGGACAAAGATTATATGGTTTTCTTGAATAAATCAGATTTTTTGTTTGTAGTAGCTGAAGTCAACATGGAAGGGGCACTTTTTTGTGAAACACTAAATAAACTTAGCAAACATTGCTCCATCAGGGATTCCTCTTCAAAAATTTTGGAAGTTGTGCAAAAGATCAGCATTCACAGGACAACAGGTTGATGAAACAACAGTGACAGTTAAGTACTAAACCCTCCTTCTCTACTGTTTTAAAATCTCTTAAAATAATCCCCCCAGTTGTCTGGAAAGGATGGACGTGATGGAGGATGGAAGAAATGATACTGATATGCAGGAGAGCAGATCAAGAAAATCTGCCTCCAACGCTGAAGGGCTGGTTTCTAACCATCCACCAGGGATGGGGTGGAGGACAGAAGTTCCCTTGGCCTGACAGGGGTCTAATTTTATTACATTGTCTTGGGGGAGGTTCCCCCAGACCCTCCCTCAGTCAGGGAGTCGGTCTTTTCTTTACCGGCCAGTCAGCCGGTAAAGAAAAGAAAACATAGTTGGCCTTAAAATACCTTTAATTCATTGTGGTGAGAAAAAAAAATCGAAACCACGACTTTAAAACTGTCAGTTGAACTGAATCGTGACTTGACTGAATCATTACGTCCCTAGTAGCAAAGAACCAGACAGTCAACAAAAACAAGCTCAGGAAAATCTAATGTAAGACCTCTTCAAATACAAGTGAAAAAACTAATTTGATTGTGTCTTTGTGACCCATTCAGAGATGTGAATCCTAGATCACGTCCTTCTATCCAAACCTGTGTGTGAAAAATGAAGTGTGTGTGCAGAAATGCCCTGCTTTGATTGGAAGAGACGAAGGGAACCTCTTCCACCTCTAATGGCAGCAATAAGTCAAACGCACACACACGGGTCTTAATGGCTTTTATAATGAATGGCCCCAGATAGTAGGCTAAATGCTGGTTGCCATGGTGACGGGGTCAATTGATCTGCGAGTATTGATTGGACACCGATAAGCAGTGGGCAGCAGCCCAAAGGAATGAAGAACAAGCCACATGGATGTGTATTTTTACCCCGTTGGTTCTGCAAAAGGAAGGGAGGGGCGGGGGGCACGTTTTGCACTTTGGAGCCATTCATCACCAAGTTGATTCTGACCAAGTGTCTGCTCTCCACTGCAGGGGGGTGTAATAATCCAAATGTGTGTTGCCACAAAGCCCAAACAAACATTTGGATAAGCACGTTTGATTTTTGCGGATCAGCTTCAAGCGGCTTCCTGCAGTAATTTTTTTCCTAATGACTCTCAGCTGTCTGAGGCTGCAGCTACCCATTCATGGTAAAACATTACTGAGATGCCACAGGGGATCGCTGCTTCTTGTCCCTGCTGCACTTGAAATGCTCTGTATCATTAGTGCAAAGGCACAAATATTCCAGATGGGGCACTTTTACTCATTCCCTGCAAACGGGACTGTTTCTGTGGAGTCCAGCTGGGTCTCAGCTTCACTACACAACAGCTTTGTCGCCATGTTTGCATGTGTTGTCCGAGTGTGGTAGGAAGGGAAATACCAAGGGATTAAGCTCTCCAAATGAGAGTTATGGAAAATAGGCTCCTCCTATTCAGACGTTACTACCACTTTGATGATATCAAGAATAGCTGCTGTTACCACAGAGCTGCTAGTGCTCAGGAATATATAACAACATTGGTTTTATTCATTTACAAAGGTCATGTTAAAACAAAAAGTCATTACTCACATTTAAATATAAACTTTTGTGCATCAGAGCGCACCCACGTGAAAAAGCACTGCTCAATACCCTCGCGGCAGCCGGGTCTGCTTCATTGTGGTGTGAGAGAAACAAAGGAATGAGAGAGAGCTGCAGAAAAGTTACAGGGAAATAGGGGTCATGGTTTGGCGAGCAGCAGGGAAGAACCACAATCAAAGAGTAGAGCCAAGGAGAACATGGTTAGAACACAGAATCCCTCGTGAAAGAGTGCTCACACTTTTTCAGCATACAAGCTACTTTTGAGAGGACAAGTTCCTGAAGATCTATACATGCACACACACACATGTATATTTTTGAATGTCAGATTGACATTATTATAAGACGTTATATAGATGTGCAAATTCAGTTCTGAACGTCTACAGAACATGCATATATTTCCACTATTTTACATCTACCAATAACTTCACTTCAACATCAAGTTTGGTTGATGATGCTGGTCAGAGTGATCACGGTGAAACTGGGCAATCAAATATTTGTCCAGTATGTGGGGCTCAGGCACCCACTGGGGATCAGCTGGGCCATAACCCTCGGAGGCCTCGTCCTGTCCTTCAGAAGGCAATGAGTTGACGGACTGTACAGGTAGGTGGGTCCTCAGACCCTGAGGAGCTCATTCCTGATTGGTTGACAGTACGTCCTCTAAAAATGTGACTCATCGCTGTCGGTGGGTTGCAGTCGCAATAGATACCAGGAAGTGAAAATCAGACTCTGGCCTGATTTCACGAGGGTGGAAGGTAATGCTTTTCCTCAACGCAGGATTTGTCCAGTTCTATTTAGACGGTCTATGACACATACACCCCATGTCCCAAGACAAAATAAATACAGGAGCAAATAAATCACTGGAATTATAAAAGAGACATAGCGATATATCAATAATCTCTCATATGAGTTAGCCAGCACAACTATAGAACATTGCCACAGCAACACCCACACCACACAGCAACAGGGTCCACTCCACAGCCGTGACACTCCAATCCTGGACCCCAGCTGCCCCAGCAAGGGCGTGCACCGTGTCTATAAACATCAACCAAGCTGGCAAGTCCTGGAACTGAAGATCACCATATGGAAACACAACCTAATAAATATCGGCTGCTGCGACGCAAAGAAAAAAAAAAAAGTCATAAACGTATGCAACAGCTCGCGGATCAGCCTCGTGTATTTCCCTCTCACAATCCATCCTCAGACGTCAGATGACTCCAACCAGTTTAAAAACACAGAAATTAATACATTTTAATTTCACCGTGACAAACTTTGTCGTGTTCCTAAAAAGTGCATTAATATGAATTATGGAGAAAAGTTATAGACAGAGCCGCCACATACGATTATTTTAATAGTCGACTAATCACTGATTATTTTTTCTAATTAGTCGACTAATCGGGTCATGTGCAAACTGGATGTAAAGCACACATCTTAACCATCATTAGTTTTAAACTAACTAAAAATTTGATATATAGCATTACCTGCAATAGTGTGAATGCTGTAAGCTGACTTTGGCTGCTGAAGATGTTGAAATTACTGGCTAAAATCTCTGAAGCTGAAAGCCAGCTAAAATTTCAGTTAAATGCCAAATTAGCCCAAAAAACTGAAAAAGCATGTAAGCCAAGCATACAGCTGAAACATTAGTTAAGTTCAAAGTTAGCATAAAAAACTGAAACAATACAAAATTAGCCAAAATAGCTAGCATGTAGCTGAAATATTAGCTAAACTCCAAAATAGCATTAAAAAAACCTTAATAAATGCAAAAATAGTCCAAAAAACTAAAGAATGCCATTATAACTTTTAACTTTGACCCGATTAGTCGACTCTGACTCCATATAATACAAAGTAACAACTAATTGACTATTAAAATAGTTGTTGATTATTTTAATAGTTGATTAGTCGACAAATCGTGGCAGCCCAAGTTATAGATAAAAATAAAAAAAACAACAATCTACATAGTTTGACAAACTTTTTGATTATTCATAACTGATAATCTCCTGATTTTTTTCTCTCATTGTTCATAAATATTCATTCATGGTAAATAAACAGCTGAACCGTGCTCAGAGATGCTTTTAAAATAAAAGATTTTATTCTTGAACACGAAACTCAGGATTTTCCTCTCTTCTTAAGCAAAAATAAAAGTGTGAATGCCATTCTAGATGTTTCAGAGTTTTACTAAACATTAAAGCAATTTTTAATCACTAAGCAGGGATTTCCATCAAATGTTGACTATTATTAAATAAAAACTACTAATTTTTGTACTTTGAAAACATGAATTTGCAGAGACATGCAAAAGAACAGCAAAATGATAGTTTAAACTACTGTCTGACTCAGAGAGTGGTGAACTTCACTCATTTATTCCTCAAAACCAAAAACATATTTCAGTGCTTTGTGTTTTCTGAGGGGAATGACTTAGTCCTGGAAATGACTTATGTGAACATAACTGTTCACTATTGAATTTGCACACTTGCTTCTGCTGTCATGATGTTAGCTTAGAGGTTCTACTGAGTTTTTTTGAGAAAGCAGACTTGTGACATGTCATGTGGTTCACAACCTTTCTGAAATCCAAAAGACTTTTAGGACGTTGAGGTGAGAGTAATTTGTGTTCAGTTTGAGCTGAGTCTCTTCCAGATTATCTGTGTTTGCCATGTAAACTAAATTCTTCATTTTGGGTTTAACGTTCTACTGCAGAGCCGTTTATGTGAAGCAGATGACTTCCCTCTTATGCCTCAAAACTCCAATGATAGTCAACATCAAATCCTGCAGGATGTAATCTGTTTCCCGCAGTAGAGGATTACAGTAACTGCACTAGAATATTTTAAGAATGTTTTGCTCCATTTTTACCAGAACCTCAAATCTTGTTCAGAGTCTTGGAAGTGAATGAAACTTCCTGATGTGGACTTGTGCTTCCTTACTTTGTTCCCACCTGCACTGACAGACGCTGGACTTTAAAAATGTAGAAAGCTGAGAAGGGACAGTAGAAGGCAGAGAAATCTTCTTGTTTTGACGCTTTAAAATGTTTTTCTCTCGGTGAGGTTTTCTACTGTCCCTGTGGATTTCTACTTCTCAGTCTACAGAGGTCAGTGCAGCACAGCTTTTCCTGCTCATCAGAGTTGATCTGGAGTCTGAAGAGCAGACTAGGCTTTGCCCTTGACATTCCTCCTTGTCATTTTAAGACCATCAAACTGATCAGTGCAGGTGGAAGGAGGTCATTCCGAGCTCAGTGCAGAGGCTGAACTCTGTCTCCGCTTCACTACAGAGAGGCATGCCATCGATCCATGATCAGGTTCTGCTCATCAGCTGTTTTTTTTCTTGCTGGCAGACAGCACGTCTTTATTAATGCAGCTTGGAGGGGTCATGCTGCTGATGCTGCAGCCTCACAGCTACCTGCTGGTGACACAGCAAAATACAGGATCCCTGATGCGGAAGGGTCAGACCGCCAGTTTGCACAGGTCACGGCTCAGCTGCTCGCTCCAGACACTCCTTTGAGCCTAAACGTCCACAGCTGCCTCGGTCACAGGAAGCAAACAGGAAACTGTGGCTTTCACACTTTCATTCAGGCAAAGTCCAACATGGCTGACCTGATGCTCATCAGACTGCGTGATGGTTTGCAATGCAGTGCAGCTTTGGAGAAATGAAAAAAATAAAAGAAAAAAACCTATATTCAGGTTTTCTTTATGATCTGAATAAATCAGAAAAGTTTACTGAGATTTTTTGTCCACGCATGTGTGGAGCAGCTGCTGGATGAGTGAGAGCCAGCTCTCTGTAGGTGTTCCTCCTGCAGTCATGCATATTCATCAGCATCTGCTGATGCAAACCTTTGGTCATTTCTTTATGGTCAGAGAGTGTAAATGCAGATAATTCCATCTTTCTGTGCTTGTGCACCAGTACTCAATATTTGAAACTTAACCATAATATGTAGCCTTCTGTTTGTAGACAGGTCTGTCTGAGTACTTCTGTGCATGTTAGTGTGTCTCTGTGTTAGCGTGTGCGTGGTTTGTTCCTGACCCACGAGGACTGTGTCCATAAACTGAACTCAGGTTTCCCTGAGCCATATCCTCATCCTAAGAGTTTGCTGTTTGATTTGGGTCTCAGGTTTTTGATTGGTGCTTCCTCTCAAATTCACCTTGTGATTTGGAATAAAATATGCTTGAAGTCACTTGTATCATTTTTACATTTTGCAAATGTTTAAAGTGTTTTTTACCAATTTTTTCCTGTATAACCATTATTAAACTCAAATAAAGCTCAAGTAGCTGCTGGAGAACGTGTTGCAGAGCAAACAGTTGATAGAGACTGGCTGCCATTTTGGGTATGTGGTACTGGACCACCATAGTTTATGTTGATGTCCAACCATAGGAGTTGGTTGTGCTGAAAGGATCTTTTGATTTGGTTTAATCATGTGGTCTCCAGGACCACTTTGGCAAAGACATACCACTTCCCATTTCCCTCGTGGCCTGTAAAAATTCAGCAGGAGTTGATGTTTCAGTCGGTGCAAGTAACCCGACCATTGGCTGTTATGTGGCACATAGAGTACTTGCGTTTGGTAGTTATACAGCACCATTACGTATTTCATCATTTGCCATGGGGGTAGATGAAGAAGACCTTCTTCTCATTAAGGCCCATCTTCAAAGAGAAGTTATTTTTGGATGGATGCTCATCTTTCACAGAACTTGAGAAGGTTGTAAAGCATCAGCTGTCTACATGCTGCTCCGGCGCTCAGGAGTATCTACAGTGTATGCAGAGGCATGTGCTGTCATTTAAACAACCATGTGTTTGCTTCATTTTTATTTTTTTAAAATGGGAACATCAAATATGATTAGTTTTACTGCAGTAGTTTAGAAATTGATAAATAAATAAAGTAGTCCTTTCTTTGATTTTTATTGTTAGCTTTAATTTGAAAAACCAGTGTTCCGCAGGTATTTCTGTATTTTAGTTTTTTTCCTTCAATGTTGAGTTTCACACGGGGGCGCAGAAGAACTTTCACGCGCGCACAGTCCTCCACGAGGGGGCGGAAATAGTTTTAGGAGATATAAGAATACTTTCACAGGTGAGCAGGAGAGGTGACAGGAGCGTAAGAATACTCCCACAAGCGAGGAGCAGTAGAGGAGCGGGCGTGGAGACTGTCCGGCGCCCGTGGAACACTCCTTTCTACGTGGAGTTTGATATATGCGTGTGGGAGATTTTTGGCGAAAATTTAACGGCACGTTTGCATGTTTGTGTTAGTTTGTGATGTGTGTGTTTCCAATGGCAGTGGTCCCCAACAATATTTTGAATATTTTGGACATTTCTAAGCTTCTGGGTTCTAAAAATCTACTTTCAAGATAAAATGCTACCACAAGACATTTTGTCTAAAAAAGTCTGTAGGTATTTTTTTATACAGATAATAAAGATTCACTGAAATAAAGTTGTTGATTTGTAGAAGTTGTTACTGACTTGAAAAAATACCATAAAGGAAACATCACATGATTTTTGTCCCATAGAATGACATTTTATTCTGACTGATTATCTTTCAGGACCAACAGATTGATCATGTTTCGTCTTTACATAAGTGGGAATTTTTTTCAACACAAAAGAACATTTTCTGTGCTAAAGTTTCTGAACGGATATCTACCTAATTCAGCCTTTGTCGAGGACAACTCACTGTTTTGTCTGTAAACAGCAACTTTATTGTTCTTTGATGTTGAAGATTCTTTTTCGGTTTCCTCACTGGCTCTTTTCTCCCAAAAGAAAATCCCAAATACATGTTATTGTTTGGGTTTTGTTAGTCTTGTAGCTTTGGGCTACTAACTTATCCATTCCGGTAGCCGTGCAGGTAGCCGTTTTAACTGACTATGATGGATGCTGTGAACAGATTCCGGCAGCGGTCCACAATAAAACGACCTTCAAAATCAGATAAAACACTACAGAAAAATGAAGTTGGTGCATGTATTTTTTTTCTGTCTGCAGCCCGGTACCAAGTGACCCATGGACCGGTACCAGTCCGTGGCCTGAGGGTTGGGTACCACTGGGCTCACGACAAAGACGATACTATCAGATAGAGAATGAAAGTGTAAATGAAAGTGTACCAACCATTGACATGAATATCAATGGATTTAGCAACCTCTCCCTTCTGTGTTCCAAACAGGAAGTACCTGTTGGTTGCAAAAAGGCCAAAGTCCCTTAGACTTCCATTGAGAAATAGACAGTTTATTTTATTTGTCAGAATAATCATTCTTGCTCTATTGCATTCTTCTTAGCACATTCTTTTGAAAAAAGAAGGATTAGCTTGAGCTTTGAAGCAGGGTTTCTATGAGGGGTTTAATAGTTAAACTTTCATCGAGGTATTTATATTATGTTACAAAGTCATAGGGTGACCCCTGTGTGGTGGTGAAGACGGGAAGAGGAGAGCGTATCTTCTTGTCGAAAATAACATTTTCATTGTCTTACTTGCAGTTAGGGCTGGGCGATATGGGATTTTTCATATCACGATATAGCTTTTTACATATTGCGCGATATCGATATTGATCACGATATAAATCAAATATAAACTATATTTGAACACTTTGTGGCTCAAAAATTAAATATAAACTCATCAGCAGGTTGTTAAATATTTATTTCTTATCACACTAAGCATAACAGATCCACTGGAAATTATGCAACTAGTTTTTTAATAACCAAGAATATATAGGCAAGGCAAGTTTATTTGTATAGCACATTTCATGTACAGAGACAATTCAAAGTGCTTTACATAAAACATTAAAAGAAACAATCAAAAGAAATAGTAAAAATGTCATTCATTATTCAAATCATTAAAATAAAATTAAAAGAAAGTAAAAAGATTTTAATTTAAAACAAGCATAGATAAAAAGTGCGGATGTAAACTTTTGAATACATATTAATCAAATGCAACTGAGAACAGGTGAGTCTTTAACCTGGATTTAAATCCACTGAGTGTTTCATCTGATCTAAGGTTTTCTGGAAGTCTGTTCCAGATCTGTAGAGCATAGAAGCTGAATGCAGCTTCTCCATGTTTAGTTCTGACTCTAGGAACTGATAAAAGACCGGATCCTGATGATCGGAGAGGTCTGGCTGGTACATACTGGGTCAGGAGGTCAGTCATGTATTTTGGTGCTAAACCATTCAAAGCTTTATAAACCAGTAACAGAACTTTAAAGTCTATCCTCTGAGAGACAGGTAACCAGTGTAAAGACCTCAGAACTGGACTGATGTGGTCTACTTTCTTGGTCCTTGTGAGAACCCGAGCAGCAGAGTTCTGGATCAGCTGCAGTTTCCTGATGGATTTTTTTGGTAGTCCTGTAAAAACACTGTTACAGTAATCAAGTCGACTAAAGATGAAAGCATGCGCTAGTTTCTCCAGGTCCTGCTTAGACATCAAATCTTTAATCCTTGAGGTATTTTTGAGATGATAATAGGCGGATTTAGTGACTGCCTTAATGTTTATCAAAATTTAAGTCTGAGTCTATCACTACACTCAAGTTTCTGGCCTGAGTTGGTAGATTTTTAGTTGAATAGATTGAAGCTCTGTAGTGACGTCCAACCTTTTTTCTTTAGCCCCAAAGACAATAACCTCAGTTTTGTTTTTGTTTAATTGAAGTAAGTTATATAAGTTAAGTATATAAGTATATAAGTTAAGTATATATATAAATGAACTAAGCTGAAAATTAAAGCAAAAGCTTTCAAGTTTCAAAAGTTTATGAAATAGACAACTAAACTGTTTCTTCAGTTAGTAGGGGTGTAACGGATCACAAAACACACGGCTCGGATCGTGTCACGGCTTTAAGATCACGGTTCAGATAATTTTTTGGATCAGTAACAAGTAAAAAAAACAACAAGAAAAAAGAAGATAAAAGTCTAAAATTACTTTTTTGAAAAGTTAAAAATAAATGTTTGAAAACAAAAAGTACTTAAAAGCATTAACTCACACATTTTGAACATTGAACATAAACAAAATATGTATTTTCTGATTACATGTACATGTCTGGAGAGAGAAAGGAATGCTTCATATGCTATCCCACCAAATTAAACTGCAATTTTGAAATTAAACTTTCATTATTTTTGGTATTAATTGTTGTATTGAAACTAACTGTGGCAACATTTAAATATGTCAAATAAGTATTATTAACCATAGTACATGTCCAGGTGACGCACTGCCATACCCGCGTTTTTTCTGGTTAATTTTGACCCTAACGGCTTGCCATAGCTCTACCTGTCGGCTCTTGCCAGCTGGGTGCAGGAGTGCGACAGCGGCCGCTCCTCACTGGAAGGTCTCCTGAACTCCGACACGGAGATGTGTACCGATGTTTTTATTCAGCTCTTCAAAATAAATCAATCTCTCGGTATCCCTGTTCTCCACGAAGAGTTCCAGAAAAGTTTTTGACGGAAGCTTCTCCCACACTCAGCGGGGCGTCAGAGCAACAGACTTTCTGATGACCGAAAGCATCAAATCTGACGCTTTTTAAAACTAATACAGTGTACAATAAATTAATTGGACGCCAAATGCATTCGGCGTGGACAGAGAATTGATTGTAATAAAGTGCGCGGGGCGCGAGGTACGCAGCAGCAGCGGGGGTTGCTGGTAGAAGTCGGCTTGTTCGCGTTTGTTTACCTTTCATGCAGACGAAGGACGTCGAGTGGAGTCCAAAAAATGACCCAAATGAGAGCTAATAAACACAATAATTAGATACAAACACTTACTCGCCCTGTGGAGACTAACTCTCTAACTTTTACTCGTCAAATAGGAGAAACTGTTTGCTAGCAAGTGTTATTTGCGGACCCTTCAAAATAAAAGTCTATCGCGATAGACTCATTCTTCTATTGAAAAAATGTTCTATCGCAATATCAATAATTATCGTTTTATCGCCCAGCCCTACTTGCAGTCAGTAGTAATTTAATCAAAAACAATCGAGATTGTCTAAAGGTGACTGAACGTGTTCAAATAAAGCCCAACTGATTTTGCACACCAACACACTGCTAAATCATCAGCAAAAAATCCCCAAATTCAGCTGAAGAGGCTGGCTGTTCACAGAGTGCTGCATCCAAGCAGATCAGCAGAAAGTCTAATGGAAGGACAAACTGGGTCAGGAGAAGATGAACCAGGAAAAGAGACAGCTGTTGACTTCAGCAAATTATCAAAAGGACAAGATTCAAGAGGATTGAACATCCGGTAAGAGTGGAATGAGATGGAGGAACAGCTTTGAAAACCTCTACATTCAGTCATATTCTAGAGATGGACTCCAACTGTCAAATCATACTAGCGAACTAGCGAACTCCTCTGTCACAAGCTGGCGAGCTCAACTGTAGCATGCAAGCGAGATCTGCTGTAGCGAGATAGTAAGCTTCACTGTAGCATACTAGCGAACTCCTGTCAAAAGCTGGCGAGCTCCACTGTAGCATGCAAGCGAGATCTGCTGTAGCGAGCTAGCCAGCTCCTCTGTGGGATGCTTGAAAGCTCCACTGTAGCAAGCTAATAAGCCCCACTATAGCATACTAGCAAGCTCCACTGTAGTGAGCTAGTAAGCTCCTCTTTATCGAGGTAGTGAGTGCCACTATAGGATGCAAAACTAGCTTATCTACAGGGAGCTAGTGAGGTCTGATTAAACAAGCTAGCAAGCTCTGCCGTATTGAGCTAGCGACCTCCTCTGTAGCAATCTACTGAGCTCTACTGTCCATCAGTCAGCTGGATAGCATAGCGAGCTAACCCACAGAGTGCCCATCAAACTCCTCCCTGCTACAGGACATGCATCCATATCAGTGCACAGCAAGTGATAAAGGGGCTCAGAAGGTTAAAGGTCAGACAGGTG
Source organism: Oryzias javanicus (assembly GCA_003999625.1). Lineage (NCBI taxonomy): Eukaryota > Metazoa > Chordata > Actinopteri > Beloniformes > Adrianichthyidae > Oryzias > Oryzias javanicus. The sequence continues at coordinate 411,400 of CM012451.1, read as the reverse complement.
ACTGGTCCTGAGGGAGTGCCCTCCTGGCTATGAAAAGTTGATGGGGAGGAGCCAGGTGACCCCCTTCAGTATGCATTTCACATGAGTCTGCGTTTAGGAAGAGTTCATGCTCTCAGTAAGACATCTGCATTATTATCATTCCCAAATGTGATCAGTCCAAAGAACATTATGACTTTCAACTGGTCGCTGCCACCTCACACCTTATGAAATCAATGAAGAGACCTGTCCAAGGCCTTTGCTGTTGTTTTTGTGATTTAACTCGTGTACTTTTTAGAACATAAGAGTTGTCGTTATCTTGTGATAGAATAGGATTTTAGTCCTGACCCATAAAAATCAGAACTGCAATGTCTGCATCAAATATGTGGAACCCTAAAGCTATCCAATTAAAGTTTCTCCTCATTGTGATTATCACAGCAGCTTTCATCCTTCATCTAGCACTAGACCCTCTATGTTAAACTCATGATGCACTTTTTCTGAGTCCTCCCGCTCCTTGGTCAGTTCTGCTGCTCTATCACGTAATCGTAATCCTTCATGAAATTATTTTAAGACAGAAAACAATTATTTGAATTGATGTAAAACATCATCAGCTAAAATACATTAATTAAGTCTGGAATGTTTGACAATTCTTAAATCCTATTTGTGAATCTTCTTTACTGCTTCATTGTATAAAACAGGGGTGGGCAAACTTTTTGATTTGTGGGCCACAAAGGGTTCTAAAATTTGGCATAAGGGCCGGACAAGGAGCAGATGGAAGGAGAGATTTGGTAATGAACCTCATAAACTAAAAAGAAAATATGGAATTTACAGAAAAACATGCTTTAATTTGGATTAAAATTCACATATATTCATTTAAAAACAGAAAATTGGGGAATTTTAATTTCTAAAGTTTGATTTTTGTTCTCTTTTTGGGTTGATGTTCTTCAGAGGAAAATGCGAACTCAAAGAAATCAGAAAAATCACCATCTGACTCAGGAAAAAAACACACACAAACGTCAGAGAAACAACACCGTTCAGGAGAAGAAACCGGAAATACAATGAAAATAAGACAATAATTTAGGATTTTTGATTCAATGTATTTTAATTTGGAGGGCCAGATTAAGTATCTTAAGGGCCACATGTGGCCCCCGGGCCGTAGTTTGCCCACCCCTGGTATAAAAAGAACAAATTATGTCATTTTCTTTACATTTGGAGGACGCTTTTGTGTCTTTGAACTGTAGCTCTCCTGCAAATGCGTCTTGGTCGCACATTTCAAAATTCTACCAGGTGGTGACATAAATGCAAGTTTTTAAGCAAATTCAGGGTTTGGGGCTTCAAGAAAAGCCTAAGATTTTGCAGCGACCGTACCCCCAGCACTTATATGGACGGCCACCGTCTGGAGACATCTGTGACCGCCCTGCTGTCACTCAAATTTGTAATGGCGTCTCCCGGACGCCTCACGGCTGCCTGACTGCCGCCATCTACAACTATTTTCATTCAGGCGGGTGCATGAAATCTTGAGGATTCTGCTGATGCCCCCCCATCGCAGAAGCAGGCAGTTTCCGTTGATTCATGGTGGCTGAAGGCGAGTGACCTGCTTTGTTCTTCTGGTCAAACGCCGCCTCTGATAAGAGCTGGGTGTTAGACTGCACCAGCATAGGATTTATTTGCAAAGTTGGAAGAAAACATCTATTTTGTCATTTTTCTTTGTTGAAACTGAACTTTAAAGTTTATTGTTTTTTTAAATAAGGTCAAGGCAAAATAAAATAAAACCATTTAAACAAACAAAACAAGAGGTTTATAAATTTACGTGAATATTTAAATTTGAACCTTTACATAAATCTATATGACTCCAAAAGTATTCATTTTCAAAAGTGTAAGTAAACCAATAATCTATCTCTTCCCATGCGCACTCTTCATGTGGTCTGTGAGCACGCTTCCTTTAAAGAAACATCTTTCAATTTGAGCCGTTTTCCCTGATTGCAGACAAGCAACTAAAGGCTTTCCATCTCTCTCCTCTCAACCATGAGATTACCAAAGCGGCTGCTGTGCACAAGAACAGCTACACACACACAGGGACACACACGTGCACGTCAGCACACTCGTGCACGTGAAGGGAGATTGAAGTGTTTCTAGGACACGCACAGACAGATTCAGGAACATTCCTTCAAATGTGTCATTTTTACACCACACGTGTGCCTGTGCACGTCTGCATGTGTAGATGTGTATTTGTGTGTGTGTGGGTGCATGTGCACTAATGCATGTATGTGTGTGTTTCTGTTTGTGTGTACATGTGTAACAGTACGTGTGTGTTCATGTACAAAGGAATGTGCTCATATGTGTTTGAGCAATGTATGCACTTGTGTGTGTGAAGGTGTGTGCGTGCAGTAAGTGTGGTTATGTGTGAGTGTGTGTTTGCATGTGCATGTTTGAACAAATTTGAGTGCACAAGTATGTTTGAGTGAGTACAAAAATGTACTTGCATGTGTGTGCTAACATGTGTTAGTGTCTCCTCTTATGTGAGGACCTTTGAATGTCTAGGTGTGTTTTTATGTGTGTGATTGCAGGTGTGTAGGGATGTGTATGTGTGTTTTTGTTGTAACGTTGGATGTGAGCTCTGGGAATAAGAGACTTTGCTGGAGCAAGTCCAGGCGAAGCTCTGTAAATATTGACCCACAGATATAGGGGCAGATATGAACTCTGAGGGCTTATGGATTGATAATTTAATGGTTTCACAGGGAGAAGCGATTGGAGAGGGAAGTTCAGAAAGACAGATGAGTTTGTAGGTTCCATTTTTACTGTTACTAGAACCACACTTAATAAAAAAATTAAAAGAAATTATATTTATATACAAACACAATTAATTGCAATGTTTACCAGGAAGATTTTAGATGACAAAAAACGTCCAGAGAATAATAATTTTTACATTATTTTAATAGTCTGAAATGTTTACATTTATCAAGTGTTAACTTAGAAGTGTAATGTGTGAACACAAAGCACATCAACAGTAAGATAAGTAGAACTCTAAAGACTTTAATGTCTGCAGTATTACGCCAAGAATACAGAGATGCTGGCATAAGCAACAAACATTCTGTTTCTGCACTTTAAATGGACCTAGACCACGGTTCAGGTGAAAACTCGATTCTGATTGGATTGAGTCTGGATGCTCAATAAACGTCCGTAATGCACACTTTAAATACAAAAAAGAAGTTATAGAAATATAGAACACAGGCCCAGCTCTCCGGGGGTGGGGCTCCTGGGCTGAGGGAACTTAGGCCCAACGCTGGGGGGCGCGGGGGACGGCGGTCCACCATCGGAGGCCTGTCTGCCAACTTACCCCAATCTAACCACTTCCTCATACAAACCTTCATAAAGGTAAAGGGGAGGGGGGTTGTATTGCAGTGCGCTGCGGGGGGTGGACTACTTACCAGTGGCCCCCCTCCTGTGGCCACTGCATGGATTCACCCCTCCCCCTGGTTTTATTTGCACCTTTGACATGTAGGACCCTTGGTGGGGGGTGCTTGGACATCACTGCCAGCCAGCAGTAGATGTCCTCTCAATGCCCTTCCCGCCAATTTTAACAGCACCATAGACATGTAGGGTCATTGGTGAGAAGGTGACGGGGCATCGCTGTGAACGATCAGGAGATGTCCTGTCAAGGCCCTACTCACCAATTTTAACTTTTTTAGTACACACACCTCTAACACCTCAAAATATACACAAACAAACACATATGCATCACACAAATAAGGTGAGACCTATGACCTTCTTCCGCGGTGGGGGTGGGCGGTTGTCTAGAGCATGGGGTGGGTCTCCTTTGGGGGGCCCTGGCTCGTACCTGGGGTGGGGCGGGGGGATGCTCGGTGCTGCTGGGCTGCTCCTCTGGGGTTGGGGGGGCTCCCTGGGGATGGGGCCTCGTGTTGGCCCTCCTGGCCGGTGGGGCCTGCACTCTGTGCTCCTGTGCCCTCCCACTCTCGGGCGTGGGGTCCTCTGCTGTGGTCCCACGTGCCCTGGTCTGGGTGTTGGCCGGGATTGCCCCGCGGGCGGATTCTCTCCACAGTTCCATGGCGGGTGTTTGGGGCTCTGGGCTGCTGCTGCCCAGGCGGCGGGTCAGAATGTGGGGATGGCCGGGCGCTCTCCACTTTTGTACCTTCCATTATCATCCACATGAGCACATCATAAACACTCACCTGAGCACAGGTGTTAGCTCACCTTTGCACTGATAGCATGTATGACAGAATGAAAGGCTTTATATCGGTTTGTATGATTAGGTGAGTGAGCTGCAGTTGTATTGTGTACATTTTGACTAGTTTAAATGTGGAGAGTATCTTGGCCAACAGGTATTTGTGTAACTATTAAGTGTGTGTGTAGACAGGCCCCGCCCATTCCAGTTTGCTATTTAGACCCGGTTGTTTAACGATGTTGCTTCCCTCTGTTGCCATCTTCTTTTTCTCTTTTACAACCCCCCCAACCTCCCTCTTCTTATTTTCCCTTTTCCATCCGATCTAAAAAAAAAAAAAAAAAAAAAAAAAGATACAAACTGATCAATATAAAGTTTAGCATGAAATACAACAGGGGTTTATACTCAATAAACCTCTGTTGTGACAGTAAAATCTGTCCAACACTAGAGGCTCTCAGCCCGTATCTGTTTGGTCAGCTGTTGGACAGGACAAGTTGATAAAAAAAAAAAAGAGAGTATTAAGTCCTGACTGAGACTAACCAGCAGTCCAAAAATGGTGGCTCAGACAGTTTACAACAGGGATAAATAGTTTTATCCAGACCATGACAAACTCTTCAATCAGATTAAACCAAATAACAAACTAACTAAAATAAAAGAAAAAAAAAGAGAAAAAGATAAATTGAAGTCTTTCTAAACATTTATGAACTTCAGTGATATTAACATCTATTTTATTTATAGCATCTAATTTATTTATAAAGCACAATTCCTACTCAAGGCAATTCAAAGTGCTGTACAAAAATATAAAAAAACACAGGTAAAACCATTAAAGTCTTCAGAAATTTAAAATATTAAAAACATACACATAAAATAGGCACCATTTTAAAACACATAGCTAAATAAAAAAGTTTTCAACTTAGATTTGAACATTTTCCGACTTGTGGCCTGTCTCACATTTTCAGAGAGATCAGGCAGAGAGTACACAACAAAAAAAAAAAAACAAAAACAAAAAAAAAAGTAAAGACTCTGCTCTTTTGACTTCCTACCAGGCAGAAATCTTAGAATCGACGCTTTCGAGCATGACCCATCACTAGTCAGGTTTGGGAGTGGAAACACATCCAGCTTTGAAAGTGTGGGGAGATTGCATTTTTAATCAAACTTAGACAAACTGAAACTATCTAATGGTATGTTAAGATTATGTTTTTTTGAATATAAAGATGAATGAGTTTCTACATGAAGTATTCACTTAAAATAAATTCCTCCAATTTTAAAGATTACAAAAACCTGCCCTTTGATACTTGACATTTTTACAAATGACTGAGATGATCTTTATCAGAACTGAAAGGTTTTTTTTTATGATCCACCTTTTGTGTACTAAACCGTGGCTCTTAATCAAATGTTTGGCAGGAAGCAAAGCGCGGCGCCTTTGTTTTCTTTCTGACTGTCGACGCGTCGACTGTCACAGCATGAGCTCTTCAGGTGTATGACTGACCCAGTAGACCTGTACAATGAAGCAGCATGAGCAACAGCAGGACCTTCCACCCAAACAAAGAAGCCAGCACCAACACAACACCGCACTTCCTGCTCCAACCTCAAAAACTCCACCAAAAAATCAAACATCCATCGACAGCAGCTTTTCCCTGAGAGCGCCTGCACCGGCTGCAGCTCCGCGCTCAGAGGAGGAGGAGGATGGAGTCATCAAGCAGAGGAAGTTCTCCAAGATTAAAGCCGGAGAAAACCTTTTAAGACTAAATGTTCCCTTTTATTTCACACTTCATAGCTCTATCGACATCAGGTAGTTGAAATGAATTTTAATAAAAGAAATAAACACGCTTCAAATGCTCTGTCTCCACTTACACAAACAGTCTCCTCCAAACGGATCTCAGCTGTCTGTCTGTAGGAGTCTGGAGGCAGCATTCAGCCAAAAAAGAATTTGTAACAAACTGTTGAAATCCTGAGTCAGGTACGTAGTAACTTTACAACATGACTCCTGCTAACAATCGTAATACTACATGCTTATAAAGATATGGTGGGCAAAAACAAATCTAAATTAGGCTTGTTGGCATCTTTGTTGGTATTACAGAACAATCTCAAAGTCATGATGGAGCCTTAGAATCTAAAGTGGTATTTATAATTTGATGAGCTGAACTTGTGTTTGAACATCCCAACTTGAACTGAATTAATTAACTGAGTGATTGTTGAAATTCTCTTCTGAAGTTTCAGCAAACGGACAATGAACTGTACAAATGGGAAATAAATACCTTCTTTCTGTGATGGAAACGTCTTTTGCAGAGTTTGCATATTCCTGGTTCGTTAAAGACTTGAAAGGCAAATCCTTCCTGATCTTGCTCAGATCTTTATTTCTGATCATGAGGAAAAAGAAGAGTGTGCCGGTCAAGAGCAGTGTTGGTGTTCGAATCCATGATCTACCAGTTTTTATTTCAAACTGCTCTTTGAAGTCTGTAAATCTTTGAAATGAGCTCATTTTACTTGAGCTGTACCAGCCTGCAGTCAGCTTGAATCAGCGCAATGGGGTTCATGTAGTGTTGTTCTCGGTATTTAGCGCAGATTTGATATTATTTAAGTGATTTAATTACTGTGTTAAGAGCAATCCTTTGAGTCTGAATTGAGTCTTTCAGCTGCAGTTTTAACGATTCTCCTCTTGCCCCCCCCCCCAACCCTCCCCAAACCGGTCAACAGGCTTCTGTGTCGTCTCACATCAGCAGCTTCTGCTCTAATGAGCTGCTGCTGTGATTGTCAGCCAGAGTGGAAGCTGAAGAGCTGCTTTAAGTTCAAGCTGAGTGGTCGATTCCAAGCGAGCCGACACTAACGCTACAACAAAATCTGAAATGTTTGGACTAGAACTTGAATTTTAATGGTTTAAACTTGGAAGGGCTGTAATATGATGAATCAGCCTTGCAGTTCGGAAACCAACACAACCTTTATACTGCTGTGGCTGTAACCAATAATTTTTTTCATTTTCCAGGTATTTTCTCTGATTTTCCAGACATCAGCAGAAGCAGTCAGTTGTCACTAAGCCCAAGAAGAAACTTTACTGAGTTCAAGCTCTTTCTTTAAGGAAAAATAGCTGGAATGCATTTATTAAATTCATGTTTTTTAGACAATTTATGAAAAATATTTGAATAAAACGGATGAATAGAGAAAGAATGAAACAAAGCAGCAGAGAAGCAGCTTAAATGGGCTATAACATGCTTTTCTTTAGTCTTTCAGAGAAAACTACTGTATATCCGTAGATATGATTATTATATTACCTCTGTTACACTGAAAGCTAATTATTTATCAAATATGAGATACTCTTTTTATAACTGGAAGTAAAACGACTCGACTCTGAGGCTCCGCCTTTTGTTCCTTGAGAGTGTCGCCCATTTCATCAACCTATAGAGCCGTCCTCATCAGCGTGTCACCCAAAAAAAACATACATTTTTTAAAACATTGATATAGATATAGTGCAGTCTGGGTGTTCTCCACCAAAATTTGGCACAGACAGAATGGTGAGGGTTAATGGGTCTATTTTGTGGTCAGATTTAGTCAAAAAATGTAGACAACACCAGATGAACGTTTCAGGATTTAATGAAATGTTGAGAATGTTGTTCTGATTAGCTCTGGATGTAAAAGTTTCTTTTCTCTTTGAAGCATCATTAATCTCCGAATCAAAAATCCTTTCTGCTTTAATGTGAATAAAAGGATAATAACACGCACATCTTTCCACCTTTGCTTTTAACAATCCACGTTTAAACCAATTCTCTCAAATTGCAGCACACATTTTCCACCAGGAAATAGTCCGCTCCCTTTCTCCACCAGGAAATAGTCTGCTCCCGTTCTCCTGCCATCTTCCCAATATCCCCGTCTGCTTGCATTCTGGCATACGTTCAGGATCCATCCCAACATGTCGTGTGGATTCCTCACCAGAATGTTCTTTTGTGAATGCCACAGCAGGTGTCTGAACTGTTTGAATAGCTAAAACAAATTAGCGTTTCTTAGCCATCGCTGAACTGGATCACCACACGACTCGGTTTTGAACCGGGGTGGGGGCTCGTAAGGCTAGCTGATCAACGGCAGCTTTGCAGAGAAAGTGTTTGTTAGCCTGGAGGCGGAGCAGATTCTTCCTGGAGGGGGTAGTTCTTACCTTATGTAAGCACGTGAGAACCTGCTCATTTTTGTGGGTATGGGAGGGGCAGCGCATGTTTTTAGAAGATTACTTTTAATAATACAGATAATTCATCTTACTGAGGAACCTGATTGGCCAATTTATAACTTGTGATGAAGAAAAAATATTTTGAAAAAACAGGATTAGCAAGATGTTACTAGAGTTTGTACCCCAGATGAATGACTCTTTAAGAGAACTGGACTGAGCGAGTGTGACGTCACCCACAGAAGATGACTTGCTTCCGGTTCCATTGATATGAAGTCAATTCAGTCACCATTCTTTTGCGATACAGCCATCCCCATGTTTGAACCAGGAATCGTCAGTATAAGCAGTGATTAGTCCGAGTCAGTCATTTTAATGGCAACCCATCTCTCCAATCAGGAGTGAGCATGTTAGAAGACCACACCTCTTCCACTAAAATACAGTTCCCTGTCTCTTTGTCTCCCTCTCTTTGCCCTGCTGCTGTTTTCCTGTGTTGTCTTCTCAGGTGTTCAGGACGATGGCAGGGCATTCTGACACACCTGCAACTTAAGACCGGCTCTTACATCATCACCCGGCCCGTCTGTCAGCTTATCTCCAGAGCTCGTCTCTGAGCTTTGTCAAACTCTGGCCTGTGCTTAGCCTTTGATTCCTTGTTTTTTTTTTTTTTTTCCTCTGCTCTACAGTCAAACACTGCACTCTGGAACAACCACATGACTGCACTAATCCATCCTCCAGAAAACCACCAGTCTGCTCTGAGCCCGCAGCCTGGAACATCATCTATCAACTTACATCTCAGCATCAATATACAATGATATATTGTCACCACATCCACTGTTCTCCTCTGTTCATGACAAAAGAGACTCAGGTCTTGCATCATCTTTGAACATTCAATGCCAGATTCCATACTTTTGTTGAGGTATGTGATTGGTCAGTTTGTAACTCGAATAACATGGAATAAAAAAAAACATGAAACAAACTGGACTGGTTTTAGATTATATTCTGTCAATGCTTCCATTCACATCATCTTGACGACCCATGCTGTCTACCAAGCATCTTTCCTGCCTCTGTTTGGCTCCAGTGCCAAGTGCTGTTTAGGACTAAAACTTAAACGATCTTCCTACTTGTGGATCACAGTATGATCCTCAGCTTCATATTCTACAAGCTTCCCTCCACTGCCAGCTTCAGGAAGTTAAAGATCCAACTTCTGCCGTCTAAGTTCAAGGAGTTCGCCCCGTCCATAGTTGTTTAGGGATGTCTGTTTCTTAAACCCTCAGTCCCTAACATTTTCTTGAAATGTTTTACTACTCATCCAAGTGGCTTCATCGATCTGTTTGGAGTGAACATCAATGATCTGAGTGTAATAAAAGTGGAATTGACAAAGTACTTTGTAATAATTCTAACAGGAGTCGTGGATATTTGACCTTTAATTCCCTATACTTCTAAAGTTATACAAACTGTTTTATGTAAACATTCTTGTGGAGATCCCATAGCTGTAAATTTCCTGTTTTGGCAGATCTCAGTGACTCAATCAGCGGGTAGAATACAAGTCCAAAGCGAGTGTTTTTGTCCAGAACTTTCATCTTTTTCATTAATGCGCTGGAGCCGCAGGTTTGCAGAGCTCATCAGGCTACTTTGGGGCGAAGGTGGAAAACACTCTGGATAGATCGCTCGATATGACGGCAGACAGAGAGCCACAGCGGGGGGCAGAGGCTGCTGGCTCGGGCCTCATCGAGACATTAAAGAAAAAGGAAATGGGCCTTCTAATTTTATTTTTCCTCCTCATGGTAATACTAGACAGAGAGCCTTCAAGCTTCAGAAACACAGAAACACAGTGGAAGCGGCTGTCATACAGACACACCCCCTGTACTGGGAAAATACTAATCATATAAACCCAAATATGAAGACATGATTACCGATGTTTTTGTTGAACTCTTTTCAATAAATAAACCTGATTTATTCCTCTACTTCATTTGTGTCTTCATACATTCTAATTGAGATATCCACAGACACCGTTCCTTATTGCATCATCCTAAATGCAGGAGCTGGTACCCCCTGCCACATGCTGCCACGGCATCAAGCTCAGGAACACATTTTTTTGACAGGCAATGAGCAGCGAATTGTTCACACGATGAAAGAGGGGCAGGGCAGGCAAATTTGTCGCCCAAATCGCAACAAATGCACGTTTAGTCACCACTCTTGTGGCAGTACTGTACTACGGTGGCCGTGGTGCAGCAGTAGGGTGGTCAACTCCTGATCTGAAGATTGTGGGTTTGATACGTGCCTTGCTATGTGGGATTTAACCTTTACAGTCTTCTGGTGATAAAGTTAAATTAATATCTATTTTTCTATACCTTAATCTCAAATAACAACCATCCATTTTCTTCCACTCATCCAGGACTGGGTTGGGGTGGCAGCAGTCTAAGCAGCACAGTTTCCCAGACTTCCCAGACTCCAAGCCCCTTCTTCTGGAGAGAGTCCTAGACCTTCCCTTTGTCTTCCTCTGGATCTCCACTCAGTGAGAAATGTCTGGAAAATCTTCCCAGGAAGGAATCCAGGACCAGATACTTCAGCCACTTCAACACCTCTACTCGTTTTTTTGGTCATCATTTAGAGTTTGTGATCATAGATGAGTATTGGAAATAATATTGACTGGTAAATTAAGAACTTCCCTTTCTGATCAGCTCTCTGTTCACCTCAACAGACTAGCACAGCGATCACAGCAATTGACCTCCCACACTCCTGAACAAAACCCCCAAACAATTAAACTCCATCTAGGGGTGGAGCAATCCACTCACCCGGAGAGGACAAACTAGCTCTAGAATTGGTGGAGCTGATCCTCATCCTAGCTGCTTCATACTCAGCTGTGAACCGCCCCACAGAACAAAAGGAGTTTTGGCTCAATGAAGGATTTGAAAAAGGCCTTAGTCTCCCAGTTCACTCCTATAACCTGTTATTTTGTTATTAAATGAATGTACAATGCTAAGATCTAAAAAGGCGAGACCAACTCCTTTACATCATTCTCCCTTACTTCCTTTTGTCTTTCTTTTTAGAACAACTATCTATATCCTCTGTGGTATTGATTAAACCCATTCAAGTCACACATTTGCTTGAAAGAAATTGATGGTGAAGATTAATATCAGCAGAAGCAATAGAAGACATGAAAACATGGAAAAAGGTCATTAGATGCAGTGACTCCAAACCGCTTTTTAAAAGTAAACCGAAATTCACATTTTGTGTCTGTAGTGTGGATGAAAAAAAATAATAATAACACATTAATTTTTTTAAGCACTTTTTTAGACACTCGAGGTCACCTTAAACAGGAAAGATCAGAAGCAATAAATATTTTCATTAAATAAATTATATATTTAAAAAAATGGCAATACAATTAAAAGACAAAGTGTTTAGGCTTTTGTGAATAGATGGATTTAAGCTTTACGGGGGAGAACGTTCTAAAGCTAGTTGCTCTTCCCTCCAGCTATACGTTTTCATTCTTCAAGACGGCTTTGCCTTCATGTTTGCTGTTGCATAGCTTTATCTTGATATGCAGAAGTCTTGTGAAAAGCAGAACTACAGAAAACACCCGAATCACACTTGAATGAAGAGTTTCAGCAGAAGTGTAATGAAATCAACATTGCTGATTCGTGGTTTGGTCGGTACAGGCAGCTGCCAAACTGCACTGATACTGTTGCCATGGGAAGAGCTCTGGTTTGGTACAGGAGACGCAGAAATCTGATGTGTTTCCACCACGGCTTCGTCTTATTTTTGAGCCAGATAGTCAGTCTGCAAACTGAAGCACATGCACGGAGCAGATAACTGCAGAACCAGCGGGTTTATTCCACACTCCATCGCTTCATGGACATCATTTTCTGTCCTTTTGTGTAGCAGAGCTGACAGGAGGAGACGGAAGAATATGTGCTGCGGGTGATTCTTGATATGCAGTTATTTCTCATTTACTGAAACCCTCTGCTCCTTTGAATGGGCAAACCCACAATGTTTCTATGGTAATTTAACCAAAGAACATTAAACCAAGACGGGTTTTTTTCTACATTGCCTTTTCTGTTTTATTTGCCTTTCAACGAACCCCTTGACAAACTTCTAGTTGTCACTGTTAGTTTGCTTCCACTGACAGAGCCGCCAGATCTGTTAGGTTTTAGTGAACTGGATCTGTTCTTTGCAGAGGAGGCTGTCACTGCTGGAGTTTATTCCTTTGCTTGTTGTTGTCACCTTTGATGAGTTTGCTGGAAAACAAAAAAATAGTGTTTTGAGGATGCATTCAGAGATTTAGGAAAAGAAAAGATGCCACAAAAATGACATCAGGTCCGTTCCACACTCACAAGTTAACACATAATCCTAATGACAGGAGCAGATTGCAGTTAGTCGAGCATGACTGCTGGCTGAAAAACATCCCTGTTTGTGCATAAATCACCCCATTAACAGCCTGAAAAATCTAAATATCCATCCATCTTGAGAACCTGATGAATCTTTCTTTTAGGGTCATGGGGCTGCTAGAGTCAACCCAGCTGCACGGGCGGAGGCAGAGTTCACTCTTAACACGTCGTCAGTCTGTGGCAGGGTCACAAACTTGCACACACACTCGTGCACACCCAGAGGTAATTTAGAGATACCAGTTAACCTTTGAAGGATAAATTTGGACTGTGGGAGGAGGAAGCTTGAGTGCCCAGAGAAAACCCACACATGCTTGGGAAGAAAACATGCAAACTCTATACAAAAGGGTTTGGTCTTGTGTGTTTACACACACACACACACACATGTATATAGATATGGATATTAGGGGTGTGCCAAAATATCGATATTGCGATATTTAGCAATGTATTGATTCTTGATAAGTATGTTAATCAACAATTCAAAAGTAATGGCTGATTTTGATTATTTAATTTTCAATGAATTTTAATTTATTGTTACTTTTGTGAATTTCAAGTGATTTCAGTGAGAATTGTGTGTTTTTTCCTTCTTTAACTGAGGGGTACCAACAATTTTGTCCACGTCTGTGTGTACAGAGAAATGGATCAGTTATTTTGGCTGAATATGTTTTCCCTGATTCATTCCCCCATTCTTTGTCTAATAGTTGACATGTTGCCTACCTATCATGAAAAGTGCAAGCTTCTCTCCTCTTCTTAAGTGGGGCAATTTGCATAATTGGTGGCTGACTGAAAACTTGTTTACCTCACTATGCAGCTTATCTGGTAGTGTGTTTCTGCCCAACATCAGTAACATCCCTGCTCTGCAAACATGTCTGTTTTTGTAAATCTTCACTGTTTTGCTGGTGAAGAATGTTCCGGCTATGATCACTTCCAGTACCCAAAAATACAGAAATTCTTTAAATGAGAATTCAGTCTGACCCTTTCAAACTCACAGTGACATCAGTATAACAGAAAAATGTTGCTCTGAAATGTTTTCTGTGGTTAACTTGTTTTGTAGTATTTTCCACATAATTTTACTAGAAAAAATGGTCTGGGCTTGTAGGTTAATGTGTGGGGTTTAAACTTCAATAGTTGTAATTTATTTTGCTCTCAACTTTTATTTAATCCAGTAAATGTTTTACCAGGTGAAATCCCTGTAAAAACGACGTTATTATTCAAACAAATCCTTAAACAGGAGAAGATTACAAGCTGTAGAAAGAAAGAAAGAAAGAAAGAAAGAAAGAAAGAAAGAAAGAAAGAAAGAAAGAAAGAAAGCACTTCATGGCTCATTTGGTGTTTCTCTCTGCTGGCTTACTCCTCATGAAGTGGAACGCCGGAGTGAGCGGGGAAGGAGGTAATCTGGGTTAAAGACATGGAGGACTCTAACACAACCAGGAATAATGCAACCGTGCAACAATTATCAACACTGCTTTGCTTTGTTGTCATGGAAACAATGGGACAATGTCAGTCAGGGTTCAAATAGTCGAACAGACGGCAATGACGGAGGAAATATATCAGGAGAGGAGGAGCACAGGAGGAGAGGAGACAGATGGAGACAAAGAAGAGAAACAAGCCAGAGAATTCAGGGAGAGAAGTTCAGAATGCCACCAGCGTGTCAGAGGAGGAATTAAGAGTTCAGAGTATTAGGCCATCCCCCTGGAGGGGTGCTGCAGTAAAACAGATCTGCATCAGTGTGTGGTTTATAGGAATATTGATTAACATGAGCGAGGATGTAAAACCTGCTGACGCAGCAGAAAGCTGATCTAGGTCTAAGTTTCAGGCAGTCGTGCATCATAGTTGCTCTGCAGAGCACTGTAATGGTAAATGGTGTATATTTTTATAACATTTTATTACCTTCCATGAAGCTCCAAGGTGCTTTACTGTCTCACATTCACACACTCTGCAGGCAAACAGTGACACCAACCTTTAACCACCAGGAGCAATGTGGAGTTCAGTGTCTGCCTATGGACACATGGCAGGAACCAAACCTGCAATCTTCTGATCAGAGGTTAACCGCTCTGCCTCTTCACCACAGCCGTAATGTCAAGTTCTACTGACATGGTAAAGCTAAGGAACTCTACAATTATCACCTCTTTGCCACTCAACAACAGGAGAGTCCTGCTGCAAGGTGGGGGCACAATAATACAAGTAGAGCTCAGTCTGATATGAAAAACAGCAAAGCAACATCTGGATGCAAAATTACAACATGGACAACTCTCATGTCAAGTCCTGAGGCGCTGGTGAGAATGGGGGTCAGTTGACCTAATGTCAGCATAAAGATATGACATCATGATGAAACTCTTGGGGGCAGGTGGACCAATGAGAGTGGTAATGAGGAGGTAAAGAAGACTAAAACCAAACATCCCAGAATGAATTCAGTGTCCTGTCCTCTTGGGGAGAATCCTCCAGATTTTTTTTTTTTTTTTTTGCCTTGTTCAGCAGTCTCTTTCTTTTTGAACTCTCTCATGGATTCATTTTTATCCAAAGGTCTTGCACTGATGGATGGATCATGAAGTTGGTCCAGAAAGGCCTGAACTACATTCTACTTTCTCTGCTTCTCTGAGGATTGTGGGGATTCTAAATGAGTAAAAACAACACTTTCTTTCCTTCAAGTCAGAGTTCACAAATCAGACCCTCCAGGATTTCTCCATGTTGCGATCGTAACTATAAGTGCAAATTCAAGCAAACCCAGCGATTTGTTGCGCACGCTGCAACTCTTTATTTTTACTACGACTCCACTGTAACTTTGACCAATCTACCGTGACAACAGTCATGGATAATGACGCGGCTTCATGATTTTTCCCTTCTGATTTCTTATCATTCTTTTTTGAATCATCTCTCTTTAGTCTTTTCTCCAACTTTTTTCTCTTCACCCATCCCAAATCTACAAAAAAATGAGATCCTTCAAAGATTTTCTTGTTACCGGGGCTTTCATCTCACTCTGGGGGCGTGTCTGGATGACAGCCACTTCTGCAGTTTGCCTCAGAGCGCACCTGTACCATTGACTTAACGTTGAGGCTGGCCGCCTCTGCCACGCAGATCACATTCAGTGTGAAAAAAACCCTCAGAGTACAAATAAAGAATGAATTTCAGTTGCTAAAAAATTATTGAAAATTAAGAAGTTCGTCTCTACTCAGGTTTTCTTTTAACACTCTTCATCACTTAGAAAAAAGCATTCAATATGCAAACATTGTCTCAGCTGAATATAAACCAGGATCTCTGTGACCAAAAGTCACTCTCAGATTTTCTCACCAATGATGTTTAGCTCAAGACTTGACTTGTGTGTTTATTTGTTCTGAAAAAGCTTCTAACATGATTTGTGCAATCAGAGCTGAGAGCCATAGCAAAGCTTGGCATCAGAGTGCCATAATGACACAGAGGAGATGGGAACATCTCTGGAAGTGGAAGTGAGGAGCAGAACAGAGAAGAAAATGGTGAAGATGGAATAAGAAAACAGGAAAAAGACGAGTGCAGATGTTGGGCTGACTCCTGCAGCATCAACACACTTCCAGACTCTCCACAGCCAGACAAATAGCTTTACACACACACACACACACACTGCAAACCAAATAAATAGCTTTATACTGAGCAACAGCCAAAGTGGGTCAGACATCAAAGTAGCCACTAGAAGAGCTGTTGGAGCTGTCGACACCCACAAACACATGCACGATTGCTACTTGAGCTGTCTGCACACACACACACACACACACGCACACCCACACACTTGCTCCTTGCAGACCTGCGCACCTCCTGCTTCTTGCAAACTGCAGTAAATGGCTGCATGATCAAATGTCAGAAATCAGGCGGTTTGGGGGCAGAGTTGTCTGTTCTCAACAGCAGGTCAACTGGTGGAAGCTCTCTCTGCAGTCTGTCTGCTGTGCTGTCTCTGCTGCCGAGTGCTATTGATGTTATGAGTTTTGTCCCTAAGTTGTTGCCGTAAGACACCCCAAATGGAACCAGTATATATATGCATTAGATAGAGAAGTAACGTGTGCAGCTGAACTTGGCCTTTCCGGTCTTTTATTTGAAGGTTGTCGTTTCCACAAAGGAGTACACAACAATGCTGGCGATGAGGGACCATCTCACAGTTGCTTCTCTGGTTTACTTAGATTCAAGCTAAATCAGAGCATGTGCTCGCTGCGATGCCAACGTTTCAGAGCAAACGTGCTCGCACAGTGGACACAGGCTGACCAACTCCAACTTTCATTGGATGACAGTCAGCAGCAACAGAGAAGGACACATTTTCCACCTTAGCTGAAGTCATGTGAAAGTAGAAAAAGAAAGACAAGAAGAAAAACAGCAATGGATTTATTACCACTTTGGAGGTTAAGCTCTCAAGAATATTGGATGATGTAGTAAAATGGAGAACAGAGGATCTCATACATCAAAAGATTTGAGTAATTTGTTCTGGGAAACAAGATCTGAGGAGATGTTCTGGTACCAACATTTTTTCTGTGTTATGGGGGAAAAACGTTTAATTTGCTGCGTAGTTTGGTGCAACTTGGAAGTTCTAAGAAGAAATGTTGCCGTGAAGAAATCACTAGACACCACAGCCATTCATCAGATTTTGATTTCATGAAAGAAATAAAGGTGATTCTGTTGTTAGTAAACAGAAACAGCTGTATCAACACTCTGAATTAGGATGTTCACAATCACAGTGATGCATCACGTGATCGGTTAGTTTGTGGTCTACGTGGTGAAGAAATTCAAAAATGACTGCCTGAATAACCTCACAGTTAAGAAAGGCACAGAGATCATCTCATCAAGGGAAGCGACTGCGAGAGCAGCCCAGCAGCTACGTGCATCAACACGAGTCTATACATTTACTCACAAATCATCAAAATAACCCAAACAGGGAAGGAGAGAAGTATTTGATCCCTGATGATTTTGTAGGTTTCCCACTTATTCAGAAATTGTCAGTCTGTCATTCTAAAAGTATGTTCATTTGAACAGTGAGAGATAGAAAATCACAAAGAAAAGTAAGAAATTAATTTTATAGAAGATACATTTATTTACATTTGATCTTAGTACTTTATGGTAAATCCCGTATTATCAGCACAGAGGTTTCTTGTAGTTTATGAGCAAGTTTCTGTACATGAATTTCTCTCCAGTCTTTTAAAATTATTTCTCTATATTTTCAGATCTGGTGGCTGTTGCTTGGTAACTCTTAGCTGCAGTATTCTCCATACGTTTTCTATAGAATTGAGCTTCAGAAACTGTCTGGACAACTTCATCTTCTTCTTCTGTCATCCTAGGTTACACTGGCTGGATGTATTGGATCATTTGATTGTTGGAAAACCCATCCACCACATTGACACGGTGAAGGAGCCCTGTGCAGACAAAAAAAAACACCCCCAAGCATAATGCTTCCACCTCCATGCTGGACAGTGGGGATGTTGTTCTTGGGGTCTAAGGCAGCATTTCTCTTCTTCCACGCATCACGGGTTGAGTTGATGCCAAAGCGCTCCATGTTGGTGTCATCTGACCACATCACCTTCTCCCAATCACACTCTCTAAATCAGGGCTCAGCATTGTTTATGACTTGAGTGATTGTACGTGCACGCACGCATGTGTGCGAGAGAGAGAGGAGGAGAGCGAAAGAAAAGGAGCGGGCGTTCGGGGAAAGTTGGAGTAAAGCAATGTGCTGTAAAACAAAAGTGAAAATAAATGGTGGATTCCAGCCTCCAACCAGACATTCATTCACACACTGGTGGCGGTTCAGTTGCTGAACACTGGCGCCAACCTCCCACCAGAGGCAATGTGGGGTTCAGTTTCTTTCCCAGGTACACTTTGACACATGGGTGGGCAAGGCGGGAATCAGACCTGCAATCTTCCAATCAGAGATTGACCGCCATACCATTGCACCACAGCCGCCCACTAATAAACATTACTGAACTGCTAACTTGTGCATTAAATGATGCTCTTCGTTGAATAATAATTAAATAATGCATAATTGTGCATTATCTAATGAGAAAGGTTTCCTTATAATAAAGCGTTACCAAAATATCTGTATGTGTTTCTGTTTGGAAATGCACTTTGCAGCTTGGAGATGAACAAGCCTGTAGCCTTCTGCAGCAGCTATTAAGTGTTTCTCCTGCAGTCTAACGCTGTGTTGACTCGATGCGTCTGCACTACATTTCTGTATTTAGAGCTTGAGAGAGCAGGCATCCCATAACACAAACCGGGGGTGATTTATTGCAGCAGACAGCCAGTGTTTTCATTGTCAAGAGGCTGGTAATGGGAGCCAATTGAAGAATGAAAGAAGCAGTGTTGAGTGTAGGAAGTGGAGTGAGGAGCGCTGCGGGAATGTGCTGTTCTTTTCTGTCACTCTTCAAACTGCCTGGCTTCCTCTGCACAGCTCAGCACACCTCCACAGGACCTGGACTCGGCCGAACCTCCCATTCAGCTGGCTGACAGCCCCCCCAACAGCTTTATGCAGATTAAAGGAGATGGATTGTTATGCAAAAAAGGGAATTTGGTGGGCTGCTGGTCTACTCCAGAAATGGAATTAAAAGTTCACTTTTGAACTGGTCTTGAGATTTTTGAGTTTTTAAAGATTTATTCCCAAACTGCAGATGTCTGTGTGGTCCCAGGATTCTCCCCCCTCTCATCTTTTGCATCTATTTCTTATTTAAAACCATTCTTACCTTAGGCAACACTTTTATGGGCTGCAAGGGGCCAAAGTCAGGCATGAAAGCACTTAAGCACAACTCAATGAATAAAACAGCTCAGGTGAGGTGTTCTAGTGTTTGTGAAGGGTAGAGTTTAGTGTAGCATCTTATTTCTTGAGTCATACAAAGCTGCATGCAGAAATCTGAAATGAATCAGAAATGATGCAAAAATGATTCCATTTGGCAACATCTGGTGGTAGCATGGTGTATTCAGAAAAGTACCCCGGGGGGCAATTGAGTTTTTCATCATTTTTAAAGTTCTGTGGTCCTGATTTTGGAGCCACTGGTGCTTTTTCTCCTCAAAATATTCTTTTAGAAAATTATAAAAAGGCAGTTATTATCTAAGTTTTGAAAATCAATGAGATGTGTGGCCTTTTCTGCACATGCAGGAAAACCAAGAGAATCAGCTGAGGAAGAGTGGAAGGACACCTGAGTCGCCTTTAGGCTCCACATTTTTATCCAAATTTGTCTTGATGCTTCGCTCTGGTTTTGTCTGCAGACTCGACTGTGATCTGAGCAAAGCTGGATTATAAAGAGAATGTGGATGAGTGGCTGGTTGATAGGAGGAGACTGAACATTTACGGTTCCTGCTGAAGTGAACCCTCACTATTAAGAGCATTAAAGAAGCTTAGCTGCGGTTGCTTTGTGATGCACCTGCTCATCAGAGGGATCCTTCAGCTGCTCTCTGCAGCTCTGACTGAAAGCATCTTGTGCAGACAGACAGTAGAAGAGTCTGTCCTCACAGCTCATGTCAGGTCCACCTGACCCCAGATGTGACTCATGTCCCAGATTTCACCTTCATTATCTGGTAATTGAGTCATTCATCTGCTGCAGCTTCGTCAAATAAGCTTTCATTGGAAGTGAAAATGGACAGTTTGCCTTATAAATTACAGCTGATCATCTGCAATTATCTGCATTGATTTTTTTAAACAAGTTTGAGGACGAGTTTGAAACGATCCCTCCACCTCAGATGGATTACAAAAGAGCTGCATAATGTGGACACTGAATCATCACGACCTGCACAGGTATAATGACTTACAGCAAGTCAAAGTCTTCCGTTTTTGGCTTTGAAGAGAAAACGCTGAAGCCGAGTTTAATGTTTGATTCCAAATAAGAAGGTGAAGAGCTGCTCCGGATACCATAGGATTGCAGTCGGGTCATTCCAGCTGAAGGTAAATACTGGCTTTGATCCACTAGCTCTGCCTCCACACTCCATCTTTGCAATTTGTCAGCAGACAGCCTGCTTCATACGTGTGTGTGTGTGTGTGCGGGATCCCTCTCATTCCTTATGCATTCACCACTTTCACTCTGACACTAACCCTGCTGCTCCTACAGACCTGACAAGACGATTCTCCTGGTTTATGAAGGTTTGGAGCGCCAATGAAGTGTGTGTGTCTGTTTTGTGATGAGCATTAATCTTGGTTGATTTTTCGGTTCTGCTGTTTAGATTCATTGCTTTGTTTAGTTTGAGGCCATTTCACTTTGTGGTTTGTTGTATTTTTAACTGGGTGGGGGTTTATTCAGGTCTATGTGTGTGGAAACAGCTGAAAACGTCAGGGGGAATCAGAAGCTTTGTTTCTGCCCGAGAGCTTCTCGGTGTTAGACTTCTGCTCAACGTCAAAATTGCAAGTGATTCATACTTTATTGACCCAAATACCAAAAGTGGAAAAATACTTTTATAAAACAAAAGAAGACTTTGTCAGACTGGGTCTTTTTTCTCTGCTCCACAGCTTTCTTTCCACTCCAGTGATTCATAAAGTTTAACAACAGCTGAAAATAACAAAGAGGTCTTAAACGTCTTGCTGCTCATCTGTAGCAGTCCAAACACGGTGAAGGATCCAAATCTTCATTTATTTTAAATGTCAAAATAACTCATTTAGTTAAAGTCCAGGTCACATCTCCCCTGACTTAAACCGCTGTTGGAGGTTTTAGGTCTGTCCAGACCTGTGGACTCTAGACAGCTGAACCTCACAGTTCCCTTGAGGCTCGAGTGATCACCTGAAGGGAAATCATAAAAATGAAAAGAGAGATTGTCTTATGTGTGGTAAATGTATTATGAAGTATTTGTAAGTTACGTGAACCTCTAATCATTGCTCCCTCTAAGCTGTACACATGCATAACTGCACACTGCTCCCACACCCGTGGAGACAGCAAATGTGTCCTGCACATAATATAAAATGTTTTCTAAACCTTAAATGAAATTATCATATAAAGAATAGACTTTGTGTGCCACTTTCAACCTACAACTATTGACACTCCATGCTTACAGCATAGAGTGTTCCGGTTCGGTGCCGGGTTTGAGGATTACAATCTGCACTAATTGTTGTTTTTAATGAGAATGTTTAGATTATTGCTGATGATTAATATTAATATAAATGATTTGTCTATGGATGTTTTTCTTTTTTTTTAATTCTATTACATCAACGATATTAATGATCTTTTATAACCTGAAACTTTATTAATATTTGATATTAAGTCCTGAACCGGATATTGATAATTCATATCCACCTTATTCCTGGGGCCGCTGATGTAAAACGGGTCATGGGTGCAACTTCCGGTATAGCAACCGGAAGTCACACAGCGCTATTTGTTTCCATTGAAAGTTGGCGATTTTGTTAGCTTTAGCGGTGCATAGAAACTTTAGAAGCGTGTTTTACTTAATCCCTCAAAAGTTTCAAAAATAGCTTTGTGCAGCTCATGGTTGTTCTAACACCCAAACTAAATTAAATTTGTGGCTTAAGGAGCGTCGTGTGGAACATGGACCGCTGACGAAGAGGGAGTGCAGCTGCCCTCGGTACAGATTTGACCGTCCATCGGGCGAGGATGAAGTCAGAAGGATTTGGCTCCAAATGTAAATCTTAAGAAGCCACTTAAGACTTTACATGTATGTTCGTTTCATTTTGTGGATAAAGTACCCACGGAGGAAAATCTGTATCCAACATTCTGGTTGGGTTACTCCGGACCACCATAGAAGAAGAGACGCCGGGTACTACAGATACCTGACAGCGCGGTGAATTTGCTGCAGCGTCACAAGAACAGGGACGATATTTCCTGTGTAATTGCTGCATCTCCCTGGTATTAACTATTAAAAAATTACCGATGTTTAAACCACAGCTGACTTTATCAAAACATGAAACGGGCTAAAGCTTCACCGCGCGATGCAACCCTCATTGGCTCTCGCATCATGTAAACACAAGCACGTAAAACGATAAGGTTACAATAGATCAGCACTGTGTGGTAACTCCAGCAGAAATAATCATGTATGAAGGTATTGATATGTCTCGGAGCTTTAAGATTGTTCAGAGCTTCACCATCTGCCGCAACCGAACTGAGAAAGTAGCTAAAAATGCTACTACATGTTATATTTGGACATTTTTTAAGGTCATCCTTCAATTTTAACAGGCACCGGAATTGTTACGTCGCCTCTTTAAAGACATGACAGCTGCTGTTTCCACATTTATATATAGTTATAGATCCAAAACAAGGGGGATTGCGCTGTCGGCTCTACAATTGTAATGTAAATAAATGCTACTTCCGGCGTCTACAGGAAGTATCCCCCATAATTCACGCAAAGGCTCATGGGGCATAGGAATAAGGTGGATAGAGAAAATGGTCGAGTCGGGGTGGGATTATATAAGTTCGCTTCCTTCCACCCCCTTTCAAGCGATCTACTTGTGATTTATTATGTGATGTTAATCTGATTGCTTGAAATAAACCATTTCATTAATTCATTCATTCATTCATTCATTCATTCATTCATTCACAACGTACTGGAGAAGTTAGGACAGACGGCTAAATCCGGTAAAATTTGAGTCCCCAAGCAGCAGCAGCCACGCACTTATTGTGGTATCATTTATCAAGAATTTTCATTTATGGGAGGGGTCCACAAACTTTTTCTTGTGAGGGCCATTTAACTGTTTTCTCTGATGGGGGTCGGGGTCGATTTGTAAGCTAACAGAAGAAGTGAAAAAATCTGAACGTTTGTCTAAATGTGAACAACTGTGTTTATCCAGAAATCTCCACTCAACCATATTTGAACAATCTCTGTCTGTAATCTTCACAGAGAAAATGAATCTCAAACATTCCATAAAGTAAACCAGTAAACAGAGAATCCTCTCCTGTCAGGATTCTGCAGCTCCTCACACACAGATCTTAGAACATCTGGATCTTTTGGATCTTTAGGTCATTTTGTTGTTTTATTTAACTGATCAATAACTATAAACTCATGCAAACATTATTAACTGATGTAAAAATGTGTTTTATATGTATACGATTAAAATATTTTGTTATTATGTTCAATTACGTTTATTTTCCTCCCAGATAAAATGTACAAAATAAATGATAAAAACACAAAAAAATTACTTACTGTTCAACTTCTAAAGTGAAACAACACAAACTGATTATAATGTGCAAAATGAAAAGGAAAAAGGTTTGTAAATCATGATAAAGGTTGGTTTTTAGAAATGCCAAATATATATATATATTTATATAAAATATCTCATCTTTGCCTGGTTTCTTAAATCAGTCTCTCCAGTTCTGGTTGAAATTCTTCTCTTACTTTTTCTAAATTCTGCCTTTTTATTATCAATAACAATAAAATCCTTTCAGATTTCTGCTCTTTTTAGTCACTCATCTTTAAAGTTTTTGTTGATATGGTTTGTCGTTGTTACATTTTCTCTCCTCTGACTCTCCCTCATGAGCGCAAATGGTAACAAACTTTGTGCATGCGCACTGGCACGTGCGCGCTCAGCGCATGGCTCTGCACTTTTATGATTTCTACACAAATGGTATTGATCTGAGAGACTTGAAGAAAATAACAAAATAAAAACAGAGGATAAATAAAATGAGCAGCTGGGGAAACAGAAAGTGAAATTTATATTCTCTCAGTTTTCGGGGGAGTTGCGTTATAAACTAAATGTGAAGATGAAACCCATTATTTAAGGTTACAGATGCTAAACTCCTCACTACACCCTTTTCTCTGACAGACATGGATATTTTAAAATCCAGGATTATAGAATGAAATCTAAGATCTGATCACGATCATAGATTTATGTTGGTCTGAAGATCTTCATGTTTCTGCGCAGCAGACGCAACATGGAGGAGATTGACAAGGTCTCCATCCAATCAGGACGCAGAACAGGGTGGACTGTTTAAAAAAAAAAAAAAAAAAAAAAAGCAGCTACATGATCACACTCAACTCTGTGGGGATCTGGGGGACTTGAGTTCAGATAGAGGTACAAACTGTGAAAGGGTGGAATAAAAAGTCACGTTCTATGAGGGTCTCCATCATGAGGCCAGATTGAGAAAATAAATAATAATGGATCTCTAATAGTGTTTGGGGGTCGGTCCAAATGAGGAGGCGGTCCGTGTCCGTAGTTTGGGGACCGCTTATTTATGGAGGATAATGATTACAACAACATTTATGAAGTGCTAATTAAGAATGGTGTATAATTTAAAGTTTAAAGCACTGAATCAACCCCACACCGAGACGACAGCGTGAAGTAGACCACTGCATGACCCCCACCGGGACCAATGCATGACCCCAACCAGGACCACTGCGTGACCCCCACCCAGACTGTTGTTGTACAGTGCCCTTACTTCACACTCTTACGCGCGAGTACTAGCTTCTTACTAACTACATACAAGTGCTGCACACACACAGAGTGTGCAAAGTCACGCTACACACGAGGAGTACATGCAAACCTATCAGGTGAGCAGCACTAACGGGCCTCCTGTGTGGTGCGCAGGATTTGAAGGGGTTTAAAAAATAAAAAATCTATACGACACACCTGTGTTTCACATTCTTACCACATTTACTTGAGCTTAAGTGTTCGCTATGACCTGCTCACAGCTTGCCCGTAGAGAAAAATGCATGCACATTTTAGCTTTAGGGGCTCTTGAGGCCACCTGGGTACACTCCAGAGCAAGGTGGGGAATGATTTTTGTCATGGGGAGAAACATAAGTACCAGAAACATGAATGTTTAAACATTGTAACTACAGCGATCCTTTTCAATTATATTGACATTTTGAGTTTCACATATTGTTGAAAACAGAGAGGGTTTGTTAAAAACACATTACAATGTTGTTCAGTGAGATAAATCAAGTCTGTTAGACATTGACTGGGGCATCAAAGTCAGAGTGAATATCTGAGGTGGAAGTATAAAGCTGATAAGAGAGGCGCTCTAAACCTGGAATTATTCAACTTCATCTCTGAGAAGGTTTGTTCACGAGGGGTGTAACCATTAATCGTTTAATTGATGATCAATGTCTGTTCCTATGATCCAACCAGATCAATCAGATCAAATTGATTTATATACTATTAAAATAGTTTCAAAATGCGGTATGTGAAAAAATGAGACATGGTAGGTTTATTTTAATATGATGTAAGAAATGATTAAGTTCCATCATAGTGAACGACACACGTGATGCTGCAGAAACTGATCAACCATCATTCCTTTGAGTTTAGAAAGTCATGTGACCATAAACTGTGGCAGAATGTTCTAATAATGATTATTCTGATGTGGAAAAACAACTAAACTAAAATGTGAATGGATTTGTCATTCATTCTTCTTTACTTGTACAAATACTTTATTTATTTACTTTTATTTATTTATTTTGGAGTTTAGCTAGTATAAGCAACACACTAGCTGTTTTGGGCCTAATTCTGGCATCTGCTAAGGTTTTTGGAACTAATTTGGAGCTTAAGCAACACATTTAATATTTTGTAAAATTGGCACGTATTAGGGATTTTTAAGCAATTTTACTGATAATTTTCAGAATTTTAGGTCAACTTCAGTACTTCTTTCACAAAATTTCCAGTCTTTTAGCAAATACAAATTTTGCTAATAGCTTTTGCATTTTCAGTAAATCCCTGCAGCAGTTAAAATAAACTGCATCACCGTTTTCAGCTTAAAGCTTCAGTACCTTCAGTGACTACTTTCAGCTAAAAGCATTCATTTTAGCACTATTGCAGGTAATGCCACTTTTCTAGTTGTCTTGATTTTTGCATTTTTTTTTTTTTTACAGTTTTTCCAGGTAAACAACCAGAGAAAACTGTATGCCTAAACAAAGGCAGGTTCCATGGAATGATGAATGTTTACTTGGTAGGAACTATTGCTCTCCATCAAATGAAGTCTTGAGGTCTGACTGCAGAGCATGCCCGTGCTGGAGCAGGGAATGTAATCTGCATCCAGATGCACTTCCTTTTGTCACATGAAGTTTCTCCACTCCACCTGTTGCACTTTCTGCAGTCTTCTGTGTTTCTACTGTTTAATATTAACAATCTTTTTGTCTGTTTTTTTTAAAGAATTAACTGATTTTCCCTTTTTTTCCAGCTGACTTTGCTGCCAGACCACCAGTGCTCTGAATCCTGGTTAGAGTGAGCTGTGTTTCTGTGTTTTAGAGATAGAAATGAGGGTCAGCTAAGACTTTTGCTTCCTCTGCATCTGTTAGACCTTTTAAAATGTCTGTTTCCCTGGACAGGTCTGTGAGATTTTCTCATCTTGGCTTGAAAACCGCTTATGAAGCGCTGTGCATAATTAGCTGTTTACTGGTTAAGCTGGGACAACCTCTGCTCACCTCAAAACAACCTCAGCAAAACAAAAGCAGCGAGAGGAGGAAGGAGATGGAATCAGCCTCAGAAATGAGCGGAGCAGCAAAAACTTAGTCGTTCACCAGCAGCAACTCATTGTCAACTTCCAAACTGTCGGCGGCCTGGTAATAAAGCCCATCAGAGATTTCACAACTCGGTAGGCTGTGAGATATGAGACGTGTTTCTGGCAGCCATGACCCATTTCTGCTCAGAAGCAGAGTGATCAAACATCTCAGAACAAATGCTGTTGCTTCTGTGCCTCCCTGCTGCTTCCAAGTCTTTACTTCCTGCGCAAGGAAACGTCGGCCCATCCTGTACAGCCATTACTAACCAGCCAGCAAGTGCACCACATGCAGAAATCCCCTAGGATCTATTGATCCACCACTTCCACAGGTTTATGCAGCAACACCACAAAACATGTTGGCAGGACTTACAGTCTGGTTTGTAAAGAACAAAACTGTTGTTGAGGAAACGGCTGCAGAAATCCCCAGATTCAGAAAAATGACAGGAGTCCTGTCATCTAGAGATAAAGCTAAAAAATATGTTTTACTTACTCTTTGAATGGAAGATTAAAGATGAAATAAATTCAGGACATTTGCTTTTGCTCTCTCCTCTTCTGTGTCAGAGCCTGAGGTTCATGGTTTGTCTTCCCCATGACAAACACATGAGGGTTTACGTTCATGTGACCCTCTCGCCTCCATCAGCTGTGCTAAATGAAAACAGTAAAAGCGGCTCAGCTTCATTGAAATGGAAACGTTCAGTGTCTGACTGCATCTTTAACCTGTTTAACCTGGGCCTGTTTCCTGCAAAGAGCGAACTAGATGAATTCCTAGAAGCCACTTATGATGAGCTATTGTATGCGTTTTACAGCCCTTATAAATGACAAATAAAATTTTCTTATAAACAAAAAATAAATAAAATTAAATAACAGGCTGCAGATGGTGTTTTGTTTTTTTTCTTCGGATATTTGGGTTTCTGGACCACAATGTAACAAACTGTCAGACAGCTGGTTCCATGTGCAGCTGGTTTATTAGTTCAGACAGGAACTAAGCACAGCTAAAAGTCCACAAAGCTAAATCAGGGTCAGATAGAGGTCAGTCACGAACATGGGGTCATCCATGATGAGTGCAGAGTAGTCGGGGTTCAGGCAAGGGTCAGGGCAGGCAGCAGGCAATCAGAGAATAAGCAGGGTCAGAAACAGAAGATCAAGTCCAGAATGAAACGCTCAGTAATGTAGTCAGGGTGGCACAAACAATACTTCACACAGAGGGAGGCTCTGTGTGCTGCTTAGGAAGCAGGTGTGTGATTGTCAGATTGAAGTCAGGTGAGTAAGAACCATGGAGACTGCTCCTGCCGGTGACTAGAGGGGGAGACAGAGCTCTGACTCCTGACAATAACAGTTACAGACAGATACCATTCTGTCCTGTTACTGAGGGAAGTACAAACTAAACAAACATCATAATGACATGGAGTTATCCAGCAGTGTGGAAAAATTAAAGGAAAAAAAAGGATGGAGAAACACGAGTGAAGGCAAAAGGTAGGTTTCCTGTTGATGGTCTGGTTATACTGTATATTAGTACATATATTTAGAAGAGGACTGTTCAAATCAAATTTTATACATAAATATATACTGCAAAGTTGTGCACAAAATATTACTTTGTTCACGATGTAGTTGAACAGGAAATACACAAAACATGGAGATTATGAGTAAATTCCTGATTAAATTGATTAGAATCAAATAAATTGCATTTATGAATGTCAAATCTCTTTTATCAACAGTAAACATCTCATGATAGCAGGTGAAACACTAATACAGACACATACATGCTCACATATGCAGATAAAAACCTTTAAAGAGGTTAAAAAAGAAAAAAATATATATATTGAAAAACAGAGGAAAAGCAGCAAACAGAGACTTTAACTTCCAGAGAAAGAGGGGCTTTTTACCAAAACACACCACCACAAAGCATAAAGCAGCAAACGGAGCGAATAGAAAATAAGTGACAGAAAAATAAACGTGCTTAGCTGCTCCGTGAATGACTGGATTTCCATCAGAAAACAACCGAGAACATTCTACCCCGGGTCACCAGCAGCTGCTGCTCCAGCTATGATCGCTCTCGTCCCGCCCAGATCCAGGTAAAGATCTGAGCGGTGGAAAAGTCTAAATCACCTGTGGTCTCTCTGTGATTCTATCCAGCTGCAGACTCACACAGTGTCCCGCTAACTAAACGAAGACGTTACTGTCATTCATTTAACTGCAGCAAGCTGTTAGCCGCTATGCTAGCGCCAGCTTTCACTCAGAACTTACTTGAATTTGCTGATCCTGGATCAGATGAAGTTGGTTGTTGTTGAGTCTCTGTCAGGAATCCTTTAATCCACATGTTCTGCTGAAGGTAAACCGCTTGTTGTTGACGATCTCTTCGCTTTTATGGCAAACAGGGACCCGTACTTTGAAGAGATGGATGGGGGCTATGTTTTTCCGCAATTTCATTGGTTGGACTGTCAGATCAATCCAAAGAGCTCTAATTTGATTGGATGTTAAGTTGACACTACATACAGAAGTAAACATGCGCGGACAGAGAGACCGCGGCTTTCTCAATATACTTTTTTATCTTTGGATTTGGGGGAAACAGCAAGTCTTTCCGAGTCAGGGGGCTAAAGTCCGAGTCAAGTCACAAGTTATTTGTTTTGAAGTCCAAGTCAAGTCACGAGTCGGGAGGTTAAAAGTCCAAGTCGAGTCTTAAGTCGTCAAATTCATGATTCTCACACGTGACAATGAGTCATTTAAGTTTCATTTTAATCAAATATTTAAAGGCCCATTTTTTCCTGCAGTTTTGAAATAATAATCCAACTAATTTTCCATGTTTGTATCTATTTATCTGCTGTTTTTACTTAATGAATACATTTTGCATTGTGACTCTTAATGTTGTTTTTTACTTAGATTTCCATATAAGTTGATCACCCCCACTCCAATCTATATCCTCACATTATATGTAGTACAACATAATAGTATTGATCCAATATGTATTGATCCGGAGGGAAACTGGTTGACATCTTTCCATCATCTATTGTCTGGCCCACTAGAACCAAGGAGGTTTAATTAGAAATTGTTCTAAAGGTTGTTTTAAAAGACATTTAACAATAGAAGGAAATAACACATTTTGCAACAATTCAGAGGTTGGGGTAAGCCACTAATGTGATGGTCACATATAAATATTGATTCCTAATCTTGTTTTAATCAAGCCCCAAGTTGTAAAAGGAATCAAACATGTCTAAATATATAAAGATGACAATTTATCCCAGTTTCTACACATGAATTAGCAGTAAACATTTGTAAGTTTTATGCCAAAATTAGAAAAAAAGTAAACCTTTGGAGCATGCCTGGTCACTCATGTTAGTCAGATGCATACCTTCCATTTTCTGGAGGAACATGTAGCTTAATGACCCAGAAGTAACCAACTATAATTTAACATGTGTCAACAAAACCAATCCCTTATTTGTGTTTACTCAAATATGTAACTAAAATGTCTCCTTCGTCCAGGTAAAGTAGTGGAGCCATGCATCTGTCTTGTCTTCTTGATGTATTTAGACACTTATCCAAGCTGCTTCATTGGTCATTACATTTCTTCAAATATAAAGTTCTCAAACACATCAAACCCCTAATGTTGTTGTGAGTATGCAGAAGTTTGATGTCCGTTCAGTTTTTGGACAGGAGCCAGTGGAGCTGCTGAAGAACAGGTGTAACGTGGTGGAATGAGAGAAGGGTGTGGAGTCATCCAGTCCGTCAGTAGGAAGAAGAAGAGTCACAAAAGTCAGTGCAGCTAGTAGCAAGACTGTGGACCAGGATGAAGGTGCTATGGGGGAATGAGACTCTCAAAGACGATTGATGTATTGATGGATTTCTCAATGATAACATGCTCTCCAGAATGAGAGCTAGAATCTTTAGATTGAGGCTGGAGGTAACTGAAGAGTTTTCAATACAGATGGAAAAACTCTTCACTTTTGAGAGGATGGGCGTGCTACTATCAATAGGAAGTTCAACCCTTCATTTACCAATTCTGTGCCTGTGCTCATTGGGGTCCAAATACGAATCCTTTCAGTCTAAAGGGATTTCCTTGGACCTAAATACTGTTGAGGTCTGTCATCCGCTTCCTCTGAGAAAGAACACGGATAAACCAGCGATCCTGATCAGGTTTGTGAGCACAAGATCACTCTGATGAAACAACACAAACACCTGAAGGGTACAACTGTCTTTTGTGACCCTTCTGCTCTCCTTGGCTTGTTTACATTAAAAGTGGGGTCAT
The DNA here is from genome assembly GCA_003999625.1 of Oryzias javanicus. Classification (NCBI taxonomy): domain Eukaryota; kingdom Metazoa; phylum Chordata; class Actinopteri; order Beloniformes; family Adrianichthyidae; genus Oryzias; species Oryzias javanicus. Next base: position 380,109 of record CM012451.1, on the reverse strand, counting down.
CTGGCTCCGCAGCTATAAAATATAGCTTTGAAATGTTCTCTACAACTCAGTTTTTCTTTATAAAACAAATTTACCTTCTGTCACATTTGACAAAAACACATTCAAGTTCCTTTCAAAATAAAACACATCCTGTGTTTAATCAGATCCTCCAGCTGCAGCAGATTTACTTTAATTAAAATGCAAGAAAGATGATTTTCTATTTTTATGTGTTCCTAGATCCTTTTTCTACTTTTACTAGTGAATAAAAACACAACAATATTAGTGTTGAATCCAAACTATTTTTAAAATCTATACATATAAATGCAATAAGATAATGTCTCTCTGATGATTGACGACTGTTTGAAGTAAAAACAAAAAAGGGTTAAAACAAAACAACTTTGGTTCCTGGTTGTATTTAAATGTTTTTAAAAATCGCTTCTCATTGTTCTGATTCTCATCTTCAGGCTGCACACATTCTTAAAGTAACTTTGAGATCAGATCTCACAGAAGCACAAACCCTTAAGAGTGGCTTAACTTCTCTTTGAGCTGGAGTTCAGGCCTGTGAGACTTATTGATGAATGTGATCATTTCACATTTTATCTGATAATTGAACAGGAAGATCTGACAGGATTTGCTGGGGTTGTGCTGTTGTTCAATAGTGGAATCAGTTTTGTGGAGTGAGACAGCAGTTTTCTAAGCTCTTCTTTGATTCGTTCCTGAAACTGTTATGAACTCCAAGAGTTCTCAGTTTTAGAGAGAAAGATCACAGCAGGAGCTGCAGAGTTTGATGGAGGATCTTCTAAGCTCAACAGGCTTCAATACTGACTTTACTGATTGCATCATTTCAATACATGTCACATGACCAGTGAGGTCAAAGGTCATGACCTTTGATCTCACCGGTCATGTGACAAATTTTAGTCACATGACCGGTGAGATCAAAGAACAGATCAAAGAACGATGTCATATGACATCCGTCATTTTTCTATAAATAGCACAAACGTTGACATATAGATATTCTCCCAAACGAGAACACAGCGATCACAAGAACACAGATCAACATTAACCTTCACTTACAAAGAACCTTTACAGTCACATTGTGATCAGAAGCCAGAATGACACAAGCATTCAACCTGTGGACAGGTTCCCCTAAACCAGAAGATTGGGTGGACTGGAATGACTACCCCGAGGAGTTCAGCTACTCCCCATATAATAGTGACGATGAGGGGAAGCCTTTTAAGATTCCTAAACGACCACAAAGACAGAAGATGCAGGAAAAACCTACAACCTGCCAGCAAATGCCGACTAAGTTAACTTTTTCTCAAGTCCTCAAACTTTCGTCTCCTAAACCTTTCCAGAGAAGCCGGTTTCTGTCCCTGGATCATCTCAGCCAGTGGAAAGCAAACCGTTGGAGAAGGAGAAACAAAGTTCACCTCCTCTTGATAAGCTGACTTCCACCTCTGAGTCAACCTCAGTGGAAAATGAAGCCCTTCGAGGGGAAATCTCTGCTCTGAAAGGTGAACTTCAGCACCTGAAGGAGCTTCTCCAGAAGAAAGACAAGAAGCTGGAGGATACTAACCAGAAGGTTGATCACTTCATAGAACGGATGGAAGATGAGGCCAAACGTGCCACAAAAGCGAACACCTTTCTGAGGAACCTCAAAGTAAAAAAGAGGCAACTTCTGGAAGAAAAGTCATCTTTGTTCCAAGAAAACTCTCAGTTAAAAGAGGCTCTGCAGCAAAAAGAAGTCTTAGCTGAGAATGTAGATCAGCTGGAAAAAGAACGAAAAGAGTTGGAGACAAAAAATTCTTCCTTGATCCAAGAAATCACTCAGCTAAAGACCGCTCTTGAACAGCAGCAGCAGCATCTGGACCTCACCAGCAAAACATCTCAGCTGGAAACTTCCCTTAAAGAAGAGACGACCAGGGCCAATGACGCAGAGACACGCCTCGCCCACCAGAAGCAAGAGACCGCCAGTGCATTCGCTACAATTGACACCTTAAGGGTGAACTTACAAAAACAGAGCGAAGAGCTGGAAAGGCAGAAGAGCCATTGTCTGGATCATCAGCTGGTATTAACAAACACACAGAATCAGCTGACCAATGAAAGACAGGAATGGCAGAAGACAAACACCTCCCTTGCTCAAGAATTGGCTCAATCAAGAAAAGTTTTTAAGGAAGGGTTGCTGCGTCTTCTAATTATGAAAAGAACTTCTTCAAAATATGTTCTGACTCCCAAAATCAGATTCAGAAGCTCAAAAGAAATCATCAAAGGAAAAGAGGCGATCATTAAGAATTTGGAGGTCATCTCAAAGGAAAAGCTGGACCAACAGGAGCAACAGCTTCAGGAGGTCAAAAGGACCTTTGACAATAAAAACTTGGACCTGGGATTAAAACTACCTCGTATGGAGGAAAATGAGTCCAACAAATTAAGAGCTGCTTTGGCCAAAGTCCAGCAAGAACAAGAAGAGCAGAAGCAGCAGAGGGCCATAGAAAAGTCCAGCCTCTCACATAAAATTGCTGATCTAAGGGAAGTTGTCCAGGAGAAAGAGACCATCATCAGTGATATGGAAGACGCTTTGATGGTCCAACTTGATCAAGTACAACAGCAGGTGGATGAGATGAAGGAGAAGCCTAAGAAGAAGACTGCTGGTCAGAGGTTCCTGAACATATTTAGAATATCAAGAAAAAAACACTAAGTTGACCCCTGACCCCAGCAGGGAAAAGAGTTTACGCCGATATGCTAACGTAATGTGCTGCATAACGGCGTCTTGACTGTGCAAACGGCTTAGGAGTTTTGGTCGTAGTTTTCTTTCTCTTCTATCTTATTCTGTGTGTTTTGGAACAATGTATCTTCTGTTCTATTGCTTTATGTTATGTAATTTTTTACAATCCATCTTAAAGTCTAAGATGGGTTATGTGTTTATTTTGTATTATTTTTGCTTTTGTTCTTATAAGTAATTTAAATTTTAGTTTGCATGTAGTTTTAATTTAGAAATGTTTAGAGCTTAGATGTAGGCATGGGGGGGGGGGGGGATTTTAGTGACAGCACAGCTATGTCTGTCTTGAAGTCAATCAAAAGTTACTCCCCTCCTCTTTTATACCTGATATTTGATTTAAAAAACAAAAAAAAATTAAATGAAATAAAAAAAAAAAAACACACACATACACGCCCGCGAGGACACATTCACAACACACACACAACCCACAAAAACACACATAACACACACCAACCCATACACAACACACACACATAAAACACAAACACACAACACAAACACACATAACACACACTAACCCATACACAACACACACAACACAAACACACAACACACACACACAACACACACACACAACACACACAACACAACACACACACACATCCCCTCCTTGAACCGTCGCCTTAACGTGGTGGTGGGGTTTGCGTGCCCGAGTGATCCTAGGAGCTGAGCTGTCTGCGGTTATTGACCATGGTGGGTCATCAAAGGTAGACAGCAGGTCCTAAGTGACGGGCCAGACTAAGAGCGGTTCACAATGTCAGCAACAGCAATATTCACTTTTGTTTTCTCATCCAGGTCAGAGTCACCGGGGCCCCATTCCGGAGCCAGGACTAGGGCTAGGGCTATTATTCAAGACCCGATGTCTTTCCACTAAAATATCCAAAGGCTATTTAATAGCTTGTCCAAGACATTCAACTATTTCCTGATTTTCAGCAGCAGAGTTCGTTTTTCTTTCCCACATACTTGAAAATTTAAGTCTAAAAAACCCGGATTTATGACAGCTCTACTGTAGTTTATTTAAAATATTTTAACTATTTAAGGATCTGCAGTAATCCTGGATTTTGTTGTTTGTAATGTTGATTTCTGATGAGAAAATTACTTTTTTAAAAGGGAAAAAAAATTACAGATTGAAATCTGAAAAATAGGCATTGTAACTGAAAGAAAAATTGCAAACAAGACAAACAGCAAATTTGAAAACACATACATTTTTTTTCAAAAAATGTCTTGGAAATTTGAAAAAAGAAAAAACATTGAAAACTTGAAAAAAATCCTGAAATTTGAAAAAGTAAAATTTGAAAAAATACCCACAAACATGAATGAAAAAAAACTATAAATTAAAATAATTAATCTATTAGTAACAGGTGCTGTTTTAAATTTTCAAGTATTGTTTTTATCTAATTCTTTACTTTCAGTCCTCAATTTACATTTTCAATTCAGACTTTTGAGTTTTCGCTGCTGTGCTGATCTTAATTTTACATCTTTTTTTATTTTCAAGATTTTTTTCAAGCTTTCAAGTTTTTTTTCCCATATTTTAAATTTTTTTTCAAATTTTCCTTTTTTTAAATTTTTAAGATTTATTTTTAATCTCTCAAAAAAGTAATTTTTCCAAATTTATATAAATATATATATATATATATATATATATATATATATATATATATATATATATATATATATATAATATATATATTATTAATTTACAATGTTTTGGTTTTATTATCTTTTTTTCTTAATCAAATTACAATATCTTTAAGTTTTTACTTTTTTTTAACATTATTTTTTTCATTTTCAATTTACAAATTTCTCTTATTTTCAAGCAAATTTACAATCTTTTTTTTTGTTCACTTGAAGCTCATTAGGATTAGGATTCTCCCTAGTTTCTTTCATCTAATTGAGAATATTTGTGAGGTAATTCCTGTCTTTTGCTAATGAAAGGAAGATCCATGTAAAATCCTCCATAATCTCCATCCATCTTCTGAACCCACCAAGTTCTTTTGGGGTCACATGGGTTGCTGGAGCCTATCAGAGGCGCTTTAACACAAAATCTTTAACATACTGTAACTTTTCACCAGGAGATTCTGAGGGAGAATCTGGCTGAAGCATCTCTGCATAAACAATAGAGGAGTGGCTGAGCTCAGTGATGCTAACTAGAAGCTTCCTCCTCTGATTATCACGAGCAATAATTAGCTTCTAAATGGTTCAACCAGCTTCAAAGTGACCGAGTACGCAGATTTCTGCTGCCAGCCTCCAGTTTAGCTCAGAAATGTGGATTTTATTGTCTCTTTCAAACTTGTCTTCATTCATGGTGGTTTGGATGTTCAAAATGACAACAAAAATATTCAACTGAATCATCTGAATTTGTTTGGAAAAGATTAAAACGTTGGATCAGATGATTTGTTAGTTAGATGCAGTTTGTCCAAAAGCTTCATGAAATTCAGGATCATTAACAGTTCTCACGTTAAGATCTCATCTCTTAAAGGGTATTTATTCTACACAACTCTCTGAAGTCCCACAATAGGATTTTATCTTCTAGAACAGAAGAGCATTGTCTCATTTTCCTGCTTTAATGTTCATTTTTACCTTTGCAATACTCTACTATAAAGAGGACTTCATGCAAACCAAGCCCTAATGATCATCCCTCCACCACCGTGCTTCACATTTCTCTATGACCAGCTTGTGTCTGGTCCAGGGTCTGCAACCTTCAGCTCAGAAAGAGCCGTTCAGGTTTATTTCTCTCTGACTACAAACCAGTAAGAGCCACAAAGTCTTTTAGTCCTTAAAACAATAAGACACTGATTTGTATGGATGTTATTGTTATTACTGTGCAGAAGCAGCATCCACAGTTTGATTTTATTTCCTAATTCAAAGAAATCTGCTGTTTCTTTGTGTTCTTTATCTGTTGAAAAAGAAATGATTTTCCTTCTACTTTCTGCTTTTGCTGTTTTCCAAAGAAAAGAGAAAGATTTCCCACTCTTCATCCTAGAAATGAATCAGCTTTTGTTTTTTCACTAGAGATGTATTAAATCTTAATCTACCTGAAGATGAGAAGATTTACCTGGACATGTTCACAGAAATGTGATGTGATCACTGATAATTATTGGATGAATGGTAGAGTCTGGATATCTTTTAATGGAGATTGATTGACCAATAAACAGTCAATCTTTCATTTTTTTAATAGGAGATTAACAGTGTTTAAAGACGTTAACACATTAAATGTGACAGCTTTAGTTGTTAGCAGCGTGACATAGAGATGACTCAACATCAAACGCAGCTACTGCCTATGTGCTGCAGAAGTACAGAAGAAGTTAGCTCGAGCTTTCACCATCCAATCAGAGGCAATTACATCATCACCCGTTAAACATGTTGAATCAACATCATTGTGTTTTATCCAATGGTTTAATCAGGAGTGTTTTTTATGAAAAGCTGCCGCAAAGACCAGTAGTGAGAATGGAAGAACTGACAGTTTGAGTGTAAGGCAGATTTTTATGAACCTGGCAACAAGTGGGGGCTAAAATCCGATTGGTTAGAAATTTTCACATGAAAGAAACAGTCTGACAGCAGTGCAGCCGGGGCGCAGGGCTCTGCCACTGCTGGAGACTGAATGGTGCAACTGCACCTGAACCAAAACAACCAGTTTAATGTCGGCCTGGTGGATTAAAGAAGGTTGATCCTGATATATGTCCCTGACTGATTATCGGTTGACGTCTAGTTCAGAGCTCCAGTGAGAGTTGTCCAGAAGTCAAATCTGAGTCAGATTGATGGAAAAAGCAGGTAATGCAATGACATTAGAAGGTCATTGGACAAAGCGTGCAGAGGAGGTGGTCTTCTTCCAGCCTCAAACACAGTGAGTGAGTTTTACACAAAGAGGCAGAATAACAAAAGAAGCTTCTTTCCTTTTTAAAGTTTTGGTTAAAATGTGGGTGAACACATTTGTGTAATATTAAAGTCCTGTCTTGACAGTTTTCAGTCCCAAACCTTGACTTCAACCCCTGGTTAATTCGTTGAGGCCGCGCTTGTTTACAGCAGGTTAAGAAAATCATAAGCTTCTGTTTGTTTTTCTGCGTGCTCCTCTGTTATCTCTGACACTAATAGAAGGCTCGTCTTCTGCACAGCATCCACTTTCCTCAAATGAATGGAGAAGCACTAATGTCATAAATGATGGTGTTTAGAGAGGAAAAGCCGCCATGGCGCTCATTAATGGACATTTCTCTGAACTTTTATTTTCTGGTCACTTCCACAGTCGGCGATGAGTGATGGCTGTGGTCCGGCCGCACGCCGCTGATGCACCCTGAGTTCCAGAGACTCATCCGCTGCAAAGCCATTTCCTGTACCGACAGAAATCCTCAGAGACAAGCAGAGATTAGGCCCCCCCACCCCCACCCAACCACCTGGAACAACAAACTCCAAACAGATCTTTGCTGATTTGAAAAGTCACTGCAGAGAGCTGTTGATTCTGTAATGAAGAGGACGGGAGTCTGTAAGCTCACACACAAACACCAAACGCACACAGACGACAAAACACAACACACCACACACAGGAAAATCTCCAGAACTCTCATTAATCTTCATTGGACTTTTTAGGAAAGCAACAAGAAGAACTATAAGACACTGGGATATCAGAAATTCTACTTTATTTTTAATTTCTTTGAATGGATGATCTCATCAATGACATTATCAGAGACAGAATCTATGCAGATGTTTGTCCAGGTTACACACAGTCTTCTCAATCTGCAAACCTTTGACAGGAAGGAGGGATTAGTGAGACACGTGATAAAAAAAACAACCTCCAGCACCTGAGGTCATCTACAAAAATACATTTAAGAACCATGTGATCACCTCAAAAACAAACATCGAACCGCTGACGGTCGATCTGTTGATGTGGGGGCTCTTCTGTGAGTGTTTGGTGATCGGGATGCACGCTTGCTATTATTTAGAATATGTCTGCCTATGATTTGGAATTGGAACGTGGGATTATTCTGTTTGAGCAACATAATCTGCTCTCATGAAGCCAGAGGAGGTGCAGCATCTCTACATCCTCACCGCAGACGTAGAGGATGGAGGTGGGACTGGTGATGTTTTTTAACAGACGCAGAGCAAAAACCAGCTGTGGAGCTGGGATGGAGCAATCAAAAGAGGAAGAAAAAATAAGAAAAACACTCTTAAAGGAAAATGTTTTTAAACATATTCTCATGGAATTTTTCCCATGATGGAGAACATAGAAAATGAAGCTTAACATTTCTGAATATTTCTTTATTCAAATCATTGTAAACCAGGAGCAGATGACATTGGTATTCGTGATAAAGATGCTTCAGTGGGAAACCACAAGCTCCCTGCTCTGCTCCATTCTGATCATCCACTTACATGCAAACAGATCCATGAACGTCTTTGTTTTCCTCGTCTGAACTGGAATTTTGGATTAGAACTCTATGGCTGGATAGTTCTGATACTACTAACCATTTATGTTGCACCGCTAATGTTAGCTTAGGATTGTGAGGAGTTATAAGCTAGCAGGAGAGAGGGACACTGATGGCTGATGGGAAAAGAGGGAAGGCTTACTCCGCACCAACAGTGTCGCCTAAATTCAGAGGTGAATTTCTGATGAACTCCTGCAGCTCTGTAGAAACGATGCTCGAGAAGGTTTTTGATTTGGCAGAATTATAAGCAAAACTTTTCCAACAGATCCAATCATGATCGCTGGATTCTCACCAAACGTGATTTGTTAAGTCGATGCACAGACATGATCATCGGGGCACGGTTTAAGCTTCGGGGAATACGCTGTCATCTGCAGGTTCACATTTTGAGCATCGGGAACTTTGGCAAAGACGATGCTTTGACCAGTAACGTGTTGCTGATGTGTTTAGCAGGTCGACTGCAAAATCAACATGGAGGAGAATCTCACCAGCTATGACTGTCCTGAAATGAGTGATCGGGTTCAAAGATCAGACCACCATAAACGACAACCAGATCATTTAAGAAGACAAAAGACTGCAACTTCTGTTCATGATTTAAAATCTTGTTCATTCTGGTTAAAATCATTCCTAGTTATTTGATAGAAGGATCAATAAAAGCAGAAATGTGAAGAAAGTGATTCACAGTGACTACTAATACCAAACTCACATCAGTAAACTAGATTGTTTTGCTCTTTTTTGATTGTTTACAATTCTTTAGAAGAAAACAATGTTTTAGTGTACTGAGGATAGTACTAGGATGTTACCGCTGTGTTCTGTCAGTTCCATCTACAGTACAGAAAGCCTAAATGAGAGACCCAAACATCCACATCCATCTTCAACATGGAAAGGAATTCTCTTCTCTTCCAAGTCTTCCTGCATGAAGAACCCAGAACTGCAGGCTTTCCTGACGCTGTTTCAATTAGACACGAGTTTGAATGTTAGCCTGAGAATCAAGAGCTGAAGATGCAGGTGTCCAGTGAAGAAACAAACAGACAGACTGTGTTTTGTGATGGGGAGTCACTTCTTTGAGCACAGAAAACCCCCAGCATGCCTTGCAGCCAATCACGGGTGCAAATTTTTTCTAAAAAAAGATTTGTGGGAGAAACAGAGCCAGCTGTGTGTCCCCACTGTGATCCCCCCGCCTGTACACCTGAGCCTCATCTGCAGCTGATGAGGATAATTAGCCAAACTTCTTTCTTTTTTTGAAGCTGGGAAGTTTGAACCGTCACTTCTGTTTCAGAACATTTCTCTGACGAGTAGAAATGCGATGGAGGTTTTCTTTGGGAGCATACTCTCAGAACAGCACCCGGAGGGGCAGGAGAGGAGGATATGGGGATGGGGGGTGACCGGAAACGGGGTGGAAGGCTTGGACAAAAGGAAAAGGAGCGGGATGATCCAGAAGAGGAAAGGGGAGGGAAGTAAAGACAGAGGAAGGAGGAGGAGGAGGAGGAGGAGCAGCAGGAGGTGGGTCAAGAGTAAGAGGAGAGAAGGAGGGAAGAATGTGAGGATAGGAGAGAGGAGGGAGGGGGGAAGGAGGTGGAAGAAGGGAGAAATTATGCTGGATTATGGTGTGATGGAAGGAGAAAGAGGAGGAAGAAGAAAACGGTGTCTGAAATAGGAGAGGAGCATTGAGAGGGATGCACTGCTGAGGGAGGTGAGGAGGAAACGGGGGCGTCTTCTCTGCAAAAAGATGCTCAAACTCTACCTCCTTCTTCCTCTCCCTTTCTTTCTCCTCCTTTTTATTCTCTCTGAAGCGCTCCTCTTGTCTCGCCTTTACACGCCTCCTGTCTTCCTCCTTCTCCCCCCTTCTCTCCACACTCTGTTCAACAGGTTCTGCTTTAGATCCGTAGTCATTGCTCCAGACAGACCTGGCATCCTGACTGCCCCCCCCAGATCTGAAGTCAGAGAGCGTATTGGTCAGACTGACAGGCTGTCCATCCGCTGCTGTGCTCCAGTGTACTGTCGCTGGAAGCCGGAGTGTGGAGTCTGTGACACCCATCATTGGGGTCGGTCATCCCTCCCCCCCGACTCTGCTCCGTGAGACTGTTGCAGGAGCAGTGTTCTCCCTCCAGGCCTGCGGAGGCGCTGTCAGTTGAGTGAAAGACGTTTGAACCTCCAGTCTGAACGTGGTCTGGAGAAGTCTCTGGCTCACTGAGGTCCGATATGAAACCAGCAGCTGCTTCCTGCCGTTGCTCTGGAACAGCAGCTCTCCTCGTCTGTCTCCTTCCTCTTCTCCTTTTCTTCCTCGGGGTTGCTGACTCCTGCTGGGCCCCCACCCTCTTGGTGGCTGCAGCCCTGTGGCACGTCTCTGAAGCCTCCTCACTGGGGAGGATAATGTCTGCCGCTCTAATCCTCGGCTCTGTTTCTTTCTGTTGTGTAAAGCGGCAGGAGGGGGCGCCACGTCCTGCAGTTATCGTTTGTCTTTGATTACAGTCTGTTTCTGTTAAAGAAGAAGGGACAGGGCTAATCGCTGGATCACACTCTGCTGCTCTGTAACGTTCAGGAAGAAAATTCATTTCCCTCCGGTGAGCTGCGTCCTGACGGGTAAAAGTAACACAACTAATCAGTGGTTTGCAGACCTGTTCTCGGGTATCCCGCACGGCTCTTATCGGGGTCTTCCTCAGATTCCTCTGCTCCTCGTCCTCCTTGTTCGTTTTGGCATTTCTTTGTGTCACCCCGTCGTCTGCGGCTTTCTCGGAAGGGCCAGATGTAATTGCGGGACAGCATGGCATCTGTACCACAGGCTTGTGGACAGGGCTAATCACCGAGCTACATTCTGTGCCCCCGCAGAGGAGCTTTCGGAGCCCTTGGCCCCACCCTGAGGCTGATTGCTGTGCCTGATCCATTTCCACCTGCAGACACAGCTGGTTCCAGCGATTACACCCGCTCACTGCAAGATTACTTAATGGCTCGCCCTTCTTCTTGTCATTCCAGCCTGGCTTCTCTCGGTCCGTCTGATCTCCTTTTATCCTTTCCTCCTCCCCCCTCATGTTCCTTTCTTTTCTTCCCACCAGTAGATTTTCAGAAAGATTACTGTGCTCCTTTTCTCTCCTCTCCTCTGTAGGGGGACTCTTTCTTCTCACTCCCTCATTTCTTTTTACTTCAAACATCTCATCTGCGCCCACACTCCTCCGTCCCCTTTCAGAGCCTTTTCTGCTGCCTGTTCTCCTACTTTTCCTCCTTCCTCTCCTCCTCATTCCTCTCTTGCCTCCATCCCTCTTCTTCTTCCCCCTCCTCCTCCATTGGGATTTTTGATGGCCCGGTGTTGTTACAGGGAGACACTCAGGAGCAATGGGAACGCATTTCATAGGGCATTGATGGGGGCAGCCTGACCCCTCCAGAGTAGAGGTGGTGGCACCTCGGCTGTCCTCAGGACTTCCTGATTCTCCTCCCTCCTCCTCCCCTTCATCCATCTGTGCCTCTCCTCCCTCATCGTCTCCTCGCCTCTGTTGGTAGTCAGGTTGTTTGATCGCAGATGGCTTCATTCTCTGCCCCCCTCCCTGTGCTCCGGCTCCTTCCCCTGCCCTCCCATGTTTGGCCTTGCTGTGTGCTCTGAAGTCATACAGTAGAGGGTTGACGCTGTACGAAATGGAGGGGCAGATCTTGGTGTAGTTGATCATCTCGGTTGGCCAGAGAAAAACCCTGCTACAATCACGGCTCAAGACGGGGCAAAAAGGCTCTTTGGAGCGAGTTGGAGGGGCAGATAGAGAGTAGCATGTTCTTTTGGCATCAGCTGGATGTGGAAGAACACCAGAGAGAGATGTTTGTGGATTATTGACATCTGACCCAAGTGGGTTTGGTTTGGCACCTATCTGACAGTCCAAACTGCCCCCCAGTGCAGAGTGGGATTTCCCACCATCAGAAACCTGCATGCCTCGTTTTAAAGTGCTCCCATCAGTCCCACCTCCCTCAAAGAGGGAGGGATGGGCTCCAGTCCCATGTAACGTGTCTTCCAAACACGTTACATGGGACTGTCCCACAGCAATGGAGCCGCTTGTGGGCCCGCTCTGAGCTTTAGTGTCCTCACTCTGGCAGTATTCTGTATTGAAATGATTCACACCTGCAGGTTTTGCTGCTACAAGACAGTTAAGCCCCAGGTCGGTTCCTCCACCCCCCAGGCTTGAGGGGCCTTTGGCCGTGGTTGCAGGTCCAGGTTTCCCTGATAAATTTGAAACTAGTCCAGGCTGCATGAAGATGGCGGCCGCCTGGTGCAGCAGGACAGTGCTCCGTTTGGGCAGGGAGAAAGAGACGGGGCGGAGCCTGCTGGCACCTGGGAGGGGCATCCTGCTGCTAATGGCAGTGTCTACTGAACTCGTGTCAGGGGGGTTTCTGCAGTTTCTGGTCATGACTGTTTGGTTGAACAGGGAGTGGCCGGCTGTGGCGGTGGAGGCGCAGGGGCTGGTCCCGGTGTGACCCGAGCCCATGTCACGGTCCGCTGGGTGCTGACCACAGCAGACAATGCCAGAATCCCCGCCACCATTCTTGTTGTCTTCCTTGGTTTGGTGGTAAGTCCACCCAGGGTGAAGCAGCCTGGTTTCCAGTGCCAGGTCCAGAGTCAGGAATGGGCTTTGAGGTTCTGCACAGAAGAAAAGCAGAAAGTTATGGAGGTGACGTGTACGGGAGAATCTGCTGCATGAATGTGCAGGACTCCGAAAACTTGGAAAACACACAAACACACACACGACACACACACGACACACACATGATACACACACGAATACTGGATTCTATCTAACTAGGCCAGCAGTGAGAGGTTTGTGTCCAGAAGATTTGGTTTCTCTCAGTTAGTGTTCTGTGGTCAGATTTTATGGTTTTTGTCACGATGTCATCTCATTTCATCAGATAATTATCCACAGCTGTCTTCAGTCAATTATCTTCAAAGAGCTGGGTTAATAAAATTAGTTAATTGATTTGAATCAATTTAAGCTTTAAGATCAATAATCAATTAAAAAAAAACATGAATCAATTTAGGACATAAAGCTAAAAAAATTTGTTAGCTTGATGCTAACGTCTAATGGAATTTCCCATAGGACGACTGATGCTAGCACTCGGTTGACCTAAACATACATTACTGACTAAATGACTTCTTTATAAACTCACAGAAGTGAACTTTACGAACTGTTTTCTGGAATTTTTTATGTAACTATTTGTGGTCTAAAACATAATTTTTATCCTCATATTTTCTTCTTCTGGAATAAACTGTAATGCTATTAGTCGATCTCCACCTAGTGTCCAAACTGAAACGTCCTCCAGGAGAAGCAGAACAATGTTTCCAATGTTAATGATCTGAACATTTTAGTTAGAACTTCTCCTTTAGAGAATCCATGTAACACTGGATGATATTAACAATCTCAGTATTTCACTGATACATTTACAGTATGTGAACTGGATCAGATTAAGATAAATATATTCAAATTAAATAGTAGATTATTAATGTATTTCTAAACAAACGTGTATAATTGTGTAAACTCAAAATTGAATTGAGTTGAAGAATCGAAGGAATCGAAAAAAAAAAAAGATCGGAATTTAATCGATTCAGGTGAATCGAATCGTTTCTGGAAATTATCATTGATACCCGGTCCTAATCTTTAGTGTGTTTAAGAAATAAGTTTGCTGTTTAGCTTGGTCTCCAGATCAGCTGTTGTTGCTTTCCTTATTTGTATTTTTTTCATGTTAAGATCTTTTTTTGGTCTAAGTTTGAATGTTTTCGGCATCAACCCAGTCGCCTGCATTTTGGGCCCCACATCCACCAGTTCTTGACAAGCAGACAGATTGAGCTCAGAGTTCCTCATCAGAGACTAAAGCTTTCTTCAATGAGCATTTTGTAGCAGCGCTCTCATCCATCTGCTTTGATTAATGATTCAAATTTTCTTGACTGACGGTTTTAAGTTCATTTAATACTTTTTTCAGAGCAGACTCTTTTCTCTTGAATTTTTAAGATTTTTTTTAGAAAGCAATGATGAATTATGCTGCTCTTCTTTCACTTGTGAGAATACATTTATGCTGAGAATTGACTTTAAACCGAGCTGTCAAAGTCTTCTGCTCCAGAATGAGACTCCAGTGAAGGATGGAGTGACAGTTTAGACTTCCCAGAAACCCACAGGAACCACAATCTCTGACTCCGTCTGCGTTTACATAAGCTCTTTGTCTCTCCCTGGTCTGCTCACAATCAGTGGTAATATTCTAAAGAATAACAGTCATTTGTACAGGTCAATGATGGAGTAGTCCATTGAATGGCATTTGATGACCTTACTAAAAGACATAAAGTTTCTTGCTTGAAGAGTTTTGTTCTTTATACCACCCCCCCCCCAAGACATTGTCCATAGCTTCTTCAAACATAATTTAAAGCAAATCTTCAGATAAGACTGAAGATATGTCTGACTGAAGGACAGCTTGCTTCAGTCACAGCTTTATAAACCGCAGCTTGACCAAAACCTTGAAACCTTTAGATCCTCCGAAGAGTCTTGAAATCTGCAACGGAGCAGGTAATTCATCCAAAATCTTAAAAAAAAAACTTACTTGAAGCTAAAATTCTAAGATCTAACTATGTTTTCTTTGTTTACATGTGTCAAGATTTCTACTAAATACAGTAAGTCAGATGTTAAACTTCACACTCAAGTGTCTGTAGCTTAAAAAAAATACATAAAAACACTAAGATTTTTTATTTATTTTTTTACTCCTGCATAAGAATGGGCGAAGGGGTGGGGCTAAAAGTACAGGAAGGAGCTGTTTGTCCCAATCTGAATTCTTCCCTTTTCGCTACCCTTCCATACGAAGGGGCATTTGTAATGGAAGTGGTGTCCAAAATTTTTTTTTTAAGATTGGAGGGATGCAACCACTTTGCGCTGTGCCGCAGAAGAGAAGCGTTTTTCTTCATGTGAGTGCGCTCTAAACCACAGAAGTTTACATTTAAATGTAAGTAATGACTTTTTGTTGTAGCGTAACCTTTTTAAAGTTATAAAACTGCTGTTGTTATGTCTATTCAAGCACTGGAAGCTCTGCGCTAACGCTAGCTCTGTGGTCTCCAACCACCGGGCTGCGGACGGGTACCGGTCCGTGGAACAATGCCACCAAAGAACTAATAAATTATAGCCTACTTGTTCTTTTTTTTTTTGAGTTAGAAATCTTTTATTTTGAAAATCAACCGGATTCTCTCTTTTAGCTTGAGCGCTAAAAACAGTCCAGCGGCATGTAACACAAGCTCATTTCAGAGAAGTTATGAACACGATTCATGTAGGAACTTCCATTAAAAAAAAGAGGAGCAGTGCACAGAGAGAGGGTGTGGGTGGGGAGTGGAGGGGGAAGAAAAGTTGCACGCACAGGGGAGGGGGGGCTCAGTCTTAGTCATTGACATATCAAATATTATCTTATTAAACGGCCTATGATCTAAGTCATGAGTTTAAGTTCTTCTGTTTTGTAAAAAATATTTTTGTGTTAAAATGTCTCACTTGAAGCTTTTGCATGAAGCTACAAAGTATTCTGATTTGTTTCCTATTGAGCATCAATAATAATCGATTTGTTGGTTACATTTTGTTTATGTATTGAAGTTATCGTTTTTCTTTTTAAACTCGATTTTAACCACTTCTGACATGACAGTAAATTAAGAGGCCTCACATGTTTCATCATGTCAGATGACTGACACGTGTGCATCATTATTATGTTTAAAGCACATGTTCTTGTATGCTCCGTTATGACGTTGTGAGCACCTTTGACCTGCTGAGATCATCCCTGAAAGACATTTATGGAGCTCCACGCAGGCTGCAGGTGTTCTGCTGAATCCTCATGACTGCAGCTAACTGTCCTGGTTCTGCAGGACCCCTTTAGTCTCGTCTCCCAAAACTAGCTCTGAAGTTTCAGATTTGGAGAACTCTTACTTGTTCCCAGTGAGGCGCTGCTGGGGGGGGAGTTAGCCCAGTTCTGCTGTGAGTCCGGTCTGGACTGATCGGTTGGGTCCACCGCCACAGTGGTAGAGCGGAACATGGGACCAGAACCTGGAGCACTGAGAGGAGAAAAGAACAGGGAGCAATGTTAGAAAAGGATAAGAAATAAAGGAGGGGATGGGGAATGAGATTAACAAGAAGAAACAAATGAAAGAATGAATTTGAACAAAGGACTCGAGAGATCTCAGGAGGGAAAAGAAGAGGGAGTTTCCAAGAGGAGGAAACGAGAATAGAACAGGTGGGGGCTGGCAGCACAGCTGAAATCCAGCAGAAAATCGATTTTGCCACACTTCTTCTTTGTGCCGGGAGACAAATAACAAACCTGAAAATGGCAGCGACACAGCTCAGGAGTGAGGGCAGCGACAAGATCAGGGTGCCTTTGGTCAAAAGGGTTCACAGAAAAATTTCTATTACAGAACCAGTTTGGTATGAACCTGTGTTTCTTTTTTTTCCACTGATTCCAGATTGGTTAATAAAAATAGACAGAATATCTCTTTTGAGGTTTATTTATCTTCTTTAATTGTTTCCAGCAACCCCCCCCCCCCCACCATTACCACCACCACATTTTTTTTCTAGAAATCTGCTGTCTGATCTTTTCTGTCATCTGTTGAGTCTACTATTTTTGTTTTTATCTTCTAATAAGACTAGTGTGTCTGAAGGTCACCCATGGAATATGGTCTCTGTGGAATTGTGATCTCACTGGAATAGTCTGGATCAAGCTGGACTGCAACAGTAGTGGGTTTTTTTTGTCTTAAATGTTTGAGACCCCCTTCAGATTCCCTGGTTGTATATAGTTTAACTACAAAAAGGACTAAACCTTTCTATCAAAGGATCCTAAAGGTTGTTTTTTTCAGCAACTTACAAATGTTCAAAAATGCAAATTTTTTACTAATATAATCAACAGTAAGTTTCTCTTTCTGGGTACAATAATAATTTTTCCAAAGTATGATTTCTGCCATGGTGCATTCAGTGGTCAGTTCCTAGACCCGGTTTAGGATGGGGCGTCTCTTCCTTCTCAGTGGCTGTGGAACTAACTGACAGAAACTTGTGTCTGTCTAAGGAGAGGAATTACCTTTTTATCTGGTAAATGGAAGTTTCGGTTAGCCATCAATGGGCACGTGAATATTTACTTTTTCAGAGGACATGATCAGACATGCCTCCACAGTTTCTTTAGATTTGAGCTACTGATAGTCACCGGATTACTGCCAGGCGATCTGTCACAAACCTGTTAAAATCAAGACACCAACTCACCCATCAATCTAGACCTGTCTTGGTGAGGGACTGTTGTAATGAGCAGGTTGGGTTGATGTAACTGGTGGAAGTGAATTACAATCAGAATTTATTGAGCGCTGAGTGGATCCCCCAAGCATCACGGCTGAGAGCAGGGCCGAGACAGAAGAGCAGAGGAGGGGATCCTAACAGGTTGACTGGTTTTGTAGGAGGATCTTGAATTGGGAGGCCGGATGTCCTGATTACTTGCTTCATGTTACAAAAGGTCCCACACAACGTCACTGTAACTGTGGAGAGATATCCTGAGCTTTCTAAGGTGCCAGCAGTGTACTATAATCTAAATAACAAGGATATCCTGCCACCCCATTGTCTCCACGATTGCTTCATCAAACTGCTACCTCGTATATCGTCACCTCAAGGCCATCTGTATTCTCTTTCAAGACCTGAACGAGAGGCCCTGGAAAAACATCAGGGAGCCACTGGTCTCTAGTTTGATTCCCCAATCTGCTTTAACTGCAGGAGCTGGATTCTTCTTGGCTAAAAAGAAGATTGTGGGTGAGCTACTTTTTATTGGTTAACAAGACTTGAATCAAAGAACAACTGTGTATCTTACAATAATGGCTAGTCTTTAATAGACGCCAATCTCCAATAAATACTGGGACTAACAAGTGCTTGTTCTATTAGACACTGGTCTCTAATAGCAGCCGGGTCCCTTTAAGATCCGCCCATCTTACCGGGGTCAGGGGGGCGGGGTGTCAATTGTAACAATTTATGCTGTAAGCTAGTGTAGCGATGGCCAAGAAAGGCTCATTTGATTTAACTATTAAACTTTATGCAGTGGCATACGCCAATGAACATTATGCAAAGGAATCTGCCTGACCTCTTGGGGTGGATCCTAAACGCATCAGAGAATGTCGCAAGCAGGTTTTCTGCTTGAGACATTCTGTTGGCATCATGGGCGAGGATGGCAGCAGAAACACAATTAACAACTTGCAAACGATAGTCTGGTGGAGGTACAAAAAAAGTGAGCAAAGAATTAGAACTGCTATCATGGAGTATTGAGCAAAGACGGAAAGGCATGACGAAAATGATTTGCACTAAAGCAAAGAGGATTTTTCAAACGGAGATTGGTGATGCTTCAAAGAGAGAAGAAACCATAGCCAGTGTGGATTGACTTGACAAATTTATGAAACGCCATCAGCTATTACTTCGTCAGAAGACAACGCTGCCGTAGAAAGATCCAGAACAAGTGATTGACAAGCTAGTGTCCTTTGTCATGTTGGTTGCCAGAAACTGAACTGCAGATGGAAATAAGGAAGGTGAGATCATTGCATTGGATGAGACATCTGCTTGGTTTGGCATGCCTGGATCTACAGCCGATAGCTGTTGTCATAAAAGCATTTGGTCAGCAGAAATTTTATTTCCAGAAGCAATTGTATGTTGAACCCAAGAAATGCAAGCTTCCATATCCTGTCTGGGGATTGTTATTTAATAGGAAAAGATAAAGATGGATCCACCTAAAGAGCATCCATAAACCACTTCAAGTAGATACAGTGGTTTTGGGGCTTTGTTAATTTCTCTCTGTATTTTTTATTTTATTTTTTTTTAATTATTGAAGTCACTGCCCCATTACATGTACTTACCTCATCCAAGAAACATTTTATGTGGGATCAGGGAGCTGAGGGGATCTTCTTACATCTCAACGCTCTGTTCACATGTGCTCTTGTATTGACCTCACCCCAGCAAACAGAACATTTTGTAGTAGAGACTGATTCTGTCAATCTCATTGACAGGTAGTTCTGAGTATTGACAACAACAAGGAAGGAACAAGAGCTAACTTTGTTTCTAGTTCTCCATCTGCGTGCCTGGATAAAGACATCCAATCTACTACCACCATGCCTTCTGCACCTTTCTATGTTCCTAGGAGATTCAACTTTCTGCACAGTGAATCACTACAGAACTCCAACCTTCAAGTGACCTTCAGATTATCCCAAGTACAATACGAAGAGAGCTTCATAGAATGGGTTTCCATGGCAGCAGCTGTGTCCAAGACACACATCAAGAGAAATGCAAGGCATGGATGCAGTGGAGTAAAGCACTGGACTCCAGAGCAGTCCTTCTGGAGGGAGGAATCACACCGATACATCTGGAAATCTGAGGGACCAGTCTGGGTTTGGAGGTTGCAGGAGAACGGGACAATTCAGACTGCATTGGTGGAGGATGAATGATGGTGTGGGCTTGTTTTTCAAGCCCTTTAGTTCCAGTGAAAGAAACTTTAAATGAAACCTTTTGGACAATTCCATGCTCCCAACCTTGTAGGAACCGTTTGAAGCAGCCCCTTCCTCTTCCAACATGACTGTGGATCAGAGCACAAAGCAAGGTCCATAAAGACATGGAGGACAGAGTCTGGTGTGGATAAACATGGCCTGCAGAGTCCTGACCTGAACCCCATAGAACACCTTTGGGATGAATCAGAGCAGAGACTGAGAGCCAGGTCGTCTCCTCCAACATCAGTGTGTGACCTGACCAATGTTCTTTTGAAAGAATGGTCAACAACACTCCTCAACCTTGTGGACAGTCTCCCTCAAGAGTTGAAGCTGTAATAGCTGCAATATTTGGACATATTGAACTCTATGCGTTAGGAATGGGATGGTACTTTAGTTCATATGTGAGTCAAGGCAGATAAGAGAATACTTTGATAATGTGGTGTGTCTGCCTTTAATTGATGCCTGTGACTGCAATTTATAAGCCATCTCCAACAGAGTCTTTGCTGGAACATCTCAGCTCACTAGCAATAACAAGAAGACCCCATACCTGTATTTACCACCTGTTTCTGCTCCATGACTTACCCCTCTGCCTGCTCCTTTGTGTCTTTGTGAGTACTACTCACCTCTATCTTGGATTGGATCCTGTGTAACAAACTTTTTTCAGCCCTGAGGACCAGGTTTTTAGATCCTGGAGATCCTCTCCTCCTCTCAACTGCTCGCTGCAATTTTTTGTTGACTTCCATCTTGATTGGGAACCAATACTCCGTCTCACCAGCCAAAAGTCATTGCAGTGACGTCATTACAAGCACGACTTCTGACTTCCACACACGAGGTCAGTTCCTCTGTGTGGTTGGAAACGGTTGGTGAACCTGTTACTGTGAAGGCCGTTACTCTCCTGTTCATCTAAGAAAGATCTTGATCATTCACTTCTGGGTCTGCTCCCTTTTGACTTGTCCTCAAAACCACAAAACTTGACAAAACCATACTATCAATAGAAGCATGGCACAAAATAGTAATACTTTGAAAATAGGTTAAAAGCAGAAAAAAACATCATATTATTGTCACAAACGTTGACTCAACGATCTTAATTCTCTTTTTTGAGAAAGTGTTGCCATGTACATGTTGTTACATTACAGGCTGAACTAATGTTGAGTTTGTGATCCTTCAGGCTCTTGATCTAATGTCAAGTACTGATAGTAAACATCATTAGGAAAATTCAGTCTGATCATATCCAGTAGAATTTGATGAAAATGAGAAGTGTTTTTAAAATGTAAAGGTGATGCAGAGTCTGGAGTCCTGACCCCAACCTCTGAGGCCCCCATGTCAGCGCTGCACGTCTGTCAGACCTTTCATTAATGCCATTAAGAGTTGCTGAAATTACTGAGCACGCTGAAGCGCGGAGTTCCCTGGGAGCGCTGAATAGCATGAGGCATGAACATTATTGATATTATTTCCACTTTTGTGTCTCCTGTCTGCTCTGAATGGAAGGGGGAGAGGGGTTCCTGCAGCTTTAATTGATCTGTAAACACCTCTTCCACATACAAAACAACATCTGCATCTTTCCAGAGTTGCGTTTCTGCCACACCAGATGTTCATCTCTGGAGGAGGACCGGGTTCTCTAACTATAACCTTTTCTGTCTGCTGGTTTCTGTTGAGCAGACACACGCAGAGGGCAAATCAGGGTTTATTTTCTCTGCTGCCTCCTGCTGCTGCTGAAAATGACTCTGAATAGAGCAGAGAAACGCTGAAGATGACGGAGATTCCAGCGCCCACGACGGATTGTGGAGGTTTTGAGCAGCACAGGTGGGTGATGGGCAGAGGTGGGGACTCCAGTCACGTTACTTGGACTTGAGTCAGACTCGAGTTAAGAATTTGACAACTTTGGACTCTACTTTGACTTCTAACCCCCCAACTCGTGACTTGACTCAGACTTTAGACCTCTGACTCGGAAAGACTTGCTATTTTCCCCCAAATTCAAGGATTGAAAAGTTTATCGACTAGTGACTCGACTTGAGACTTGTTGGTCTTGACTTGGGACTTGACTCGGACTTGCAAAACAATGACTTGGTCCCACCTCTGGTGATGGGCACCTTCAGGGATGACTGAAATCTGCTCCATGAGTGCTTTGAACAAAAAAATGTACCAACTTTCATCTGTAACAAAGAGGAGAACCTGATTATGTAATGGGATATAAATCAAAAGAGAATCAAATGTACCCTTGGTTAATGATGTTGTAAAAATCAAACGTTTGTGAGAATACATCTTTGTAGACTGACTATCAGAGCTGAGGATACGGTTTAAGGGGCGGCCATGGTGCAGAGGTAGAGTAGTTTGGTTCCTTGGGTGTTCTTGGGAAAGACGCTGAACTATAGGTTGGTGTAACCCCGGGCTCACACCGCTAGCGCTACGGCTCAGATGCGCACGCCGCAGTCTTTATGTAACTTTACAAGTGGGAGCGGGACTTCCACTGCAGGCGTTCACGTCTTGCGTCTGCGGACCGGCCTCTGCAGCCCTGCAAATCCTTTTTGTTTGGTTCAAATTTTGACGGACGCCGCAGCTGATCTGCAGCTCTTTTTGTGAAGTTGGGACTATTCAGGACTTAAACCGGAAACCACGCGAGCAAATGTAAAGTACATCCGGTATATTTTCAAAATGAAACAAAATTTCTGCTGAACTCGCTGGTTTCAGCGAGTCGTAAAAATTACCTAAAAATTTTGTGCTTTACCCATTATATGTTGACAAGTGACACGCAGACAGAGAAGTGTTGTGAAATGACGGAGAACGAGGGTTTGGCTTCCTGTATCAACAGAGTCTGTGGCTGGAGCAGCAGCCAGTGGAAGCCATCGGCTGTAGCTAGTCTGCTCCCGCAACGCAGCGGAACCGTGACGCTAGCGGTGTAAGCCCGGGGTAAGTGTTCAGCAGCAGAGTGTGAATTTATGTGTTTATGTGGGAATGGGACAGTGACTGTAAAGCACTATAAAAGTATACATCATTGACCGCACTACAATATGTGCAGCAGCATCTCTGCCGTATTTCATACCTGTGGTATTTGATTTTTAATTTATTGAACAGGTGTGTCAAACTCAATCCCACAAGGGGCCAAGATCCAAAAAACACCTAAGGTCGCAGGCCTAAAAAGATAAACATTTATTGAACACACTAAAACTACATTTTTAAAACTTTAAAACCATAATTATGAACTAGATATATAGCATTACCTACAATAATGTTAGTGTGAATGCTGTAAGATGAATTTGGCCACTGAAGATGCTAGTGCTGATAGCTGAAAACGCTGAAGCTGATAGACAGCTAAAATATTAGTAAAATGCCAAATGAGTCTAAAAACTTAAAAAAAAAAAAAATGGTTAGCCAAAACAGCTAGAATGTATCTGAAAATATAGTTAAACTTCAAAATAGCCTAAAAGCTGAAAAAAAAAACCTAAATAAGCCAAAACAGCCCAAGAGTATCCAGCTGCAGGTGTTATGGCGGATAGATGGGACATGGTGGATAGACGTAACATGGCCAATGGACGTCCAACCAGAAGTTGTCCTAATGCACTAATCAGAAGTCTACAAACTAAAAATTGAATTGTTCGGAAGTTGTATTTTTAAAATACATATTTTTTTTGTTTTTTATGTTATGTTGATTTGAGTTTTATTTTACCGGCACATTAAATAAAGAGGTGGGGTGAGATGTGTTTGTCCACTAAACAAGAGCAGAAAAACTAAAGCAAAATAAATTAACAGCATTTTGGTTGCTGTTTTTAAACTGGATCTAATGTATTTTCCTTTGTTTTGTTTTTTTTTTTGGCAGCCGACTTATTATTTGTATTCACAAAAATGGTAAAACTGTAAGCTAATACATTGAGCTGGCACAATGAATTTATCTTAATTTAACATTGAATAAAAAGCTGTGGACTGTTATTACTATAAAAAAGGAGAGGGGGCTCTAGAGAGACTTCCAGTATTCAGGTTGAAGTCCATTGGTCATGATAGAGCTCCTGTCATGATTCAGTGCTTAGGTTTTGTCATGTTCTGTCTCACCACGTTCAGGTTAATCATCACAGCTGTTTTCATTTAGTCAATCATCCTCAGTGTATTTAAGTGTTTGGTTTTCTGTTTCTCATTGTCAGGTCATCTGCTCTTCTACGCTCTGTCACGGCTCTGGTTTGTTCTCCTAGTTTTGTCATGTTTGAGTTGCTTTAGTAAACGTTTATCTTTCTGCCACCAAGTCTGGTCTCCTGCATTTGGGTCCTCCACCACAATCCCTGACAGCGCCTTACATCAATCCGCCATGACATCCACCATGTTGGCCTCCAGCCTCTCAAAACAGCAAGTGTGTAAATATTATCTTAACTCCAAAACAGCATAAGAGCCTAAAAAGAAGCCCAAATTAGCCAAAAAAGCTGGCATGTAGCTGAAATATTAAACTCTAAAATAGCCAAAAAAAATCTTAGTAAATCCCAAAATAGTGAAAAAAGCTAGCAGAATGCTAATTTTTAAAACTGTAACTTTTTAACATAATTATGAATAATAAAAATGAAGGATATTATTCCAGAATAAATCAACTTAAACTTCAAATAACTTTCAATGTTTTACTCTGCATAAAAATATATTTTGTCAAAATGAAGTCAGAAATGAGCGCTGGATAACATCAGGTCATTAATAACAATAAAATAAAATCAACTGGAGGGACGGATAGAATTACTCGGAGCCCGCTTGACTTTGACCCGTTCCAGAAGGTTCAGGTTCTAACTCTCTCTATCTTCAGATTGTAACCAGTTGATCGCCCAAGCAAAAGTCCATGACAGAAGGTGATGAGTAGAATAGCCACATGTCTTTTTTGTGCACTCTGCTGTATGTTGCATTCCTTTAACCCTTCCGTTCTCCTTAGCTTGTTTACATTAAAAGTGGGGTCATCTGGACACCACAGGACAGTGCGCTGAACTTTTTTTTTTCACTGATTTCGGAGTTTCACTAATGTCCATGGCAGACATAAAATCCTGTCCCCCTTCGTCCACATTTGTCATGGAAGAAATCGCATAACAATATGTGGTTGGAGCCATCTGGACCCCAAGGAGAGCGGAAGGGTTAAATGCATGTTGTTCTTACAGACATGTTGCTGACAAACATGCCTCCATTTCATGAGAAACAAAGCTTTGGGATCTATTGTTTCATTATTATGTAGAACTCGCTCTGAACTCAGTTATGCAGTAGAAGCCTTGAAAGATGGTACTCACCAATTTCCTGTCCTCGTCTCATCGTCGGGATGCGCCCTCTTCAGTGTTATCTCTTCTCTCTTCTCCCTGCGCCTCCTCTGCCTCCTGCAGGCCAGCGCTCTGTAAAACTCCCTCTGCTTCAGCTCCTTCAAGCGCTGCACAGACAAGAGATCTTACTGTTAGGAGTGAAACGAGTAAAAGTGACACAGACTTTGCTCCTGTGCAGCTTTAGGAAGTCCGAAGTGGCTTTGTTCACTAATAGTGAGCTCTGTCTGGAAAGCAGAGACACTGATGCTGTGTGTCAGGGATGAGCGTATGTGTCACCAACTTCAACGATGATGTCATGACTGTGAAAAGATGGAGGACAACAAGCGGCGAGGTAGCTGGTGGAAATGACAAACGGATGAGCAGACCACCACTGACAGATGTGAGATGGAGGCGGACAAATGGACCCCAGCAGAGCTGGAGGACAGATGTGCCGGGATTTGTTCAAGTTTGTTCTACACACAGAGGTGGTCTATGTGAGGGCCAGACAGAGAGAGAGAGAGCAAAATGATGAGTTAATGTAAAGCTGCAGGAGAGTCTACACTCCACAAAACTTCATGGTGTCTTTGAGTTTGTTCTAGTCTAATGTAACAAAATCATGTTCTGGGGACTACCGAGCAGTGGAAAAAAACTCACAAGTTTTAATTTAAAGAAAAGAAACTTAAACCTCAAACTATAGCAACAGATGACTTGCACTTACCACACCCACATCACTAACACATGATGTGAATGTGCAGACTCATGAAAAATATCATAATTTTCCCTTGTTGCTTGTAGTTCAACATTCTATTAGAATTACAGAATGAAAAGTTTCATTTTGTGTCATTTCTGCTTAGGTTTGAAATCTGTTCATGTTTGTTGTCGAGATCAGATCCAGTTTACGTGTGGAGGAGCGCTGCTGGTGAAAGAACACAAATACCTGAGTCTGAACTGTTGATATTTAACACTTTAAGTAATCAATCAAACATGAAACCATTCAGTGGTTATTAGATAATGCCCTTCTCCTCCCTTATTTATTAATCTTACTGTAGCTAACTGGTATTTGACCAAAATAACAAATTCTCCATGAAAAAATTAATTTTCTCTGTGCATATAAACACTTTAAGAATTCACTTCATTAGCAGAGAGCTGTGCACGTCCATGTCAACAAATAAGATGCGGTTTCAAACCCCTGAGGTGTTCGGCTCACGGGCGTAAGATGGCAGCTGTCCTTAATTCAAGGCTGCACTTCTGCTTTTCCTTCACTATCAATCCGAACAAACATCTCTGCACCCTAATGAACTCCCCACACAGCGTGATCTTCTGTCGTGCGCTCCGAAATGCAGGTCCCACATCTGTGCCATTTTATCACCAGAAAGAAACTTTATCTCAGTCGGCACAAACAGTCTGCAAACGAGTTCATTTAAAAATGAACAGGAGCGTGACTGACCGCCAGCTAAAGGACGGGCAGCTTAGCTGATGGGAGCGGCTGAAGAATATTACTGCTGGAAAATCCATTTCCTGCAGACGTCTCAAACAATATGCCCTAAATTCAGCTTGTCCTCAAGAAAACCTCATAACCACCCCGCACGGCTCAAATGTTATGGCTCTTTTATGGCTTGCAAGTGAACAAATGATAATTGTAGAAAATACATACCTCCCATCTCCTATAATTCTGTGCTCCCCCAAGACACACACACAAACACACACCCCACAACACAAACACACACATATCCAGATGGATAAATCTGCTCAAATAAGAAAGAAAAACCAGGTTCTGAGCAGATTCATCCTTTTTTCTGTAAATCTCTGCAACCATATTCATATCAAACCTTCTCCAGTGTTAAGATAAATTCTCAGATTAAATAGATGTCAATGTCTGATTTAGACCTTTTGAGTCCTAATCCTGAAGAAAGAGACATTTTTAGAGGAACTTAGGACTCAATTGAAGCAGATTTTGTCCATTTATGGGGGAAACGTTCTTGAAGGCGAGGAGACGGCTGAGCCTTCTCCATTTCATTGGAATTCTCCAGAGCACCTGGTTCCAGACAGTTCCATAGACTACTGGGGCAGGTATTTAAAGGGCGTGCACAGGTGTCACCTGATGGTTGACACTTTCCTGTGGCGGCGAACACAAAGATTCCACAAGCAAGCTAGGATTGCTGGTCAGGCGGGTCGGCAGTGTTCCCACGTTTCTGGTAAAAGGGAAATCCTGAGCTGTGACACAAAACTGACGTGTTTTCCCTGTGGTAAATGGTGTATACTTGTATAGCACTCCTCCATCAGAGTCAAGGGGGGGTTCAGTGACTTGCCCAAGGACACTTTAACAATTGAACCCAATCTGAGGTTGACCACTGTGCCATGGCCGCATTGTTGCTTGTAGTGTACACTAGCACCAGATAGATGCCAAAACACCTGTACTTTCTCTCTTAGTTGTGATTTTTCTTGACTTGTGTACTTTCCCGAGTTACACTGTAAATAAAGTTCATCTAACCAAGATAAGAAAAACTCAAAATTAGCCCAAAAAACTTTTTGATCTTGTGTTAAGAGAAATAAACTTATGTAGAATATAGTGTTCAATTTCTTAGTTATTTAATCTTAAAATTGTTGTCCATTGGTACATTTTTATTTACAAGGCCATGATTGGTTTGCTACCACCTAACGTCTGTTTCCTACTCAAGAGGAGAAACGTTGAATCTCACTCATTGAGATCAAATGATCTGGTACTATTGACTGTGGCGTTTGCTTGTACGGAGCTGGGAAAAAAAACATTTCTTCACTCTGCTCCTGCAACCTGGAACAACTTACAGAAACATTGGAAACTGAAAAACCTGCCTCCTTTAAATGCTTTAAAATGCAACTCAAGGACTAAGAGACTGCTTCACTAACCTGCCAGTGTTATCTATAAATCTAGAAATTTTAATGTAATTGTACTTTTATCAGTTTTTTGTTTTTTTTTAGTGTGTGTGTTGTTGTTTTAGAAATTGGTGCCTCTTGGCCAGGACTCCCTTGGAAAAGAGGTTTTTAATCAACGGGACATTCCTGGTTAAATAAAGGTAAATAAATAAAAAATAAATAACTGTTTTATCTCCAGTTTTGGTGTCATGGTGAACAAAATCTTTCTCTTCTGAAGACTTCAACTGATCTTTTCATTTGCCAGACTTTTAGATTATGTTTGATCAAATCATTAGAACTGATTTTAATACAGTTCATTTGTCATTTTTGTTTTCTGTGAATTTTTTATTGTGTTGTTCACAACCTGGTCTGCTTTAGTTGACTTTGTTTTTTTGTTATTTTTTGTCTGGTAAATATTGAGCTCCAACTTCTAGGGTTATCCCAGATTGACTTCTGTCTTTGTAACTCATTAATCCCAGTCTAGTTCATCACCAGTTTGGAAGCAGCACTTTGAGCTCTCAGGCAGCACTCACTCTTCCCGTCTAACCCTTTTTCCGTCCCCCATCCCATCTGGTGTGCCCCAAATGGGGATGGCTTTTTTTTTTTTTCCATCAGCTGACTGAATATTGGCTGTCTGCAGAACACTGAACCCCACAGGTGTGTTTTTGGAAAAAAGGAATGTGTTTGTTTTCATTAAGACATGAGCTTAAAACCATAATAATGAATATTATCAATAACTCTTTGCCCAGGTTAGATATTTCTCATTAAAGCTTTTTAGAATCCAAGGTTTTGGCATTTCTGTGGCTGGAGGGCCCCATGCCCCCTTACCTGTTTGTGGTGGTGGTCGTAGGAGTTGATGTGGTTGTCGAACTGCTGCTGTCGCATGTACTGCTTGTTGCAGAGCTCACAGTAGAAGCGCGAGTCTGCTTCCTCCTGCAAAACAGAAGAAAGGAGGTTCAAAGGAGCAGCTCTGCATGACATGCTACCATGTATGTCCCACTTTTATCACAAACAGGAGTTTTCTCCCCAAAGATATTTCTTTTTGCAAAAATGAGCTGTTGAGAAATCTAAAAAACCCGCATGTTTCCACAGCTAGTTTTGAAAGTGCAGGAGACAGCGGAGATCGCTAACTTGCTAAGATGTTCACTGGGATTGCTGGCTAGCGTAGCCGTCAATCCAGCTCCATGGGCTCCGGGATGGGCTGAAACCTGTCCAGGGTGTCTCCTGCCTTCACCCAACAGTAGCCAGGACAGAAAATGGATGGAAGTTGTGGACAAAAGTCCTTGCTTTGAGCCACCATATTGATTCTCCGTTTCTACCCTTTGATCTAGTAACTGAAAACGTCATCAGGTGCCCAAAGCGGAGTCATTGATTGGTTGACGTCAACCAATCAGGGTCCTGTGTGAAAGCAGGATTGGGTGGTCAAAAAGTGATATCCAAGTCCTTTTTGAGGTGCATTATTCTCTCGCTGGAGCTTTTCATTGTAGTCTGACTCGTTTGGATCGTTATGGGTTCTTACAGTTTGACGACTGAATGACGTCACAGTTCTAAGTGCTGCAAGTCCACATTCACATACGCTCACCTTCTTCTTTAGCCCAATATTTATTATCCCCAAAAGTTAGACCCTTAGTAGAGGTCACATCCATCTTCCTGAGACGCTTCACAGCCCCAGGTCATACTGGGCCTCTTCAGCCCGCCCCAATTAGTAAGAGGTCCTCTGACTCCTGATTACTGCAGCTTCTGTAATCCCATTAACCAACAAATTTATGTGGCATCATTCTATTACAGAACCAACATTACATTTGCATTATTTAATCAGGGGCCGCATTGGTTTGCATTATGTCATTAAAGATGTGGCAGGCTTGCATTAGCTGCTGAGGATGGCTTTCTATGTCCACTAAATGGGGCTGGGGGGGCTTGGGTAGCTAGAGTTAATCCATCTGAAGCTTCTTGTAAGAAATTCAATTATTTCTTTTCCTTCAAAAATAGAGCACATTGTCTTATTATTATAGGAAATCGATGTTGGGTTTGATATACATTTATCTTTCCTGTTTTCATCCAGCTGAGGGACAGATTTGAGGACAGACTAGAGGGAGGAAACCGGGACCTGCTCGATTCTGACCACAACTGTACGCCTGCTCTTGTGACATCATCATCATCATCTGAAGACTTCAACCTCTTTTGCTGGGATAACTTACAGGTTTTCCGGTCTGGATGCAGGTGATTCTTTTGTGAAGTACATTAATAATAGAATATTATAGCATGAGATCATTTCACCTAATTAATGAACTACTTCTTATTTACAGGTTTAGAACTGTATTTTTGTTCTTTTGCTCTCTTGTTGTCTAAAAAAAGTATTTTATAATACACATATTTTGATCATATAAGTGAAGGAGTTCTGTCATATTTTATTTTTTGATCAAACAAATATTTTCTGTCGTCTGATTTGTACCCTATTGTTTAGGGTTTGGTGTTTGTAGAAGTTTTGTAAGGAGGAGAATGTATTGCTTTATTTACCATCATGCTTTGCTGACTGGAATGGCTTTCAGTTTACGTCTTCAGTTTTTGAAACAAGACATTGTGGACACTTGAGTGCAGAAAAACAAAAAAACGTTTTTCACACTTCTGCAGAAATCCTTCCGATCAAAGTTTGCAGGACATGGAGAAGAGGAGATGTTCTCAGGTGGGTTCAGATTTGATAATGATGCACAACTTTAACATTTGATTCAATGAAAAAGTTAATGAAGTTTTGATGATAGAGACTGTGTAAATGTTTGAAAACATAATGTGGAATCAACTTCATCTTCAAAATGAAGCAAAAAATGCAAAATTAACGAAACAAAAGTGTTTCACCATTTAGGATGGGTTCCTAAAGTTCTCTCTGACTGTACAGTTCCCACAGATAAATACAAAATGTATTCTAAGACTTTTAATTGCGTCTCTGCTGGAAGGAAAGACAGAAAAGCATCAAATGGTCTTTATTCTGGGATCATTTTGATGCACTGAAATGTGATGTTTCTGCAGAAACTAAGCTGGAGCTAATTTGATCTGGTGTTGGATTGCTCTGAAGCGTTCCTCGACTCTGCTCTTCTAAATGACTGTCTCACCCGCAGATTTGTCCGTCCCGCTCTCCCCGAGGGCTCTGCTCTCCGAGCTCGAAACATTTGAACGCTAATGACAAATTGAAGCAGGAAAATGTAGAGAAAGCTTCATCAAGGTGTTTGGGCAGGAGAATGTGGACAGAACCTTCAAGTTGTTCAATTAACGACTGCCCCCGTCCCCCCCACCCCCACAACTGACAGCCATCTTTAAAAGTGTTTGGCCACACAAAATAAATGAAAAGTCAAATGAGAAGATTTCAGTAGAATGATGTTACTGCCCTAGTTTAGACTTTTCTTTCCCCCTCGGGGGTGGTGTGGTGGTGGTGGTGGTGGTGGTGGGGGGGGGGGTTCTGTGATCCCAGTTTACTGCAGTTTGTGTATCAACACAATGTTGCCGCTGCATGTTCGCACAAGTGTTTTCCCCGATAATCAACACGCACAGGTCTGTACACGGCCCCAGACTCAGGCTGCTTTTAAGTGTTTTATCGCTCTTAATTAGCTTCATTGTTAACTGTTTTCATAGGAAACGCAGGAGAGACGCCCCTTCTCTGCTGGGATGGGAAAAGCTGCAACTGAAAGGAAATGGAGTGCATGTTGTTCATGCAATCACATGAGGATGTATTTAACACTTGACTTCATTCAGCAACACCTGGTGCATTCTGGGAAGTGAAAAGAGAACTGCTAATCACCTTGAATCCTCTAACAAAGGTCCCCCCTCCAATATATTATGTTATATTATGATTGATATTATATTATTTCTTTGTGAAGTCCTTTACTGGGAATCAGACCTGAGTGGAGGACTGGCCCTCTCTGCTCTCCGTAGATTGCATATGTTGCTGAAGTGGACAGTCCTTGAAATCAGGAGTTTTCTTGGAGACATGACAGTGAACTGATTAGAGAGAGGGATGGACATGAAGAACACATACCTCCACAGATACTGGGGCCTTTAATGAGAGGTAAGAACTTTAAAAAGTGTGCCCCCATCTTGTATCAGCTGTTGTGTTCAGGGTAGCAGTATGCATTGGAAAGATACGATACGTATCGCGATACATGTCTCACAATATGTATCACAATACATCCCAAGACAACTTTTCCCTTTTTTTTAAAAACTCTACCTGAATATTTGTCTTTTATTGTAATAAGATTATAGAAGTCATTTCATTTAATGATCATAAACAAAACTGCAACTGTATTCATATTCATTGCTTTAATCCAAGCAAATTCATGATGCTTTTCTCTAAGTAAATTAAGAAAAAGAAAACTAACCATTGTGATAGGCATGTTTACACTGAAAGGGGGGTCATCTGGACCCCACAAGACTTTTTTTTTCAAGGATTTTTTATCTTCACTGGTGTCCGTGCCATAAAATCCTGTCCACCTTTGTCATGGGAGGGGTCACACATCAATGTAAAGGTGGGGTCATAGATTATTTAAGATAATATAGTAAAATACAATTTTAAGGTCTCCCCAATGTGGGGATCAGCTTAAGTTCTCTGCAGAAAAGGGCAAAAAGACAAAAAGACGCCGCAAAAACGCTCAAGGCAAAACACATTGACTTTATAAAACGGTATAAAACTCCTGGATCCAATGAACTTAAATCAATTCAGTTGCCATTTTTTCACGATATGGATGCTGCCATGTTGGAGCAAGATGTAGTCAGTAAGCAGTGATTGGTTTGAGTGTGTCTGAGTCGCTGTTTCTATGGCAACCTCTCACCATTCAGAATTGGGCTTGTTGAAAGTCCACTCTCCTACCACCAGAAACTTTTGTTCAGGCATTGGTTGACTTGACTCGCTTTAACTATAGAGAAAGTACTATTCAAAAAAATTAGGATTATGAAGAATGTGGTAAAAACTGGAAGCAGAGCAACAATGATATTCTGACCAATAGAATGAGTGATAGCTCTTTATGTCTCAATCAAATCTATGGGATTTTGGCTTCTTGGAGCATGTGGCCACTTCCTGTTTGGAACACAAAGGGGAGGGGTCACTCAGTCAATGACAAAGCTATAGCTTTCAGCAAGGACTGAAGTTTGTCACTGTGAGGACAGTACTGGATGGCTAAGCATACTCAAATGCAGCACTGGAAAGGTAAATGTGTTGTTACGGTTAGCCAAGAAAAAGCAAAGAAATAGCAGAGAGGGAAATAAATATATGGTGCGACCAGAGGTGCACATCTACAAAATTGGTGATCTGGAGATCAAATTCCAGCAGCCAGAAGTTGACGCTCATCGAGGACCGCCAATGTGTTGTAAGTGCTATTTGGCCCAGCAGCAACAAAAAATGTGGAAATTATATCACTTTCCAATTAGAAACACTAAACACAGCCTACCTGCTCACCTAAACATCTCATGTGTGATCTGTGCATCCACCACCGCAGCAAAAGCATCAATCTCTACAATTCACCAGTGTACCGTTTTATACCCAACGTAATTGGTGTAAACCAGCCAATCTGGTGAATGTCAGTTAAATGGGGAAGGCTCAGCGTTACCCTCCCCACACAAACAACCTTTCCTCCTATTGGAGCTAGCTGCCCTACCAGCTTTTTTTTTTTATAAACTTTGAGTGATTTAAGTTACAAAATCATCTAGAGGTCTTACCTTGCTTTGTAGCTAGTTGTTTTATTTTTCATTTTTTCTTTACATGCAACCTGAGTTTTCCTTAAACTGAGCTTTAAATTAAGTTGAATTTAAAGGAGAAACTTAAAGATGAGTTTCCCGAAATGATCCTTCTGCTCGGTTTAGCTTCTGTGAAGCTCACACGGATGAGTGGAGTCCCAGGCGGGACCTAGGGTTGAAGAAAATAATTATTCATTTATTACTATCATAAGTCAGGAAGGCCTTCGGTCAGGGCTCATTATGCCAGTAGAAATCATTTCTGTTCAACTACTTTGATGAGGAGAAAGTTTCCAAAAATAAATGAGCAAAGGCCCCACGCTTCAGCGAGCTCTTCCCAGCAATCACAAGAAAATGATGTTATTTCCCCGGAACTCTGAAAATTATGAGGAAAACCATCAGACCTGTGAGATGAAGCATTACTCCAGAGCTGTATGATGACTCTGTGAGGATCACTTGATGTTTTTCCAAAGTCCTGTGGCAGACTTCTCTCATGTTTCTCCCTGATAGTATGAGTCTGCTTGAACAAAAAGAGGTCTTCTTTCAAAGCAGCTTCTGGACCGGACTCAAACCGCATGTTCCAGAGCCCCCACGTGCTTGTGCACGTCTACCACCAACAGAGGAGCGCATGCGCTAACGGTCAGTAACTGTCTTGAAGGCAAAAATTTCATGGTTCATTTGTGTGTCTGAGCAACAGAGAGTAAGAGATAAAACATTACAGTAGACACAATGAAGAGAAGATGAATAATAGAGAAGGGAGGCGAGGGGAAAAGGGAGTCATAAAAAAACAAGACATGGGAGGAAGATTGGACACTGAAGGAGTGGCGGAGGAGAAACGGCCTCCTTATTATCTTCAACTGTTGTCTTCTCCCCCTCATGTCTCTCCTCTAAACCTCCACATCTGTCTTTCAAGTCATTTCATCATTGGCTACAAATCACTCCGGCCGCAGAGTGCCTTAGTGTGGTTCATGTCAATGGATAGAGTACAGCGAATGATCTCTAGACAAACCCAAGAAGAAGGAAAACAGGACCGCACTAGACAACAGCACAAGAGCCAAACAAGATACAAATAGAAGAGATTTCTTCTCTTCTCGCTCTTGCTGTAGCCGCAGATTTGAACTCTTTTCGTGTCCTGTCTCCCCTTTGAGCCTACATTTTTCATTCTTTAGCAACCTTCTACATATTGCACTGTAAAAATAGATTTATCAGTTGGCCTTTGAATTTAATCAATAAAATGATTACCACACGAAAGGCAGGCCCCTCCTACTGGGGCAGAATTCATGCCGCTTGATACTCTTATGATCCATGGGGCAACTGACGGTTGAAGAGTTTGTCCCAACCGTGGAAGACATTGATGTGTACCTTTTTGGACTTTTGAAAATGGGATTCCTTGAAATCGGGATCTGAGGATCTTAACCATGTCCTATCTCAGGCGTGTTTACATTAAAAGTGAGGTCATCTGGACCCCAGAAGACAGCGCACTAAACCACTGACGCATGTCAGAGGCAGAAATAAAATCCTGTTCACCTTTATCATGGGAGGGATCACACATCAATACAAGGGTAGGGTCATCTGGACCCCATAAGGGAGCATGAACCAGCGAGACACAAGCTGTTGGAACTCTGTGGAGAGATTCCACACCAGGCAGCAAGGACTCAGACTGAGAGACTATCACAAGCCAATCAGAAGAAACGTGCTTCCCTTGCCCAACTAAGCAGAGTGGTTGAGAACCTTGAACTTGTGCAAAAAAAGTTAAACGTCAACTTGAAGCAACTGGATCCAAATGGTCTTCTTCTTGGGCCATAAAGATCAAAGAACCTGAAAGACTATGAAGACCAGTCGAGGACACAGCCCACAAAAACAAGGCAGATTTTCTGGCCTCAGGAGAGAAATGTATCAAATCTGTCTGTTGCTCTGAGTGCTTTGGCTCCTGAAAGTGTATCCACAACACAGAATAACATTTAGTTTGTATGTGAAGAATGGTGTTTACTGCAGATTTGGCTCCTTGGCCTCAGGTATATCTCCCCTGACCCCTAATTCTTTGAGCACTGCTTGTGAAGGCAGCGCTTTTTGATGGCTACAGCCGCCACCTCGACCCCCCCCCCCCCCCCCCCACCACCACCACCACCACCACCACCACCACACACACACAGAGACAGCTGCACCCTGTCCCTGGTCAAATGTGCCTGTTTTGTACTGTGCTTTATCCGTGGTGGGGCCCTTTTTTCCCTACACCTGTACTCTGGCCCAACGAGAGTAAAATGAGCCTTATGCCTTTTTTTCCACCAAGTTTGAATTTTTCGTTTTATTTTCCTTTTCTAGAAAATGAGCAATTTCTTTGTACTTGTTTGTACTTATAAAATTGAAAATAAATGCATCTAATTTATTCTTGAATATATTTTTTTTAAAAGTATCAACACAGAAGACATTTGAAGGTCCAAACGTGATTACATGACTAATTTACGAGACTCGCCCCTCTTTCGACGCGCGGTGAATTCTCTATTCGCCTGCCTGGGCTTGATGCCGCAGCTGCATGTGGGAGGAGCTACTAGCAAATGTTTTTAAGATGATCGCTGAATCGGGTTTATTTACTGTGAAGAGTTCTACAAAAACATCAGTAGTCACGTCTCCATGTTTGGGTTTACATGATTATTATGCAAAGATTTTCCCGGCACAGAGGTCTGTGTCTGTATGACAGCCGCTTCCACTGTGTTTCTGTGTCTCTATGGCTGAGCTTGAAAGCTCACTGTTTAGGACCTTTTTCCTTTTAAAAAAAAATTCTTTATCTCAATGAGGCCTGAGCCGCCAGCCTCCACCCCCCGCAGCAGCTCTCTGTCTGCCATCATATCGAGTGAGTGAGCTCCGATCTGTCCAGAGTGAATCCCTCCTTCACCTGGATGTTATCTTGTGCTTATTACTAACTAGTATAATTTTGACAAAATATATTCTTATAAATAGTAAATTACTGAAAGTTATTTAAGTTTGAAGTTGATTTATTCTGGAACAATATTCCTGCATTTTTATTATTTATAATTATGTTAAAAAGTTAAGGGTTTTAAAGTTTGAAAAATGTAGTTTTAGAGTGTTCAATAAATGTTTTGACCTAAGGTGTGTTTTGGATTTCGGTCCCTTGTGCGATACGCCTGATCTAGAGTCTTGCACCTTCCACAGAGAGAGCAGTCTGAGAAAAAGATGTTTTGCAGAAGAAAATCTTGCAGTTTCCACTCAAGTCTCTACTGTAGTCTCTAACCCTAGTCTCTAATTTACAAATAAAAGTGCCTAAATGTTTTGGTGCCAATTCATTGCAACATTGAAAAATCACCTTTTAAAAGCTAAAATTGATCAAATTAGGATTATTTCAATAAAATGTGACAGTGATGGTATTTAGTTGTGTTTTTGTCTAAGGTTTTCAGGTCCATATTGTAGTGATCCTGCCCATGGCAGGGGTGCATTATGGGAGTTCGTTTTTGTTGTGTTGAACCATAAGTGAGGGGGCTGTTTCCATGCAAGACCATTTCAATTTCGTTCAGTGTGTGTGTGCTGTTGAATGTTAAGCTGGTTTATTAAAGTGGTTAATGAGGACTTTGGACTCTGCCATTATTCTATGCCTCTTGACATCTCTGCTGCTCGGGGTCCTGCGGTGTATGAGACACGGGTCAGCTTTAATTGCAGTATAGGCGGTAGATGCTAGCTCCAGGCTAGTTTTAGGTCTAGTTGAGTTCTGCTCCATTTCTACCTACGTTACGTCGGCCGCTACATTGGTGTCAGAAGTGGGATAGCTGGGATAGCTGTCAGTAAGACGCTGGGATGGAGCAGATAGCTAGTGACATAGAGCGACTCACCCTGGAAAACAACTTGCTTCGGGAACGCCTGCGACAAGGCACAAGACAAAAAGGCACAGTGCATCGCCAGCCAGATGGTACCAGTGCTCCCCGCCCAACTTATCAGGTGATTCAAGAAGGATCCCAAGAACCCTCAATGGCTGTTTTACATCCTCCAGTTGCAGAGCAGAGGAGCAACATTACTCGAACCCCTGCAAAGCTACCAAGATTTAGCGGCCTGACTCCTCTCGAGCCGTACCTCGCTCAAGTGGATTTGGCAGCCTTGCATGATGGATGGAACAGTAAGGAGACTGCTATCCACCTGGCCCTTGCTCTGGAGGGTCCAGCACTTCAGGTCCTTGTAGACTTGTCTACAGAAGAGCGCTGTGATCTGCAAGCCATTACTGCTGCTCTTAACAGACGGTTTGGACATCGAGTCTCCAGTGAGAAAAGCAGAGAGCAACTGATCAGCAGGCGGCGACATAGTGGAGAGAGCCTTGGAGCTTATGCTGCTGACATTCAACTACACATACGTCATGGCTACCCTAACTTCTCAAATGCTGCAAGGGAAGAGCTAAGTCTTCATGCATTTCTGCGGGGTCTGACACCTGAACCTCTGCGCCGTCATGTCCGTCTTTCCTTTCCCATTACCCTGGTAGAGGCGCTGAGAGGAGCTGAGCAGGCAGAGGAGATATTGTCTGCTGGACCAGCTGAGAGATCCCCACTGGTTAGGGCTGCTGACCAAGAGTTGGAGGACTATGTACAGGAAGAGGTCAACCAAGCTCAAGCTACTCGAACCCCACGGCGCCGGATGACTCACAATCGCTGCCACCGCTGTGGAGAACCAGGACATTTTGCCAGAGACTGCCCAGCACCCAGCCCCCGATCCAGACCCCAGGTTTCTCCGGAAAACTCCAGCGGGGTGAGGCAGTAAGGGGCTCCTCATCCCAAACAACACCACCCCTTGGCACCAACTCTCCAACAGTAGGCCGATGTGGTCCAACACGTGGACTATATTTGGACTGTTTCATTGGGGGCCAGTCCTGCAGTGCGTTGGTGGACACGGGGTCCACTATCTGTCTTGTCAAGAAGGGATTATTGCCAGGGACTACAGGCCCCCTCCCAGAGGGTTGGATTCCTACTGATATTGCACTTCTCACAGTAACAGGCGAGCGAACCATCATGCCAGGGAAGAAACTGTTGCCAGTGGCAGTTGGAGCTCATGTGTCAGAACATGAGTTTTGGTTGGCCGACATCCGAGATGACTGCATAATAGGGCTTGACCTCCTTGGTCGCTGGGGGGCATGTGTTGATGTGCCACAAGCCTCACTCTGCATAGACTCCAAAGTCATCCAACTGCGGTTAGGAAGGGGCAGCAAGAAGGAGCAAGGGAGCACTGCAGCCCACCGAAGAAAACCTGCGCAACAACGACGCCGTCATTGGCGGTCCCAGAAACTTCAAAGAAGCCATGGGGTTCAGATTGTTCCACCTGACCCTTCTTTAAGTCCTGCCCCATCCCCTGAAACTGTGGTGGCGATTCAAGAGCTGAAGAATCGCAGCAATGCTCACCTTAGTGGGACACAGAAGGAGCAGCTTGAGTGCTTGTTACGGGAGTTTTGGGACATCTTTGCAGCTCGTGAAGAGGATTGCACCAGAACAGGTCTGGTCCAGCACCATATTGACACTGGGAGGCTAATCCAATACGCCTTCGCCCTCACCGCCTGCCGCTAGCGAAGCGCCAGGCAGCTGAAGAATTGATCAAAGACATGGCAGCTAATGGCATTATTGAGCCTTCAGAAAGCCCCTGGGCTGCACCTGTGGTCATGGTGCGCAAGAAAGGAGGTGGGTGGCGCCCATGTGTAGATTACAGGCGCCTTAATGCAGTGACTCGCAAAGATTCCTATCCTTTACCTCGCATTGATGATGCATTGGACTATGTGACTGGTTCATGTTGGTTTAGCTCACTGGATTTACGCAGCGGGTACTGGCAGGTGGAGCTGGCACCTGAGGCCCGACCCAAAACAGCATTTACCATCGGCCAAGGACTATGGCAGTTCAAAGTAATGCCATTTGGACTGTGTAACGCCCCGGCTACTTTTGAGAGGCTTATGGAGCGAGTTCTCAAGGACATTCCCCGCACCCGCTGCGTAGTATACCTGGATGACTTGCTAGTCCATGCTCAGAGTTTCACTGAAGCGGTACAAAACCTACGTGAAGTCTTTGTTGCCATTCGACAGGCTGGACTGCGTCTAAACCCAGCCAAGTGCAACCTCCTTGGCCGCCAAACACAGTTCCTAGGTCATGTCATCAGCGAGAGTGGAGTGGCAACTGACCCTGTCAAGGTTACTGCAGTGAGGGATTGGCCCACACCATCAAACGCCTCAGAGCTACGAAGCTTCCTTGGCTTAGCGTCCTACTACCGCCGCTACGTTAAGGATTTTGCCACCATTGCTAACCCTTTGCACCGATTGACAGACAAAGGCAAGCGTTTTGAATGGTCTGAGGGGTGTGCAACAGCCTTTCAGCTGCTGAAGTCTGCTCTAGCTGGTGCTCCTGTACTGGCCTATCCTGACCTCAGTCAGCCGTTCATTTTGGACACTGACGCCAGCAATGTTGGAGTTGGAGCAGTGCTCTCCCAGCTGGACGAAACAGGTGAAAGGTTGTGGCCTATTACAGCTGCAGCTTAAGTCGGCCGGAGAGAAACTACTGCGTCACCAGGCGGGAGTTGCTGGCTGTAATTTTGGCGGTAAGACATTTCCGGCCTTACATCCTGGGCACAAGGTTCAGGCTACGAACTGATCATGCTAGCCTCACCTGGTTGTTAAACTTCAAACAGCCTGAGGGTCAGGTGGCAAGGTGGTTGGAGATCCTGCAGGAATATTTTTGAGGTCCAACATCGACCAGGACGCCAACACACTAATGCTGATGCCCTCTCCAGACGCCCCTGCCTCACAGATGAGTGTCGCTATTGCAGTCGGCAAGAAGAACGCGAACTGGGGCCCTTGGCAGCAGCAGCCTGTCCAGCTACCACCTGCCCCGAAAGGGAGCCGTTCTCTTTAGAACAACTCAAGGAGTGTCAAAAGGCTGATCAGGTGCTGGCTGAAGTGAGAGGCTGGCTAGAGGCCCAGAGGCGACCGGACTGGCCAGCTGTGTCTTCCCAAGGACCAGAGCTGAAGATTTTGCACTCCCAGTGGGACAGTCTGGAGCTTCACAACGATGTTCTCTACAGACGATGGCGTGCACCAGGTGCAGGTGTGGACCGTGTTCAACTCCTGGTTCCCCGCAACCTTCGTCAAGAGGTCCTCCATTGGGTTCATGGTTCCGCTGGGGCAGGGCACTTCGGGAACAACAAAACAGTGCGGCGGCTCAGACAAAGGTTCTACTGGCCAGGTTGCCGACAAGATGCAGAACTGTACGTCCACTGCTGTGACACCTGCACTGCACAGAAAGGACCCAACCAACGTTCCAGGGGCCCTTGCAGCAGTATTTGGTGGGGCACCCATGGAAAGGGTTGTGTGGACATTCTAGGCCCTTTTCCCACTTCTGAGTCCGGCAACCGCTACGTCCTTGTGGCCATGGACTACTTCACTAAATGGCCAGAGGCGTATGCGGTCCCAGATCAGAGTGCCACCACCTCTGCACAGAGGTTGGTGGATGAGATGTTCACCCGGTTTGGAGTTCCTGAGGAGCTACATAGCGATCAAGGACGTAACTTTGAGAGTCGGCTGTTCAATGAAGTTTGCCAGCGGATGGGAATTAAAAAGACCAGGACCACACCTCTTCATCCCCAGAGCGATGGGTTGGTGGAGCGGTTTAACCGCACGTTGGCCACTCAACTTGCAATCCTTACCAGCCGTCACCAGAAAGACTGGGACCAGCACTTGCCCTTTGTGCTATGGGCTTACCGCACTGCTGTTCAGGAGTCCAGTCAGTGCACCCCGGCAGCCCTAATGTTTGGAAGGGAACTACGAACACCGGTGGATCTGGTATTTGGGTCTCCACCTGAACCAGAGATTGTGGGTGGCCCCGAACTGGATTATTTGCGGCGGCTGAGAGGGCGGCTTGATGAGGTCCATCAAGTGGCAAGAGAGACTCTACAGGAAGCTGGAGCTCGTCAGAAGCGGGCGTATGACTCCAGGGCACATGGACTGGCTCTTGCACTTGGGGACCAAGTCTGGGTGTACTGTCCAGAGAGGAAACGTGGGCTTTCCCCCAAGTTGACACACCACTGGCAAGGACCTGGGGAGATCATGGGCCAGATCTCTGATGTGTGATTTCGGGTCCGCCTGCCAGGTCGGGGACGTCAAGTGGTTCTTCACAAAGACCGGTTAGCACCATACCGACCCATGGCCCCTGTGCAACAAACTGACGAAGTCAGTGAAGGCTTCACGCCCCTGAGCATCAATGTAGAGAGCAATGATAATGGACTCAGAACTGAGCCTCGCTCCGGTAACATGCCACAGGAAAGGCCAGTGCGTGTTCGGCACCGGCCTGCCTACTTACAGGACTTTGTACTAGAGGACAATTAAGGGTTGTGAGGACACTTAACCCTCTGAGAGGGGGGCTGTGTAGTGATCCTGCCCATGGCAGGGGTGCATTATGGGAGTTCGTTTTTGTTGTGTTGAACCATAAGTGAGGGGGCTGTTTCCATGCAAGACCATTTCAATTTCGTTCAGTGTGTGTGTGCTGTTGAATGTTAAGCTGGTTTATTAAAGTGGTTAATGAGGACTTTGGACTCTGCCATTATTCTATGCCTCTTGACATCTCTGCTGCTCGGGGTCCTGCGGTGTATGAGACACGGGTCAGCTTTAATTGCAGTATAGGCGGTAGATGCTAGCTCCAGGCTAGTTTTAGGTCTAGTTGAGTTCTGCTCCATTTCTACCTACGTTACGTCGGCCGCTACAATATTTTAAAGCGTCTCCTCAGATTCAAGTGGAGAGGCTTACTACCTTTCAGATCAGCAATCATTCCTTTTTTTAAGGACAACATTGAGCCTGAGTGTGTGTGTGGGGTGTGTGTGTGTGTGTGTGTGTGCCCTCCCCTCATGGGCAGTTGGATTAGGACTCGCTGCATTTCAAAGTCAGGATCTCAGGGGAAACCTAGAGTATGAATGGTGTCTTAATTAAGGGGAGGCAGTCAACAGCAGCCTCTTATTATAAGGACTTAATTGAAACTGAGAGCAAGTGTCCGTATTTCAGAATTCTGAAGTCTTTCATCACAAAACAAGAGTTGTACAGTGAAGTTCAGAGGAAATGAAGTGCTTTGGTCAAAATGAAGGATCCAGAAACCACCACGCCTTTCTTGTCATTTTTTCCCCTCTGTTCCTCCCTCCTCTCCTCCTCTTTCTCCTCCTCCTCCTCTTTCTTGCCTGTACTCCATTAAATTGCTGCTTTAATTGGCCCCTCTGATGCGGCCAATGGACTTCAGAGAGGGAAGATGGAGAGATGGAGACAGGGATGGAAGAAAGGATGAGAGAAGAGTGTTTGAAGTTGTGGGTTAATTACACTCACTTTTTCTTCTGGATCATGGGATGATGAGTGCCAGCAAATCCGGATGAGTGGCGTCTGCAGCTGACATTTCCTCTGTTCAACAATATGTTTATGTTTTTATGTGAAAATTGAGGATTTTCAAGAGAGGTCTGGAAAAGTTTGTGAAGGTTTGAAGGCATTTAGAGAATCCTCTGAAATCTCAGTAATATCTGCTGCTGCTGGTGACTTCTGTGTGGAAAACATGAGCGTCAGGAAGCATATGGTTGTGTCTTCATTGTTTCCATGTTGTTGCTGCTCTGCCCACACAAGCCACAGAGCGCACAGATTGAGAAGCTTTGTTTGATACCAGCTCTTTCTTTAACGGTAAATTCTCATTTATAAAGTTGAAAACACATTTATACAATGGAATTGTATTGCAGCAGTTTTGAATTGTGGCAACATAATCAAGATTGTTTACCAAAACATAAATCTAATTTCCACTCTTGTTCATCTGTTTTTCCGCCATCTTCTCTCCAGTTTTTTCTCTACTGTGATTTTTGGACCCGGTAGCTCACTGGGTTGACTAACAACCGCCTCGAGAACTTGTTGAATGGTCTTTATCACTGTTATGATGACCTTGGGGATGTTTCCACTCACTATTATGACACGACCTTCATTAGTGACAGCCTGAAAACTTCCTTTGAGACATTCCAGGCTGCTGTGGACAAACTGCTCCAAAGCCTCAGTTGGTCCTGGTGAACTGGATGTACCGAGGTGCTTCCAGGGAACTTTGGTCACATTTCTTGATGCATTCATGGGTCTTACACTTTGTTTTTAATAATCTTAAACAATTTTAGATTTCTCAATTTGCCT
Organism: Oryzias javanicus; assembly: GCA_003999625.1. Classification (NCBI taxonomy): domain Eukaryota; kingdom Metazoa; phylum Chordata; class Actinopteri; order Beloniformes; family Adrianichthyidae; genus Oryzias; species Oryzias javanicus. Next base: position 336,452 of record CM012451.1, on the reverse strand, counting down.
TTCCTTTTGCACTACTCATGGTTATGTACACAATGAAGCAACAATGAATCAGTGTAGCAGTTTGTTCTGTTTGTCCTTGACTATTTTGAAGCACTTTCAGTTTTGCTGGAGTCATTCCTCACATTCAAGTGTGTTTGTTTTTAGTTTATAGGACACAAACTTCACTCTTTTTCTAGCATGCAGTTTTACTTAAAATAAATCAATTTTTTTAAAGTTCCAAAAATGTCATTTCAAAGAATGCAACTACATGTAAGCAGAAAAAAACGTAACTACATCGTCATCATTTTTGTCTTCTGTCAGAGTTTTTTCTTCGGCTTTGTTTCTGTTGCAGAATTGTTTTACATCCATTTAACACTTTGGGGAAAAACAAGATCACAAATTGAGGCAGACCTCCAGCCTGTTCCTGCATTGACTGTGTCTACATAACTGTTTTTATTGGTAGATAGATGATACCACTTATTAAAACTTAATAAACATTTACTCCAACACTACACATGAGGGGGCAGACAGCTGTTCAGTGAAGTGGACATTGGCCTCCAGGGTCCTATAGATCTCTCTCCTTCAAGTGGGGTAGGGGACCCTGAGAGGTTCTTCCAAGTTGTGAACCAGGGACCTTAGTCCATATAAGCTCTCATTTGCCAATCAACCGCAGCCTGACTCCGCGCGAAGTATTGTTTGTGCCACTCTGCCTGCATTACTGAGCGTTCTATCTGGATCTGATCTTCTGTCTCTCACCCTTCTTCGACTCTGACCCAGTTTGCCGACCTCCATCTACGCCTGTCCTGTTCTGCTCTGGCATCTCTGATGCTCCCATGCTCATGTTTGATCACTGCCTTGGCATCAGTCATTCTGTCTGAGCTAATAAACCTGATGCATAGGGGGAGGGACAGCCCAAAATGAACAGAGCATCATCCTCAGGACGACTGTGTCCCACCCACATTCCTAGCTGCTGTCCCGGGTGTTGGGCCTCAAACACTGGTTCAGGCTTTCATATAACAGAGTGTTATTCAAGCTGGATTACTCAGGCAGCTGTTTATTTTAATGGAGCAGCCATACATCACCTCTCCATCTCAGATGAATGGGGCGGCAGCAGCAGAGTCCTACTTCACAATCAATATTAAAGGCTCTCACAGCAGAAAAATGAAACGGAGAAAATCTGATTGGAGATGTAGATTAAAATGGGTGTTAAAGGCGGCTTTCATCAAATGGATCTGTGTGTGTTTGCCCGTGTGTGGTCTGTATGTTTGTGTGTATCTGTTTAAGTGTGAGTCTGATGTGTGTGTGTGTGTGTGTTAGCAGGGAGGTGTGTGCTGCCAGAGGGGCAGATGGAGACAAATGGATGATCTTTCAAGACAACAGCTTCAATTAACACATAACCACACTCACAAATCATCCATGCTCGCACTCTCGTAAAAACAAGCAGTTGTGTACACACACACACTCACGGTAAAGTGTGTCAGTGGGGTTCCGATCTGTCTGAACCCACTGCCACGTTTGAAAGTTTAAGTATTAAGTTAATGAAAAAAAGAGATGTAATCGATCAAAATACTGGGAGAGCCGTCTCAAATCACTATGGGGAAAAATACGAGTAAATCTCTGCAGTTAGTGTCATTTTATAAAGTTTTGCTGGTAAAATCTAGAAATGATTTTACTATTATAAAAACTGTCAAACTCACAGCAAAACACGCCTTCAGAGAGAGCTTTAAGGTCAGGAAATGAAAGAAGAGGAGGAAAAACCGACTTAAAACAGAGGTTTGGCTGTTTCATTTACATTCAATTGCTCGGAACACCCCCCCACCACCACCACCCCCCCATCACCATCACCATCACCACCACCACCACACACACATTTCAGTCAAGAAATATTCTTTTTGGTTGAAAAAGAAGAATTTAACTGGCAATCTAGGTATTTTTCTCTTCCTATTTTTAAAACCTTAACAATAGAAATCTGTAAAAGTTTAACACTGGAGATGACTAGTTTGTGTCCCGCCTGGGTAAGGGATTATGCTTGACAACTTTCGTACATAGCTTTTATTTAAGTTTTGTGAATTAGAAAAATAAATACTTATTGCAGCATATTCCAGGAAGGTACGTTTTTCTCTTTTTCAGACGTGGGGGGCGCCAAAATCACTTGGCTTCACTATTCTGTTGCACATTAGCTGAGGCATTTTTCTACACTTCAGAGCCGACTGACTTTATTCCATCAACTGTCAAATAGTTACAGTTGTTTAAAAAATGTCTGTAGAGCCAAAGCTCACCTGTAACACGAACGGCAACATTTGTGGTTTTCCATTTTCATTTTTGTATTATATTTTGGTTTTTATCTTTTATTTAGATTTTATTTATGTTTTTATTTGTATTTGATTGAAACAGAGCAAGGAGCATGCAGTATATGAAGAATCGACCCCCCCCAGGCGAGCCTGTACGAGCTCTGGTCAAGACTATGAGGTCCAGGGCTCCCCACGAGTGGCTCAGTGAACATCTCGACCTGCCAAACATCTCAGATCCCTTTCTGCCAGTAAACAACCCCCCCTCCAAAAAAAAAACACCCCCTCTTCAGGACAGAACTGACCACCCCAACCTACTGGGCACTCCAACAACAATGTGAAAGATGAAAATACTTTTCAGGAAGACATTAACCAAAACAAAGATGGAGAAGTTTGGAAACCATCTGGGTCAGCAAATGTCAATAATTCCATCTGAAGTCTGCACACATCAGCTCTGATTTGGGGAGAAGCACGTCAGAATCCCTGTGTGTGTCAGAGGGGTGGTCAGCGGGCACGCTGTCAGAGCCTCGGACCCCCTCCATCTGGTCAGTAACACCATGCAGACAGCACGTTCCTAACACTCACAGCTTGTTTCTTGTTTCAAACAAAGCCTCCACCGTCCTTGTGAACTACAGCTACCGTAACCAGAACGGCCGGAGGGGGGTGGGGAGTGTGTACATTGTCCTATTCTGTTGCAAGTCCCCCACCACCACCACTAGTCTTTCTGAGGTATTACAATGTGACGTGAAGCTGCTCCAGCAGCGTTAATACGAAACACGTTTGATTAATGCGGCGTCAGCCAGAAATGAAAACCAGAGATCCTTGAGCTAAGAGGAGAACTGCTCGGGTCGGAAAATGACTGAGAGGGAAAAAACACAAGAAAGAAGAGAGCCCATAGACAGAACACCAAAGAGGAGATGGAAATGCCGCACACAGAAGATGCTCAAACAACACAAACTCCTGAGAGCACATTTACTGGACAGGTGAAACTCTGAGGAAGAAGAGTGTCCCGGACAGGAAGTTCCCAGAGAAGAAATGATGGTAGAAAAGTATCAATTTAGTATTTATTTAGTATTCCGTTTTTTTGCAGTTTGAGATCAAACCTGAGTAACACACCCCCCCCACGATGAAACTGTTACCTGGGAAAAGGTCAATCAGATGCTCTGTTTTTTTACAGAAAGACAGAAAGACAGGACTTTGATAAAGAAAGATCTTGTTTTTAATCAGTTTGTTTAACAGTGGCTTGACGTCCATATATCAATCTGCAGCAGAGACTATGCTTTAAGTGGAATATTGATCTTCAGAAGTCAATCAATGGCAATCTCCATCGTCTGATGATAGACTGGCGAAGCTTGATTGAGAAAAGAAACAACTCTTATCAGAGATCAGAACGTCTTGCTCCTACATCTTCAGGGATTTTTTAGTCACTTCGGAGAAACGATTTCCGATCTGGACTTCAAGCTCTGAAAGGTTAAAGCAGCTTGTTTTTACATGGCCATCTTTAGCCCCCTGCCAGCACCCCCCAACCCCCCAACCCCCCAGCTTTCTTCATGTCCTGCGGCTGGATGAGCAGACTTCTAAGCAAAGACGGCGTGACGGGGAGGGGCTTAGTTTCACTTAATGCCCATAGCCCTCTGCACATTTCATAGTGATTTTTTTTTTAAACCTGGACTTCTGTGCAAACGTGCACGTGTGTGCGCTCGTCTGCAGTACCCCTGCTGTATCACACTCGAAACACACAACCAAGCTTAGTGAGGATTAGACCACACATGCACAAGAAGGTTCACATCGTCCACACACATGTGAGGAGGGTGCACTCACTGTAGTTTTTTTAATTTAACAAGATATTTGTTTGGACATGTTCTGTTCTGACTACAGGTTCCGGTTCAGAATCATCCACAGCTGTCTTCATTTCAGGTGATCTGTGTTGTCACTCTCTCACCAAGCCTGGTCTCCTGCATCTTGAGTCCTTTGCTGGCCGTTGACCGTTGGGCCACAGCTCACATGTGGGTGTCTGTGTTTGTGCGCTACAATTTAATTTTTAAAGATGTTTCACTTTTTCTCTTTCTCCCTTGTTTTCTGTGATTGGATGACAGGTTTAGCTCAGATCAGAAAGACAAAAAAGCAAATGGCAAAAGGTTTTTCCGATACCTGATGTTCAGCCTCTGGACATCTGCCGAAATTGCTCAGGCATTAGGGAGTACTATGGGATGTCTGTACCGCTGGCATGGCTCCATCCTAATTAAGTATCTCACAGCGTTTATCTGCCTCCTCAGACGTTTAGGTAATGGTTTGCAGCAAAGCATGAGCAATCCAATACTGCAATTAGAGAGGTTTACTAACTTCCTGCAGCAAATAATTACTGTGCGGCTGAGAGCAGCATGACCAGGATGTTCATTTCTTTAAGCTGCTAAATCCTGAATTTTAAAAGCGAATCTGTTAATCCAATAAAGCGTGCCATCCGAGCCGATCCAGGATGTTTGACTTCAGCTTCACATCCCTGAGTCAGGATCGTAGTCCAGCTCAGGTCAGGGAGGGACAAACATCAGTCAGTTTCTCCGCTGGATGAAAAACAAGACAGATGTAACTATTTGAAGTAATGAGTTAGGCTGCATGGTGGTGCAGTGGTTAGCTCTACAGCGAGAAGGCCCTGGATTAAATCTCGTCTGTTCCTCCTGTGCATGTCTGGGTTTTCCCCGGAACTCCGACTTTCTCCCAGTCCAAAAACATTTTTCATGGGTTATCTGGTGTCTCCAAATATTCCCCAGGTGTGCATGTGTGTGTTAGTGTGTGGGCATGCAACAGACTGGTGAGCAGTTCAGGCTGAACCATACCTTCACCCAGCAGTAGCTGAGATAGGCTCCAGCAACCCTGTCACACTAAAAGGGATTGAGCCGATTCTACGGATGGATGGATGGATGGATGGATGGATGGATGGATGGATGGATGGATGGATGGATGGACTTTTAAGAATTAGCTTTTTACTCCCATTCGGCTCCTTCTATGGAAGTTCAGGGATCCAGATTCCCTTATTAAAACTGTAAAGATTCATAGTTTAGAGGACAACAACAGCAATAACACATTTTCCATGCTGCTTCATGGGTATAATAACCACAGACCGTTGTGTGACGTCACCCACAGAAAATTTCCAATTAAGTCAACTTAGTCGTCAGTTTCCGTGATATGGATGTTGCAATGTTGGAACCATTGACAGTCTTTGAGAACTGGACAGATTACCTACTTCCCTTTAGCGTTCCAAGCAGAAGGTACTCGCTGGTCCCAGAAAGCCCAAATCCCATAGACTGCCTTTAGACAAATTAACAGCTGTCATTCTATCTGTCAGATGAATCGTTCTTGCTCTACATGTTCTTGCTAATACAATTTATTATTTTTTTTCATCCAAAGTTATTCAAGTTATAAAGTGACTAATCAGATGCCTCAGCAGAAGCATGTGGTGCCTTGAAAGCTCAAAATGTTGATTGACAAACTCTACCTGCTTCCAGTGGAAGGGGTGTGGCTTTCCAACAAGCTCATTCCTCACCAGTAAGAGTGGTTCCCATACAAACGATGACTCAGACCGACAGAGCAATTGACTTCATTTTGTTGGAACCAGAGGTAATGCATTTTCTGTGTGTGATGTCAGAGGGACTTTGTCCATCTCTATACACTGCAGTGGCGTACTGCCAGGGCCATCCATGACTTTATGTCTAAAATACAATTTAAAAGAATATTTATAGATTCAAGGTCCTCAGGAGACACAACGATGTAAAGCTGAGTATCATCAGCGTAGCGGTGAAAGTCAACGCCGTGTCTCCTGATGACATAGACAAAAGTATAGGACCTAAAATTGACCCTAGGGGAACCCCAAAATTTATTTCGTGGATAACTGACGAGCATGTGTCCAAATTTAGATAAAAGTGTCGATCTGCAAGGTTGGAAGAAAACCACTTAAGAATACTAGATTCATAAGAAGATTCTACTATATGGAAAGCAGCACTTCGATTCACCAGCACCAGAACAGAGAGTTTCTGGATTTATTCTAAGATCATTGACGATCTTTAAAAGAGCCATTTCTGTGCTGTGTTTTGTCCTAAAACCAGATTGATTTTTCTAAAATTGTTTGGTTATTTAAAAACTTGTGAAGTTGAGTGAGCGACACTTTTCTCTATAATTTTACTAAAAAACAGTTGGATCCAGGTCTATATTATCCAGAGTATTAGGATCTAAACTGCTCTTCTTCAGAGGGGTCCTCAGCATTGCTGTTTTACAGGCAGAGGGGAAGACACCCGTCTGAAGAGAGTGGTTTACTACGTTTAAAAGCTCTGAATCAAAGAATCCATAGAATGTTTTAAAAAGTGAAGTTGGGATGAGATCTTAAAGGCAGGTTTTTTGTTTACTTTGGTGATTTTTGATGCAAAAGTTTAGTTTTTTTTGTTTTGTTTTGGTTTTTTTGCTTTACCAAAAGGAGCTGAAAAAAATGAGGACCTAACCCTCTGGGGTAGTGTGTGATGGAAAAACCATCATCATGTTCAACTTCTGTGAACATCAAACCAATTTGAGAGTCTGTGTTTCTTCTCTCGCAGTACAGTGACATTTACAGAGGAATTCCTTTTTGTTTACCTGTAACTTCATGGAATCTCGCAGCCTGCAGGAAACATTAGGAAAAAAAACTGTGCTTTTCTCTGGAAAAAAAAACTGTTTTCTTGAACAGTTTGACTTTTTGCTTACAAGTACACCTACTTCATATCCAAGATAATCCGTTACCTCTCAGGTAAATGAGCACCAATTTTAGAATGATTAATCAGAAATCTTTATAAATAAATCTTTTGAAATGGTTGCACCTTATTTCCTAAATCTTGAATCTTTTCCATCTTTAATCTTTAGATCATAGTTGATGCTGCAGAAGCAGCTAAAGTGGATGAGTTTACAAAAGGCTCAGTTTAACTAAATCAAGCCTCAACTCTTGTTGGTAAAACTACATTGAAAGAAAAATCTCCAGCTTTTGAATCCTTTCTGTTTTTAAAACCCAACTGACAAAATCTGAAATTTCAGAAAATCTTTGAGAAAAAATTCTGAGGAGTTTTTGGTTTGTACATTGTTTGCATTATTCTGTAATTACCTTAATCTTAAACTTGTGAATTTACAAAAATATTAATGAGTTTGTCTCATATATTTACCATAATTTTTTATACTTTTTTAGATTTTTTTAACAGTGTCTGTCTTAGTACAGCTGGGTTGATAAAATCAAATATACGATTTGAATCAATTTAGCTTAATAGATCAATAATTTATTCATAAAAATATGAATCGATTTAGCACATTACGCTAAAGTCTGCTAGCTTGATGCTAAAAAATATAATGGGATTTCCTATAGGATGGCTAATGCTAACGCTCGGTCAACATAAACATACATTGCTGACTAAATGAACTTCTTTATAAACTCAAAGACACAAATTCTTTTAAGGGAAATATTTTTAAAGTAACCATTTATGGTGTAAAATATCGTTTTTTTCCTCATAATGTCTTTTTCTTCTGATATAAGATGTAATGCTGTAGCGCGATCACCACCTAGTGTCAAAACTGAAACGTCGTCCAGGAGAAGCAGAACAATGTTTATAATGTTAATGATCTGAACATTTTAGTTAGAACTTCTCCTTTAGAGAATCCATGGTAACACTGGATGATGTTAACAATCTCAGTATTTCACTGATACATTTACAGATTAATATAAATAGATTCAAATTATTAAGTAGATTATTAATGTAATTCTAAACAAATGTGTAAACTTAAAACTGAATTGAATTGAAGAATCAAAAGAATCGGGAAAAAAAAAGGAAAAAAAAAATTGGAATCAAATTGATTCAGGCTCTTGTGAATCGAGTCAAATCATTTCTGGAGATCATAATCGATACCCAGCCATTTACTTAGTTACTTCAAGAAAAATATCCTAACTCTTTCTAGTTTGAAACTCTCCTCAAATTACGATTTTCAAATCCCTTAAAATATCTTTTGTTTAGGTGTGAAAATAACCTCTGCTCCTCTAGTGTGTGAGTTTGAGGGACATTTTTAACTTTCAATCATCATGAATCCAGCATTAAACTTGTGAAGTTGACAAACCTCTTGTGCCGGTGGTCTACGCGTGCGCACAAACACTGAGCTGCTCAGACTCCAGACCCTTCTGTGTAATTGGAATCACATTTTAAAGTCACTTTTATGTACTTGTACATCCAACCTCTGCCTTCTGCTCTGCTGTTGTGCCCCTCTGCATGTGTTTACCCCCTCCATCGGAGATTACACACTCTGAGGAAATAACAGACTTGAACCGACACACACACACACACACTCTACCCATCTATCTTGTCTCCTTGTGGCTCATAGCTAATTCTTTCCTGCTCTCTTAATCCTTGTACATCTTGTTTTATTCTTCTGCCCTCCATCAGTCATTCCTCTCCCTCTTTATCTTCCATCTTTGTCTCCGTTCCTCCTCTTCCTTCTCTTCCCACCTCCTCATCCGCCTCCCGCCTCAATGCTTTCATCTTTCCTCCCATTACTCTGCCATCTCCTCATCCATCTCCCATCTGTCAGGGGCCGAGGAGGTAAAGTATCATTCAGGGAGGATAGCCGGGGCAAAAATGCTGCACACACAGCACACGCACGTTCACACACAGACCACATGCACACACACAAGCAGCGGATACCCACACACAGCACACGCACACACCGCACAACACTCCCACACACAGCACTCACGTATCGCACACTCACAAAAACTACTCACACGTAGCATTCGCAGACACGGCGCTAACAGATCTCACACACACAACAGCCAAATACACAACGCTTATACACTCACACATCATGCATACACAGCACTCACACTCTATGGTCACACACACTTTGATCACACACAACAGACTCACACGCACAAACACACACCATACAGACACCGTGTTCACACACACAGCAGACTCAGACACACAACAGAATCACAAAAACAAGACTCACTGGCAGGCAAGCACACACACACACAGCACATGCACATACATCACTTACACACACAAAGACAGCACTTACACAAAGACCGCATACACACACAGACTACATGCACACAGCGCTCAAAGTACACAAATACCCATATCGACAAACACAATACACTCATGCACACACAGAGGACACACAACAGTCACACAGACAACACACAAGTTAGTGCAACTATCAAGTGTCTTTGTGCTTCTCTGTTTGCTGGACGACCAGTAAAGCAGATGTAATAAAGTGCAACTGGTGCTGAGTTTGAGTGTAGCTTCAGAGGAGCGGAATGACTGAAAGGAGTTGAACGAGGAAAGAGGAAAGAGGAAGTGGAGACGACAGGAGAGAGAGACCAGTGGGTAGAGAAAGATGAGATGGGGAGATGAAAACAGGAATGAAACAGGGAAAAGCCAGTCTTGGAGAAAAGTAATCCTGTTGGTGCTGATAGATTCCCAGCAGAACAATGTTATCTCTTTCTGCCTCTCCTCACTCTCAAGCACACACAGTGTACACACAATCAAGACACAATACACACAGAACACACACCTTGTATAAGCTAAACCAATTTGGTATCACAAGTACATGGATCTCCAGCTTTACAACCATCAAACGCTCAAAGGTGCTGTGATGTAAGAGTGTGTGAGTGGGGGGGCACTTTGGCTGTGTTTTCTCAATGGTGGTTTGTTTACATTACACACTGCAGGGGTGTGTGGAACAGAGGGAAGTGATGAGAAAGAAACGGGATGTAGGCAGGTTGAAGTGGAGCTTCAGAAGATGGGAAGACGTGTTAGATGACCTGCAGGTGTTTCAGCTGCTCAAGTGACCTGCAGGTGTTTCAGCTGCTCAAGTGACCTGCAGGTGTTTCAGCTGCTCAAGTGACCTGCTTGTGTTTCAGCTGCTCAAGTGACCTGCAGGTGTTTCAGCTGCTCAAGTGATCTGCTGGTGTTTCATCTGCTCAAGTGACCTGCAGATGTTTCAGCTGCTCCAGTGATCTGCTGGTGTTTCATCTGATTAAGTGACCTGCAGATGTTTCAGCTGCTCCAGTGATCTGCTGGTGTTTCATCTGATCAAGTGACCTGCAGATGTTTCAGCTGCTCGAGACCTGCAGATGTTTCAGCTGCTCAAGTGACCTGCAGGTGTTTCAGCTGCTCAAGTGACCTGCAGATGTTTCAGTTGCTCAAGTGACCTGAAGATGTTTCAGCTGCTCAAGTGACCTGCAGATGTTTCAGTTGCTCAAGTGACCTGAAGATGTTTCAGCCACTCAGGTGACCTGCAGATGTTTCAGTTGCTCAAGTGACCTGAAGATGTTTCAGCCACTCAGGTGACCTGAAGATGTTTCAGCTGCTCAAGTGACCTGCAGGTGTTTCAGCTGCTCAAGTGACCTGCAGATGTTTCAGCTGCTCAAGTGACCTGCAGATGTTTCAGCTGCTCAAGTGACCTGAAGATGTTTCAGCTGCTCAAGTGACCTGCAGATGTTTCAGCTGCTCAAGTGACCTGAAGATGTTTCAGCCACTCAGGTGACCTGCAGATGTTTCAGTTGCTCAAGTGACCTGAAGATGTTTCAGCCACTCAGGTGACCTGAAGATGTTTCAGCTGCTCAAGTGACCTGCAGATGTTTCAGTTGCTCAAGTGACCCGCAGATGTTTCAGCTGCTCAAGTGACCTAAAGATGTTTCATCTGCTCAAGTGATCTGCAGATGTTTCAGCTGCTCAAGTGACCTGCTTGTGTTTCAGCTGCTCGAGTGACCTGCAGATGTTTCAGCTGCTCAAGTGACCTGAAAAGGTTTCAGCCACTCAAGTGACCTGCAGATGTTTCAGTTGCTCAAGTGACCTGAAGATGTTTCAGCCACTCAGGTGACCTGAAGATGTTTCAGCTGCTCAAGTGACCTGCAGATGTTTCAGTTGCTCAAGTGACCTGCAGATGTTTCAGTTGCTCAAGTGACCTGCAGATGTTTCAGTTGCTCAAGTGACCTGCAGATGTTTCAGCTGCTCAAGTGACCTAAAGATGTTTCAGCCGCTCGAGTGACCTGCAGGTGTTTCATCTGCTCAAGTGATCTGCAGATGTTTCAGCTGCTCGAGTGACCTGCGGATGTTTCAGCTGCTCAATTGACCTGCAGATGTTTCAGCTGCTCAAGTGACCTGCAGGTGTTTCAGCTGCTCAAGTGACCTGCAGACGTTTCAGTTGCTCAAGTGACCTGAAAAGGTTTCAGCCGCTCAAGTGACCTGGAGATGTTTCATCCGCTTACGTGACATAAAGATGTTTCAGCCGCTCTAGTGTCCTGAAGATGTTTCAGCCGCTCAAGTGACCTGCAGGTGGTTCAGCTGCTCAAGTGACCTGCTGGGGTTTCCGCCATTCAGGTGACCTGAAAATGTTTCAGCTGCTCAGGTGACCTGCAGATGTTTCAGCTTCCCACATTTGTGTTGGGGGAAGAACATAAATCCTGGAGAAATTTCAGCTTGGAGGTGTGAGGGGCTGTTAGCTAGTGCTAGAGGGTGTATATCAAAGGGATGATGGGAAAAGGAGGAAAAAACTGCAAAATAATAATCAAAAGGCAGGGAATGGTTAGAAAATATACCAAAACATGATTGTAGTGGGACTCTAAGTGATAAATTTGAATCAACTGATTCTGTCATGAAGTAAACAGCTTTTCATATTGTCTGTGCCGTTATACAACACTTTAGGTTTGTACAGGTTTCGCTTTTCTTCGCAACAAAATCAGCTGAATTTCTTTGATTGTATAAGCAAATCACAGTAAAGTGTTGCATATCGGCACAAGGCTCAGCTGGATCCACTGGAATTATTAACAACGTAAATGGTTAAAGAACGACTGAAGTCGAAAGAACATCAACACTTGAGCTAAAGCTGCTGTGTTAAAGGGTGAAACTCTTCACGCTTTAGCATTTGACCGAGACCTTTTATTTTAAAGCTTGGCAGCTTCACTGTTATCAACTCTGCATAATTCCTGTAAAGTATTACAGTTGAATCCCATTAAGCTATTAGAATTTATTAAGACATGTATATGACTGAATAATCCAGTAGGTTTTCTATATATGGGTTTTATGACCAATTAAAACTGTTTGCAAAGTGCATTAAAACAAAAAACTTCTAAATTTGACATTTTGGTGCTTAACCAGGTTTGTCATTTAAAACTTCTCATTAACCGTGTGTTTGCATGCATAGAAGCATATCACTATCTATGTGTGGCCGAGCAGCATTGTGTGTTGATTAATTTACCAAATGTTTAATTGACTTAATCTTTGTTGTCAAGCTGGTAATGGTTTTGACTGTCATCCCAGATAACAAAGAGAAGTGGGCCCATATGTGGGCAGAAAACGTGGGTTTGTCCACAGTTTCCGTGGCGGCCCAAGCTGTGTTTGCCCACATTGGCTTTAACGGGTACTCAGTGGGTAGGCTTGCTACGCTAGCCAGCCTATGGACGTCGCAGCATGCTAGCAAGCTCCACTGTGGTGAGTTCCACTTCATTGAGCTAGTGAGCTCTGCAGTAGCGTGCTTATGGAGTTTGCTAGCTCCGCTATAGTGAGCTAGTGAGATCCACTTTATCAAGCTAGCGAGCTCTGCTGTAGCGAGCTAGCGAGCTCCGCTTTATTGAGCTAGCAAGCTCCACTATATCTAGCTTGCAAACTCTGCTGTAGCGAGCTCCGCTGTATAGAGCCAGCAAGTTCTGCTGTAGCGAGCTCCGTCGTAGTCACGAGCTTTGCTGTCCACATGGCGGCTGGCTAGCTTAGCTAGCCTACCCACTGAGTGTCCAGTGAAGTCATTGTGGGCAAACACAGGTGGGGCCACTAAGGAAATTGCAGACAAATCCATTTGGGGCTAACATTTTCTGTCCACTTTTAAGCCATATGACGCCAGGTTGGCCTCGCTGGCTGGGATGTATCCCACTTTTCTGAACTAAAAAACAACAGCTGACAAAGACGAGCCATCACACACCCTTTGGTTTATAATGTATTAGCCTGAGTTCTGTGGAGCAGCTCTTGTTGATTCTGGATCTTAAACCAAAAGCAGTCTGTGTCATAACAACTTCACCTATCACTAGAAGAATATTCTCAAAATATGTCTCCTGATTCTTTCTGATGGAGCCATAATAGGAGAATATGTGTCGTGTCAGACCTCAGGAATGGACTAGCTATGGTAGATAAATGAACATTAGGAAGTTTGTTTTCAGGAATATAATCGGAGAAATAATCAATAATTAATGAGGCTTCTTGTCCTGATGTTCTGGAGCCCAACGGGAATGAATTACACAGAAAAAGACACAAAGAGATTAAAAATGACCCAACAAGTCAAGAGATTAGCATCCATGCAAACATAGCACGCATCTGAGAACAGAAAATGTAATCCAGACAAAATGAATGAAAAGAAAATAGTCATGTCAAAATGGACTCGCCCCCCCGCCCCAGACACACAGTAAACACTGGGCACCGGGGGAGAGTCAGTTGTTCATTAAATGAGTTTGTTTGTTTCTGCACTGAGACAGAAACATGAAAGGTGAACCAAAGAGTCAAAGCGGCTCCCCACTGCATACAAATGTATGCGTGCCCTCCGCCCGCGCCCCCCGAAACGCTGTAATCGCCTGTGACTCGTCGTCAAATCTGGGTTAAAAGTGTCGCTTTTTCAAACCTGCATCTGACAAGAAGCAGGTTTTCTGAATGATGCAAGCTTAAGCGACGCATCAGAACAAGTCCTGTGTGCAACAAACCAGCCGTCGTGCACGGCAACCGAGGAAGCTCAGACTGCTGCAGACGCAGGGAAATGGAGATGCTGCTACACAACGCAACACAACCAATCATGTGACATTTAACACTTATCAGACACTCACAAAGTGCGGCTAGTGTGTGAAACATTGAATGAGTTCAGCTTGGCGAGGGTGTCCAAGCTTGGAAGTACACAGCTCATGTGCTGCACTGGGAATTTTCCCTTTTAATAAATGTGGCCTTTTGTCTGTGTGAACCTGTCAGAATTAGATTAGTTTTCCACAGCACGGATGGCCTTTACACACACACGTGTACACACTCACACGTGCACGCGCTCAGGGATACACTTCAGCTGCTGTGTGTGGGACCAATTCATTTTGCCACAAGTGGCCTGAGATTGGATCTGTTCAGAGTCCCATTACATCCCACCTTGGCTAACCTTAAAGTGCCCCGCCTCCAAGACACAGGTGCGTTAACACATGAACAAATGCACTTTTGAAAGCGGAATGTGGCAGCTCAGGTCGTTGGTGCAGACACCCCCTAGCAGCCGCCCCTGCAGAGACACAGCATTGATTGTAACGTTATCTAGATGGGATCATTTCTATTGATTCACAAAAAGGGTCACTCTGATCGATTCAATCTGCTCGTCTGCTGTGTCATTAGAGCGACATCCAAGTGCCAAAATATCGGGCTATTTTTCCTGGAGGGAGGGGGTTTGATCTCAGGTACAAGCAGAGATGAAGACGAGCTGCATGCTTCAGCCAACACTGAAGAACTGTGGAGGCTGCCATCTTTCATACTAATCCCTGACTCTGCTGCCTTACTTTAATGGAAGAAAGTAATTGGTTAGAAAAAGGACACTTTTTATATTTTCTCATTCTGAAGTCCACAACAGTTCAATTTTTCTGCTTTCTTTTTGCGCTCAGGATAGATAGTCAGATTACATGTTAAGGACATTTTACATTTTTACTTCAACCCTTTTGGCAGTGAGCAGATTGCAGCAATGGTGGTTGAGCTGGTCAGGCTACGATCAAAGGATTGACGGTTCGATTCCCGCTCCCTCCAGTCAACCATGGTTGTGTGATGGGTGCTTCCTTTCAGCCACGCCTCCATCAGTCTGTGGCTACATCAGTAACTTACCATCACCAAGAATGACTGAGGAGTGAAGGAATAATGGATGCACGTTGTAAGCGCTTTGAGTGTCCGGAAAAGTGCAGAGAATCAATAATATGTAGATTGACTCTATTAGGAACATTTTTATTTTTCTCAGAAACATTTCTTAAGTTAAAAAGCAAATATTTGTCATCGGAAATGTTTGAAATTGTGTTTTTATTCCTCTGGAAACAAAACAGCAGCACAGAACTCATCAGAGACGGTCCTGACTCAGATTTACAACTTACTCTTTAAATCAGAGCAGGTTTCTGACTCCCTAAACAGACTTTAATATAGACCCGATGGCATGGAGGATCTCACACCTCTACACAAACACACAACACACAACAAACGAGGTCCTTCTGGACACAAATCTCTGTGACTTTGACATAAAAATCCTCCTGATCATCTCTCGGTCTCAATACCGATGTGTTGGTCCAGCATTGATCATCCATTATTTATTACATCAAGTTTTGACTGAAAGTCCAACTTTGAGACATTTTTAATTAGATTAAATCCATTATTTTCGTTCTCAGTCAGAGCAGAACATTAAAGTCACGGCATCCTATTAAAGAACAAACGTGAGCTCAGGAGCGCCCTCTTCTTGTTGCGGTACAGTTACTGCATCACTTTGAGTCATTCACAAACGACAGGCAAACATGCAATGCATGACATGTGAAATGAAAGTGAGGACATGTAATAAAAAGGTGTAAAATGTTTCATTTGTTCTTACAGAAGCGATTACATTACTAGCATACACTGTGTTAGCTAAAGCCACACAATCAACCCAGCTGCAGAGCTCGACACTGCCTCACCTCGCAGCCTCATTGAACAGAAAAACATAAATCACATACTGAGATTTTGAGGGTAAAAATGGTTTAAAATGATTAAAGTCATACAAATAAATCATGGTTCTAGCACAGATTAGACAACACATTTATTTTATGATTAGAAAACCTTTCATGAGAATAATGACAGAGGGCACTGCCTCTCCTGCCTCCCATGACCACACGTCTCCATGTTTTATTGTTGCACCTGCACGTTTCCATGGAACATTTCAGAACACAATAAAACTTGTCTGTATTCCTGTCCGTTCTTATTTGTTTCTCTGCTCCTCCAGTCTGTTCCTTCTTTTAGAGCACACTATCTTTTATCATTATGAGCTCCTTCAGGGCTTCTTCATCTGTGATTAGCTTTAATGCTGCTCCTTTCCTTTATCTTTATTTGTTCTTTTGTTCCCACACCACTTTGTCTGCATGTCTTAAAGACCTCTTGATCCTCTTTTGTTATCTTCAGCTGACCTCATTTGCCCTTTTTCTCAATATTTTTTCCAGTTATTTTATTCTGGATTTTCTCCCTTTTTGATTGTGGTCTGAAACTTCTTGAGATCCCTCTACGTTAATCACTGACCCTTTTGTTATCATATTAATCCCGCCCCTCCTGTTCCATCTGCTCCTCTCATCCTCTGCTCCTCCCTTTTTCTTTTTTCATGTGCTCTTAAATTGAATGACACTGTTTTTCCTCCTCTTCGTTTTCTGTTTAGTGAGCAGTAAAAAACACGGATAAAATAAGAATTAAAACAACAACTGTCCTGCAATTATAAACCCATCTCCATCTGGATCTCCCACACTGACACACGTGCACGCGCACGCACACCGAGCTGCACAGGAAGTCAAACAGAAGGCCAATAAGATGCGCTTGACTGGAGGCGAGTCTGCAGCCTGTGTGTCTGTGTGAGATGGGGAGATAGTGTGGCACTATTCACTGTTGTCATTGTGTGAACCGCATGTCCTCGCAGCCGCAGTCAGATCAGATAAATCCTGAAACATTGCTGTCCGTTCCCCACACTGAACACACCTGGAGGTCAGGGAACTTAGAAGAAGCAGCCTTCGCACAAACTCCACAGTTATCTGCATAGTGGTAGGACTTTCTGTCTAAAAGCAATGGGGCAAAAGCTAATGTCGACACATCTGCGCCTCACCACCTCCAGGCACACGTGCCTGTGCACACGGACCCCGACGGACTCCAGCTGCTTCTGGAACTGCAAACCCTGATCTGAACCTTGGGGACTCCGCGGTCTACAGTGTCACTCTGTCTTCACTTCATTATAATTATTGCATTTAGATCTTTAATCATCGAGGAGCAAAAGCAAGTCAACAATCATGAGCAAATATTCCCTGTATTCATGCTTTGCTGCTCCATCATTTTGACCTGACGGACAAAGAAATCAACAATGGAATGAACCTGAAGAAAAAGCAAGATCTCCATTGGTCTTTGCTCATTAAGATACAGTGAAATTTGTTAAAAACCACAGATTTTGTTAGAGAAATTACAGTTAGTGGCATCTCTTAAGGGGCCAAAATCTCAAACATCTTCACGGGTCAAGAAGGATAAACATTTATTGAATGCTCTACAACTACATTTTTAAAACTTTAAAACTGTAACTTTTAGCATAATTATGAATATTAAAAATAAAGGAACATTATTTCAGAATAAATCAACTTAAACCTTAAATAACTTTCAATATTTTAACCTCCATAAAAATGTATTTTATCAAAATTATAAAAGTTAAAACTGAGAGCAAGATAACATCAGGTCATTAATAACAATAAAATAAAATGATCTGGAGGCCGGATAGAATTACCCAGAGGGCCAGATCAGGCTCCCGGGCCTTGACTTGACACGTGTCTTAATGGGTTTGTAGCACAGAAAGCATTTTACAAGAGTATTTATTCAACACAAGACATGGAGAAGGAAAAGTTTTGCCTTGCAACCATTGAAGAAGAGGGACAGGAATAGTGACTGTTATTGTTTGTTAAAATGTCTCATGAAGTACTGCAGTGATGAAAATGTTGTCAAATCTGTACTGAAGGCTTTTGTTTTGGTGCTGTTTTCTAGGCCTCCTCTGTTTCCAGAATTCGTGACTGGAATAAACCTCTATTTCATAACCACCAGGCCTAAAGGGTACATTTGAATTCATCCACAGTCAAGTAGACATATTTCTGTACAAGTTGTTGGTGGTTAGTTTGCAAAGTGAAAGGAGAACCTGACAACAGTTGTTTTACAAATGCTAAAATATTTTTTAAAATAGAAAAAAAGTTTTTTAAAACAAAAATATAATACTTTCGATTGCAGATTTTGAGTTATCATCTCAAATTTTACATTTTGTGACATTTGTTATCGTTGTGTTTTTTTCAACACCCCCCCCCTCCTCCTGTGTCACGAGTGCTGTTCATGTAATAAGTGTGCTACTGTTAGAAACGAGGACATGAGACAATCAGAGCGTAGTTTGTGTTGGAATCCTGCAGGAGTCTTACGCTAAAGCTGCCGTCATTCAGACACAGCTCCTGCCGTAGAACCTCACCGTACAGACGTGGAGACGTGATTACTGATGTTTTAGTAGAGCTCTTTCAAATCAATAACCCTGATTCCATAGAATAATGAAACTCAAAACTTGACAGTAGCTCCTCACACAGGTGGAAGGAGCAGCAGTAAACTAGAGAACACACTTTTGGATGAGCATCGAGCAGCAGTTTTGATGCATGTCAAAACAGATGGGAGACACAAAATTTGACGCATATCTCACATTTGGTGTGAATGTAGCAAAAGGCTTAAGAAAAGTTCCCGTCCTCACAAATCTAAAACAGTCAGTGAAAACGGCCTTTTTTCTCTGTAAGCCTGACCAAAAGCCTAAGATCATGTTAAATGTTTGTTCAACCAGAATATGTCCAGCAGCGTTATTCAGTGATGACAGCACCTACGCAACTGGAAGGGTGAAAAGATGACAGAAGAAAAAACCTCATTTAGCCCTAAAGCATCTTCATTAGGAGGAAAGACTTCTTCAGTTTGTCTCAAAGCAACTGCAAACAATTAGACGACTTAACATAAACATGATGACATTACAGACCTGCAAACCTGCTGCTTGTGGAGGCAAGAGACAAGCACTGCATTATATTTGTTAATAAAACACAAAATACATTTTCAATTTGAGCACAAAGTATTTCTGTCAACATTTTACAAACAGCATATCTGCGATAGTTCACAGAGACGTGCATCAGTGTCCCACCTCTACACCCGTTCCTGATGTTGAGCCAACTGCAACTTATGATATCCGGGATAGTTACGGTCAGGCAAACAGGTGAGAACCCAGACACAGGGAAGAACCACAAAGATGTAACGAGATCCAAAAGGTTTAATGACGAAACCCACAGCAGCAGCAGCAGCATGAACACAGATCGAGCCAACGCTGAAGCTGATGGAGAGTCCCTGAAATATTGTGTGGCTGATTAGCAAAGTGCAGGCAGCTGTGACTGCTCCACAAAATCACTGGTAAATGGGAGGAGTCGAAGCCTGCCTGCACGCAAACCAGATGGACACAATTCAACAAGCACAACATGAGACTCCTGCGAAGTGTTCCATCCTTTCAGCTCAAACTCACTTCAGATCAGAAAACAACACACTTGTAGTAGTGTAGTAGAGTACTGACATGCCTGCAACTCTTTCTTGGACTATTTTTCACTACTTCTCGGTCTGAAACAGTCAGTGAGCACATTGTTTCCACGCACAATCAGTTGTTGTTTCTAGGCAACAACATCATGCCAGCAGAAAAGCAACTGGAGATTCCCAGTTGTTTACACCAGAACAGAAGAGACTCCAGAGCTGGAATAAAGCACTGGGAGAGAAAGAGAACGAGCATTCCATCCATCCTCATGGGGGATGTAGGATCGCTTACCAATTACACGGAGGAGAACACAGAGCTGACCTGACTGCAGGAGTACCAACAGTCTACTGCTGTTCATGCAGATCTGACTGGTGGACCTCACGCCAAACTCCAACTTAACTTAACTCCAGCTGGTGAGGACCAGAATGACTGGTGGTGTATGTTGATGAGAGATGGTTTAACCTGTATGAGGAGCATCAAGGAGTACTGCTGCACCAAAGTCATTGAACTGCTAGCATTCTTCCAAAACATGTGGTGCAGGAGTTCTTATGTTCTTGTGTTAGCAGATGCTGATGTTCTGTGAGAACATCTCCATCCATTTGGACTAACATTTACAGCTGATAATTATGATTATAAACTTCCAGCAACTTCATGTTTATACCCTTCTCTTCTGTTCTAATCCTCCAACCCCCCATCCCCCTCTCTTTTTTTTTTAAATGATTTTTGATTTTCACTGGTGTCCATAGAAAACATGAAATCCTTCCCACCTTTTGTCATAACCAAGAAACTCTTCAATGTAAGGGTGGGGGTCATCTGGACCTGAAGATAGCATAACTGCATAGCATAACTTTGATAAATGTTACTGCCTACAGAGCCGACGCCCCACGTCGTATTGCACATCTCAGATCAACTAAAAGGCTTCTTTACGGGGAGCTAGCAGAAAGCTCGAGAGAGATTGGACGACCTCTTCTCTGATACAAAGACACTAGCAAGGAGATTCTTCAATTACTGTATTAATATCAGTTTCTGATAATGGGCTTTATCATATCACATATTCATCTAAAATCCAAACAAAATGTGAAACCATATTTTAAAATTGTAACGAGTTTTCAGGAAAGATTCATTTGAATGTAGACCTCTGGGATGTGATGCAGCTGGACTGAACCAAGGCTCTCCTCTGGTCGTGTTAGTCGTTCTTCCTCTTGTCCAAGGATCCCCTCAACCATGTGGTGCCAAAGTGAACCATATTCCATCTGAAGCTGCTTTCAGACTATGTTCATGAGTTTGAAGGTGTTAACTTAAAACATTGACATGTTTGAAAGAGAATTAACATGCTGGTTGGATTTTGTGTCTCATCCGTGGACAGCAGAAACAGACAGATTCAGACATTACCTGGCCTCTGTTTAGAGCATGTTAACAATGGGATGTATCACAGAACAGAAACGAGGATTTCATCCTAAATTCTGAAGACCCAAGACCACATAAGGAGTATAAACAGGTTTACTTTTCCTTGTCAAATTGAAATGTAGGTGAATATCTTTTCCCTTTAACATGATTGATGATGGAACGCGCGTAAGAGAGCCACCTGATGCAGAGCTTCAGTGACCTGGACTCACAGCACCACAGGACAGACTGCTCCAACAAATGACTGTGCTCCGATGTCACAAACATCACCTAAATGTTTGGAAGCACCTTATGCCTCGTTTCTACTGAGCGGTCCAGACCAGACCGGACGTTTAAGTGTTTCCATTGAGCAGGACCAACTGGTACCATTTCTGGTTCCCTGTTGGTCGTAGGTCCACAGAAAAATGGAGTGGACCCATTGGGGCGGAGCTTCTATTATCCCATGATGTAACCCATTGATTGGTGGAAAGGTTTTACGACAGCAGGAAGCGTCTGACCAGCATTTCCCCGACTCAAGATCCAAACCAAAGGTTTTGTCCTCCTTTTGTCTGGATTCTTCTTCGCTCCCCGCAATCGTCTTACAAAGAATAATGAATTCTTTACCTACAGTAGTCCCCCTTTTTATGGGGGTTTGGGACCACGCCCACCTCGTTCCATCTCACCCGAGCCCCATGACCACACTCATCAAAAACACTTTGTAAACATTTATTGAAGAACGTTGGAGTATTGATCAACATGAAGAGTTTTTTTCTTTATATTTCAGAACAATAGACAGTTCTGCAGCATAGAGTCCAGTTTAATCCATAACAAACACCTGATCCAGATTATTATGATCCTCCACGGTTATCTTTTTCATTTTCCGTCTGTTTCTGAGTCAGCTGATGCAGCGTCTGTTTCGCTGTAGTCTCACAGATTTGACGTACAGCTCCGTCATCTGTCTACACGTCGCATGTATGATGGTCCGACGCTCAATTCTTGACTTGCTCGGACCATTCTGAACCGACCCAGAGGAACTGGTCTGGTCCGTACCACTCAGTGGTCATTAGTGTTTGATAAAATAGGCCCCACACAGCCCTGAACAGACTGAACAGTCTGAGCTCTGGGAGGCTTTAGGGGACACAAATCTACAGGAGTGTGTGCTGAGCAAAACAGTTGTAGCTGGATATGATGCCAGCTCAAGAAATGAAGCTTGAATCCTCCATCCATTTATATATTCAACCCTCCATCCATCTATACCTTCATTCATCTGCCCGACGCTCTGCCACTCACACCTTCAGACTCTGGAGCCCAACATCTTAACCTCCAGGAGAAAGGGGCCGACCTTCGTGAGAGCAGAAGTGAACGTTCCTGGATCAGTGAGTCTCTGTGACCCGGGACCCAGTTCTAGAAGAAATGGGTCACAATCCAACCCCCAGTGCTTTGCATGGTCAGCTTTCTCTCCATCATTTTCAGAAGCCTAAGCCCTTCCCTCTCCATGAAATGGCTTCTTTTTTGCAGCTTCATCTGTCCACTGCCATGAAAAAACAGGACCGTTTGACTGTGCGCATCCGTTCAGGCTGAAATTCCTAAGAACCGGAGCTCAATAATGTGCTTCTCTCTGCTCTCCTGACCAGTGTCAGACTTGATGACCCGAGCCTCCCAGCTTTTGTTTTTCCTCAAGATTTGAAGCCTCGGCTAGATTGAACCATGAGTCCACGGTTGGAGTTTTTTAAGGTCCAATTCCCTGACACCAAAACAGTAAGACCCTAAACTGTCCAACTGTCTTTGAGTTTACATTAGACGTGCTTTTTCTCTGCTGTGATGGCATACACTCTTATTTTAGCACCTGTGCTAGCTTGACGCCCTTTAAGCTGAAGTGGCTTCCTGTTTCTAAGATATCCTCATTCAGACAAGTCGTTTTTCATCTCACTTTGTTTGAGAGCTTTCTGTACCTCTGTCTTTCAGTTAACAAAAACACAAGGATGAACTTTGAAAAGAGAGGTTTTTGAAAGCTTAAATCATTCTGAATGAGATGGAACATAAAAAGAATATAAAGGGATAATACTACCAGGAGATGTTTCTAAAACATCCAATCTACTTGGTAAAATTACATAAAAATCTGAGCAAAGATAAATCTAAAGACAGCTTTTAACCATTGTTTCTCCAACTTTGCCTCCCAAAAATCTGATCAATTTTAAAAATCAAAGACATAAAAGAAATGCAAAATATAGTGTGTGGGAGGCTGCATCCAGGTTCAACCAAACCAGGACTGAGGGGTTTTTACATCTCAGTGTTGAACCTGAGACCATAACAAACCCTTACCAGTGCCTTGCAGCACAGTGATTAATCTGAAAACTGACCAAAATGCTTCTAAAATATCACATTTCTTTATTGAACGTTTGTAGTTCCCTCTGACGGTGGATTCAAGCCCTAAGCCTTTGCAGCGTAAAGGAATAGTCGATCAAGAGAGAGATCCTGGAGCAGCATGCTCCGTGTGCTCTGTTTGACTGCTTCTACGATTCATGGAAGGAAGACTTTCTAAAGACTGCCTTCATGTTTGATCCTAACCAGTTCAACACATTTCATCTTCATTCTCTTTTTGCTTGGTGACTCTGGCCCCCTGCTGATCAGAGACTCCAGATCTCTATTCCTGCATGAGTCTAATAAATCATTTTAATCAGACTGATTTCTTCTGATTTCTTCAGTTACAGATGATGTCACTAACATAGATAATAAACATCATAATCATGGCTGCTGCTTGTTCCAGCTCCATTTCCCCGGATGTTGCTCCCATGAATCCTCTTGACAATCGTCCACCAGAGTCTGAAACAGTGAACCGAGCTTTACTTAGAGCAGAGTATTGTTGTGCAGCCTGCATTACTGAGCGTTATCCTTCTGACCTGACTTTCTGTTTTCCTGACCCTGATTCTGCTCCGATTCTGTTTGGCTGGTGCCTGCCCCGACCCAAGGCTGAATTACATCATCCAAACTGATCCCTGAAACTTCAAACGTTTGTGATTGACCTCTGTCTGCCCGACCCTGCCTTAGCTTCATAGACTTACGGTGGTGTTTGACTCCTGCTCTGTTAATATACCTTAATAAACCTGCTGATGTAAAAGCCTCATCATGCAGCAGACGACTTCATTTCACTTCATCTGTAAGAATCCAGGAGTCAGTGGACTTGCAGAACCCCTGACTGTAGTAGAACTGGATTTAGTGTTTCATTGAAACATTCAAAACCTAATGAATTATGTTGATCTAAGTTTTAGTTGATCTATTCTTATAATCTCAGTTGAACACATAATGTCTTAACAGGTGATGCTTTACTTAGAATGACTGAAAAAAAAAACACCTGAAAAAAAGTTTTTATTTACTTTACTGGCAGATTAATTCCCCTGTTAAAGTCTAAAACCTGTGATGTGTTTCACATTATCAAACAAAACATTACTTGTTAGGCCACTGTTTCATTTGTTGTGCAGAAGTTAGTAATGAGTATTAATTAAACAGGACTTTTGCTAGAGGTCGTTTCTGCTGTTTTCACTCTACTTAACGGTTCGTTGGAAAGCAGCTGATCCTCATTCACTGCACCACTCGCTCAGCTTGAACAAGTTCCCGTAAAGTTCTGTAAGAATTTCTATTTGGACTTCTAGAAAAGAGATGAGGTTGATTTATCTGTCTCTCCAGATGTGTGGAGTAAATTAAGAGCAACTTGTTTCATGGCAACCGCTCTGTTCCTCCGCTCACTCCTCTCCTTAATTTATCTCCATCTGCTCACATTCACTCTGACAACCCCCTCCCCTTCATATCCGTGTCCCTCCCACAACATTTACAAGGTTCATCCAAGTCACTTGACGCCCACTCACCTCCAACATGCCACTTCAGTTTCCATGGTAATTAAGTAGCGATGGCGCTACTTAAAATGTACTTTAACAGTCATCACCCCAGCTCTCATTAGGAGCGTCTTCCTGTGAGTGAGTTTTTGAAAGAGCCGGGTTCCCCCAGGTGAAGACCAGCTTCTAACATTTCAGAAAACTAACCCATCGAAGTGTTTTCTAAAGTTTGTACAGGGAGAAACTGCTCTCTGCTGCTTCCTCCCTCTTGCTAGCTCAAACTGAACCTGCAGAAGTTGTGTCTGAGGAGTCATCGTTTGCAGAGGTTCCCCCGCTGGCTCCCTGTCATAGTCACTGTCTCCAGTTTCAGCTGCAGTTGGAAGATTTTCCTATACGATGACATGAAATCCAGTTTGATTCCATGGCGCTTAAGAGTTTTGTAAAACATGGTTTTACAAAACTGCATCACGGAGAAGTTTGATTTACAGGCTTAAAGCCATGTCTTCAAACTGGAGACAAACAGGAAAGGATCTAGAGTCTTCCAGAAACAGACTGTTCACACAGGGCTTTGGTTGATCCTGCACTCAAATTGGACAAAGTTACCCTTTGTTATCTTGAAATGAGTGAGATCATATTTGGTTGTCCAGCAGTGAGGTCTGTGTCCTTTGGTGACCCTATTAATGTGAGATTTCTCTGTTTTATTTTGAGCTGCCCCGTGTCACATTTATACAGGGTTCAATAAACCTTTCCCCAGATCATCAACTCAAATCAACTTTGATTTGCTTTTGACCTCTATTAATGGGGCTTTAAAAAGATTGTCTGTTGGTTTTGACAAATTAAAATAAACATTTTTTAATTCACGAAAATATAGTCAAAAACTGTGTGCTGCCCCCTACAGGTCGAAACGAGTCACTGCAGTTGGATTTTGTCAACTGGTGTAAGTCCCAGACGTTTGACGTCATCGTGCTGTACAGCTCCAGTGTAAAAGCCCCGCCCATCTTTGATTCTGTAACAGTTGGTCGTTAGCTTTAGCATTAGCATGGCTCGTAGGTGTTTTGCCTTCAATTGTCAAAAATCTAGTAGTTTACACAGTTTTCCAGTGGATTAGGGTTAGGCTTTTCTGGTGACGGATTTGCAAACGTTTCACTCAGGCTTGTTTGTTTAATATGTTAGCCTGTATTAGCTTATGATGCTAGCGACATTTTACCACTCTCACCCTTCAGCAGGAGAATCTGAGGACAGAGAAAAAATATGGCGCTCAAAAATTACAGCAGGAAGTCCCTCCCCCTGCCGGAGCCGGACTCAGCGTCTGAAATCATTGGTTGGAAGTCCTCGACCAGAACCCTGTTTGAAATGTTTAACCTTTTTCATTTCTCCGGCTTTTTCTCCTGAGGTAAATGAGTGTAGCTCTACAAATTTGAACACTTGTTAATATTGACTTTACAGAAATAAAATGATTAATGTTCTCTGTCTCATTTGAAGCTCATCTTACACTAAACTGTATTTTTACACAGACATTTACAGTTCATTCACATTTAAAAGCTTAAAAGCCAATTGTTCAGACAAGTTTTTAAAATAACATTTTTTAAAGGATTTCCTAAAGTTTAGGAAATTTCTGAAGTTGCAAAAGTAGACATTGATACTGGCGCCATCTTGCGTGTGACCGGAGGCCCCTCCCCTTCAGTCTGGACCATGAGCACCTGCCTCTGGAGACGGCGGAGGATAAAATCCTCAGCCTCCACAGAACTTTCTAGCATCTCTTTGCTCTTTACCAATCTCTATATTGAAGACATGGAGTGACTATGTCACAAACACCAAACACGTGTGTCACAGTCACGTATGCATGTGCACACACGACATGCACCCTCTCACACACAGACTTTGAAGCAGGTCGGAGCAGCAGGTCATGGTGTTGTTTTGTGTGGAGTGTTGTTAGGTCTAATATCTAATAGCACTGTAGGAGAGAACAGCAGCATGACCCGGTGGCTCAAGGACATTATTGCTTTTATAAAACCCTCAGCAGCACTCCAGCTTTAAATTGAAAACACTCCAGATTAAATTCTTTGAAGCAAATAAACCTAAATGCAAACTGCTGCCATTTAATTCCACCATCTGTGTGGCGTGTACCCCAAACATGTGGATTCATAATATGAGGAAAGATTCAAGCACAGGCAAATTTTAGGATCAACTTTCTGATGCCAAGTAGATTTCAGTGGTATTTAACTGACTGGAATCAATGTTTCTATAGCAACAAACGGTGGCCTCACTGATATTGGGAAAGGTGTGAAACATTCCCTGACAGCTGGTGGACTCGTTTGAATAAATGTCGATGTCAACTGTCTGAACTACAAAAACACACTCAAATCCAAGCTGGTACCCATAGGGATGTGGTACTGAAACCGGTACTGTGTGGTACCAGCGCCACATCGTCAGTCTGTACCAGAACACTTACGATTCAGCCGTAATATTATTGTTAACGGTACTGGCACAGCGGTGTGGCAACAGCGTGGACATGGCGTGCACCACCTTGTTCTGGTTGCACTGCGTCTCGTGCCCCAGTGGAAGAGGGGGGGCTGCTGGTGCACTCACTCACACACATAATCCTCTGCTGACAAGTTATAACAAAAAACAACAAACGTATGTGGATGGCAGAGCGGCTAAAGCGAACAGAAAGGTCTGAATTATCTATGATAATTTACAGAATCAATTAAATTTAGATTTTTTTTAATTCTTTTGTTTCTTCAATTTAATTTAGAGTTTACACATTTATAGACATTTGTTTAGAAATACAAGAATAATCTACTATATGTTTTAAATATATTTATATGAATCTGATCCAGTTCACAGACTGTAAAATGTATCAGTGAAATACTGAGATTGTTAATATCATCCAGTGTTACATGGATTCTCTAAAGGAGAAGTTCTATGGGGTCAAATCAGGATCAGTTTAAAGTGAACGAAAAAAAAACTGATTGAAAACTTGAAAAATAGATATTGTAACTAAAAAAAACCTGAAAATTAAAAAAAACAAACAAACAAATGTTTTGAAAATTAGGGAAATGTTTTTGAATTTTCCAAATTCATTTCAGTTTTTTTTCACATTTTGAATTTTTTTTTCAAATTTTCAAATGTTTTTTCTTCAAATTTTTTAAGATTTATTCTGAATTTTAGGGTTTTTTCAAATTTTCAAAACTTTAGTATTTCAAATTTTCAGGGTTTTTTAGTTACAATGTCTATTTTTCTAATTTTCAATCTGTTTTTTCGTTCACATTAAACTGATCCTGATTTAACCCCATAACATTGGAGTACAGAGAGCCTCCAGAGCTTCAGGTTCCAGGCCCCTGCTAGATAAATAAAGATACTTGATTGGATTAATTCAAACCAATCAGCATGAACCATCTTGTCTGTAATTGGCTGAGTTGGTAAGACATTTGTATGTTTGAGCTGAGAGTTGAGGAGCAAAAATAAAGATTGAGAAAAATCCTCTTGGCTGGTGATTCCAGCCGGGCACAAACTGCAATGATTCATTTCTCCTCCATCATAAATGGTTGGCACTTCTCTGTTTTAAAAAGGATGCTGCCCATGCGTCACTATCATATCCCTTACAGTTAAGAACATTTTCTTTCCCTTCCATCTGGTTTCATTTTCCGTTAGACTCCAGCCGACTGGAAACTCCTGCTCTCTTCCACCAGCTGTTTATTTGGAGGCGCTATTGTTCAAAACGGGTTCGGACCCGGAGAAAGACATCGAGAAGAAGAAAAGCTGCAAGTCCTCCCTAAAGAAGCTGCTGAAGCTCTTCCCTCCACCACCTTTACCCATCAGACACTTCCAATCGTCGTCGTGGGTTCTGCTTCTTCAGGTTCACGCTGGCTCTGGCTGTTTTTGACCTCCAAACATACTGCATTTCCTTCCTCCTCTCGTCCTTAAGCGGACTCTTATGTTTGGTCCAGACCAGAGTTCACTCAACATTTCACATCTGCTGAACCAAAAGATCCCTTCTAGAAACCAGCTCTGATCAGATCAGGATTAAGCGGCGTGGTGTAAATGATCATATTCTGGCTTGATCTTGAAGAAGCAGAAGTGTTGGAAGGCGATTGAGGATTTGAAGTTGAAGGAAGCGGTTTCTCTGCGCTCTGCACGTGCTCCGTCCTCATCTGCTGCTGCCTCTCTCAGGCCTGTTGTGCTGGCGCAAACATATTCCTTTATTTTCTGTGCACACAGCATGTTATTTGAATTTTGAAGCATTGTTGGTTTCATGCAGTTTCATCAGACCTGCCTGTGCCGAGGAAGCTGTGGATGGAGTGAGCAGATGAGACTACAGGGTGACGGGTAGCCGTCCTGCGGTCGTTTGCCAATTAAAAGCCTGCGTAGAGTTTTCTATTTCTGGTTTAGGTGACGAGCAGAACTGCCTCTGAAATGCCAGTTCTCTTGTGTGGGTAATTACAGAACAGTTTATTTCTGTCTGCGCATTCGAGCAGGAATCACTGCCGTATGTTTGATGCCATTTAAGGCTGAGAGCTGTAACTTCTTAAAGGTGCAATAAGAGCTCCATTACTTTGTGGTGTATTTAATGAAGCGCAGTAATTAGTGTGTTGGAAGTGAGCGAGCGCCTGCTGTTTTACTTTCTTTGACAGTATTTAATGGCTTCAGGTTACTCTGAGATGATGTGGAGAAGAAAAAGCTAAAAAAAAGAAGAAAAAAACCCAAAGAAATCTGATTCTAAAGAAGAAAACAAGTGTAGTTCAAGTGTCAGAGAACTCCAGTGGTCCTGCAATCAGCCTCCTTTCTGCTGAGAGCAAAGGGGAAAGCCACGTAGATTCAAAGGCAACATTTTAGAGGGTTTTCACCTTAATATAGATATATTTCATGTTTTTTTTTTCTTTTTTAGATTGTCAACCAGAAGTTTTTGTCTGAGACTACTTAAAAAAAACTACATTCTGTCAAAGATGAAAAAATGAATAACAAGTTTTTATTTTTAAGTTTGAAACAGGAAAACATTTCAACCAAGTTCAACAGATTTGGATTTAGAAAATAAGAAATGAATTGATTTTCTTTACCTCATGGAATCTGAAAAAATAGGTTGAGCTAAAAAAAAAGTACATTGAGTAAATGTAAAAATATTAGGTTTGATAGATTACCTAAACTCCTTTAAGTTAATCCAAGGTTATATTTTTTGTGTATTTTTCAGTGAAAAAAGCTGAATTGCTTTGTAATTACTCATAAATATGTTTAAAAACTGATTTACAACCAAAGTAAGAGAAACTCCTCCTCTACAGACATTTATCACAAAAAACACAACCAGGGCTACTAGAGCTGTTTCCAGGGGTGACTGCACTGTTCCTCTCAGGAAAAGCGCCTTTAGTCAGGCTGTGTTCTCCTTCAGGGCGTCTCACACCTGGAACTCAATTCCCACAACAATAAGACAACTGACAACTTTGAGCTCATTTAGCAAACAGATAAAATCCTGGCTTTTAGACAATCAAAACTGCCACCACGGCTCTGTATGAAACCTATTGTTTTTTTTTTTTTTTCATTTGTTTGTTTTGTTTTTGTCTTCCTGTTATATTCATTCACTTTTTTTTCTTTTCTTCTCCCTAAAATGTTGCTTTTATGTTTTATGAATTTCCTGTTGTGTGTTTCTCTATTGACAACCCAATTTGTCTTTTCTGCTGTTTTCAGACTTCTGTTTACCTTTTATGTATTGTTTTAACTTGTACTTTTACTTGGAGATGAACAACCTTTTCCATAGGGACTAAAGATGGAAATTAGTCTAAAAGACTATAATCTTATATATTTGCATTTTTAAATGTTTTATTAATATATGCTGTCCCTGTCTTAAATAAACAATCAATCAATCAATCAACAAGCAGAAGAACAGAAAATGAGGGAGCAGGATTTCTCCCAACATTTACCCATTCTGATGGATCAGTGGAGTGCAGAGGAAGAACTAAACTCCAGCAGAATCTCACTCACTAAAGTCTAAGCAGACTTTAGTCTTGGGGGTTTCCATTGGTTTTATGATTTTTGCATCTATGGTTGTTTACAGTATAACGCTGCCCCTCAGCTAAATGTTGAGTGAATCGATACCTGGGATGCTAGTTCATACAGAAGCATTCTTCACATCCATTTTTCTTTCTGTAATTCTGTTTAGTCTTTTCTACAAAGTAACATGGAAACTTTCTCCGTCTTTACAAGCAGCTTTTGTTTGAGCTTCAATCTTCTGGATCCATCATTTTGCCACCAACGGTTCTTCAGAGACAGTCAGATTCCGCGGCTGCGTGCCTTTGGGCAAACTGTGAGGTGTTTCGGGTTAGAGGTGGATTTACAGGGCCAATCATTCCCGGCAGCTGGCGAGGCTCTGCAGGGGTGGGGTGTGATTGACAGGTCACTTTGTCACCATTTCTAACAGATCTGTGGACTCCAGGATAAGACCTGAGAGTCAGTGCCTCCAGCATATGTCACTGTTGAATTTTGGGGAAAAAATAGCTTCTTTTTGATTTTTTTATTCTAAAATGTGCTGATGGTTTAAGGCCGTCTGTACTCTGCAAGGTAGAGTTTAATTAGATGAGAGAAGTGACTCATCTGGTTGACTGAAACTAACCAGCTGAAGAACTCAAACTCCTCCGGACTGAATGTCGGTTTTTACATCAGATCAGATTCTTTCTGATCCGACACGCGCAGAGGTGCGCACGCTGAGCACGCACGGCGAGCTCAGTCAGACTCAGAGAGGCTCTCTGAGCAGAGAGAGGAACCCCCCCACCGAGCCCCGCCGGCCCCCATCTGCGTCTCTTTGCAATCTCAATTAACCTAATGGAAGTGGCAATTAATTAACTCCACTCAAACAATGATTAAGGACTTGACAGTCAAGTGAGTGGGGGGGTTGAAGTGATGATAATTTAGAGGTAACGATTTCCCACCAGGAGGATGAAAAATGCTGTAATAGATGCTGGCATGAACTCTGGATTAGGATGGATTAATGACAGGCTCAAAACTGGATTTGATTGAAGAAAGTGTGTGTGTGTGAGTGTGTGTGTGTGTGTCCAGACACAGAAGAGAGAAGCTGAGGCCTCACCGTGCTTTTGTGGCCACTGGCTCCGATTGGTCCTCTGAACACCCCCTTGATGCTCCTCAGCTGTCCGTCACGCAGGTGGGTGGAGCTGATCACGATGTAGTAGCACGCCATTGAATCAAACTTTCCTCTGGTTGAAGTCTCTTTGCTGCTGTGAGGAAGAAGAAGGGAGCAGAAGAGTTGAACTTTCTTTCAGCTGCTCCAGCGTCTTCTCCAAGTTTTGGAAGTTTCTTCCTTTCTTTCTTTCTTTCTTTCTTTCTTTTCCTTCCCTTCTTCTGCACACTCCTCTTTTCTCCCTAGAATTTGCCTCACTCGTCAGTTCTTCTCTGTAGATGTGAAGCTCCCCATCTCTCATTCATCAATCTTTCCTTGTCATTGATGGTCCTCTTTTCCCGGAGTCTCAATTCTTCCTGAAATCTCAGCTGCTTATTGATCAGCTCCTCTAAATATCTTCCTCTTCCCGCTCTCCTCGGTCTCCTCCTGGATCTCTAAAGTGTTGGCAGGGGACACTTTTTTCCTCTCAGCCTCCCGCTGTCTCCCGGTCTCCTGCGGTCCCAGCTCTCCCTCTTCGTTCCTCTTGGCTCTTTGCTGTCTTGTCAGTGAGTAAAAGTGTTGATTCTCCTCCTGGTTGTCGGAGCAGGCGTGCAGCCTGCTCTCTGGATGCTCTCCTTTGCTGCGCTGCATGTGCTGCCTCTCCTCCTTCCTGCCTCTTTCCCTCCGCTGATCCCTCGTTCTGTGGCCAGCAGAGTGGTTTGCTCCTCAGTTACCCGCGGTTACCATCTGCCCTTTTAACACACGGAGTGCTGACGCTTGCTCTCTCCTCCCTCCCTCTCATCCCTGCCTCTCCTCTTGCTGTCTTTCTTCTCTCTTTAATCATCTCCTTCTCTCTTTGTCTCAAGCCAAAGGAATCAAGCTCCACCTACTGGTAAGAGGAAAGAGTCAAACCGAAAGAAGGAAAGATGCTCACAGTCATCCCAGGTTACCACAATATTAACAAAATGTTGGGAGAAAAAAATAGCTTTCACATTTCATTTTAATATTTTAGCCAAAAAAAAAAAAAAACGTTTCTGCACAGGGTGAAAACAAAAAGAGAATATCTAAAAAAAAATCCCAATTTAGAACATTTTTTACAACTACGAGAAGGTTCTGATTATACGGGTGAAGATTACATTTTACAGTTTTAGAAGCTGCAGTTTATTAAGGTAATAAGGTGGGGGGGGGCTGCTCTTAATGGAAGGAACAGAGTTGGTTTAAGGATCTTGTTAATATTTATTTAAAAATAATCTACATTTACCCATATAAAACACTAATGAAGTGAAGGTGATTCATACAAACTTCTGATGCTCCATTTGAAAGCACTAAAGCTGTGTCTGAATTCCCCTCCCACTCATTATATAGTGCCTTTGCCATTTTCTAGTGCAGTCCCAATCTGCTTATTCCAAAATTGAGAGACCTAGAAATTTCCCAGAAGTCTTTGAAAAAAACTAGCGTGCATCCATGCTCACTGGATTAGCGAATATAGACCACAATGCATTGCAGTCGAACAATTTCAGACCATTTTCTCCATCAGAACAAAATGGAGTCATAAATAAACGTCGTGAAATGTTCGTATTGATTCGATTTTGACTTGTGAAAACGGTGACTTCATATCTGGCGTTTGGAAAAACAAAAGAAAAGCAATGAGCATCATGTCTGAATTGCCTCTAAAATCCAGCCTCTGATTATCAAGCTAATATTATTTCATCCTTTTTCCCACTTTGGTTCTATTAATTTAATCTACAATCAATATTTCGTGAGAGGAGATTCTACGAGGCTCTTCAGGTTTGCTGAGTTTGAGCGATTAACACCTGGAGATGGTTTTTGTTTTCCTTTCCTCTCATTTTTGATTTGATTCTACCTGGACTGTGGAATATTTTTTCAGGATTTGCAGATAAAAAGTGACAGAAAGGTGTGAATGTGAGAGTGAATGTGTGTGTGATTGAGGCCCTGAGACAGACTGGTGACCTGTCCAGGTGAACCCTGCCTTCGCCCATCAGTATACGGGTTAGGCTCTGGCACCCCCGTGACCCCGAAAAGGACAAAGCGGCTGAGTAGAAGATGAATGAATGAAGTAACAGAGATCACCAAGGACCCAAAAGCAGGAAGGTCGTTTATAAAAACACTTTGTGTGATAGTAAAACTTGAACCATGATCCAAAGAAAACCAACCAAAACAATAGTGACACCTGTGAGGGTTCCCTAATTACCTAGAAGACAAATGACTACATAGAAGCAGCTGAACACATGGAGCATAGCAGTCAGCAAACAAACAACGACTGTCCAGATGGGTGACGAGGCTTATCCAGATGATCCTGACGAAACCAGTAGATGAGGACGAGTCCAGAAATATGATGAGCCCAACCCCACTGGTGATCAGCAGGGCAGTAGCCCTCCCAATCCATCAGATACGCAGTGCCGGACCGTGTGGTCGAGGCCTCCATCCACCAGATGAGAAGCCGCTGGACCTCTGGGGGGAACCTGAAATGAAAAAAATCCTAACAGATTTCTGCTTACTGACGTGGAATACCTGGTGCACTCAGGAGTGGGAGTGAGATCCAAACGTACAGCATCTGGGTTGACCATTCCAACAACTGTTGTTTTGAACATTTGGGTAAAAAGAGGTTCAGAGCTGTCCACTGATCTCTACCTGGTGGTGAGCTGGATTCACCAGTGGGGGAGGACTGGGGTCTACTGGGAACATCTAGCTGAGTCCTCCGTCAGGGAGGTCTTTAACTCCCATTTCAAACAGGTACTGAGGGAGGGTGGTGACATTGAGTCTGAGTGACCATGTGGTGGACTCTGGAAGTAAAGGAAGCATTCAAGCTGAAGAATAGTCTTATCAAGCCTGGCTGCCCTGTGGGACTCCAGCTGACAGGTCCCGGTTGTCTAAGTGAGATGCGCCCCAGCTGTTTTGGAGGTAAAAACTTGTTCATAGGACGAGTTTGGTGGGGCCATGGAGAAGAACTATCAGTTGGCCTCGAAAATGTTCTGACAAATCATCTGGTGCCTCAGGAGGGGAAACCAGTTTTCTGCAAGCATAGTTTTCAGTGGTGAGGATCTGCTGACTTCAACTGGAGACATTGTTGGGATTGTTGATCGGGCCTCGCATGTTGGGTCACAAACAGATGGTAGAGGTGGAGAGGACAAAAGAAATTCATAAAAAGATCGAGTTTTAGTTCTATCATGATAAATATCATTGTTGTTTTAATTGCCCAGTCCTACACTGAAACTGACACTGACTTTTTCTTTCAACCCGGTCTCAGTGAAATGCGTCCCTATTCCACGGCTTTGCACCCTCGGAATACCGTGCATAGTATACGCCAAACACGGTTTTGGCGTGCATATGATACGCAGTTGCAGCCCATTCAAACACAGGAGCGGCTTTTAGGTTCGTTTTTTGATCACGTGGTCGGATGTTTAGGTTTCTCCGGATCAGGTACTCATCACGTGACTTTTGAGTTTCTGTCCGGCACGAAGTAGATCCACTCTTTTTCTGGGAAAATCCCTCAGAATAAAATATTTGTGGACTAATCTTTATTTTGATAATATTTCTAGCGAAAATGTACCCGCCTATCACGACATGCATTATTTTGGACATATCAACGTATTTGTCTGTTTTGCTTGACTTTTCGGCTCAAAAATCGTAAAACAGCAACGTCTGGGGTGCACCGAACAATCACGGAACGGGCGATCAGCAGGATTTGGGACCCGACCCCCATCGGTGCCTGGGTCAAGGTTAGGGTTAGGGAAGGTTCGGAGAACCGCCCGGACCGTTTTAATCGGGCCCGAATGACTTGTGTAAAGCTAGAACGTGATCATCTGCCTGACTACTTCCGGTCCAGGAGACGGTCAAACGTGATCCGAAACAAGATTATCAAAACCTAAAAATAATTATCCTTTAATCTGCCTCATAAACAAACACAAATGTCGGTATTTTAAGTGACAATAACAGGGAGGCTTTCAGACAAAATGAAGAAAGATAACACAAATGGGTTATTTTTTTTCCTGTTCTTTTTAATATATTTTAATATATTATTTTAATATAATAATAATATATTATTATTAGTGGTAGTAGAAGTAGCAGTATTAATTATTATTATGTTGTTATTATTATTATTATCATCATTATTGTTATTATATTAAAAAAATAATAATAAAATGAATGACATAAACAAAATCCAATTGATACATAAATACATTGTTGATCCACAAGATCAACAGACTCCAAGTTTTAATGATTCTTGAACGTTGAAGGGGTCGAGAGAATCTCACTATTCAGACAATTTTATTCGTTATTAAAATTCAATCCATCACACTCATCTTCAGCAGTCAAATTCAGCTTACAGGATTCACACCAACATTTTCGCTGGTGATGCCATTAATATTAAATTCATAATTCTATTTAAAAAGTTACAGTTTTAAAGTTTTAATAATGTAATTTTATGTGTTCAATAAATGTTTATCCCGTTTGCCCAAAAACTAAGGCGTGTTTTGGATTTTGGCCCCTGTGCGACTGAGTTTGACACCCCTGGTCTACGCCATTCAAAAAAGCTTTAGGATATTTGGAGAATTACGTCAATTTTCACTAGAGATTGGGTTGAAGCAATTTTTTGGTGTGAGATAAACAGGTCGTTTTGGGGCTGACTATGTAATTGTTGATTTGTACATTGTACCAAATGTATGTAAATAATATCCCTAATTTAAGTGAATAGTTACTTTTAACTTCTTATCATAACAGGTAAAGAAATGGAGTTAACTTAATTAATTGTATTAATAAAATAATAATGATAGAATATGAGCTCTGGTATTGCTAATAAATTGATAAATAACAGATGTTTTTAGATTTTAAATTGGTAAAGTTAAACAGTGCTGTAAAAATTGACAAACTCGTTTTTCGGAAACTTTAATTATTTAGAACTTCAGCATTCTTGTATGCTGGTGTTTAATGTAATCTGTTGGTGACAAGGACTTTAGACTCTGCGTAGTAACAACTCCTAGTTTGTACATTTTAAGAAGTTTAGAGGATTGTTCCTAAACAACAATGATCACTCATGGGTTGTTTGATCAGTCCTCCCTGAAACTTAGACAACGTTTAAGCAATCTACATGAATAGACATTAACTGGAGCTTCATAACTTTGTCGACTTTGCTGCTAACAGTGTAAAATTTCAACCGTCTCCTCCTAAAATGTGCAGTACATTCTGGGTTGTATCATGACTTCTGCGAAGAAATACAGTCTAACCTTCCAAATTTTGAGTACATACTAAAGCTATTTCACATTTTTTAAATGTATAGATGAATTTTGAATTTTACAGAGGTCCCGCACTTCAACAGTGATGTATGTATCAATTCTAAAGAGAGCGACCCATCAGCAGGTTTTACAGGATCCACGAGCTTAAAGCCACATCGAGGGTTATCCAGGCTTTTTAGGGTCAGTGCTGTTTTATTTTTTCATATATTTTTCAAATGTAATTAAGTTTATTACAAACAGCAGATGACCTGTCCCACCTTGAACACTCTACACGATGCACATCACTCTGTTCCCTGCGCTGCTTTGAGACTCTCAAATCACTGCCTCATGTCATCCCAACCGACAGAAGAAAGCTGAAATCAGCTAAACCCAAAGTGAAGACTGTTATGGACGGATGAGTCCAAGATGAAAAATGCAAAGATTGGAACACCTATCAGTTTTTGTGAGGACATGCCTGCAGACCAAAACCTTCTGCAAATTCAACAACATCAAACAATGGTTTACAGCTGCTGAGGCAAACACACAAGGACAAGGAAGAGGCCTACAGGAGTGGGGGTCGTGACCTTTAGAAATAGGTCAGGAACATGAAAAAGAAGATTAAGGGAGCTAAAATGACCAACACTGCAAAGATAACAGAGCAGTTTTCTGCCAACAACTGCAGTTTCTAAAGTTCTGCAGACCCTCATGAAAAGAGATTCCCCACCCCCACCCTGCAGAGATCTACCACCATAACGACTTCTATTCAGGTTCTAAAGGAACATAGCATTCCCTCCCCCATCAATCTTAATTTAAAGGATTGACTTGTCTCAACTTCCATCAGACTGGACACCTAACCTGGACTGAGGATCTGATGTGCATCAACAGTTTCAGAAGCAGAAGATCAGGAGGTTCCAGGACCTGATGGAGTCTCCATCCTGTCTGGAAGTTTGCACTGACCAGCTGCCTCAAAGTTTCACCCGTCTCTTCAACAGATCCACCATCATCCAGTTCCTAAGAAGTCCTCTCTCACGTGATTAAATGATGCAGACGATGCAGTCAACACAGCTCTCCACTACATCTGACACCACCTTGACTCTGCAGGGAACTATGCATGATCCTGTTTGTGGCCTTCAGCTCTGCATTTAATACTATCATCCCAGAGCTCCTCCATCAAAACGTCACTGTGCTTTCCTCCACTTGTTAAAACGGGAAACGGAGCGTCTAGTCCTTTGGTGCAGCCAAAGCCACCCGGAGCTGAACATACTTAAAACAGAGATGACAGTGGACTTCAGGGAGAAGGAACACAACCCCCCCATCCCCATCCTCTTCACACAGAACAGTCCCCTCTACAGACCCATACGCGTTCTTAGGGTCCACTTTTTTGAGGGACCTTAAGTGAACCTCCCAGGTTGAGTCACTCTGGAGAAAGGCCCAGCAGAGGTTGGACTTCCCATGATAGCTTAAGAAGTGACTAAAAAAGCTTGTGTCAGGAGCTGCTGGCCATCTTCTACACTGCCTTAATCCATTCTGTTCTGACCACATTCATGGTGGATCTGCAAGCAGACAGGGACTGACTGAAGAGAATCAGAAGATCTACTGAGGCCTGTGTCGGAAATCTATTGTTTATTTAATTGAACCAAAAGCAAAAGAAAATCACTTCAAAATCTTGAATGTTATTTATCCATCTAATCATAACCTTCATAATATTTTAAATATTGACAAAAATACGGACACTTCTTGCAGCAATGACAAATAAACAGTTTAGCAACTGTTTTATTCATTGTTTTTAAAAATGGTAGAAATCTAAAATTTTCTGGTTTGATTTTCAGTGCTGGTTAACTTTCAATAGTGTTCATTTTAAATTGATCAAAACTATTAGATTTAGTCTAAAAACAGAAAACCAAAAAGCAAAACTTGGTATTAATACTTTAATAATACTTGAAAAATTTGATAAATAAATGTTGTTTTTTGACAGTGCCACTAGTTTTTGTTGGTTTCAAACATGATTTACTGATGTAACAAGGCCTGTCTTATTTGAATTTTAGAAAACAATTCTTAAAATAGTTAATAGACCTAGCGTCCTTTGTTACCGCCATAGCAACATAAAAGCGTTCCATTGCCATTATGTAGTTGCGACACCTGAAAGAATGTACATTATAAAGACTACGTCTTGAACACAAAGAAGTAAATAATGTTGAAAACAACTGTCTAATTGTCACTTGAACAGTGCTCAAAACACAGCCCAAGTGTTTATACATCCTAAAATATGTTAAATCCCTCCCAAAACCCAGGTGATGTCCTCCGTGTTTTGTTCTTGCCACTGAGAAGCTTGCCCTGTGAATAAACGTGACTAGTTTATGAGGCAGAAATCACAGGAACATTATTCTGATGGTTTAGAATCTGTGTTTTGAGATCACTTATTTTCATCTGCTAGACCGGAAGAAATCAGACAGCACTACGTTACATTTATGTTTCATCCTATGGATGATACAGCACCATCCTCTGATATTTTATTAAACCAAGCATACAACAGACACAAACCTGTATCAATAACATTTTAAGAAATAATAATAATAAAAAATGTTCCCTGAATAGTGAGATTCTCTATTGACCCCTTCAGCTTTCAAGAATCATAAAAACTTGGAGTCTGTTGATCTTATGGATCAATAATTATTTTATCATTTATTATATTGATATAATAATAAACAACAACACCATTATTATTAGTATCATGTTTTAATAATAACAATAATATTACTTTTTATTAATAATAATAGATTAATACTGCTACTACTACCACTAATAATAATAATTATGATGATAATAATAAAATAAAAAGAACATTTCGTCTGAATTTTGTCTGAAAGCCTCCCTCGTTATTGTCACTTAAAATAACCGACATTTGTGTTTGTTTATGAGGCAGAAATTAAAGGATAATTATTTTATGTTTGATAATCTTGGTTTCGGGATCACGTTTGACCGTCTCCTGGACCGGAAGTACTGGTAAGATTGAACACGTTCTAGCTTTACAGAAGTCATTCGGGCCCGATTAAAACGGTTCCGGGCGGGTTCTCCGAACCTACCCTAACCCTAACCTTGACCCGGCACCGATGCGGGTCGGGTCCCAAATCCTGCTGATCGCCCGGTTCCGTGATTGTTCCGTTCACCCCAGACGTTGCTGTTTTACGATTTTTGAGCCCGAAAAGTCAAGCAAAACAGACAAACTACGAGCTGCATGTCCAAAATAAATGCATGTCGTGATAGTAACGGGTACATTTCTCGCTAGAAATATTACCAAAATAAAGATTAGTCCACAAAATATTTTATTCTGAGGGATTTTCCACCAGAAAAAGAGTGGATCTACGGTGCCGGACAGAAACTCAAAAGTCACGTGATGAGTCACCTGATCCGGAGAAACCTAAACATCCGACCACGTGATCAAAACGAAACCTAAAAGCCGCTCCTGTTGTTTTGAATGGGCTGCAACTGCGTATCATATGCACGCAAAAACCGTGTTTGGCGTATACTATGCACGGTATTCCGAGGGTGCAAAGCCGTGGAATAGGGACGCATTTCACTGAGACCGGGTTGTTTTCTTTATACCGCATGACTTTACTTTTGTTTGTGTTCAAGATCTGATTTTAGATTCTGTTATCGATCTGTCTGAAAGATACTGTAGTTATTAAACCAGCCAAGTCAGTTAGTATAGACATCAATGTCTTCCAGTTTATTTAGTTGAATAATCTACCGCGGTCAATGCTTCGGCCAGATCTATAATACTGTCCCACAGGTAAGCGTTATGTCGTGTTTGGTCAAATGTGCCTGCAATTTCAGCCTATTTCTCCCTGCTCTCCTGGTCATGGAACCTTTACCAGGTGAGATTTTGGAGTCCCAAACCTGTAGGTAGATTCATGGTGGTGCAGTTGTGTTGGGGCGCCGTGGTGCAGCGGTAGGGCGGTCGACTCCTGATCGAAAAATTGCAGGTCAATTACCGCCTTGCCTGCCCATGTGTTGAAGTGTCTTTGGGCAGGACACTGAACCCCAAATTACCTCTGGTGGAAAG
Organism: Oryzias javanicus; assembly: GCA_003999625.1. Classification (NCBI taxonomy): domain Eukaryota; kingdom Metazoa; phylum Chordata; class Actinopteri; order Beloniformes; family Adrianichthyidae; genus Oryzias; species Oryzias javanicus. The sequence goes on along the minus strand of CM012451.1, from coordinate 295,239 downwards.
TTGGCCCCAGTGTTCGGCAGCAGAACCTCCACCTGTGTGTGAATGGGTCTGTGAAGCGCTTTGGGCCTTCGGAGGGTGAAAAGCGCTATACAAGTAGACGCCATTTGTAATTCCTGTATTTTGTAACACTTGCACCAACAGTTGTGACCTTAATTCCCACCTGTCTGGGTTCTCAGTCGAAAAAATCTGTTTCATTTTTTTCCTGAGGAGCAGCTTCACTGCATAACATTTTATTAAAGAAAAACTGATTGCTGTTTAACAGATAGTTGACAGAAAAAAGGTCCAGAGCAACAAGCTAGCAATTCAGAGGTCAACAATTCTGAAAATAAGACTGACAGAAACAAGACAGTTATATATGAAAAAACAGAAGAAGGGCTTGACTGACAGGTTAATGAAACTCGTGTTATGTTGATGCTATGGACGGAGTGTCACTGGAATATTTAACATAACTTTAACATGTATACCAAACAGAGCGGCCGAACAACCCGCAGGGCAGCAGTGTCATGGTGAATTTTAAAAAGGTTCTCATCACAAACTTTCTCTGAAAAGGCTGAGCTGTTGTGGAGTCACCTTCAGCTTTTCACATTCCCAAAGTCAAGCTGGGGTAAGTGGGACAGATTGTGGGGGTGTGGCTGTGGCTGTGAACCCCTCTAAATTTCAGCCTCTACTTATCCAGAGGTCATGCATTCATGCTATTCCAGCTCAGATCAGAAATTGAAGCCACTCCCCTCAGATCGTCATGGAGACTGCTGTCAGGATTCTCCAGTTGTAGGGCTCCAAGCAACAGTTGGACCATCCCGTCATCAACACGAACTCCAATCACCCAGCCCTCCCCAGGGGCTCAGCATATTGAGTTTGTTTCACTTCAAACATCAGTGCATGTTGTGAGTGTAAAGCACCTTTTCCTGTTCTCTGCACAGACTGAGATGGGGACCAGGCCCCCGGGACCCTGCTGATGGGACAGCTTATGCCACACGTCCAGATGGTGAAATGTCACAAAAATGCCTGGAGGGACCAACCGGCTCCAGAACAGATCCAGCTAAGTGACTGACCCCCCCCCCCCCACCCCACCCCACCCCCACCCATCACAGACAGAATAATGGGTTTGCTGCTGTCAGGCGTTCTTCAAGGTTTCTTTTGGCTGCTGTTCCTTAAAGGACCATTAGAGGGTAAAGTGTGAGGTCTTTGAGCTTCATCGGACCAGGACAAACTGAAACCATTAGCTCATATCATCACAACCAACTTCAACCCATTTTGTTTACCTGAGGTACCATGACCCTGAGGGGTTATCTGTTATAAGAATACCTATCTGTAAAAAAGCCTTTCTTGCTAAACTTTGTTTCGTTTATTTTTGGGAGATTTGATTTCAGTATTCTCATGTACTGGACGTTACCATGTCTAGACCCTCTTGTCTTTAACGTTTTCTCAGTCATTAAGTTTGAGCTTTAGTATGACATTGAGCCACCAGACCTTCAAGTAAATTAATCTCCTGCTCCGTCTGGAGCACACACGGCTAGCATCACCCACTTTGTGGTTTGAAAAGATCCAAAGTCAACAAAAAGTTGAAGATTATCGTTCAACTTATTCCAACACTTTAGATCCAGATTTCCACATTTTAGATCCAGATTTCCACATTTTAGATCCAGATTTCAAGACTTTAGATCCAGATTCCAACTCAGACGAGGAAAACAAAGACGTTCATGGATCTGTTTTGTCTGCAGGTGGAAGCATCAGAATGGAGCAGAGCAGAGAGCTTCTGACTCCTACAATGTAGTTGAGAGTGCATTTTTTCCATCTGCTCTGATTCACGACTTGAATAAAGAAATAATCAGAAATGTAATTTTAATCTTAACTTTCTTTAAATATGTCCTCCCATGTGAGAAAAATATCAGAATCTCTCTTTTTATCTGAGTTTAAACTGCATAAAAAACAACTTTAAGAGGTTCAAATCCATCATCTGCTCGGCTCTTTACGGTGAACGTGGTTTCTTGTTGCATTAACACAAACTTTGCAACTATTTATGTAAAATGGAAGAGTTTTTTTGTATTGAAAACAAGAAAGAATCTCATGACAGTGTTACCAGACCAGGTGGTTTTGATTCTGAATTTGCAAACAAAGTTTGACGTAGACAAGTGGACATAATTTGGGAAGATTTGGGTCAGTTTTCCGGTTTTTGTTTCCTTAATGAAATACGTTTCAAACGAGCAGTCAGGGTTGGCAGATCGGTCCTCGTCTTCACCTCCAATCATGAGATGTATACTATCAATAAAATAAATGTGTGTCCACTAATCTGAGCTTTAGAGGCAATTTCTTTGAATGATTCTACTCATTTCTATCCTCTAAATGTCTGTATTTCCTTCTCAATAGCTGCACAGGCAGAATCGAGCTCTGCCTCACATTAGATTCTAATCCAAAGGAAGCTGAGGAGAATGCATGCTTTTAACTTACTCAGCAATGATTAATCTAATGATTTATTAAATTATTTATTATTGACATCTTTATGACTTGTTCAGACATGACATAACGCCACACTGAAAAAACAATCAGGAAGTGGCTCTGCCTTAATGAAGAGGGTGCACGTCAATGATTGATAATAGTGAGAACATTTTGCTTTTTTAATTTTCTTGTAATAGATTTGAGTTAATGACAGAAAACAAAACAGGAGGATGATGAAAGCAATTCTTCAATCTTAGTTCCAAATATCCTCCAGTCTGACTAATGATAATGATCAAATGCTGCTTCCTTCTCCGTTGCTTCATGGTCCATCTACTAATCCCCAATCGTCCAATTCATTTATACAGTTTTTGTTTGTGAAGTGAATAAAAAAATGCAGTTACAAATTACACAAAAGAGGAAGTGGGAACGTTTCCTGTTAATCCAAAATGCAAAGAAATCAATTTCTAAATGATGACTGATGTTTGCCTGCAGGGAGGAAAAACAATCGTGCTTTTGAGATGGTCATCTAGAAACAATGCATGAAAAGAGCTGTTAGGAAGATTTTTCTGTTTGTGTTGCACAAAATATCCTCTTAACATAACACCAAATACCTTTAGGAGTAATCTAGTAATTTAGTTCCTATTAATATTTAATTAAAACTTGGAAATCCCAACAAACTCACAACAACAGGTTTAAAAAAAAATCACTTTAATACATTTAAAACGGAAATGTTTAACCTCACTTAAGTTCATGAAAAGTAAAAATGCAAATGTTTGTGTGTGTGTGTGTGTGGGGGGGTGAGGGGGGTCGATCCTTTCTCTGTTTTTTATTGATCTTGATGTTAAAAAGAGGAAAGACGTTTGTTCTGTGGTGGTTGCTAATAAAGTTTCATTGGAGCCTGTTATGCTTTGTTCTGACTGCAAAAACAGTAGATGCCATATCATTAAAAACGTCTCAGAGTTGGGCTTTCAATGAATACATAAAGAAATAAATAATGGATAATTCATTACTGCTCAACTTCTTGGGCTTTTTGTGGGATCCTTCAGTTTTTCGATGACCTTTAGGTTGGAAACTGTGACGATCTAACACCACTGGTCCTTGAAGCTCAAACAGGGCTTTGTGGTTGTTTACACTCATAGTTCTGTAACTGCTGGTAGAAACCGGGGTTTGGGCAACTCGATGGTCTCGCCTGCTTGACTTGGCTGAATGCATCATCAAATGAAAGTCCTTCTCTTAACATCAGGTAGCCAATCACAACAGAAGAGGAGCGTGACACGCCGGCGTTACAGTGGACCAGCACCACACCGCCCTGCAGGAAACACAACAGGTTAGCTCTTCAGTTCTCCCCACACAAGACTGTTTATAAGAATTAAAAAATATGGAATCAAAGGACAGGTGTCTGAATCTAAATCCGCTATTGAAAACCTCTTGGCTTTTGCTAAATGTGTCTTCAGTTTATTTTACTTACAGTGGGGATGGAAAGACAGTTTGGACACTCCAGATAAAATGTTATATTATTGTGTATAAACAACCTGTGGTGGTTGAGCCACAAACAACCACCATATAGGTGTTAGTATTTTCTTTTTCTTTATCACATTTACTTTGTTTACTTAAAATAAATGATATGGGTGCACACATTTGATTTATTTAAGTGAAATACTTAATTTACTTTTTGTTTTCTGAGTTCAAATCAGGTGCTCCACATCCACCATAATCAGCAGAGGAGGTGGGATATTCCATCGGCAAGACTGCAGGGAATCCCAACACTCCTCCTGGACTTTATTTTTGTGTTTCTTTGAATGTAAATATTTAGTTTATTCTTTGAAGACAATTTTGATTATTTAGATGTTGTGTTTAGTTTGCATTTCTGTTTTGGCTGTTGTAGTTTCATTTGTTGAGTTTATGGTTACTTTGTTTCCCCCTTCCTTATGTGTCCATATGGTTTGCCCCTGTCTATTTAAGTTTCCCCAATGTGTCAGGATAGAGAGTCTGGTCAGGCTGTTCAGTTTTGTCTGTTGTTCAATTTAGTTTATTATTTTTGTTCAGTTGAGCCTTAAATTATTTATTGTTTGAAGGTTAACCCACTTTTATAAAAAAAAAAAAGAAATAAAAAAACATCTTGCAAGAACAAGCTCCCATTGTCCGCTGACTAATTGTGAACCTTCACACAACCCAAGGAAAGATGGAAAAATCTTTTAAAAGATTCAGTTTACAGATGAGACATTCTTTTAATGTCAGAAAATTCAGCTTTAAAGGCTTTTTGTATCCAGCCAAGAGTCTCTCAGTGCTTGTTTGATGAATCATCATCCATTCTTCTTTACTAAAGTCTTCCAGTTCTCTGAGACTTCTGGGACGTCTGTTACTCTCTGCTCTGCTCTGTTCAGGTCTGTTCACGGATGTTCAATAATGTTGGGGTGATTGAGAAGGCCACTGTATCTTCAGAAACCTTCAGTTTCTGCCTCAGCATGGATTCTGAGGTGAGTTTGGAGAAGACATCCATTTTTCCATCTTTCCTTGGCTTCTTTATGCCCTATAACAGGGGTCGGCAACCTTGGGCTCGCGTGCCAGCTTTGGCACATTTACCACATGAACGACATTCCTATGTTCCACTTTCATGCGGTGGTTGCACAAGCCTCAAGGGAACTGCAAGACACTCCAGCGCTCCACCTGAGGAGCAGACCTCCTCTCTGCAACCCCCGTACAGGCCTGGGCAACACAAAAACCTGCTGCACCCGTTTGGGAGTTGACTAATGATTATACACATATAATAATATGTGTCCTGTTAATTGATATAATAAAAAAATTTTTTTTTCAATTCAACAGGTCAAACATGTTCTTCATTCCTCAATAGTAACTGGTTCACATTAACGTGGAAAAGTTGAGAACATGGACTGCATTTCAGTTCAAAAGCTCTGGGTTTGACACCCCCCACCCCCACCCCCCACGTTGAGGCAGAACTGAAAATCAGAGCACGGTTTAGACTTTTTGTGCCAGCCATTGTCCATTCTGGGACGATCATTTAGATGGAATCGAGAGCGTTTTCAGTGCTTTCCTTTTAAAAGGTAAAGAATCAATGAGTTCCTGTGGGGGAGCATGCTCCATGTGAGGAGAGCATGCTCCAGTCTAATGAAGCGTGCATAGAAAAGTCTACTGACTGAAGCTGAATGAATCCTGTGGGAGCCTCCAACACTGCAAACACGCTTCATATCAGAGTTCCATCTTATGTTCTGCTTGTAATCTATCTCCTGACGCATGCAAAAATAAAAATAAAAAATGCATGTTGTGCCCAGAAATAATACAATCAGAGAATACAGCAAGTGAAATGACTGCAGCGATGGAAATATAGAGGATTTATGGCTTTAAATGATGTTCATCCCAGAGGAATAAAAAAAGCTGCAACGTGTTTGTATTTATTTGCTTGAGAGTCCATTTTGACTTTAAAGGGCTCTACCATGAAAATTCTACTTTTTGAGGTTTTAAATGCATTTCAATGTTCATTCTTCACTATAAAGAACCCCAAATCTGCATTTTGATACGTTTATGCATTTAAGAGTAATCCTCTAAAAACCTGCAGTCTCCAGCAGCCCCTCCCATACCCACGAAAACGAGCGGTTGGAAACATGCTGATGTAAGATCGATGCTAACAGCTCTCTCCAGGAGGAGTCTGGGCTGCAAGCTCCGCCCCCAGACTGCAACGAACACACCCCCGTCTTCTCCGTGGAGTTGTGGCAGGAGATAACTACCTTCCTGTACCAGAAACCACTCTCTGACCCATTTTTTAAATGTAGTCTTGCTTCTTTTCTAATCAGATCAAACTTCTGTTCACTCTGAGATTCCTCATTCTGAACATGAAACAAACTGAGAGCGGAACGAAGGAACCAAAACAGCCACCGTACTCGACAGTCATGTGATGTAAAGACAGTAGAAATGAGGTGATCAGTGAGCTGCGGACAAATGTAGAGCATTAATTGTCATGTTATCCAAAAGGAAACAATTGTTCCAACTGTTTACTTGTTAGAACGTTTATTTTAACACTGAAAAACATAGAACTCTCTTTTCTGTGTCTCCTACGCGGCGCTGGCTGCTGCTGTGAAAGCTCTATTGTAGTTTCAACAGAATTCTCTTAAAAACAAACCATAAAACCACAACGATGAGACATGGAAACTCATTAAAATGAGGTTGGATGAATTCATGCTCAATAAAACAACTTTTAACATGATCCACATTGATTCTACAGACGTGTCTTTTAGCGTGTGTTCCTGTATCTCCAGTAACCGTCATGCAGGATTCCTCCGCGGTACCAAACCGTGTTGAATCTGACCTTCATACAGACTCAAAATCCATCAGAGAAATAAAAAGTTTGAAAAAGGAAAAAATCCAGACAAGATTTGCGCATCCATCTTTAGTCACGTGGTCTCAGAAATCGAGTCGTTTTACTTCAGGGTATTAAAACGATCCACAAAAATGACTCATATTTCATGAATATTGTTTCTTAATTCTCCCAATTCAATATATGATCATATATATGGATCTAGTTTACTCTGAAAGGCTGAAGAAAATCATGGTAGGGCCCTTTAAAATGACACAAGTTGTTGTAAATGATTATTAAAAAATGATTAGATGAAATAAAATTTCCAAACCGAATCTTTACCAACAATAACAACCTGTCCACAACCAGAGTTTCCTACGTGAAACACCTTTATGTTTAGGCCCGTTCCTCATGTTTGAACAACAGTTTAGTCTTTCTAGTGTTTCTAATCCAATCAGATGAGCATTTTGTGTTTGGATCTGTTGGTCATCTCTCTGTATGTATGTATGTGCGTGTGTTTACAATACCGTCACACACACAATTTTGTATTTTCCAAGAAAAGTCAACCTTTTATTTACTATAAGGTCTACGTGTGTTTGTCTGCACGTGTGTACCTGTTCTTTGGCCTGATCTATGAAGGTGCTGCATTCCTCCATGTAGGATGTGATGTCTGTGTCTGGGAGGTCCAGGATCTGAAGCGTCTTGTAAACCATCTGATGGGGGAACAGGTTGGAGACCCCATAGGCCACGTTCAGCACGTGGGACACCTGACAGAGAGAAAGTACCACAAACACATAAAACATTGACAAAGGATTTAAATTTCTCTTCATCTCATTATGGCAGAAGGAAGAGTCCCGTCATGCAAAAAACGCATCAGTCTGTTTGGAAGTCATTTCTTTTCTTCATTTGGAGTATCTTAAGGCGTCACATTTATTTCAAAATTATTATTTTCATGGAGTTGCAAAATTGGCATAAAAGTTCACTGAATTCCTTCTTATCCATTTTTGGAGGATCAAGGGGTTCTTGAGCTGCTGTTGGGCAGCGCGAGGATAAACCTTGGGCAGGTCAACAGTTTGGCTAACATATAAGACCCTCCAGATCATTTTATTTTATTGCTTTTAATGGCCAGATTCTATCTCTCATTCATTTCTAACTTGTATAATTTTGACTAAAATATATTTTTATAGAGTAAAATACTGAAAGTTATCTATGTTTAATTTGATTTATTCTGGAATAATATTCCTGCCTTTTTATTATTCCTTATTATATTAAAAAGTTAAGGTTTTAAAGTTTTAAAAATTGGCATTCTGCTGCTTTTCGGACTATTTTGGCACTCACTAACATTTGTTTAAGGCTATTTTGGAATTTAGCTCATATTTCAGTCACATGCTAGCTGCTTTGGCTAATCTAGGTTTTTTTTTTTTGCTTTCTAGGCTAATTTGGCATTTAGATAATATTTTAGCTGGCTATCAGCTTTAGCATGTTCAGTTATTTGCTTCAGTGCTTTCAGTTATCAGTTTCAACATTTTTATCTATCAGTTTCAGCATCTTCAGCTATCCGCACTAGCTTCTTCAGCGGCCAAATTCAGCTTCCAGCATTCACACTAATATCTAGTTCATAGTTATGTTTAAATGTAATGGTTTTAAAAATGTAGTTTTAGAGTGTTCAATAGATGTTTATCCTGTTCGGACCCCGACATACAGTGTGTTTTGGATTTTGGCCCCTTGTGTGATTGAATTTGACACTCCTGGGGGTATGTGATGTTTTCTAGGCACACTTTGGCCCCTTACTGCCAATTGAAGATGGTTACAAGGCCACAGTGCCACCACCACTTTGTTAGGTACGCCTCCCTATTACTGGGTTGGACCTCCTTTTGTCTTCCGCCTTAATCCTTGGTGGTTTCCTGAACCTAACAAGGTTCTGGACACATTCCTCAGAGAGTTTGGTCCATACTGACATGACAGCATCACACAGTCGCTGCAGATTTATCAGCTGAACATCCATGATGCCGATCTCCCGTTCCAGTTGAACTCATTGCAATATTTAAATTTATCTTTTATAAATCATCTAACTTTTCACTATCAGAACATGGAGGATTTAAAAGTAGTAAATTATAAATTTAACTGTAGTAAATTGTACATATTTATTAGGTTTTTCCTTCTGGAAATAGGTCACGTTGTATTTGCCTGTAGTTTTTTTTATAGTAAACATGGTGTCTGTATTGCTTTAAATATCCAGGGTACTAAATAGTTCTGCACTATATAGTTTTTCAGTAGATTGAGGAGTAAATGTAGACACAGCTCTAGATGCTGCAGGTTGTTTCCCTTGTCAGTCCTCTATCTTTTAACAGATGTTCACATCTTTTCGTTTACTAACACGTATTTAATGACTTTGTGATCCTTCTGCTGCAATGTCTAACTTCTATTTATTTGTCCTTGTAGAGCTGTTCCAGGGTGTAGCTGCTGTCAAAGGCAACTCTAATTCATGTTTTTGTGTATAAAATATTTTGAGTTAAGAGTTAAAAACTGTTTTATAATAATTTGAAGTAAATGTGATTTTTTACATAAATAAATAATGATGTTAAGTTACTATAAGTTAAAAACTTTATTTAAAAGGGGGGAACTTATTTTTTGTTCCTTGTAATTTTTGTTGCTATGGGGGGCGTTGTATAGCAACATCAGAGTGAGTCTCACATGGTCCAGTAGGGAGAGGTCTGCAAGAGTTATGCTGGTGAAAGAATTCCTGGAGGAATGAAGATGTTCTTCTTTTGTAAGATTTTACCCTCTTGAGTTAATGCGGCCAATGAGGTATGGATTTATTTTGTCATTTTAATTTATAGTCTGAGATTGAAGAGGTTAATTTAAGTTTCTGTATTTTATTTCATAGTTCTGACGGTGTTGTTGGGACACTGTTGTGGCATGGAAAGAGCATGTGGAAGAATCTTTGTGTCCAAATAAATGTCTGTTAAAACCCAAGAACCATTTGTGCCTTTTGTCGAGCTCAAGAGGAGTAACACAGGGATTTTGTAATATTCATTCATCAGTTTCTTCTCGCCTCATTCACAGCTGTATTAATTACCAGCCTATGTGTTTGTGTCTAATCAGTTGTTCCAGTGTTTCCATGCTCGTCTGTCTCTTTCCTCTAAGACTGCAGTTGTTCAGGTGAGGTGGTTGCTCTAACCGAGTCTGGTTCTGCTGGAGGTTTCTTCATGGTATTTCCATTTTCCTGTCCACTGTTGCCTTTTGCTTTCTTTTTACACAGAAAATGGGTCTCTGTAATCTGTTTGTCACTAACGGACTGTTAATATTCAGTCAAGAAAACCTGTACCGATTGGAATGAACTGGAGAATAAAAAAACTCAAACTAAAGCTCTGTCAGAGGTTCTGTTTTTTACAGAGTGCTTTAAAACACCCTCGATCATGGAACTGGAGCTAAATACAGTCTTGCATTGAATTGATCTTTGGTCAGTGACATGAAGGCGCTCTCATGTCTGGTCTTTTGGTTAAATCCCACAGAGAGGGAGTGACTCTGCAGGCTGCAGCTTTATGAAATCCAGGAGCTCCCTCTGTTGAGCTGGATGAGTCTGCAGGCTCTTGGGTCCTCCGTGCTGCTGCTGCAGGCTGGCGGGGAGGCGGCCTGCCTCTAATCTCATGTCACTACACGTCTCACCACAAGGCAAAGGGAAGGGGGATTGATCCTGCTATACTGACCTTAAATTTGCACAAGGTCTCAATGTCGTGGGCTGCATCTTGAGAGGCTAAACGACAGAGTAAAACAAGTCGATCAGAAGTCATTCAGCTCAGAATTAACATCCATCCTGTACAAAAACACCTTTGATTGATTTTTGTCACTCTGAAACAAAGACATTAAAGGCAGATGTGGAACAAATCTGGACTTCACAAAAAAAAAACACTAGTGCTGGTGAGGAAAGCACAAACGTGTAGTGGGATTCAGGATGTCCCTCACTGGGAAACACAAAAGCCTCTGAAGGAAATGTGAGTCCATTTAAAAAAACATACAGTAAAGCTAAAAAAAAAGAGAGAGAGTTAAATCCTCAGAGTAACTATGGAAGACAAGGCTTAAGAAAGTGCTGAAACAAACATTCAGCAGCACAGAAGAGATATTCTCTCCTGAAAAAGGCATTTTAATACCCATGAATGACCGATGCGGGACAGGAGAAGATCTCGGACTGATGCATGACAGACAGACAGACAGAAAAACTCTTTCTCCACCTATCCAGCAGCTGGTGAGACGGGGAGCGGTGTCCGGGATGGGGGCTGCTCTGCCTTTAAGTTTCCCGGCTGAATCCTCTGCAGCCGCTCCTCAGTCACAGCAATCTCTGCATAAGCCAAAGCACTCTGACGGGACGGCCAATTCATGGTGATGAGAGGCAAATCTAAAGCTGCAGAATGGAGGACGAGCTTGGAAATAATCCAGCTCTGGTCCACACATCCCATCAATGTAGACGGAGAAGATTTAAAGTAACAAAGCAGCTCTTCCACCACACACAGAATAAACGTCTCCTTTCCTTTAAGCAGCAGATGACATCAAAAGATCCAGTGTGTGTGGCTGAGTTCATGCCTGGAATCAAATGAATTCCAGAGCATTGCTGGAGCCTGTCCAGTTGGGGGTGTGTGCTCGTGCATAGGCCTGCTGGCCTCTTAGGCCCGCGCTGAAGGTTTGACTCGTTGGGTGGCTGTGATGACCCTGCTGCCCTCCCAAGCAGCTGGTCCCCGACCCGTCACGGCACCGACCCCTGGACTCCACAGTAGGATAGAGGTAAAATAAGCGCAAGTCTGGGGGGGTTACTGCTGACCTCCTCCAATCATGAGAGGACAAAGTGGAAACGAGGCTAAAGAAGATGTGAAGACCCAATGACATTTATCACTAGAGATGACATGCTAGCTTGTTGTGTATGCAAAGTTGGACGCCATATTGGAATGGTCGAGATGTTTGTTTACTGCTGTGTTACAATTGTACAAACAGAATAAAAACTAGAATGTGACTTTTCACTAGTGAATGATTGGCTGTCAACTGATAAAGGAGAACTTCTAGAAAACATTTGAGTTTATTCTCAATAATGAACGTTTAGGATGATCGTGTCTTCTATTTAAATTCAATGACAGCTTCAGACTTCAAACTATTTCCATGTTTTCTGGCAGGACCACTGATCTTTTAGTTTATGGAGGATGATCATGTATTTGTATGTGTGTTAAACCTCAGATCAGAGCAGACCACCTGCTGGTAATCAGATTACTACGTGGAGAAACATAAACTAACCAGGATTTCTCATTAGTGAAGATGGAAGAGTCCATCAACGCTGAATCGGACCGAGAAATGAGAGACCGTCTGCCTGCTGTCGAGTCCTTCTGATCGAGGCTGGATAGATCCACTTGTAGAACTGGAGCCTCCAGTCCAGTGACCCCCGCTGGGTGAATTTACCCCATGGCGTTGTCCCGGCTGCTGTGTGCTTTAAAGCGGGTGCCGCCCGGACCTCGCTGTGGATAAAGGTCTCACTGAGCCCTCTCTCCTGTCTGTAGGACTGGGCTGCTCTGTTCTCAGTCGGATCAGATCGTGTCACGCTGATCCGGGTGCAGACCGGCTCATATATAACGGGCGCTAGCGGTCTACAACAATATCAACTACCCACAGATCCATTTCTAAACACAGACGAGGAGTCTAACCGTCTGAGTAAATCTCAGTCTGTGTGTAGATTAGAATAAAATCACATCCATGCATCAGGTATACATTGGGTTTCCTTTATAATAACCTTTTTTATTTATAAAAGTTTGACATGTCGTTCATTTTTATTATTACCATGACCGGGAAATTATTTTTCTGATGATCAGAGTTTTTTCCTTTTTAAAACCTGAACAAATTTAAACATTTTATGGTCATTTTGCTGTGTTTGCTAAGACATGTCTCATTGTTTTATACCATTCTAATATGGCGTCGCTCTCTTGGACAATAGTAAAAAGCCTGCGTGTCATCTCTAGTGATATTAACCTCTATGGGAAACAGGCTGCAGTGTGTCAGCATCACATTTACCCAGCATCAGGAAGGGTCGGACAACACCAACTTGAAGGTCCAAACTTTTATCTTCAACGAATCCATAGCCACCTCCCTGATCCAGTTCCTCCACCTGTTCTACCTGGTCATCTCCCTCAGCATTCCTTCTCTCCAGCAGCCTCCTGCCGGTCACTGTGGTCACGTGAGTGACCTGCTTCCTCAGGCGTGTCAGGGAGAATCCCTGGATCTCCTGAGACAGTGAATGCATCACACAACGTGCCTGACACCACAATATGAGAGAAATGAAAGAAGAAAGATATCATTGTTAACAATTCTACGATCAAATGATTGGTTTTCTACTTTCTGCACCCACCCGGATCAAAGATGGCACTGAAGGAACGGCGTCCTCAAACTCCAGTCTCGTCTGGTTTAAAATCCCGACATTGTTTGGTCAAAGGTGACGGACACCGCCTGAACGTGCTGCAGCAAGGAGCCTTTCTTGTTTTCGATCCTGTCAGCGGAGGCGGAAGCTGCTGCAACGTGAGGCGTTCAGGTACTCTCTGTAAAAATCCGTCACATGCCATAGAGCTGTAAAGGCTGTTTTAGCGGGTCTTCCTGTGTGTAGATTGAAAGGTTTTCTCTCAGTTGTGTTAGTGTTAAATTCTATTAGGAAAGATAATGTATGCAAAATGTAGTCTGTAATATATATATATATATATATATATATATATATATATATATATATATATATATATATATATATAATATATATATATATATATATTATATATATATATATATATGTCATATTAGGATTTTTCACAGATAATAAGTTCAGATAAATGGTCGGTCGGCAAAAACTGTAATAAAAAAAGTTAATAGCGATTATTTTTTACCAGTTTGCGATTAAAAAGTTATTTTGTAATCGATTCCCGGCCCTAGTAATAACTTAATATTTCATGCAAAAGTTAGGTGCCGTGATGATGTGGTTCTGAAGTCAGATGTCCGAGGGTACGTGAACGCCTCTCAACCCTGTTGTGGAAAACCAGGAGAGCTCCTCCTCGTCCCTGACCGACAGAAAAAGGGGAGACGGCGGGTGGAGTACAGGAAGCTGTTGTCCACAAACATCTGAGCATGGACCGCATGTAATTCTTGCATAAACCCCGGTCTTTACTCTTCTTCCAGATTTTGAACAACAGACTGTTGAGATTCTAGATATTTTGGGGATCGCACTGGAAATCTAACCGAACAGCGAGAAGATGTCTCGGGGGGTGATCCAGCCCAGCCAGCAGAAACTGGCCGAAAAACTCACCATCCTCAACGACAGAGGGATCGGGATGTTGACACGGGTGTACAATATTAAAAAGGTTGGCGCGCACACACGCACACTGTAGCCATATTTGTCCGGAAAAGCTGTCCTCAAACCCGGACACTCTTCTTCCCGAATTCCCTTCGCTGTGATGGTCTGACAGGATGCAGGCAAACGAACACTTTCTGAACCACTGACGGACATACTGTTTGAAATTCTATATATTTTTATTTTTTACGCCTACTGATATAAGTTTTCCTCCAAAGACAAATCTATGCAATAAATCTCCGCATTCCTGGCGTATTTCGTGGCAGCATCCCAGGCCACGGCTTTCCTTAGCAGAGCTAGCACCGACTGTCGCGTTAGCTTGCGGTAAACTTGTTCCCCGGTTTGGACGTGAAAATGGTGGCGTGAGAACAAACATGGACCTCGGTTGTAAACTAGTGGTTAACATTAAACCGTCCAAGCACAAATTGTCAAAGAAAGCCGATGACTGAGTCGACCCGTCACGTCTGCGGCGGTGCTAACTGTTAGCTTGTTTGGTAATGGCGGCGGCTCGGTGAAGCTAAGCTACAGCGGGGCGTCGTCTCTCTGAAAACCCGAACGACCAGCACCGAACCTTAAAGGGGTTCGGGTCCAGCCGTCCCCTCACACCGGTTGGGAGAGGGAGAAATTGAATCCGAGGCTGTTTTTTACAAACAGGCCGACATTTTTATTTTTTATAGAAGAAGATAGAAATGAAATGATCTGACCTGGATCTAATTTGGGTTTCGATGTTAATTCTCTGCCTGTTGTTAATACATTTATTTCATACGGAGAGATTAAAAAGGGTGAAAGAAACAATTCTACCTAAAAATGTTTAAATCTTTTGTGTTTTCCTTCTAATCCATGTGAGGGAGGGGTCTTGTTCACATCCAAAATGAATGTAAATGTTAGATTCACTGCCAGATTACATTTTACCCTGAGTCTGCAACCTTTATCAGTAAAATACCCTTTTGGGCCTTCTTTTATGATTACATATAAATTACATTTCCATATTGGCATGAATTAAAACAGATATATAAAGGGAAACTATCGTTTTCTAAAAATGAGAGCTGCCAGAAATGATTATTTTGATAGTCGACTAATCACCAATTATTTTTTCTGATTAGTTTACTAATTGGGTCACTAATTGGTAAAACACACATCTTAACCAACATTAGCTTTAAAATAATAACAAAGTAGACGTATAGCATTACCTGTGATGATGCTTGAGTGAATGCTGTAAACTGAATTTGGGTGCTGAGGATGCTAGTGCTGATAGCTGAAGATGCTGAAATTGATAGATAAAAACGCTGAAGCTGATAGCCAGCTAAAGTATTAGTTGAATTTGAAATTAGCTTAAAAAACGGAAAAAAGCCTAAGTCCACCAAAACAGCTAGCATGCAGATGAAATATTAGCTAAACTCCAAAACAGCCTAAAAATTGAAAAAAAATCCTACATTTTTCCAAAAAAATAGCTAGGATGTAGCTGAGCTATTAGCTAAACTCTAAATTAGCCTAAAAAAAACCTTAGTAAATGCCAAAATAGTCCAAAAAGCTAGCAGAATACCATTATAACATTCAACCCCACTACACTCTGACTCCATATAATATAAAGTAACGACTAATCGACTATCAAATTAGTCGTTGACTATTTTAATAGTTGATTAGTCGTCAATTAGTCGACTAATCGTGGCAGCACAACTAAAAAAGAATATTTGTTTTTAACTTCTGACAGAATCTCGTGTGATTTTCTTTCAGAGCCCTGTTTTAAAGTTGGGACAATATGGAATATTTTGCTGATTTTGTTTATGTCTTTTATAACTGGTGTTTGTGATATCACTATCTAAAACTTAGTTTTGATGTTTTTTTCCTCTTCTTTTTCTGCTACTGCAGTTCTTACAGTAGGTCTTATCATAGAGGAAACCACAGGTGCGATGTGTTCGACACAATCTTCCTCCTTTTTAAGGAACAAACTGCTGGTTTGTTATCTGAGATGTAAAGCACTTGTTTATGCACACATTAGAGCTGGGCGAGATGGCCAAAAAATAAAATCTCCAATTGTTCTTTACAGTAAATTTGATTTTCCATTTTAATCATTTTTTTTCTCCCTCTTCTTCACTTTCTTCAACAAAAATGACAAATAACAGAATTTTTATTTTATTTTAACTTCTCCTTTGGAAATATGCTCAAATACCATTGACTGTATAAGTAAGATCTGGACTGAGCAATCCTCTGTCTTCATGTTCCACATAACAAGTACCCACTGGTTGCAAGAAGGCCAAAGCTCCACAGACTTCTATTGAGAAATATCCGGAAGCTTGAATGCACCATGCAGAAACGCTCGGCAGCTCTGGGTCCTGTCAATCAAACTGTTTGTTCAGGGAAAATAAAGGGAGGGGATGTTTAAAGAGCACGGATCCACTAGTAAATGAAAATAGACTGAAAAAAAATCTATGTTTGTGGAGTGTTTTCTTCTACTATATTTGTCATTAGCCATAAACTAAAGAGACTCAAACAGTTAAAGTCTCGGCGTCTCCGTGCAGGAAAGGCAGAAGGGAACACTTTATTTTTCGTTCTTGATTATCTTGTAATATTGAAAAAACAAATTTAGTTTTCTCGCTATAACAAGACGGTGGATATCTATATAAAGAGAACGATAAAAAAAAAAAGTAGGGCAGGCCGTTTTCAGCTTCTGTAGAAATAAACAGTTATTTCTCAGTCAGAATAACCATTCTTGCTCTGACCTTTTCTTCTTAACGTCTACTTTCTAATCTTAAATTTTTTTTAAAGATATTTTTTCTTTATCAGAAGTAAGTCCAGTTGAAAAGTGACCAATCAGATGCCTCAGTTAAAGCATGTGGTGTCAACTGGCCGCCTCAAACGTTTGATTGACAGATTCTCCCAAGCTCGTTCTCAGTGTGGAAGGGGTGTGGACTTTGAACAAGCTCACTCATGATTGGTGACAGCAGTTCCTCTAAAAACGCGACTCAGAACAACTCGGAATATTCGCTGCCGAGGGGTTTTAGTCGGTTGCAGTATGGTGGTAGACGTTTCAGGAAGTGACTGAGAAGGCCGGGTTTTACGAGGGCTGGAGGTAAGGCATTTCTTATGTGGGACATCAACACTTATGTCCAGTTCTGCCTACACAAACAGATCTGCTCTACAGGTGTAACCGCCAGCCACCTCCTCAAGGGGCTAGAGCAGTGATGGCTTGGTCCAGTCCTTCTCACAGATCTCCTCTAGAGCAGTGGTCCCCAACCTTTTTGTGGCTGCGGACTGGTCAACTCGTGAAGATTTTACCAGGGCCCGGGGGGGTGGGGGTGTTTAGTATATGTGTAAGTTCCTCTCTTTTAAAAATAAAATAAATAGGAACACAATGTAACTCACACATAAATCATTATTGATGCTAAAACAAATCTGAATACTTTGAAGCTCCATGCAGAAGCTTCAAGTGAAACATTTTGAGAGGAAGACAGTTTTTACAAAACAAAACTTTAAACTCCTGACTTTGATCCCCCCTCTACCTGCACGCGCTTACCTGCACGCGCACCACGAAGGTCCTCTTTTCTCCTCCACCCCCCACCCCCGCCCTGCTCTCTGCACTGCTACTTTTTGCATTAATCAATCACGTGTTCACAACTTCTCTGAATGAGCATCTGTATAGATGAGCTCCTTTCAGCATTTCTATGACCGTTCTAAAGATTAGATTCGTTCATGACAGTCTCATCTCTCTGCAAACAAGCTCGGTGTGTGGGAATCACCGGTTCTTGCGTCTGTCCCTCACTTATGCGATCCATTTGCAAAGATGTTACCCGCGCCAAACCTGGTTGTTATAGCGCTCAAGCTAATCAATGGGAATCTGGGTCATTTCAAAGATAAAATATTTCAGTCTCAAAAAATAAAAATGTTCTCCGGTGGCAGGGTCCATTCTCCGGTACCCATTGGGTCCGCGGATTCCTGTGAGGTTGGGGACCACTGTCTTGAGCAGTCTGATCAGTTGATGGTTTGGTCCATTCCTCCATGCAGATCTCCTCTAGAGCAGTGATGGTTTGGTCCATTCCTCCATGCAGATCTCCTCTAGAGCAGTGATGGTTTGGTCCATTCCTCCATGCAGATCTCTTCTAGAGCAGTGATGGTTTGGTCCATTCCTCCATGCAGATCTCCTCTAGAGCAGTGATGGTTTGGTCCATTCCTCCATTCAGATCTCCTCTAGATCAGCGATGGTTTGGTCCATTCCTCCATGCAGATCTCCTCTAGAGCAGTGATGGTTTGGTCCATTCCTCCATGCAGATCTCCTCTAGAGCAGTGATGGTTTGGTCCATTCCTCCATGCAGATCTTCTCTAGATCAGCGATGGTTTGGTCCATTCCTCCATGCAGATCTCCTCTAGAGCAGTGATGTTCTGGGGCTGTCGCTGGACAACACGGTCTTTGAACTCCATCCCGAGATTTTCTATGGGGTTGAGATCTGGAGACTGGCTGGACCACTTGCTTCTTCTGAAGCCACTCCTTTGTTACCCGGCCGTGTGTTTGGGATGGTCGTCATGCTGAAAGAAGCAGCCATGTTTCATCTGCAATACTGATGGAAGGAGGTTTTGACTCTAAATCTGTCCATACATGGCCCCATTCATTCTTTCCTGGGAACAGATCAGTCTTCCTGATCCCTTTGCTGAAAATCAACCCCAAAGCATGATGATCCCACCCCGTGCTTTACAGTAGGGATTGGTGTGGTGGGGGTTTTAGATGCATTAATTACAACCCAAAAAATATTCTCTATCATTTTTATGAATTTCATAATGATGGCCATACTTCAGATACAGAGACAATTAGATCCTTTGTTAGTTTTACTTTTAAGTTCATGCTACAGGTTAGACTTCCCCTCCTAAACCTTTATTATCTGAACCTCAAGTTACCTCAAGAAAAAAAATTACCATCTTCATTTTACCAAGCCGAGTGTTAGATTTATTGTTTTCATTAGTTCTGCTGGTGGGGCCTCTTGTGAGTTCACACTGTGAGCGGGCCTTCAGCCTCAGTCAGTCAGCTCTAGGGCTGGACATCTCTGGGTACCTCCCGATACGATGTGATACGCGTTACTTGGTTCACAATGTCAATGATATCACAATACTGCAATTATAAATTAAAAAAAAGATCTTTAATACCTCACATTTTATAGAAGAACACATAATTTTTTGGAACATATATCCCCATTTATTTTTTAGCTTGAACACAATCGTAATAAACAACTTGTGTCTTATTTTGTACAAAAAAATAAACAACATAAGAAATACTATGATTTTGAGAAGCATTGACACTAGTGCTGCCACAAACGATCATTTTAATAGTTATTTTATTCCAATCAACAATTATTTTTTCTGATTAGTCAACTAATCGGGTCATGCGCAAACTGGATGTAAAGCACACATCTTAACCATCATTAGCTTTACAGTACCTAAAAATAAAGACAATTTAAATGATAGTTTATCAACTTTTAATGAATCATGCAGCCTCTGTCCTTCATTAGTTTCTGGTAATTAAACTAGAAAATTTGCATTACTGTGATAATGCTAGTGTGAATGCTTTCTGCTGAAAGTTGTTGCTGAAGATGCTGGAGCTTTTTGCTGAAAATGACTTTAATTTCTGAAGGATTTACTGAAAATACATAAGCTATTTGCAAAATGTTACATTTTCTAAAAGACCGGAACAAGAAGTTTGAAAGTTGACCTAAATTTCTGAAAAAATTGCAGTAAAACTGTTTAAAAATTCCCTAATACATGTCAATTTTGAAAAATATTTAGTGTATTCCCTAAACATGAGCTAAACTCCAAATTAGCTAAAAAAAAAAAAAAAATGGCTAGCTCATAGCTTAAATACTAGCTAGACTTCAAAGTAGCCTAAAATTCCTCGTTAAACTAAATTAGTCAAAAACGTTAGCATGTTGATAAAATATTAGCTAAACTTAAAATTAGCATAGAAAACCTCAGTAGATTAGCCAGAATAGCCACTGCATTGCTTAAATACTAGCTAAACTCCAAAATAGCCTAAAATATGAAACATAACGGGAGCACGAACCCTTCCAGAGTCTGTCATGGTGGACAGAGACTCTCGGGCTGATGCCCGCACGTCTCACAGCTTACAAGGCTGCACACAGCACGAGCAGAAACTCCTTCATGGTCTATGACAGGTTCAGAATTCATCTAGGAATCTAAATGGATATTAATGAAACTTTGGCTGCTATCTTTACTCAAGACACAATTTAACAACACAGGAACAACAGACAAAAAAAAGACAAAAACTTCTTATCAACCTGAAACAGTATTTCTGCAAACTTGTTTGAAAAATAAATGTGAATAAGTTTGACATGAAACTGGTTTATTCCACAACTGCAGGACCTGCACGATGAGAACTTTAAACAGGTTTTTGAATAAAACCACTTAAAGCTAAACAGAATTTAATACCTATTTATTTATTGGATTCACCATGATCTAGAAATGAAAATGAAGTTGTGTCTGAGTTAGGTTGTGTGCATTTGTCCAGCTGCTCACATCAGCTCTCATGCTACCTTCAGGCGGTTCAGGAACATCTGAGGTGTCAGGCAATCTTTTTCAAAGTGAGAACATGTTCATGACGGAGACAGTCCTGTGGCTCTTTTTTTCTTGTGAGCAGTCTTCTGTAGCCGTCTGCAGTCTTTTGCCCCCATCAACAGTGTTTTGCTGCATCTGCAGTCCACGTCTTTTCCTGCAGTCGTTTAAGATGCTTGAAGTTTTCTAGTAACTTGCAGTTATTTGAATATCATCTGATGTCTTGTCTGCAGTTTTTTGATACTCTTTGCAGTATTTTAATGTCATACACAGTCTTTTTCTGCCGTATAAAGTCTTCTGCATTCTTTTGCTGCCATTTCCAATTGTTCTGTCCAGTCTTCTGCTGCCGTCTGAGATTTTCTTTCAGCACAAACACTTTTCATACATTTTTATTGATATATTTATTTAATTTGCCCAAAAGGACGCACCCTCCTTCATCTTTCTCGGCTGTAACTGATTTTTCTCTCTTTTTTTAATTTGTTTAAATGGAATGTCCTCATTTCCTTCACTGTGTGTCTTTCTACAGATCTTTAGATTCAGAGTTGCAGTTTAATTGAGTGTCAGAAGGAAATCCACAAACAACAAATGTATATCAGAAGTTTTTCTACATGACATTTAGACATGCACTGACAGAGGCTGCACCAGATGATGTTCTGTCAAATGGAATTAACCGTCACACTTTAACCCTACAGCTCGTTACAAATTATTATACAAATAATATTTTTCTATGATTTTTCTAAATTCTCAATATAAATGACAGTCAGTATAACTTTCAAATCATTAACCATTAGAGTATATTTTAAATGTTATTAAACAAACTTCCCAAAAATAAGTGTTTTTTGGTAACTCTTTATAAAAATATTCCTTAACAAGCTTTATTAACATATTAACAAACATTATTAATGTGTTTTATAGGGTGTTAGTTAGACATTTATTAGCACAATAAGTCAAATAAAGTTTATTAACATACTTAATTAGATTTATTAGCATCTAAAGCGAGGTCATTGTCTACATAGGTCATATTACAAACTTAACAAATGCATGAACTCTTTGCCAACATTATTTTGCAGCACATCATTTAAAGTGATACCTATTTTTTTTCTAAAATAAATTGTTCTTCAAATGTTCCACATTATTACACAACAGAGTTCCTCAGCATGTATAGATTCTAAAGAACTGAAAATGTTCATTTGTTGAATTAGCTGCATTAGGAGGTCATATTGACTGAAATCTAAAGCTATTCCAGCTAAAACATTTTCATAGGTCAAGTTTCATTTGAACATAGGAGTTTTATTTTGTAGCAGCTTCACAATTCTTGCATCCATTATACTTTTTGGAGTTTCTGCTTGAATTTCTTTGCAGGATGTCAGAATAGTCTCCCTGAGCTGCTGATTGGATGTTGAACTGCCTCCACCCTCACAGATATTTGGCTCCAAAGGTTCTCAGTAGAGTTTAGTTCAGGGGAGGATGGTGACCACGCCATCAGTTTATCTGCTTTGATGTTCACAGCAGCCAATGATGCAGAGATATTGATGAAGATGATTTTGTTCCAGAAAGCACGGTTCTTCTTTATGACCATGGAAGAAGGTCAGAAACTTGACCTACTTTTCAGAGGTCATTTTCACCTTCAGAGACTCTATTGCCTCGTTTCCACTGAGCCGTCCAGACTAGACTGGACCATGCTAGACTGGACTCTGGAACGTTTCCATTACAAAATGGACTTGTTAAACAGAACCGACTGGTACCATTTCTGGTCCCCCGTTGGTCATAAGGTTTTACAACAACAGCAAGCGTCAGACCAGCGCTTTTCACCCAACCCCGGCAGAAGAATTTCTGTTTTTGATCCATACTCATAAAACACATTTGTGATTGTGCTTTATAAAAATTTTTTGAAGAACATCTGAGTAATTTTCAACATAGTTTTTTTTTCTTTTTAATTCATAAAATTAGACAGTTCTGCAGCATCCATTATAAACACCTGATCCAGATTATTATGATCCTCCGCAGTTATCTTTTTCATTTTCCGTCTGTTTCTGAGTCAGCTGATGCAGCTTCTGTTTCGCTGTAGTCTCACCGTTTTGGCGCACAGCTACGTCATCGGTCTGCACCCTGCGTGCGCTTTGATGGTCCAACGTTCACTTGAATTGCCCGGACCGTTCTGAACCAGCAAAGAGAGGAACTGGTCTGGTTCATACCACTCAGTGGAAACGAGGCACAAAGGAGCTAACCTGCTCTCTTCTCGTGATCGTGGCCCAAACCATGACTCCACCACCTCTTTGCTAACGACACAGCCTTGTTGGGACATGGTGGCCATCCACCAAACAGCCACTACTCCATCTGGACCATCTAGAGCTGCACAGCACAATGAACCAGACTGTAAAATGGGTCTTTGTCTAAATAGAGATGGATGAAGCCGGCTCTGACGCCGCCCAAAGGAAATGACTTCCCTCCAGTCAAATGGAGCCAATTCAGTCGCCATTTTTCCTCAGTACGGATGCCGCCGTTTGGTACCAAACAACAGTAATTGGTCTGAGTCACGTTCCTATGGCAACTCTTGTTGCCAATCATGAATAAACTTTTTCGAAGGCCACACCCCTTGTACTGAAAGAGCTCCGTAGAATCTGTCAAACGTTACAGAAGGGGCCCAGCAGATACCACATGTTTTTACTGGGGCATCTGATTGGTCAGTTTATTATTTGAATAAATTATGATCAAGGAAAAATATCATGAAAAAAAAATTAGAATTGGAAAGAAGACTTTAAGCAAAAAGTATCTGAGCCAGAAGAGTCACTCTGACCGATAGAAAAGACAGTAACAGCTGGTAATGTCTCTATTGAAGTCTATGGGATTTTGGCTTCTTGGAGCCAGCAGGTACTTCCTGTTTAGAACGCAAGGGCTAGAGATCAAGGGAAGAGATCACTCTGTCCAGTGATTCTACAGTCCATGGTCTGGACCCAATGCAGCCATTTCAGTTGGGGGGGGTTTCAATAGAAGGTTTACATAGAACTGCATCCTCTGGATGATCCTACACCTTCATGCTGGTGGACTCCAGAGACACCAGCAGCTTCTAATATGTGCTGCTGCTTTGTAGTAGTATTTTAGCAGCTGCTCTCTTAATCTGATGTATTTGTCTGCAGAAACCTTCCTCATTCTGTCTTTATCTGCATTACACCGTGTGTGTCTGAATCAGACACGCATCTCTTCTTAGATCGATGAAATATGGTGAAATTTATAAGGATTTCATACATTGGCCAAAGCATTCAGCTCCTCGGCTGTGGAGATCCTTTTTCTGTCTCATATTTCTTGAAAATGTTGGTCTGTTTAATTAATGTGGAACGTCCTTCTTTAGTTGTTTCTTCTTTACCTGAACTCACCTGACAAACTACTGATGACAGGTGTTCGAGATTGATGATGTCAGTGAGCCAGAGTCCAGAGACACAATATTATCCATGAGTTTCTTTGAAAAAACAAGGAATTTATCTTTTTGACACTTAAATACAATTTCCATCATCATTTGGAACACACAGGAGCTCCAGTCTTGATTCTTTTTGAATTACTGTAACTTTTATCATTTGTGAAAATTACACAATTTCTACAGACCCTGAAAGCAGAGAAAAGCAACTTTGTGCTTATGCAACACTTTACTATTATAAAGTGTAATATGGTTCTTTTTATCCTTTTAATTAACTATTCAGATACCTTCAGCAGTATTTTAACTAGCAGAAACAGAAATATATGTGCTTAAAATTATTGTCATTTCAAATAGTTTTGAGTATTTTCAGAATGACTTAATTTTGTTTTGGTTCTTTAATTTGTTTTAAACATAACAGTTTGTTTATAATGTTATTATTTTAGATTATGTTCATTTATTTTGCTTGTGAGATGTTTTAGCACATAAACTGTTTTTTTCGCTTGGTAAAAATAGTGCAACAAATTCCTTGATGCATTTTCAGAGACTCTCCCTCGTGTTTCCTGACAATTTGTGCCAGATACAGAAACTGTGGATGTAATTTGAACTTCCAGAAATATGACTGTACATTTTCCCCTGTGTTGAGTCTTCTTAACATTCGGTCAAAGCTGCAGTGTCAGAAAAATGCAGATTTAAAAAGCATTTGTGTTCATGCTCTGTTTTGTCATTTAGGCGACCGCTGGTACACAACAATCTGTAAATGTTATATTTTCGTTTGCCTGCCAAACAATGAATCCTCTTGTAAACATGAAAGCATCTCAACTGTTTGTCAGGGTTCTAGAATGAAAAGTGCAGCTTTAGCAGAGCGCAAACACAGCACAGCCTGCACGCTTTAAAGCAGGTGTGCACGTGCAGCACGCACGGAGGCCGCAGTGTGTACTGATGTGTGGATGCTGATCCAGGAGTCTGTCTGGGTGGCTTTGGTTTTGATTTCTTTTCTTCTTCTCTCCGTCCCAATGCTCCCCCCCTGTGCAGCAAGGACAAGTTTGGAAGGTTTGCAAACTTTCTCACCTTCCACTGATGACCCCCCCCCCCCACCCCCCTTCCTGGTCTGTGGTGCTTCCCTTCATGTTTGAGTCATGTGTGAGTGCGGCTGGGCTCCATTCACTGTCAGTTTGATCAGACCGAAGCAGGTTCAGTGTGTCGTTCATGTTTGTGTTCCAGCATCTACTCAAACATCTGATCGTACCATCAGAGCCACACAGGTGCACTGATCCTTACATCCTTACTGCGTGGGTGGTCAAAGCCTCGCCCTCTCCCACAGGTGTGAAAGGTTTCCAGTCAAACTCGGGGATCTTCTCAGTGACGATCTGAGCACACAGCACATCTTAAAAACCAGCAGAAAGATGCATTTAGATGATTCTTTGTTCTGAATTCCCCGTTCCTTCATGTACTGGTGCCAAGGATCAGAGTTCTGCTGGTCCTCTTCTGCCCTTAAGGGGCTACAGCCTACAAGGCCCTGCAGAACCAGAGACAAAAATCCAGTTTTTTTATTATTCTTAATTGATTTGCATTTTCAAACATCTTTATATAAAAAAAAGGAAAAACGTAATCTTAATTTTTCTTAATTTTCCAAAATCACTCTGACATATTTGCACGCTGGAAGCAAAATCTAAAGTTTTAGCAACTTCTTAAGATCATTAAAAAGAAATAAAATAAGAGTCATCTTACTATCTTAAAGGATCTACAGCACTCGTGTCAAAGTCAAGGCCCGGGGGCCAGATCCGGCCCTCCAGATCATTTTATTTTATTGTTATTAATTGCCTGATGTTATCTTGCACTTATTGGTATCATGTATTATTTTCACAAAATATGATTTTATAGGGAGTAAAATATTGAAAGTTATTTCAGGTTTAAGTTGATTTATTCTGAAATAATATTCCTGTCTTTTTATTATTCATAAATATTTAAAAAAGTTACATTTTTAAAGTTTTAAAAAGGTTGTTTTAGAGTGTTCAATAAATGTTTATCCTGTTCAGCCCGCAACTAAAGGTGTGTTTTGGATTTTGGCCCCTTGTGCGATTGAGCCCAACACATCTGCTCTACAGGATTCAAACATATCAGATGGAAAAATAGTCAGTACTGTACTGGGAGCAGTCAGAACCACGAGAAAGGTCAACTCGTATTATTTGTGTTTGCAGTTGACTATTTGAAATATTGCACTACCTCTAAATTAAACCCTGAATATTAAAAATATAATCTTTATGTTCAAGAAAACAAAAAGATATATTTTCTATTTCTTAATTTCACTTTTACAAAAGTTGTGCTCATCCATGTTTTATAAATCAACTATTAGCCAAAGATTTCAGGGTTTTTCCTGTCTTTAAATGACGGGATGGAAGTGTCTGTTTGTGAGCTTTTTATTTAGTGAAATGTCCCAAGTTAGAAAGTATTACTGTGTACATTTATTATTTTAAAGATAAGCCATAGTTCAAATGATGGACGTTGGAGCTCCACAGACATGAATTCAATCGTGCTGCAAGTGTAATGGTAATTAAAGCCGCTTTTTTCACACATCAAACTGCCTGATGGAGCATTTCACCCTCCCAGGTTTCATTTTGTTCAAAGGGTTCAGACTCCTGTTGCATTTGGGGGACTTGTTTTTATTTCCTGTAAACGTGAAGCATTGTGATCTAAAAGGGGTTAATGTAGTTCAAAGTATTTTTCACTTCCATATAAAGTAATGTTTGTGCCACTAACATGAAAACAAGTCAGAGTTTGGAAATTACATTTTCTAAACTGCAAACAAAATGTTCAGTTTAAAAATATGATTTTCTGTCACAAAAGGAATAATGAATTTTTGTTTTCAAAAATGTTTTCAAAATCTCTTTTTTTTTATTCTAAAATACATGTTTGCATTTGTGAGCCTGCATAAACATGAGCCATCAAAGCAGCCAATCACAGACTAGGGGCTTCATTCAATCAAGTGTCAGCCGTTCAATCACATTGGTCACATTAGTCTTGTTAATCCTGATTCTGCAACCTTTAAACAAGGGTGGAAAAAACATTAGATCCAAAGAAAGACAGCATTTGCAAGTTATTTACAAAGATTCGCTATTTGTTTTTTCATGAGTGAAGCATTGAAATACTGTCAAAAATACATATATTAAAAAAATAGTGTTATCCAAATAGATTGATTTAAGTCCCACATGAATTATTTTCAACATAAAACTTCCTGTTGTACACAACATAATCAGCTGACACAAATTTACTATAGTAAAACATCAGAATGAGATTTTCTCTTGTATAGAGGTGATCCGTTATTCTTTTCTCTACTTTCTGCTGTTGTTAATATTAACAAAGACATCATTGGTCCTGAAGAAAACAAATATTAATTTTATCTTTCCTTTCTTGACAAGTAAAGATGATATCAGCTTTATATTCTAATAATAAACAGGTAAACAGAATCTAATGTGCGGAAAATCAAGCATTTCTCAATATAATGCTCTGTAAGGGAAGTTAAAAAAAATCCTTCAAAGCTTCATGATTAGTGTAATGTAAAGGTACAGGTAAACGAGTTTTTTTTTTTTTTGGAGCTCCTCAGACATAAAGTCCATCCATTAATTTTCAGAACTCTGCGGAAAAACCAATGATATTAACAGGATCTGAATGGGTCAACCAATGGAAACACTATTTTAACCAAAGGAGATTAAGACAGACTTCATTTCAAAACAGAATATTTTTTGTGCAATTAAATACGTTTTCATTTCAAATTTACAACTTGTTTTGTCGTTTTACAGGCAAACATTTTACTTGATAATGTCAACATTTTTATTTTGTACCTAGGATGTATTAATTTTATTTTCTTTTGACCTTAATTTGTACAGAAAAAATATTGAGATTGAGATCTTTTAGCAAAGGGACTCGTCAAAGAAAACATTTTTTAGTCTATTTTGGTATCTTATTAATATTTCAGGTATATGCTTGCGATTTTGGCTAATTTATGCTTTTTTAAGCTGTTTTTTAGTTTAGCTAATATTTAGGCTACTTGCTAGCTATTTTGACTAATTTAAGATTTTTGTTCAGTTTTTTTGGGTAATATGGAGTTTAGCAAATGTTTCAGTGACATGCTAGCTGTTTTGGCTAACTTAGGCTTTTTTCAGTTTTTTAGGCTAATTTGTCATTTAACTAATAAGGGCTTTCAGCTATTAGCTTCAGAATTTTCAGCTATCAGCTTCTGTTTTTGTAGCTATCAATTTCAGCGTTTTTATCTATCACCACTAGCATCTTCAGCTGCCAAATTCAGCTTACAGCATTCACACTAGTATTATCACAGATAATGCTATATATCTATATTTAGTTTAAAGCTAATGATGGTTAAGATGTGTTTTACATCCAGTTTGTGCATGACTCGATTAGCCTGACTAATCGGCTAAAATAATCGTTTGTGGCAGTACTCGTTCCCCATTAGCCTGACACCAACTTCAATTCTAACCAGCTTATTTATTAAGTTCCAGTCCACATCCCAGGATGTCTCAAAGTGCTAAAAATAAAGCAAACAGCATGTGATCTTTAATAGAAAACAGTTCAGTCATTACATTTTATTCTGTAGCAGCCTCTATAAGTGACCAGCAGATAAGATGAGTATTAAAAGATTTCTCATTAAAAAAAAGCAGTGTTCATTATAGTCCAGAGAAAACCTTCACCTGTAGGTTGTTTTAAATTCCTAGTGTTGTGCAGAAACTGCATTGTGGCATTTACTTTCTCCTTTGAGTCTGTTAGAAGGATTTCAATGCTGTCAGTGTTCACCTGGAAACACAAACATTACAACCATTTCTCTTCTCCGTGTCTAGCTTTGCAGTTGGCCTTAGAGCTCAGAGAAGATTGTCCTTCAGCTCTTTTAAAGTCTTGTAACCCCGTCAGTCAACTCTGCCATCAAATCTGTGGAGACCAACTAATTAGAAAATAACCTACATGACATTTAAAATTGAGTTTTTGGAAATCTAGTTTAATAGTTTTTCTCTGGAATGGCCTTGTTCTTGTTTTTCATTAGCATCTCCATGTGATGTGAACACACCTTGTGACTCCAATGATTTCCCATGAGTGGTGGGGTGGTCCTGGTTACCTGAAGAAGGGCTGTCTTTTAGGTGTTAACATGCTTAGGTTGTATCAGGAGAGCGAGTCACGCTGAAACTTTAGCACGGCTGTTGTGTTTGGCACTGACAGGTATGTTGGATTTCTACATAGGCGCTGTTCTAGAGTATGTTTTAGGCCAGAGCTGCCCAATACGGATCCTAGAGTTCCCAGAGATCCAGATCAGCAGCAGAAAGTAGACTGGATATGTTGGAGGCTGGGTTCTGGTAATAAAGTTGAAGGTTTTGTACAGAAATGGTTTAAAGACCCTTAAAGGGGCCATACCATAATTTTCTTGAGTCTTCCAGAGTGAAATATATCCATATATATGATCATACATTACCTTTGGAACACTGAAGAACAAATGATTTATTAGTTACTTTTCATGAGTTTTTTCCTACCCAGAAGTAAAACATCTTGATTCCTGAAGCTCCGCCTTCCGCTCCGTGTGGCTGCCGTCCATTTCATGACATCATCTTAGTGCTGTTCTTTGGTAGCGTGTCTGAGTTTCTCCCACAAAAATAAATAACATCCAAACTTTTTCAAAGATAGATGTGCATTCCATATATCAGCTTTTAGCAGCCCCAGCCATCGCTACACTGCTTCACAACACAGCAACACTCAGCATCTGCATGACTCTGCTGACCGGGGATGTGGGGGGGTCTTAAAGGAGCCCCACGTCTTAAGTAAGGAACACCTGTTTCAGCTGGAATTTATTGAAGACAGGACACAATTGGAAGATGTATGGTATTTTGCTTCTAAAATTAAAGTTTTTTGTTGATCATTGCTAGCTATATGGAGAAATTGGGTGTTGGTGTTAGACTGGGGGCGGAGCTGTCAGAGCAGACGCTTCCTGAAAGGAGCGGTTCTCACTCTTTGACATCACATCGGGAGGACCTGCTCGTTTTCGTGGGTATGGGAGGGGATGCAGAGAGCGCAGGTTTTTAGAGGATTACTCAGAAGTGCATGAGTGGATCAAAATACCGCTTTGGAGTTCTTTACAGAGAGGAATGAACAGGATAATGCACTTAAAAGGTTGAAAAGTTGGTATTTCATGGTATGGGCCCTTTTAAATGAATAGTATGTTTTTGGTGTTTATAGCATGTTCCTGTTGTCACTTACAGACAAATAGATCCATGAACGTCTTTGTTTTACTCGTCTGAGCTGGAATCTGGATCCAAACTGTACAGCTGGATTGCTCTGATATCTCTCACTGTTTCTCTTGCATTGTTAATTTTAGCATGGGAGTGTGAGGGGCTGTAAGCTAGTGAGGGAGAGTGTAATAAATAGGGATGATGGGAAAGAGCACAGGGTCTTGTTTTTTGATTCAGGCAAAAAACATCATTATCATAATTAAAAGAAAGGCTTTTACAATAGATCAAACGATGTTTGGAGTGGGACTTGAAGCTTGTAAGTGCTGTACATCTCCAGCTTCAGCACTTTAGTATCTCACCAACTGTGTCTCGGCTCAACCCTGATTCTTTTCCTTGTCCAACCTCATGTTGTTGATCCCTGACGATCCCAATGAGGCTCTGATATATCACCATAGATACATCTGTATGCAGAGTTTAATGATGTTGACATTAGGGCTGGCACGATTAGTCAACTAGTTGACTTTTAAAATAGTTGACTACTAATTTAATAGTCGATTACTCGGTACTTTACATTCTATAGAGTCAGAGTTTAGTAAAGTTGAACAAAGTTGTGAGTGTTCAGCATCACAAAATTAACTTTTTTTATTATTGAGTCATTGACACCAAAACTTTATCTTTAGTGAAAAATAGTTTTTTTCTTTCAGATGCTGACCTCATTCGATTTAATCCAGAAACTATTGAAAGACAGAGGCTGATTCATCAAAAGTTTAATAAACTATTGTCTTAACTGACTTTATTTTTAGTTATTTAAAAGCTTACAATAGTTCAGATGTGTGTTTTACATTCACTTTTACACATGACCCAAGTAGGTGACTAATTAGAAAAAATAATCAGTGATTAGTCAACTATTAAAATAATCGTTTGTGGCAGCGCTAGTTAAGATGTGAACAGGAAGGAGTCGAGTGATCATCAAATGTGTCAGCTGTGCACAGGTGGGAGTCGAGCGTGGCGAGGAACTGACAGAACTGTGTGACCTTTAGTGATGTCCTCTACTTTTATAGAACGTCCACATTTAGGTTGGGTCAGAATTCCTTTACTACTCTCTACATAGTGTGTTCACCATTTAGTAGGACTGTCTCAGTCTACAATTTCTAAATCCACTGCCCTAAAAATTTCCCAGAAAACACTGAAAAACCGGTCTGCATCAAAGCTGACTAGACTGGTGAATAATTGGTGTCTAAATTGCTTTTAAAATTCAGGGCTGTAGATAGACCCACTCTTTGTACTTCTTCTGTAGGTAAGGAGTTGGGAGGGAATTCAGGCACAGCTTTGGCCCGCCTCAGCTGGAAAAATCCAATTTTTTCTGGAAAAATCTGAGAGGATGCTCTGAAGTGAATCTCAGCTTTTGCTGAGGTCCAGTTTGATAGTAAAATGAATAAGACTATTGAAAAAAATTAAATTGAAGTTTCTAATTGTCTCTGGTAAAATACGCAGCTCCTGTAGTAAGTACCATGGTCCATGAAAGAGAGTCATCTCTATAGGAGCACAAGAGACTGAAGGCAGAACGGAGACTGCAGACGTGATCTCGTCTCTGCAGTCAAACGACACCAGAAACCAAGAGGGGAGGGGACTCCAGGCCTTCCTCGTCCCTCCTCTCCATCCCAAAGATCATCCATAGGGCTGGGGCAGGGCGTTGAATTGAGATCCCATCATTGACACACACAACAAATGCACACACACCCGTGGGGAGGAGAGTGTTGTGAATGCAGACGAGAGGAGAAGGCTTATAGGAGAAGCTGATCTCAGCCATCATTTTGCCATTTTTCATTCAAAGTATTTTTCCTTACTGTTCATTGAAGTTTTCTCTTTTTTCTACATTGCCCCCCCTCCCCTCCATCACTGCCTTTCCTGCAGTAGTTCTGTCTGAACTGATCTGATCACATGCAGCTGTCAGTGGTTCTTGGTCTGTTCTTTTCAATAGTTATCAATAGTTCTGGCCTGGATCTGGTGGATGTTTCCATGAACTTTCATAATGAATCTTTATCCTGTTACAGCTAAGAACCACTGGTGAGCTCTGCTACAGCTGAACCTGGTTTATCCAGACATGATACGTCCCAAATTCCAGAAGTCTTTTTTTGTCTGACCTCTGCATTGAATCTAGTGATCTGGTGTGAGTGTCCCCCACCCC
Organism: Oryzias javanicus; assembly: GCA_003999625.1. NCBI lineage: Eukaryota > Metazoa > Chordata > Actinopteri > Beloniformes > Adrianichthyidae > Oryzias > Oryzias javanicus. The sequence goes on along the minus strand of CM012451.1, from coordinate 262,752 downwards.
ACCCCTGGGTAAACCAGGTCCCACTGTAAATCCTGAATGTTTCCTGGTGCTAAAACCCAAGAGTGTCAGAGGCAGAGCTGCCTCCATGTCTCTGATTCTTTTGGAACATCTCGGCTCATGTTCTCTTCTCCTTTCCCTTCCAGGCCTGTGGAGATCCAAAGGCTAAGCCTTCGTATCTGGTGGACAAGAACCTGGAGTCAGCGGTTAAGTTTATAGTGAGGAAGTTTCCTGCAGTGGAGACACGGAACAACAATGTGAGTGTTTCTCTGTTGTGTTTCTGCTCTGTTTTTTCTGCACTGCAGTTTGTCTGATTTAAAGGTGTGTCTGTTACTGCTCATATTTTCATCTTTTTCCCAAATATTCTAGTCTCCATTTACAGATTTTAAGGGAACAATACAGAATTACCTCATAAAAATAGTTTATTTATTTTTTATGCTTTGTTCATTAATTAACACCAATAATGATTGTAGAGGACTGAGCTGGGGCTCAGGGGCTGTTTCAAGAAGCAGGTTTTGTTAAAACTCTGAGCTCGCAAACTCTAAGTTAAGGAAAACTCTGAGTTTCTGGTTTCAGAAGCGGATGTAACTTAAACCCATTAAAGTGGGTTAAATCAAACCCGTTTCACAAAGCTGGCGAAGCTGAGCTCAGAATCAATCACTATGGAATCTGACTCTGTGAACGTAACCTGGTCTGGAGCAGGTTTTCAAAAACCATTCCTTACTTAGTGACAAAATAACCTTCCTGACATGATTTAGTTCTTCTCCTGAATTGAACTGATTCAAATGTAGACGTACGCATTTACTCTGCAGATATTTTCTCTCTGTTTTACCGCTGCAGCCGTGTTGCTTTTCTTGATCGACATAAGCTTGTAGGAACTCATCAGTTTCCGTCACCGGAAGTATGAACCCCTAATGGTATTTGTCCCCGTTCTCATGGTGAATCGTGCTGTCTTTGCTCCATTGATCAGGGCTTTTTTTATGGTTGCGATGCTCGCACCTGATTCTGAGTCAAACGACTCAGAGTTGATTGAATCAACTCTTCACAGCTGTTCTGAAACCAAATCTCAGAGTTTGTGAATTTTGAGTCTGTGAACTCTTAGTTCAGGTTTGAACTCTAAATGTGTTTAATCTGCTTCTTTAAACATGTGTTAAACTTTAAGGACTTTGGTTCTGGCTTACAGCAGCCATTCAATAAAGAACAGTGACCCTCAGTTATTTCCACTAATGGAGATGTATCAAACATTGATTTCATCATTGACATTTTTATTTTTTGTTAAACATGGACCAACTTAAAAGTTTCATGTAAAGAAAATGTGATTTGATGGATTTTTTTCTTGTTCTCTGATACAAGAGCAAACATTTGTTGATTCAAGTTATTGAATTCAAACTGGTTTTCAATTTAAAATTTCAATCAAATATGTTTTACTACATTAATACATTTCTCAGTCAGTGATGCCATTTGTTGTGTAAAAAAAATCTTAACTTATTGTGCAGCATTCATATCTGCAATAAAGATGTAATTGTTGGGTCATGTTTTCTGTTGAAAGGAGCTTGTGAGTGATAAAATTAGTGGGCACAGCATCATTCAGGTGCAACACTTTTGAAGATCTGGTGTTTCTGCTGTTGGTAGAAACAGTTTGAGCTCCTGAACGTTTGCTAAAATAAAACCTATTTGAATGACATGGAATGAAAACCTGTTTTTGTGGTTAGGTTCCCCCTCAAACCAACATTTGTCTGTTGCCGTGCTCTGATAGATGCTGTGATAGAATTGTGTCATTTGCAGCATCTTGTGGACGTGCTTCATGTCTTCGTCTTGAACTTGACCTTCATGAGCTGTTTAGTTCACGGGTGGTTTGTGTTGACAGTACTACAGCTTGTTTGTGAGGCTTCTGTCACCTTTCATTGGTGTTTAGTGTAGACTGATGCTTTAAAGAAGGGCAAAGAGGATTCCCAGAAACTGCAACAATTTTAATATGGAAAGTTGTGGAGCAGATCTCTGATCAAACTGCCTGTGTGGTGGCACAGACTCATCCAGCCATTCACACTGATGGAGCTGCAGGTTCAGCCTCATGAACACCGTTCAGGAGTCAGACTCGCACAGCTGGATTTCTCCCCCGGTAGTCCCGGTTGTACAGTTCATTTTGGAGTTGGACATCAGTCCGTGTGTAGATGACACACAGGAGACAGAGGGAACATGAGTCCCCAGAGAGGCGTTGCCAAGGCAACCCTCCTTTCCTTCTCGCCAAGCACAGAGATGAGCAGTAACACGTTTCACAGACGAGTTGGTTTCTTGTCATGAAGGCCAATCCCCCGAACATCAACGCTGCTGTGTTCACCATAAACATGCGTGTAATTGTTGAGCAGGTTATTCCCATTGACAGTATATGACAGCTGGACGACTCAAGGTCCACAGAAGACGTGTCTGCAGACTCCAAGAAGCCAGAATCCTGTTGACCCTCTATAGAGAACAGCTGTTATCAGTCATTCTATTCATCAGAACAACAACTACTCTGCTACTCTTTATTATTTATTTTACATCTCACTAATCCATGTTTTTTTTCCATTACATTTTTTTCTGTATTTTAAAGTTAAAGTTATAAACTGACCAATCAGATGAGTTAAAGTATGTGGTGTCCTCTGGGCCCGCCTCTAACATCTGAGACGTTTGATAGACAGACCTGTGATGACCCCGCTTTTGCCTGCTCGGAGTGTGGACCAGCTCACTCCAAAAACTGGTTACCGTAGAAACAATGAGAGAGCAACTCGGAGCAATCGCTGCTTCCTGACGACAGCTGGATCCAACATGGCAGCGTACGAAAATACTGACCGACGTGGTTTCAGTTTGTTGGTGCCAGGATTAAGCTATTTCTATGGGTGATGTCACACTGGCTCAGTCCAGGTGTCATATACAGACAATGGGCAGGCTTTTCAAAGTAACAGGAAGGGTCAAAGTTCATTCCAAGGACAGACCATCTGATGACCACGTTTGCGTCTGTTAGTAAATATCTGACTGCTCCTCAGTATCCATTTGTATGTGCACATGGCTGTGCGTGTGCGCTAGCGTGCGCGTGTGCGTGTGCGTGTGGTTAACTGCTCCATTCAGTATAACTGTGCAATAATTGTCTCTTACGTTGTTTTTTTCTGCTTGTGTCTGTGTTTGTTTGTTTGTTCTGCATGCTAAACTACATGCTTATTCCGGACTTGTGGCTTTTGGTAAGTTTTTGTACATTTTTTGTTAAGTTTTAGATTTTAATTTTGTGTATTTTTATCCTGTGCTTGGCTTTGCTCTGCCCCCCCCCCCCCACCTCTTTCATTTCCTTTCATCAGCTGAATGACTGTGAGGTGCTGAACTGCCTGATGTGACAGCTGCTTTTCTTACCTGCTGAGCTGATCAGACAGGTGTTTGACTGCCCTCCAATGACCTGCGCTCATCCTGTCACTCCTTCAGATCAAACATTTTCCCACAATTCCACACCGTTTCAGAGAAATGTTCCCTTTTTAGAAGTTTAGAGGAGGAAAAGGGGGGAGCCGGTTCCCACATAAAAGTCTGATTGGGCCGAGCAAACCCTCAATGTTAGTGTCTTGAACAGGATTACACTTTGAAGGTATTCCTCTCATAAAACTACAGTAATAACAGTAAAAGCTACCTTAATAGTGCCATCATGAGGTCAGATATAGTAGCACACAAGCTGAGGCTTAATCTGCCGTCCTATGAGTAAAGCAAACAGTTTTTACCTCAAATTCTTTGGATGCTATAGAATGTTTTTTTTTTTTTTAATTATACCTTCCACCTTTTTCACATTATGTTTTCTATATTTCGTTAAACGTTCTTTCACTACTTATTGGACAAACTCAAACTGTTTTAACCCCCGTAGTTTCAGTGGTACTACTCATTTTGCATAGTATCTTTTTGTTTTATTCAATAAAAGTAATACAAATTAGAAGAGCGTCGTTGCCAAATTTGCAGTTATACTGCCCTCAACAGATAAACCAAATTTTAGTGATCAATAAAGAAGTTTAACAAGTTTGATATTAACTGGCCCAGAGCTGGTGCTGCAAAAGGTGCCATTGCTCTTAGATGAACATTTATCAGTGGCCTCTTATAAAATAGTTTAAAAAGTTTCTTTTTAGCTCCATATTTTGGTTACTTGTGTTGGATATTCTAAGTGTATCTGTTGTGGTTGTATCCGCTGAATGGTAACCTTTGACCTGTGTTCACACTGAACAGGATTTGTGCATCAATGTGAAGCTGCACTCACTCCAGCTGTGAGACTCGTGGCTGCTTTTAATGAAAAGAATGAAAAGTATCATAAATTGACAGAAAAAGTGTTGGAAAGAGCAGCATACTGCCCATCAAAAACATTACTTTTTATGCAAGTTTTAAAAGTTGCACATAATTTACACTGTCTTAAGAAAGATATAAAAAGCTGTGTTTTTATAGAGTACAAAGCGCTGTTTAGTCGTCACAGACGGACACTGAAAACTCTGTTATGCTTGAATTGAAGGCAAAGGCTGTAGGCATGCTATCATCTGGTGGTTATGACAGCAGCTATCGGCCCGTTTCTTTGTGAGAAATGTGAGGACATGCACAGCAGATCTTTTTCTTTTGCTGACTTTCAGCAACAATATTATTTTTTACAAACATGTTTTATTTATAAAATATAAAAAAACAGAGCAAGCTTTGTTCGTTAGTGACAGTAAAACATTTTGTAATCGTCAAAAAACCAAACCAACAGGCTGATACAACAGAAATAATTCATTTCTTTTTCAAAATTGTGGAAAATCTGTGGATCTCACAGCTGCAGCTTTGGTATTTCTTTGATTCTTTAGTTTACTTTAAATTAGAGCTGTGAACGCACGTGATTATTGAAAAGAATTAACGTGTTAATATTTTCTTAAAGCTAACTAATTAGGCCTCACAGAGGAGGAGTCTTTCTGTTTGCCTCTGCGGTTCAGGCTCCCACAGTGCCTTAAAACCCTTCCTCAGGTATTCTTCCACTTGCACCATGGTTACTTACAAAACTAATAAATATTTAATTGGTTTTTAGTTCTTTAATACTATTTTCTTTTTGGTTTAAGAAGCTTTTTTTAAACAAAAAGCAGTCTATTTGATCCGAGTGATACTGCAGACATAAAAGTCTTTAGAGTTCTGCTCATCTTACTGTTGATGTGTTTTGAACACAAATTACATTTCTGGGTTAACACTTCATAAATGTAAACATTGCAGACAATAAAAATGAATTGAATGAAATGAAAATGAATTCTGGCCCGTCTTTGTTCAAAAGCTGCAGTGTCATATAAAATGTATCTAGTAAAACATTGTGATTAATTGTGATCAATCCCAACACTAAAGTTTGATTATTTTGAATAATTTTTTAACCTATTTACATCTCTATTTAAAAATAAATGTTAGAAATGTGCAGTTATGTGTGATTTCATTTTGCAGAGAAGTGGTTGGAAAATGATGTACCAAAAAAATCGGATTCATTGCGATTCTTTTTTTCCCAGATATGTGATTATTTAGTTCATTTTTTAATCAATTCCCAGCCTTACTTTAAATACTATAAGACCATTCTCTACATTATGAACCTTTTATAAAATGTCTTTTTTTATAGGCATGAGTTTATTTTCAGTAAAACATAGTTTACACAAGTAAAACTGGTTTATTAAACCGTAAGTTTTTAATCTTTAAATACATAATTACGTATTGATTAGCCATAGAAACACTATATATATAAAATAAAGTCTTCATTTAAATTTAGCCCAGAAATAATAAAAGAACCAATGAAATAACAAAGCTGCACACCAGGATTACGGCTGTGGGATTCACACCGCAGTACTGTGTAAAATTTAGATGAAGTTTGTTGGTTACAGACGTCCATCCTGAGAGGGCTGAGTGCAGAGATCTGCTATGATCATCCTTTTTCACTATTTTAATTTAGACATCAAGTGTTTCTGTTTTATCAGCATGTTGGTTTAGTACTTTGATGACTCAAAAAAAGTTGCATTAGTTTACGGGTTTAGCCTCGCTTTGAGATTTCCCGTCAAGCCTCTCCCAACTGTAGGAGGCAGACATGTACCAATAAACGGTAAACAAACAGAAGAAGAATCCCTGCTTTGCTGCCTCTCCGGTGTGAACGCCGCTGAATTTGCAGCCAGTGTAAATGGAACAGAAGACACTTTTTTTTTAGCAAAGAATTCGCCGCGCTGCACAGGAGAGGCGACCAGCGCAGTTTTGACGTGCGCACCCCGTTCAGTGTGAACAACTCAAGAGTCAAAATGTTTTTTTATCTTCCTAAGTCCAACAGCCACTCCTCTAAAACACTCTTTAATCTGCACTCTAACTGCAGTTAATAACTGATTATTAAAAGTCGTGCTTTTAGCAGTCAGACACAAATTCTTTAAAGAAAATGCAATGTAAGCGTTAAAAATCCACTTTGCTTCCGTTTTTATTCTTTTAGAAACGCACCAAAGTATTTGGAACAGAACTTGAAAAAAAGCTTCAAGCAAAGTAAAAAGGAGGCGCCAGCTTCCTCAGAAAATATTTTTGTAGTTGAAATACTTTTTGCAGCTATCCTGAATTATTCAGCAGCTGCAAAAAAAAAAGTGACTTCAGTGCATTTAGTGCAAAATTAGAGAGATCTTAATGAGGGCAAAGTGCTTCTGATCATATATGCTCTTGCATGAGGGAGAGTTTATAAAGAAATGTTCTCGGGCGGGATGGCAGCAGAAGTCTGCATGATGCATTTCTTTCTGCTTCAAAGAGGGATGTTCTGAGGAAAGCCGTCCTGCAGCTTTAGCTCTTCTCTCCAACCTGACTGCTGTAACAGACTTGAACTTGCTGCTCAGACGTGTTCCTGTGTGGTTTCACAGCAACAGCTGGCCCAGCTGCAGAAGGAGAAGTCTGAGATTCTGAAGAACCTGGCTCTGTATTACTTCACTTTTGTGGACGTCATGGAATTCAAGGTGGGAGAAAGAACACGGTGGAAGAGTTCAGATGTGAAGGCTGTAACTGATGAGCTGCTCTATCTCCACCCTCAGGACCACGTGTGTGAGCTGCTGAACACCATTGACGCCTGCCAGGTTTTTTTTGATATTGTAAGTGCTGATTTTCAGGTTTACCTTTATCAGAATTCAGAAGCTCAGCTGAACCAGAATGAAACCTGGGATGTGTTCTTGGGCAGACGGTGAACTTTGACCTGACCAGAAACTACCTGGACCTGGTGGTGACCTACACCACTCTGATGATCATCCTGTCCCGCATTGAGGAGAGAAAAGCCATCATCGGACTCTACAACTACGCGCACGAGATGACGCACGGAGCCAGGTGAGCCGGCATCAGTCCGAGCCCAGAACACACGAACCCTTTAACACTGAAGCTCCAGTGGTTTTCTTCTTTGATCTACTGTAACTTTTCAACCGTTAACACGATACTTCCAGTAGATTCTGAGGGAGAAAGCGGCTCGATGAGCCGCTTTCTCCCTCAGAATCTACTGGAATGATCGTGTTAACATTTAAACAGTTACAGCATGTTAAAGATTCTGTTTGTAAATGTCAGGTGTTTTTTCATCAATTAAGAAATAGAAATCTTGTTGATCTAAAGGTTTGTTGGATGTTTTCCTATTCAGATCCTATACATCACATGTCAAGTCAAGGCCCGGATCCTGCCCTCCAGATCATTTATTTTATTGTTATTAATGCCCCGATGTTATCTTCAGCTTATTTTAACTTGTACAATTTTGACAAAACATATTTTTATTGATTATTTTTATTTATTAAAACATATTTTTTTATTATCGCAGGGAAAGCTGTATGTCTAGTTCATAATTATAGTAAAAACTTACAGTTTTAAAGTTGTAAAATTTATAGTGTTTTTTTAGAGTGTTTAATAAATGCGTCTTCTGTTCTTCCCGTCACCTAAGGTGTGTTTTGGATTTTAGCCCCTTGTGTGATTGAGTTTGACACTCCTGCTATACATAGTAAATACTCTCACAGCTTTATCTTAATGTTTTTCATCTAAATTAAGCCATAAAATGCATTTTAAAACAAGACATGGAACGATCCATGTGTCTTCATTATAGCACACAAAATAGTCTGAAAATTATGATTTGAATCATTTCAAGTTACTTTTTCACAGTAAACTAATAAAAATAGACAATAAAATTATTTCTGCTATCATGATCCAAATAAAAGAAAATATGAGCAAAATACATGATCAGTTTTGTTTAACCCTGTGACAGCCTATCAATCCCCCACTTTAAAAAGAATAATGCCAACCAGGAAGTGACATCACTGAATATTTTCCAACTCATTCTCTGAAGACAGATCAGTATTATCCATCTTTCTTACCCATATTTCATAGTTTCTATTGTCAGATTGACATCATCAAGCTCGACCTTTCAACTGTTACCTTCATAAATGATATTTCCTTTGGTGGTGGAACACCACGCCGAGCCTCTATGAGCTGCTCTGCACCAAAGCAAGATCTCTCGAGAACCATCTTGAGCTAAACGTTCCATCATTTAGAAGATCCGTTACCTGATCTGTAACTGCTAAGAACTCAATCAGACACCTTAACACTTCATGGGTACCAAAACTCTGTGCCAAGTTGCTCCCAGCACCATATGAAAATGCAGGTGTTGTGGTGATTGAGGACGAGTGGATGTGCAGCACGTCAAGCTCGGAGCTTCAGTCATAGAGGTGATGGTGAAGGGGGCCTGAGTCAGCGGTATAGCACAGCAATTCACCAACCTGATGGATGAGAGTGACATTTACAATTCTCTGAAAATAAGCCATCGTCGTGGCGATGAGCGGGGAAATGCAGGTTTGAAAGCTGCAGTGCAGAAATGAAGCTTCTCCTTCACCCTGTCTCACTCCTTCACCCTGTCTCACTCCTTCATCACACTGTAGTCATTCTGGAGAGAACTGATGATGTGACAGAGGGCATGAAGCAACTTCTGGAGTTTTTATTTTCCTCAACTCTATTTAGACCTCTCTCCTCACTGAATAAACACTTCTGCTTCTATAGCCGGTCCTTTTTCCAGAATGTTTTTTTTAAGTTTACAGTCAGATGACATTAAAGATGTCTTTGTACCATTCATGAATTTCTTCTTTTGTAAAATTTCATGATTGTAAAAATGAAAAAGCAAATTCTCCTCTCCTGAGGGGAGGGGGCTTTTTCAGCACACTGTTGTGCTGCTGTGCTAAAGAAAACGCACAACTTATTTGTGATAAATAATCATTTTATTAATTTCATTCATTACAGACTTTATTTGCTGTGTTTCAAGTATTGTCGTTTGTGGCCTCCTACTCTAAAACTCTTTCAAGCCTTTAATTATTACACCCTAAAACATATGGTCTGTCTTCAGACCACTTTGTTGTTAGTAGTTTTTATCCATTTTAACTTTGTGGATGAGGAAAGGATGGTTAGACCTTAGGAGAATCAGCACATAGATCAATCCCTGCTGATCCCAGAAGAGTGAGGATGTTCTCTGTCCTCTGAACAGAACCGTTCAAACCTCCATTCATCAGTATCACAACCATGTTTGAGATGAGAGAGGGGACAGACCCCTCCCCCGTTTCGTGTGTCCCTGTGTTGCTTTAAGAAGATGGAGGCCGGTGAGCTGGTGGTGAGCCATGAAGTTAAAAAGATGTCTTCAGCAAAGCTCTGAGGCTCCAGTACAGACTGCTACTGCTGTGTCTGTTAGAAGACAACAAACCTGGAATCCCTCTGGATCCAACCTGATCATCGTCTGTCTGTCTGTGTGTGTGTGTGTGTGTGTGTGTGTGTGTGTGCTGCAGTGACAGGGAGTATCCGAGGCTGGGACAGATGATTGTGGATTATGAGAATCCTCTGAAGAAGATGATGGAGGAGTTTGTCCCTCATGGAAAGGTGAGGCTGTGTTTTCTTTTAGTGTTTAGAACTACAGCTGTGATCAATCCATTATCTGCTTTAATTCTGACCAAAGCTGGATGCTAAAAGTACAACTTTTAAACAAATCCATGGATCTTCTTATTTTCTCGCTTATCTTGTGGAGTAAAGTTTATTAAGTCTATAAAGTAGAGCTCTGCAACATTTCTTTTTTCACACAATTTTACTTTAATTCAATTTTTTTCTCCCTCCGTTTTATTTCCTTTAGCAAAAGTCACAAACAACAGAATATTTTTAACAAATACTACTTTATTTCTCACATCTCCTCTGGAATTTTGCTTGATGATGAAGTACATCTAAATACAAGCAGTAAACAGGTTTGTGGAACAATGCAGCAGGTGTTTTGTGAGCTACTGCTAGCTTAAGCATCTGATGAAGAAAACGATACAATTATTCAACAGAACACTTTTAGTAACAACAGCTTTAAAACTGATGTTACCATGTGTGGATAGATGCTCAGAGTTGGAAGTCTTGGAAGTTTTTATTGAACAAATGAATACATTGTTTTATAAAGAAAAACCATAGGTGCAATATTTAAAAAATATAATGCTGAATGTAAATGGAGAGGAAGACGCAACGTAAAAACATCAAATAAAGAAACACCTTTTTTCCTAATGAAGTCTTTTATTAAAGCGCTGCTATCAGGAATACTTCATTGTGATGCCAGCTGACTGAATGAGACCTTCCTGACCCCCACAGTCCCTGTCAGACGCCCTGATCAGCCTCCAAATGGTTTATCCACGGAGAAACCTGTCTGCTGACCAGTGGAGGAACGCCCAGCTGCTGTCGCTCATCTCCGCCCCCTCCACCATGTTGAACCCGGCTCAGTCGGACACCGTGAGTGCCCGTTCATCCTGCGAGACCCTCAGCATCAAACCTGTGACCTCCTCCCACCTTTGTGTTCCCCCAGATGCCCTGCGAGTACCTGTCCCTGGACACCATGGAGAAGTGGATCGTGTGTGCGTAGCTGTGCTCTCAATGTCTTCCCAGCACCTGAACGGTTCAGGTTTTTGACTGGGGGGGGGTGTTGTTATGGGTGTGTTGCAGTTGGTTTCATTCTGTGCCATCCGGCGCTGAACAGCGACGCGGCGGCGCTGTCCCTGTGGAAGCTGGCTCTGCAGAGCTCCACCTGCCTCTGCCTGTTCAGAGATGAAGTCTTCCACATCCACAAGGCTGCAGAGGACCTGTTTGTCAACATCCGAGGGTGGGGCCCGCAATTCCCTCAAATAGAAAAATACATTTGACATGTTGAGAAATTTCACAAATTCCAGAGCATAAAGTAAAACAAGTGAAATTCTTTAAATTTAAGATGAAAGCAGTCATTTTTTTCTCAGGGAAATGTTATTGGTGAGTCATTTTACTGAGTTCTTTTTTCCAGGTACAACAAACGCATCAATGACATCAGAGAGTGCAAAGAACAGGCCCTGTCCCACGCGTACGTTCAGTTACTTATTAGAGCTTTCCTTTGACCCTCCCCCTTCAACCCTTTAACTGCCTGCTCAACCAAATGGTGGGAAACATGGTCTTAAAAATATTGATTGTGTGTGTTACTCCCCAAGGTACGGAGGTCCTGAAGGGACATTGAAGAAAAAAAACAATTTTTTTATTGCAATTTTTAGAAAAAACATTCTTTTTCAGTTATTAACCAGAACTTTTTTATTTCTAAAAATTGAAAAAAATGTCTGGATAGTAACTTTTGCAGAACCTTCATGTATTTCTAGAAAAAAATTAAATTTCACTTCAAATATTTATTTTTTTTAAACTTCGATGTCCTTTTAGGAGGAATAAGCAGCAGGAAAATCCTGACCATTTTTTTTCTTTCTGGGTAGTTAAAGGGTTAAAAGCCTTTTTTCCGCCTGCCTGCTCTATGATAAATAAACATCCCTGTTCTTATTTCAGCTTCTCCTTTCTTTAACTGTCATTTCAGCCTTTATATCCTCTTGCTGTGCTCCTTTTATCTCTCCCCCTTCCTCTTTTCTCAGCTTTCATTCCCTTTCATCTCCCTCTCATTCTTCTGCCGCCGTCGTCTTAGTTTTGGAGATTGTCCTGAAAGTGTCACAATGTGTTTGCTGTTTTCCTCTAGAGGCTCCATGCACAGAGAGAGACGCAAGTTCCTCCGATCAGCTCTGAAGGAGCTGGCCACCGTCTTAGCTGACCAGCCTGGACTCCTGGGTCCAAAGGTGACACAGAACACCTCCTTAAATGAAGCCTTTGGGGTTTACCTGACAGCACAGATGAGGAAGATGCTGTTTTTTCTGACATTTAAACAAGTTTCTCCAAAATTGAAAGCTAAGACAAACAAAGGTTTGGGTTTGAGATGAAACACATTTGTTTAGCATTAATATATTAACAGAAAACATGATTAATCTGTGATAATGGAAGTGTTGCTGTAGATGTTTGCTATACTTAAAAGCAGCTAATTTGAAACAAAAACACTTCAAGGACTAAAAAAGACATTGCAACCTCCAAAACACTTGATAAATATACTAAAAAAAATAAACTCAAACAAAAGAAACCCCTGATCGTTAAATGTTGGTCATTTTAGGGGAAAACACCAAAATGTTTGATGAAGACCAATCATGTGGGATGAGGAGCTAAAATGTTCTGTAAAATATCTCCAAAAAGGTAGTAGAAATGTTGAATCTGTGACGCTGTAGGAAGATCTATGTGTATATTTCTATGGTGAAGCTGCCAGTGTGTCTGCAGCCGCTGCATGTTAACAAGATGCACAGACTGTATGTAGAGAACTGGACTGAGTGGCTCCTCCTCACTGGTGTTCCAAACAGGAAGTACCTGCTGGCTCCAAGAAGCCAAAATCCCCCAGACAGAAAATAAACAGCTGTTACTCAGTCATTCTGTTGGTCTGAAGAACCGTTCTGACTCTCATACATTTTTTGACATTTCTTGATGTTTTCTTTATTGCATGTCGTTCAAGTTATAAACTGACCAATCAGATGGGGCATTTAAAGCAAGTAGTACATGCTGGCCCCACCTACAGGGTTTGATTGACAGCTTCTCTCAAGCTGCTTTCATTTGGATGAGTCTGGACTGGAGTGGTTGCCATAGAGACATGGACTCAGAACGACTCTGACATCAATAGATGTGGTTAAATGTACAAAATGCCCTCAATCAGATTAAAGATCAGATATAGAACTGTGTACTCTGGAAATCTTTATCTGATTATAACAAACCTTTACAAACGCCACACGTTCTGAACCAATCGTTTTGACCTGCAGAACTTTCTAAAATACCATAGAAGAAGAAATCACAAATTCCTTCGTAAACAAACTGACCCAGATGATCTTGTGAGCGTGCCTTTATTTATAGGTTTATAACTTTCTAAATCTGTGTGGTCAGTGCTTTATTCTTGACTGCTTAGACCCAGAGGAAGAGTTGGAGTAAACATTTATTCTTTGATGAATTTAAGATCCGTGCAGGCAATGCAGCAATGTCCATCATGGCTGCATGTAAACATGTGGGAATAACACCAGCCGTTATTTTGTCTGTCATCTGATAGTTTTAATGGACTCTTTGGAGCTTTGGACGGTATCTGAGCACCGTCCCATGTCTCCAGTTCTCCTTGGAGAAATGTTTTTCCTGAGCAGAGCAGCCGGACGGACTGTGGTCCAAACCACACAACAAAACAAGCATCTTTTCCTGTTTGAAACATAAACTCATGAGTCCGGTCCTGTTGGCGCTCCGAAGTCTCCTCTGGAGCGCCACACCCTCTGTGCATGACATAAGATCCAGCGCAGTCATGACACACAATCAGAATGCAAAACGGTCGGATCAACAATCATAATAACCCAACTACCTCCATCAGTAAGAAACCTGGATCAGAATGAGTCTGACCGGGCCAGAGTGTTCTGAATGGAGTGTTTACATGATGCATTTTTGTTCTGATCAGGCGTTTATTCCGATTACTTATACACAGCTACTGTTTACTGGTGATGTTCGGTGACTGAGTCAGCAGTTTTCTGTGGGTTCTTGTGGTGCGTTCAGTTTGAACGCTGCTTAGAACTCCCAAAAGCCTGAAGAGGACTCTCATGTAAAACAGGGAAGAGCTGCTCTGCAGCTGCCAGAAAACGAGAAGAAAAGAGTCTACCTCAGTCAGACACTGTGTTTGTGACGCTCCCCAGGCGCTGTTTGTCTTCATGGCGCTGTCGTTCGCTCGGGCGAGATCATCTGGTTACTGCGGCACGCCGACAACATCCAGAAGAAAAGCACAGATGACTTCATAGACAAGTGAGCCGAGTCCACGCACAAACACCACGCTGGTTTCACGTGTGACTGACGGCGCTGTGTTTGCAGACACATTGCAGAACTGATCTTCTACATGGAAGAGCTGCGTGCACACGTCAGGAAGTACGGGCCGGTGATGCAGCGGTACTATGTGCAGTACCTGTCTGGCTTTGATGCTGTGGTGCTGAACGAGATGGTGCAGGTGAGAACACCACGTCTTCTGCTTTTCTGGAGTAGAAGTCACAGTTTTTTTCAGTTTAGCCAGAGATGCGGCTCATACTCAGAAGCTACTTATTTGTGACTTTAAAAAAAAAAAAAAGCATCAATAGGCTCATATATTTATTTTTTCCACCAACAACCGGTTGCCCTTTAGTGATCGTTTCCTCTAATAAACACAAGAGTGTTAGAGAAAGAAGTGTCGTCCAAAACAAACGTGGAGGAGAATCTGATTCTTTTCCCCTTAAACGTTGATATTTTTCTTATTTGCATCAAAACATTATTATCCTAGTATATATTTATTGCACCCTCAGACTAATGCAGAGAAGAAAGTCATCAAACTGGGTTACAGACATTTGACCCGCGTCAGAAGAGGCAGTCGATGCAAGTAGATGTGTGCATCAACGCTCTGCAGATTTGTTCTGAAACATCAGACTTCCTCAAATTGCAACTTGTATCTGGTTTTGATCATACATTTGTTGGTCCTGCGACTTATACTCCAGTGCGACTTATATTCAGGAAAATATGGTAATTTAATTAAACAGCGGACCTAACTTGAAATAGCAGCATGTCGATGGAAAGTGAAAAAGAAGGTCCACAAACTCTGAACAAATCAAAGAAAAATAAGCATATTTACTTTGTCAGGCTTTAACTCTCCAGTAGATTATTTCATTTTACATTATATTCATACTTTTGTCATAAATATTTATTTAGAAGTTAACATTTAAACCACAATAATTGCCGCTGAACATACAACCAGCTTTAGGTATTATTCTTGTTTTTTTTAACCATACCTTTTAATAATTCAATTTTTTTAAAAAATGATACCGTGTCTATTTATGGACATTTACGGTATTACCCTATACCCAACAAGCATGGAGTCTCGAAAGAGCCAAAATGAAATCAATATATACACCATTAAATAAATAAATGTTGAAATAAATGTGGCATTAAAATATTAAAAGAGCACATTTAAGTATTTCATGACATATTTATTTATTTCATTGTCCCTACACAAGTAGAAAATGTTTATTCATCAAATAGCATCCAGGCTGCAGATGATGTTAACACCTGAAAACTTAAAGCTGCCAATAACATCCATGCTGCACCTGGAGAGGATATCTATCCCGCCGCTAACATCTACACTGATGTTGCTGGTCTAGACCAGGAATAGAATAGAATAGAATAGAATAGAATAGAATAGAATAGAAAAGCAAGCCTTTATCGTCACACATAGCATGATGAAATGTTAAAGCCCTTCCCTTCAAAGTGGACACACATGACAGATTCATAAATAGATTAAAATAACAGATACAAATGTATAAGAATGTTCTCTTTGTGCAAAATTGGAAGTCAGTAGTGTGACAGGTTTGGGAAGGAAACTTTCCTGAGTCTGTCTGTTCTGGTTACTATGGACCTGTAAAGTCTGTAGCAAGTTGAAAAGATGAAAACACAGATCAGAGTTGTCCTTCACATTGTTTGTGGAGGAGACATCTGGAGCTGATAGTGGAGGTTCTTGTAGACCAGGGGTCACCAACACGGCGCCCGCGGGCGCCCGGTCGCCCTCGAGCACCACATAAGTCGCCCGCGGGTCTCTTCTAAAAATAGCACAACTCGTGAGCTGCTCAAAATTTTATGGAGAGAGAGGGGCGGGGCGGCGCGAGTGTGCTCGTACGTGCACGCGCGCATGCGCAGGTGTGTGTGAGAGAGAGAGGAGGAGAGCGTAAAGGAAAAGAGGAGCGGGCGTTGAGGGGAAAGTTCTAAAACAAAGCAATGTGCTGTTGATAAAACAAAAACTGAAAATAAAAAGGTGGATTCCAGCCCTCCAACGGGATAGTGAGTGTGTCTGCCTGCGTTCTTTGCTGCCGGCAAAACCAAACACCCGCGGGTTTAACCACGAGGACGACCTCGCCCGAGGAGCTGCAGCGGTTCCCCTGTTCGCCCCGACCACGGTCAGGACGAGGAAGCAGGAAAGGTTAACACCCGGCTGCTTTCACATTAACGCTGACATTTCGCGAATTGGATTTTTGATTATTAATTTTCTTTAATGGAAACACAGTTTATTAAACAAAAACAAAAAAAAAAGACAAATGCATTTTTCGAAGAAAAAAAAGTATTTGCGCTTAGAGGAGCTGGTTTTGGGGGCGTATTGAAATTGATGGACATTTTTCGAAAAACGGTAATGGAAATGGACTTTTTTCTGATTAAATGCGCTTCTGGAGTGTCTGTCCAGTACAGCACAGCGGGCTCCACAAGAGATCCACAGCGTCACTGCTAATCGTGCATCTCCTCTGTGAAATCAATAGGATCCGTATATAATCGACTGATGAAACAGTGTTGACGTTTTCTCTGAAGAACGGATTTGTTTTGCTGCAGATTGTATAAAAATTACAAAGTTTGTAGCGGACTGAGTTGAGCAGCTGTTTGGGTTGGTTTATTTCCAGAGCTCAGTGAACGCTCCATGTGCAGATTCTTGTCTGCCGTCAATCAATCTGTGCGGAGGTTTAAGGAGAATAAATGGACGGGTGCATGAGACTAAATTAAAGCGTTTGAGGAGCGTAGATCCACTAATAAAAAATAAAAAAAACAGTTAAAGAACAACTTGTTTGAAGTGTTCTTATGCTGTTTTTTTTGTTAACGACTAAAAAAAGAAACCGTTTTCTCGCTTTCTCCTTTAAAAAGATTTAATATCTCGTTTTCTCTCAAGAAAAAGATTTTAAAAAAAGAAGTAGGGCAGGGCGTTTTTGGCTTCCTCACATTATACATGAACTTTAGGTGACCTGGAACCTAGTGGATATACAGAGAAAAAAGTGCTGCACTTTCCCTCCATGCAGTCGGTGCTGAAAGACAATGATTCTGCATCCCAGGCATTTGACAGAGTGGCAGAAAAATACTGTGATGTCATCGACAGACTTGAGCAAGAGTTTGAGAATAGGTTTTGTGACATTGATCAGCTCCAGCCATGTGTGGCATTCATATCCAACCCTTTCATGAATGTGGACACGACATGCTTTTCTGAGCAACTAAGTTCAACGTTTGACTTGGATGCTGGACAGGTGGAGATTGAAATCATAACACTGCAAAATGACCTCCACCTCAAAGCCCACCAGGGTGCACCAAACTTTGGTGCCTTGTTGACTCAGAGAAGTACAGAGGAGTATGCACAGCAGCTATGAAGACTGCCAGCCTGTTTGGTTCAACCTATCTCTGTGAATCAGCATTTTCTGACATGAACTTCATCAAGTGCAAACACAGAACACGCCTCACTAATGCACATCTGAAAGACTCGCTCACAGTTGCAGTATCAAGCTACACACCAGATTACACTAAACTGGTGAACAGCATGCAATGTCAGTCTTCCCACTAACAAAGAAACAGATACAGACGTATGTGGTAACATGGCAAAGTTAAATTATAGTATTGAATTTTGTTCAATTCAAAAGTGTGTTCATAACATGTAGCAGTTGTAATTTTGTTAAAAACATTGCATTTGGTCATTACCTCAAAATGTGACAAGATTTGTTGAGATTAATCAAGTTTTGAATATTCATATTTGTTTCCTGGCTTGTTGTTGTTATTGATAATTACGATGAGAAATCAGTGTCTTCACATAGAGGAGTATCATTATTCATTATTAATAATGTATAACTAAAGGAAAACTAAGCAAATTTATTATTTCAATTCGGTAGCCCTTCTTATGACTCGGTACCCATGAAGTAGCCCTCGGTTTCAAAAAGGTTGGTGACCCCTGTTGTAGACGGTCGAGGATCTTTGTCGGCTCTTCCTGTGGGCCTCCGTACAGCTGCGGTGCCACACTGACCGCTCCAACTGTGCTCGTCCAACAGAACCTGTCTGTGTGTCCGGAGGATGAGTCCATCATCATGTCTTCTTTTGTCAATACCATGACCTCGCTAAGTGTCAAACAAGGTAAAGGCAGCGGGGGGTTATGGTGGGGGGGGTGTCTGTCATTGAAACATGAGTGAAGTGTTATGTGTTTGTTGCAGTGGAAGATGGAGAGGTATTTGATTTCAGAGGAATGAGGCTGGACTGGTTCAGACTGCAGGTACCTGCGACTTCTTTCTTTATTTTAGAACTCGTTTTTAAAGTTCAACCAATCTTTTCCTGAATGACCTCTTTGGTTTCTCCGCCCCTTTGTCCCGTGCATCTCTAAAGGCCTACACCAGTGTCTCTAAAGCCAGTCTTGGGATTTCAGACCACAAAGAGCTGGGCAAAATGATGAACACCATCATCTTCCACACCAAGATGGTGGATTCTCTGGTGGAGATGCTGGTGGAGACGTCGGATCTGTCTATTTTCTGGTGAGTTCTCCTCCTGGTGGTTGCTTTGAATGCGTTCTCCATTGTAACGGGCTCCTCCTCCATCTCTGCAGCTTCTACAGCCGCGCCTTTGAAAAAATGTTCCAGCAGTGCTTGGAGCTCCCCTCCCAGAGCCGACACTCCATCTGCTTCCCTCTGCTCTGCACACACTTCATGTCCTGCACACATGAGCTCTGTCCTGAGGAGGTGAGCATGCTGGGAGCAGTTCATCCAGAAAACAACAACTCTAAGGGTTTTGATTGACACTGAAGAAATACGTCCTCAGCTTCCTTCAAGAAATATCCTTCAAGAGTTTTGCATCAGTGACTCCGCCCCTTTGGGGTTGTGGCTGCAGCAGTGATACCTCTGAGTTCAGACTAAGTCTTTGTCTCTGCACTTAAAGAACAAGCACAGTACTTCTCCAGAAATCCTAACAATAACCTGATGATAGTTGCCTCCCACATATGCAAAAGCAGCATTCTAAATGTAGTTTAAACTGAAATCATCAGCTGCTGGGATGCTAATGATTTGACTCTTGAAGTTCTCCAGGAGCTTTTTCTGATCTATATTTATCTTTTTGTGAATTTATCTGCTGATTTTGTGCAGATTAAACAATCTAAAATAAAATATAAAGTCTCTAGTTAAGAACTAAAGTTAACTAGAAAAGTGGCATTACCTGCGATGGTGCTAGTGTGAATGCTTTTAGCTGAAAGTAGTTGATAAAGATGCTGAAGGATTTACTGAAAATGCAAGTTATTTGCAAAATGTTAAATTAGCTAAAAGAGTGAAAGTGTTGTCAAAGAACTATGAAAGAGCGCTGAAGTTGACCTAAATTTCTGAATAATTTGTAGTAAAACTGCTTTAAAAATTCCTAATACATGCCAATTTTACAAAAATGTTTAGTGTACTGCTCAAATATCAGTAGATAAAAAGTTAGCTTAAAAATGTTAGCATGTTGTTCAGAAATTAGCTAAACTCTTACGATTCTAAATGAGCCAAAAGAAGCTAGCACATTGCTGAAGCTTAAGCTGAACTCCAAAATGGCCTCAAATTCCTCAATAAATAACTTAGTCAAAAACGTTAGCATGTTGCTAAAATATTAGCTTAAATATTAAAACACAACTCATGAATATATTTAAAGACTTGTTGATAATCTACTTAAAATATTGAAATGTAAAGACTTTCTCAGTCATTTCCTATGGAGAATATTTTGCTCAATGTTTCAAAAACGATCAAGTTTATGAATACCAAAAATACACGCTGTAATGTCCTGACGTTTTGATCCTAAGGTTGATGAAATCACTGACAGTGGTTGAGTTTTTACGTGCAGAGTTGTTTCATGTTTTCCTCACGAGGTTTGAACGAGGATTCCTGATGTTTGTTTGTGTGTGAATCTCTGCAGCGTCACCACATTGGGGATCGCAGCCTCTCTTTGTGCAACATGTTCCTGGATGAGATGGCCAAGCAAGCTCGAAACCTGATCACTGACATCTGCACGGAGCAGTGCACGCTCAGCGATCAGGTACATGGCGTTTATTTGTTCCCGCTGCAGAATCTGCTCAGTAATGGATGAAAACACTGATGTCTGCAGAGCTGCTTCACTGTTCCTGTTTCAGCGTGGGGATGTTCCCAACAGAGAACGGGTCTCATTCTGTCTGAACTGAAGCTATCAAACTGTCTTTGCGTTTGTTTTGCAGCTACTGCCCAAGCACTGCGCCAAAACAATCAGCCAGGCAGTCAACAAGAAGAGTAAGAAGGCCCCGGGGAAGAAGGGGGAGCCGGAGAGGGAGAAACCAGGAATGGAGAGCATGAGGAAGAACCGGCTGCTGGTCACCAAGTCAGTATTAAACAGGAGGTGGAGGTCAAATGGAGGTTGGAAGTGTTGTTTTCAGGATCCTAGTGAGGAGCGTCGGATCATCTGACTGAAATCCAAACTTCCATTTGCTTCTATGAAGTTCTCTGCTGCACAGACTGTCTGCCAGCAGCAGACCAGCCTGTGTGTTCACCTCCATGCAGAAGAGAACGTGTTTTCTTTCTTTTGGTCTTAAGAGCGCGTAGTGAGTTCATGAGGTTTGTCTGTAGAAATGAATGTTACTTTGAGACAAAAGAAGAAACATCAACTATTCATTTGATTTAGATGTAAGTTATGTTTGCTAACTTTGCATTTTGTAAATTGATTAAAAAGAAAGAAAGATTCATCCTTTTTATCTGTGAAAGCATTCTTTGTTTACAGCATTTTCAAACTTCTCTTAAGTATTTGTAAGTCCTGTATTTATTTATAATTATTTTATTATATCTATGATTCTACTTGCATTTGTTTCTGCTTTTTATGTCGTCATATATAATAAAAATACAGATTTTAACTTTAGGGAAAAATGTATGGAGGAAAAATATTTATAAAGATATTCTAAAATATTATATGATGCATCATTATAAAAATATTTATAAAGTTGTGTATAGAACTCAGTTGATCCTGATAGACCCACACTAAAGACTGTTTGAAGAGGCTGAATATCAGCATTTTTAAAAATCGTTCCAGTTATTTAAAATGCTGGATAAAAGCTGCAGTAGAGAAACACAACAGAACGTTTTATTCATTTCAGTTGATATAAATATCAAAGCTAAAGTTGTCTCAACGCTCTACAGAGACTCTTTTGCTCACTGAACTAAAAGCATTGGACCGTTTCACGATGAAGAGAGTCCTAAAGTTTGTAGAGTCTAATAGGATCACGCCAGGTTAATATTATGTGTTTTTGTTAAAAAGAAACAGGATTTGGAATATTTCTTCTCTTTTTCAGTCTGGATAAACTGCACACCGCTCTCTCTGAGCTCTGCTTCTCCATCAACTACGTTCCCAACCTGATGGTGTGGGAGCACACCTTCACCCCCCGAGAATACCTCACCTCCCACCTGGAGATTCGTTTCACCAAGTAAGCAGTCTTTGAGGACCGACGGGAGTCTCCCAGACGGCCTTTGACCTTTCTGCTCCCCGTCTGTGCAGGTCCATCGTTGGGATGACCATGTACAACCAGGCCACCCAGGAGATCGCCAAGCCCAGTGAGCTCCTGACCAGCGTGAGGGCGTACATGACAGTGCTGCAGTCCATAGAGAACTATGTGACCATTGACATCACGCGGGTCTTCAACAACGTACTGCTGCAGCAGACGCAGCACCTGGACAGCCACGGCGAGCCCACCATCACCAGCCTGTACACTAACTGGTGCGTTCCCCCGCAGTGTTTGTCTCTCACTAGGAAAATCTCCCAGGAAAATGAAATCATGACTACCTAAAAAAAAACAAATAAACAAAGCCAGAAAACTAAAACTACCAAGATCTAACCTCAAACTAAAATAACAAAACCCAGCAGTGGAAGACTGCTGAGGACAAAAAAGAGAAAAAAATAAAGTGGCAATGATTAAAGTAAGGATTACTTAATAATCATTTATTTAATTTAGATTAGTTAAATGTATAAACTGATGTCTTAAGGTTCACATAGATGATAAACTCTGTAGGTTTTTACATCCCTGTTGACCTGAAAACATCTTGTTTGTTCAACTCTACCTCCAGAATGAACAGGTTTTATATACAAAGAAAAACTTTGGTCAAAAGTTTGACCTTTTATTAGTTAAAAGCACAGATTATCTTATGCTGAACAACATTGGTTACTATTACTATTGGTTACCACTATGGTTACTATATCTACAGATCTGGACTGAGATGATCCTGTTTGGAACAGAGCAGCTTTTAGTTTGAAAAGAAGTTTAAAGAAATTGTGAGATGTTAGGTTCTTTTTAGAAGTTTGCTTTAGTTTGTTCCAAAAAAATGGAAAAAAATCCTATTTATTAAGAAGAGGTCATGAATGCAAATCTAAATGTCTTAAAGGTTAAAGAAGACTCTGCAGCTCGTTCTAGGTTTAGATCAGTAGAAAACGAGTCCAGATGTCTCTTTTACCGACGCCTGTGTTAAACTGATGCTCCATTCCTGTTCTTAGACCTCAGTTGAAAGTTCGACTGGATGTTCATACGAGTGTTTTGTGCGTGTGCACGTGCAGGTACCTGGAGACTTTGCTCCGTCAGGTCAGTAACGGACACATCGCGTACTTCCCGGCCATGAAGGCCTTCGTGAACCTGCCCACAGATAACGAACTGACGTTCAACGCCGAGGAGTACTCTGACATATCTGGTATGTGCATGCACACGTGCACACCTGTCTGTGTCTCGTGCATGGACGAGTGTGCACGTGTCCTCACTCGTCCTGGTTTTCTGCAGAGATGCGTGCGCTCTCAGAGCTGCTGGGGCCGTACGGCATGAAGTTTCTGAGTGAGAGTCTGATGTGGCACATCTCATCACAAGTTGCTGAGCTGAAGGTGGGGACCGTTTGCTGAACCTTTGAGGGGAAGTTCTCTTCTGGAGCTCCGCCTCCAGCTGGAAATCCCAAACCAGTCATTCAGATCTCAGTGGCTCTTACAAGCGTCTCCTCAGGAGAAGCAGATGTTAAAAGTTTAGAAACTGTCTAGTTGGACTCCTAACTCTGAGGTTCCTCTTTGTAGAAACTGGTGGTGGAGAACATGGAGGTTCTGACCCAAATGAGGACCAGCTTTGACAAACCCGACCACATGGCTGCTCTCTTCAAGAAACTGACCTGTGAGTTTGTTTTTTTTTGGTCTTTAATCATGGAGGGGTTTGAATGGGACCTTAGAACTTTTTTATTTTATATCCAACCTGTTTAAAAGAACAACACAGTCTGTCTCAGACAGGAACTGCAGTTATAGGGGCATCATAACAAACATTTACCTGCACCACACATTTGACTGGAACGGATCAATTTGACGTGTGCAGAACTGTCTGGAATACCAGAAATAGTGAGTTCTTTGTAAACAAAGATGCAGCATAGAGCGAGAAGATCCTCTAAGTCTGCTTTTATGATTATTAATAATATTTTTAAGTGACTGTTCTTTCCGGGCCTCCACCATATGAGAAAATTCTGTTTGAAACTGTGATAACGGTATGACTTGTGATTGATGATCCAATTGTAAAAAAAAACAAAAAAAACAAATACATTTCCATTTCACTGTGAATGTTTTATTTCAATCATTTTTAGTTTTCTGCATGTTTTGTATAGTACCTGTATTTGGAGAACGTCGCCTGTCCTGAAACCAAAGTATCTCTAAATAACCGATATTTGGGGTGTAACGGATCACTAAACTCACAGTTCTGATCGTGTGAAGCTTTTAGAGTCACTGTTGGGATCTTTTCTCAGATGAATAAAAAGAAAAGATTAAAGCTAAACATGTATTTTATGAAACGTTTTACAACATGTTTTTAAATAAAAACATAGTAAGTACTTTAAAACTCAGATATATTCCTCATCAAAGACTATTTATAAAATCAAAACACCAATAACAGGAGGAAGGGTTAGAGTTAGACTTTTTGCTTTGGATGCACTTGAAATCCGTGTGAGCGATGCAGTAGTAGTATTGTACAGTATTAGCTTCAAATCCACAAGAATAAACTGTTACGGATCGGGAGGCAGAGACCCAGATGCAGGGACCGAAACGAATGTTCAGGTTGACAAAGATACTTTAATAACAAAAAACCACCTCACCAGAGGGGAAACTAAAGAAGCTGTGAAAACACATCAGCTAGAAAATTCAACAAGCACTGGGGAAAACATACAAGACGAACCAACACAGAGGGAGGAATGCAGTCAACTTAAATAGGGTGCAGCCTAATCAGCTGAGTGCAGACAGCTGTGCGTGCTGCAGAGCACAGGGAGGACCAAACAGACTGCCTGCACAGAAACGAGGTGAAACAAAATCAAACAAAGTACACAGAACATAACATAAACTTTTTTTTCCATTAATTTTGCTAAAATTGTGTAATCAGTGAAATGAATTATTCTTAGAATTTTTCAATATCTTTTGCTCATAACATTTTTTTAAACTGACGTACGTTTTGAGACTCCTTTAGTTCAAATGTTTCCACAGTTTCACTCCACACACGGACACTTAAAATCCTCTCTGTTGTTCGTACCAATGAGAGTTTGAATTGCCCTTTTCCTCTTAATTTATGAGAATTCTCTCATTTCTGTATATCTGGTAATGGATTATTTTATACTTTTATAGTATTTGTGGTTTTTGATTATAGACTTGCTCCTTAATCCAAAGAAAAGTTGATTAGTGTGTTCTAAATATCCCACTTTATGAACAATTCTGACTGCTGCTTTTTGTAAAATGAATACTTGTTTGAATGGAGATTTATTCTTATTCTCTTATATTTTATTACAGTAGGGAAGCACCAAGCAGATATATAATATGTGTAGTGAAATGTAATTGAGAAGATGCTTTGCTTCATTTATAATTGAAAGTTTTTTTTAAGATTTCGTCCCTTAATGTCTGATGTGTGTTTTCCAAGAGTTTAGCATTAATTATTAGTCCTGAAACATTTCCTCTTTTACTTTTATAATGAGTTTTCTGTTTATGCTTAACTGTTGATCGACTTTTTCTTCCCAACAATTACAGCTTTTGATATATTGACATTTAGTGTTGACGTATGTCTGGTCTGTGTTGCAGCGGTGGACAGCGTCCTGAAGAGGATGACCATCATTGGCGTCATCCTGTCATTCCGCTCACTCGCTCAGGAGGCGCTGAGAGATGTAAGGCGCTCGTGTTGACCTGCTGTTGGCCGTCTGCACGTGTACGTGCACGTCTGAACGTGCTCTCCTGTCTGTGTGCCCCCCAGGTGTTATCGTGTCACATTCCCTTCTTGGTCAGCTCTGTGGAGGACTTTAAGGACCACATCCCTCGAGAGACGGACATGAAGGTGAGAGCGTGCTCGCTCTCAGCAGTGGAGCTGGCCTTCATCTAAGACGCTCGTTTCTGCGTTGTAGGTGGCCATGAACGTGTACGAGCTGTCCTCGGCGGCTGGACTTCCCTGTGAGATTGACCCAGCTCTGGTGGTGGCTCTGTCCTCCCAGAAGAGCGGTGAGTCTCACTCACACGCTCACAAACGGGCGTGCACTCTGCGTTGAAGCATTCGCTGCATGACCCTCTACATGTGTGTGAACAGAGAACATCAGTCCAGAGGAGGAGTACAAGATCGCCTGTCTGCTCATGGTGTTTGTGGCCGTTTCTCTGCCAATGTTCGCCTGCAGCGTGATGTCACAGTACAGCCCTGCCATCGAAGGTACGGCACGGACGTATTCCCTCCACCAGACTATCCTGCCCAGCCCACCCCAGTCTGTTTATAGGAATGATCCAAATCCAATGAAAGCAGCAGAATCTTCATTTACTGTAAGGTAGCATTGATTTGCTGAACAGCTGAACGAACCGGTCAATGCACATACATGTCAACACGATATGAATACAGCTCACACGCATGTAACTTGTGTATACACCAGACATCACCAGAGACCCACAGAACAGGCTTCAACTGTCCCGTCACGTGTGTCACTATTACAGAGGTCTGAGTTTCTGAGAACCATCGTAAACATCCTCTGTCCAGTAGAGGAAACTCTGAAGAGTTTTGAAGCAGAATAATCACAAGTTTGGACTTTTAGTCACTTTATAGGAGTTTAGATACATTTCTGACCAGAAGTTGTTGGAATTAAAATGTCATTAAGTTTGTATATTTTGGAGAGTTTTATTCATTGAAAACTATTTCTGGTAGCTTCAGGTCACTTTCTGATATTCCAAAAAGTGATTTATTCCATGTTTTTCTTGTAGTTCCTGGTTGTTTTAAGTCTTCCATCAATGATTTCGGGCTCCATTAGGGCGACGCCTTACGCTTCCCTAGCTGGGAAGTGTAACATGTTTTTGTTCATCAGGTTCTCTGGGCTGTTCCTCATGGGTGTCATTTTGCACAGTAAAAGTGAAGAGTTTGACACTTTGAGGAATTCAAACAGAGCTGCATTCACGCCAAACCAGATTCACGCCGCAGTGCCGGCCCCTTTCAATGTTGAGTCAATGCAGACACGATCAGAAGTCCTGCGCTGTGATTGGTGCACGGCACGTCAGTCCGTCAGCAGCGCACATGAGCCTCGCGGCCCGTCCAGATTGAAAGAATCTGAACCTAAAGGCGTGTCTCGTCAACCAATCAGAGACGCCGCTTTGGGAACATGATGTGTTCAGTGACTTGATCAGAAGTCTGAATCCAACACGGAGGATCACTTTGTTCTCCTGAAAATCACATTCAGTGTAAACGCAGCATAAAACGGTTGAAATAGAACAGTTCAGAATCCAACTCATGGATGGATTTGGACATGGAAAGATCAACCTGTCAGATCCACCATGTCATGGCAAACTTGCTGCTGGATCATTAAAAAGATATCATCAATGTTAGACCAAATGTTCCTTTTATTTGCAGCTACTTTTGAGTGTCACGAGTGACAGAAGCAGGTTGATCTGTTCACTCAGTGAGCAAAGCTTTTGATTGGATATTTGTGTGTGTATATATACTTTATAATGTTTCACTAAACACTTGTTTTGAACTGTGACTGAAACCATGACACGATCCAAACAGTGTAGTGATCAGAGCTCCTTTAATAGAGAGGTGAACCTGCAGTGTTGTTGGTATGCAGGTTGCATGAGGTGTCAACAGCATGCACAGATTACCTGTCCTCTCCATGAAACATAATCCCCTTTGTGTGCGTTTGCTGCCCCCTGCAGGCCACTGCAACAACATCCACTGCCTGGCCAAAGCCATCAACCAGATTGCAGCTGCGCTCTTCACCATCCACAAGGGCAGCATCGAGGACCGGCTGAAGGAGTTCCTGGCTGTAAGTCCAAGTCACTCGTTCCCTCTCCATCCTGGAAGTCCAGGGATGGAAATACAGATGTGTAGTTTAAAAGGCGTTCGGGTCGATTTCTCTTCATCATAAACCCAGCAGGAGCCACTAAGTCTTCACTCACTCTTTAGGAAATTAACATTCTGATTTAAGTTAAATATGTTTAAATAAACTGGTGTGTTTTTTTTTTTAAATGAATCAAATAGAAACATGAAGAGAAAATGGCTTTTTTAGAAACATAAAATAGTTTATAACTCTTGAGAGTTTTGCATGACTTCCTTTCAAAATAAGAAATCCTATAGGATCATGTCAATGCAGCAAATGCAGTAGGAAGTGGAAAGTCATCAACGATTAAAAAACTGTTTATTTTATAGTTTCTGGTGCATTTCAGCCACAAATTCATAAATATAACCAACAAAAACTAAATCAGAGCTCATGAAGTGACCTCTACCATTTATTAAAACCATTTTAAATCCTGGAATTTGTTCAAAAACAGAAAATCTGCTTTATAATCCAGTGGATTATAATTTAATTCTGGTTGTGTTTACTTACAATAAATTGATTTTCTGAGATCAATGAAGCTGAAATTCAGTCTAAATGTGTCAGAATGACGTTGATAAACGACACAGGATTGATGGAGAATTACAGCTATCATCCTCGTTGGATGATTCATACTTCAACTGTTTGTGAAGGAGTTGAAGAAAGTTGAAGTTAACTTTTTAAACTTTACTACTTACTTACTTTTTCCTGTACAGTTACTTTTTAGCATGTTTTAACCCATTTCACTTTAACCAGAGAGCCACATGTGGCTCCGGAGCTGCAGGGTGCAGACCTCTGGTCTATGTGAACTAAACTGAAGTTACATGAAGTCCCTGGATCCTGTAGATCATCAGCTGGTGTTCCTTTAGCCTTTCTTCATTGAAGCTGCTGCAGGACAGCAGGAATCATTTGCTGCTTTGTGCCGTTTGTCTGCAGCTGGCTTCATCCAGTTTACTAAAGATCGGCCAGGAGACGGACAAGACGACAACCCGCAACCGAGAGTCTGTGTACCTGCTGCTGGACATGGTGAGAGCAGCTCAGTGTCTGCTGTGCGTTCCGGCTGCAGCGTCGTACCTGAAGAGTCGTTCTTCTGTGTTTGTGTTCCAGATCGTGCAGGAATCGCCCTTCCTTACGATGGACTTGTTGGAGTCCTGCTTCCCCTATGTCCTGCTGCGAAACGCCTACCATGCTGTCTACAAGCAGAGCATCAGCCCCAATGCATAGACACACACTGACAGATGCACAACACACTAAACCAAAACTAAATACACTAGTCAGAGAGTGACTTTAGCAAAACACTAGAACCACATGTAATTGAGTAAATGCACTCCAGCTAAGTGGAGGAATGGCTGTCTTCACTCTTAAGTCTCGTTTCCCGTCATTCTTCGGAGACCACGGTGGCGCCGCTGCTCCGTGTTTTAAGAACAAAAGTATAAATATATAGATTATATTCAGCTGACACACGGAGATACTCTGGTTCTGTTGTTTCAGCGTTGTGAGGATTGATGTCTGCAGATGAAACTTTTCTTTTGGGATGCTGGTGACTTTTTGGGGCGGAGCTTTTCTTTTCTGCAGGTGTGCATTAACACTGACCCGTTTACACAGCTAACATGTACACACTGACACTGGATCACAGTGGTGGCCCAGTTCCTTTCTTTCCTAGTAGTTGTAACAAACTTTTGTGGGTAAAAATATATTAACTGTATTCTTTAATATTAATGTGAGCTGAACTGTATGTTTTCATTCATGTTTATGTTTGTTATTTTTATGAAGTTGCCAAAAGTGACACTAAAAATTTGAAGTGTTGGGTTCATGCTGTGTGACAAACTGAAGAAGGTTCGGAGGCGTAAACACTAGACACGTTTGCCTTGCTCAAAGGCAGGTTCAGCTGTGTTTAAGCATTGGTCCAAACAGAAAACTCGTAATCAGGACTGTGGAGCTGCAATAAGGCAGAATAAAAAGATCTATATGTTCAACCGTGTGTCCCTCTTCTCATTTGGAAAGGTTTATAACAGACTTACCGCTTTAACTGTGTTTTTGTGAGCACTTCAGGCCTTCTCGTTTATCCAGGTGACATCAAAGTTGAGATCTGGCATCTGTTTCTCTGCTCATCCAAGTGGCTTCATCAGTCTGAATGGTTCTGGGCTCAAGCCCTCCATACAGGTCTGTCTTTGACGGAGTATAAGTCGCACCGTTAAGAGAAAAGTCCATTTATGAACAAATTCAACAAGTAACGACGTAACGTTGCATTGGACACCGAACGATACATGCATCAAACAGCTGCCGCTTTTGACGAGCATCGAACTGAAGCTCAGTGTTTGTCCAAACGTGTTCATGAACTAGACTCTCCCATAGCGCCAGCAGACGCCGTCTCTTAGCCTCATCACTACATTTGACTGTATATCTCATTTAAAGTGCACGGATGATACGGAAGATGTCAAGTCATGTGTCAAAGTCAAGGGCTGGGGGGCGGATCCAGCCCTCCAGATCATTTTATTTATTGTTCATAAATATCTAGAACTAGATATAAAGCATTACCTGTGATAATACTGGTGTGAATGCTGTAAGCTGAATTTAGCCGTTAAAGATGCTAGTGCTGCAAATTAACCAAAATATAAACTCAGGTTAGCCAAAACAGCTAGCATGTAGCTGAAAAAATACTTAAACTTCAAAATAGCCTCAAAAATTGTAGTGAATGTCGAAATAGTCCAAAAAGCTAGCAGAATACCACATTTTTTAAACTAACTTTTTAACATAATTACGAATAATAAAAATGCAGGAATATTATTCCAGAATAAATCAACTTAAACCTTAAATAACTTTCAATATTTTACTCTGCATAAACTTGTCAAAATTAGAAATAAGCAGAAGACAACATCGGGCCATTAATAACAATAAAATAAAATGATCTGGAGGGCCGGATCCGGCCCACGGGCCTTGACTTTGACACGTGTTGTAAAGGCACGTAACTGATCCACATGATGAATGCTCAAACGTAAAACCAACAAGCTTAAGTTCTAAATGAGATTGATTGTGGACTTCTAGTTGCAGCACGGTTTGTATTCTGTGACGTCGACATCTTGTACTCGTCTGCACAAACTAGAAGAACGCGTTGCATTTATTCACAACAATCCTAATCCATTTCTGACCCGTTTGGATTAAGTTGGTCATAAAGTCACTTGGTGTTTCTAAAGATAAACTCCAGTAGCTCAAAAAGATGTTTTATCAGAGGGAAATGCTAACTCTGTCTTAAAAAATGAAGTGCTTTACACACATTTAAACAAAAAGTAAGACAAAAAAGGCCAATTCACTTATTTTAATGCATACAGTTAACGGTAACATAAATGTTTCCATGGTCAAATCCACAGTCAGTTCTATTGGAACCATAAAGGTCACTCTTGCTATTGGCCCACAAGGAGGCAGTTTGTGTTTGAACTTTTATAAACAAGATGAATGTGTGTTCTCATTCATCTAAAACACATGCTTCATTGGTTCATTGGTGACTCTGAATTGTCTCCAGGAGTGAATGCGAGAGTGTATGGCTGCTTGTTTGAGGCACCGCGACAGAGTGGCGATCTGTCCAGGGCGTATCTTGCCCTCACCCAGAAGTGGCCAGGTTAGGCTCCAGCAGCCCTGCGACCCTGAAAGGGACAAAACAGTTTAGAAAATGGATGGATGTACAAGGTTAAGTTATTTTAGTGCTGCATGTTTAAAATCTGTATGTGTGCATTTCTTTAACTTTCTTTGTGTGTTTATTTGTATGTCAGTGGTGTACAGTCAGAGTCTGCAACGCCGTCAGTGAAGGCCTAAAATGATCTGAAAAGAAGTTTCTGAATCACAGAGAAATACCTTTTGTATGTAAACAATTGTCCAATATATATTAGATCATTCCAAATGTTCTGTCAGCTTCTCTCACAACCCCATGCTGCTGTCAGATTGTTTTTTTTTTTTTTTTTACATGAAAGTTTCTAACCAATCAGATTTTAACCCCTCACTTGTTGCTAGGTCTATGAAAGTCTGCTTCACGCTCATACAGTCAATGCTTCCATCTCCACTTCCGGTCTACACTGTTGATCAAACCATAGTCAAGTATGGATTAAATCAATCGACATTGATTCAGCCAATCAGAATCTGATTTAGAGTCTCTGTAGCTTCATGAGGACGAATGATGAGAGTTGCCTCTGATCTTCTTCTGTTCTTCAGCAGTAGATGCACCTGATTTTTGTTTGAATTTCTCACTGTTTTGCAGTTAACATTAGGAGAAAAGAGAGAAGTTGATTTAGTTGCTGATTTATTTCATGAGCCGTTCTTAAAATTCTATGGAAAAATTCGACATTGTCAAAAATGGCCGGCCGACCTCTAAGCTATCGAGCCTCTCTTATCCACCACTTTCAGCCTTCCAGCAGTTCTGTCGCACAAGGTGACAGAGGTTTTTAACAATGTTGAGCGACAATGGGGCCAGAATGAGAACTTCCACGCTGCCACTGAACACATCACGGCTGCTCCAAACGCATTGAGCTGCTGCGGCTCATAACTGTACCGGCAGCTTCACAGCAAGATTTTGGACAATATCGATTCCCAGACAAAAAGATCACGAAAAGCTAGTGTTTATCACCCCCATGGAGTTCATCTATAAATAAACTGGATTTGCTGCAAATAAAATGGTTTATTTTCAAGTTTAATGAGTTGTCAATTGTGTTTTGATGTGTGTTGCAGACGCTGTTGCAGTGGGAGGAGACTTGTTGATGTGGAGTTAGTTTTTACAAAATGTGCATTTTAGTGAATTCCGTCTAAAAAAAGCACCCCTCTCTCCCTCCACTGGTGGTTTCTCGGCTCAGCTCGGGTCCTCTACCAGAGTCCTGAGAGCTTGAGGGTCCTGCAGTATCTTATCTTTTCTGGACTGAGATGTCTGAGATCTTTCCAGGATCTGCTGTAGCCACTCCTCCAATTTGGAGGTTACAGCCCCGAGTGCTCCAATGACCACGGGCACCACTGTCACTTTCACCTTCCAATCTTTCTCCAGTTCCTCTCTGAGTTCCTGGTATTTCTCCAGTTTCTCATGTTCCTTCTTCTTGATGTTACCATCTCTTGGTTCTGCCACATCCACCACAACAGCTTTCCTCTCTTCTTTATCCACCACTACAATGTCTGGTTGGTTCTCCATTACCATCCTGTCTGTCTGGATCTGGAAGTCCCACAGGATCTTTATTCTCATTCTCTACCACTTTCTGAGGTGTTTCTCATTTTAACTTTGGGGTTTCCAGTCCATATTCTGTACACATGTTTCTGTATATTATTCCAGACACTTGGTTGTGGCGTTCCATGTCTGCTTTCCCAGCCAGCATCTTCCATCCTGCAGTTATGTTCTGGATTGTTTCCCCTTTTACAGCCTACACCTTGGGTCTTGTCTGGTGTTGTAGATCTGAGCCTCTATCTCTCTGGTGTTCAGGGCTTGTTCCTGTGCTGCCAGGATCAGAGCTTCTGTGCTGTCCTGCAGGCCAGCCCTCTCTAGTTATTGGTAGGACTTCTTGATAGCATCCACTTCAGTTATTGTCCGGTGGTACATCCCATGTAGGGGCTTGTCCTCCCATGAGTCTCTGTCCTCCAGCATCACATCCTCTGCTTTCCATTGCCTGAGACATTCACTGAGCACGCTGTCAGTCGTGGCCTTGAGTTTGACATACTCATGCATCTTGGATGTTTCATCCTGGATAGTAGCTTCTATGCTCTCTAGTAATCAACCTCTTTCCTTGTGGCTAGTATACTATCTCAGGGTGCTAGATTTGGGATGGATTTGGGATCAAAACTTTTCCTCTGTGCCATGTTCAACTCTCCTCGTTGCGGTAGCTGTTGCAGCAGCTCGCTGATTAAAGTCGCTTGTTGTCACTTTTCATTTGGGCTAATGCTAACTAGCATGAAAGACATGTCTGATTATCACTGTTTTTATCTTTATGAACTGTTAGTTGTGTTTCAGTTACTCCACAGCCGAGTGTTTCTAAATTTGTGTAAATGTAACTTTCAGTGTCAGGTAGAAGCAGTTTGAGACGTGATTCCTTTCCTACGTCTCAACAGAGGCCAGGTTACCGTTAGCGCACGCTGCTATCGCTCCATGAAGAAGGCAGAGGCTCCTCATCATCAGCTGAGAGTACGATCAGTAGTCTGAAAGTCACTTCAGAGTTTGTTTACACATAACAGGTTCTGTTGAAAAGGTTTTAAATGTTCTAACATAGCTACGTATCATCTCCAGAAGTCACATGATCAGACGGAACATGATAGCGTTTTGTGAGCACTTGGTGTTTATATATATGATCATATATATAAATATAGTTTACTCTGAAAGGCTGAAGAAAATCATGGTATGGTCCCTTTAAAAAAAAAAAAGTCAATTTACTTTTAATGTTTGTGGTTTATTCATGCAAAATGAACAACAGTTCATTTATGTTTATCATAATAATAACAATAACATACATACAAATCAGTGTCTTATTGTTTTAAGGAGTAAAAGACTTTGTGGCTCTTACTGGGTTGTAGTCAGAGAGAAATGAACCTGAAAGTATGGAGAGAAAATAAACTCACTCTGATTTGTGCGTGCGTGATTCTTGATCTGTGCATAAATTTGGATTTGTGCGTACATAATTCTTGATTTGTAACTAATATAATACATTTTTTGCAAAAGTAAAAAAATTACAAAAATTAAAAAAATACAAAATGCAATTTGCACATGCACAAATCAAAATTACAACAAGCGGCGCGGAACGGAGTCCGCTTCCATTCGGCGCCCTTGTTATCCTATGGCGTCGTTCACACAAGGCGCGGAGCGGAGCGGCGCGGAGGGCCCGCGCGGTGCAGCGGATCGTTTCCGCGTCTGACTTCGCGTCAATTGTGCGGCCGGAAAGTTGCATCAAGAGACATGAGAAAATCTGGTTTCTTTTCAAAATATAACCAGTTTTTCACAATAAAATGCCGCGATTGACAAATGTGATCATGTTTTTGTATCTAAACAGGCGGTAGACACAGATATAAACATACAATCACAACACAAACGTGCGTGCGCGAGCACAGAGACACACAAAACAGACTGACACGCATACTTTTTTTTTTTCTTTTTTCACAGACACGCACACGTGGATCAACGTGGATAGACTCCAGTGCGGGGTGAGGAGTTTCGGGAGTTAATAAAACGACAACAGAGAGACAGAGAGCAGCTCATCTTAGCAGAAACAAGGGGTAATATTTATAAAACACACACAACACAGACAGACACGAGCGTGCACAGATCAACGCAGTGAGCTGACTCCGGAGCGAGTGGGCGGGGCTGCGGGATTTTGGGAGAGAAAAAAGAGATGCAGTGAGCTGCTCCTCTTAGCAGAAAAATGGGTTAATAATTGTAGTTTATTAATTTACCCACACACAGACATCTGCGAGCGCGTGCGCACAGACACACACAAAACAGAGATGCACACGCGCGCTCACACAGATCAGTACAGTGGGCCGACAGAGCGGGTGGGCGGGGTTTTGAGAGAGCAGTTTTTCTTAGCAGGAACATGGGTTAATGTCTTTAGGCTATGAAATTATCAACCATGATGACAAAAACAAAAAAGCTCTAGCAGAAGCGCCTGTGGACCGCCGCGGAAAAATGCACGTCCAGTGTGAACAACAGAGCGGAGCGGAAGCGGCGCGGAGCGGAGTCCGCGCCGCTTCGCGGCGCTTCCGCGTCCAGTGTGACCCCGGCGTTACTCAAAACATATTTTTAAAATACGCAGGGATCACCTTTTACGCACGCACACAGCCTAAGTTACGCACAAATCTACCGTGAGACTCTTTTCACGTCTCACAAATTCGTCCGTGAGGGATGCATTCAAGTACTACCAGAATGCTCGTTCACCATAGTTTTCATGTCAGCCGTTTTAAACTTCGATTGTTAGTACTTGAACTTGACATTTTTCCCACTTTCTTAAAAATATATTCCCAATAATTAATATAAAAAGTCTAAATATGCGTTTTTAAAACACTTATACTTTTAAAAATAAGAACATTTCCAGAAAAGAGGCTTCGAGCTGCATCGGCTCGTCTGACAACGCCTCCAACATGAAGCTCCGTCCCGAGGGCTGGTCACCAGCCACGGGGATGGGAAGCGAGCCTTCTAAACGGCTGGTACCGCTTGTAATCGCCGCGTTTTCCGACCAGAACTCTGGGCATGTTCTTTATAAACGGCAGCGAAAAGCGCGCTGGGGGCCGAGGGGGTTCCGCGGGCGCTCTGGTCTGATCCTCCCGCGGAACCTCACGGGGGACCAGCAGCAGAACGCAGCGATTGCACCACGAGACCCTTCTAAACATTGGCCGGGCAGAGGGGCTCGATCAGCCCACCGGGCCGGTTAAAATCACGGGATCACATGGACAGATCTCAATACCGCGTGCCTCCGCCGTTCTCCCCCGCCCAGAATAAAACCCACTTTTCTGAGATACACTGGAGGCTGGCAGCAGAAATCTGCGTACTCGGTCACTTTGAAGCTGGTTCAACCATTTAGAAGCTAATTATTGCTCGTGATAATCAGACGAGGAAGCTTCTAGTTAGCATCACTGAGCTCAGCCACGCCTCTATTGTTAATGCAGAGATGCTTCAGCAGATCCTCCTTGAGAATCTCCTGGTTGAAAAGTTACAGTATGTAAAAAAGAGAATGTCGGAAATCTGAATGCAGATGGCGAAAATCTAAACAACAGGTAGACTATGACATCTATAAAGAGAAACTTCACTTATATAATTACAACTGAGCAATGCAAGGAAGTCCTATTTTTCTGAAATTATTACCAAAAACTCCCATAATGCTCGGGCCTTATTTAATATAGTCGACAGGTTGACAAAACCCCCTGTGTCAGTGGCACCAGAACTTTACTCCACCAAAGCCTGTAATGACTTTGCCAAATTCTTCAGGGACAAAATCAAAAACATTAGACAAACAATTATTTCATCAACTACAAGTTCAGGATATGAACCTTATCTATGAAACCACTTAAACCCCATGGCTCAGTTTCAACCCATAAACAAAAAACTGCAGGACATTCTATGTCAATGAACTCCTCCTCCTGCTGTCTGGATATTCTACCCACAAGCTTTTTCAAAAAAGTTTCAAAGATCCTGGAACCAGCCCTGCTCCAGATTGTCAACTTGTCGTTAACATCTGGTGTTTTCCCAGAACCACTGAAACAGCTGTAATCAAACCTCTCCTAAAAAAGGACAGTCTAGACAAAACTCAAATGAACAACTACAGACCGATATCAAACCTGCCATTTTTAAGTAAGATCATTGAAAAAGCTGTTTTCCATCAGTTAAATGAATTCCTAATAAATAACAAATGCTATGATGTCTTCCAGTCCGGCTTCAGACAGAACCACAGCACTGAAACGGCTCTGACCAAAGTGACCAATGACATACGTTTGAATACAGACAGTGAAATATGTCAGTGCTAGTTTTACTGGATCTCAGTGCTGCGTTTGATACAGTCGACCACGCAATACTACTCAGACGACTGGAAAACTGGGTGGGTCTCACTGGACCAGTACTAAACTGGTTCAAAACGTACTTAGAAAACAGGAAATATTTTGTGTCAATTGGTAACTTCACTTCTGAGCCAACAGAAATTACATGCCCAAGGCTCCATCTGGGACCACTTCTATTTAACATCTACATGCTCCCACTGGCCCAGGTTATAAGAACAACAACATTAGTTACCATAGCTATGCAGATGACACACAGATATATATTAGACTGACACCAGGAGACCGAGGCCCTGTACAGGCTCTTGGTAAATGCATTGAGGACATTAATGACTGGATGTGTCACAACTTACTTCAATTAAACAAAAACAAAACTGAGGTTATTGTCTTTGGGGCTAAAGAAAAAAGGTTGGACGTCACTACAGAGCTTCAATCTATCCATCTAAAAACTACCAACCAGGCCAGAAACTTGGGTGTAGTGATAGACTCAGACTTAAATTTTGATAAACACATTAAGGCAGTCACTAAATCAGCCTATTATCATCTCAAAAATATCTCAAGGATTAAAGATTTGATGTCTAAGCAGGACCTGGAGAAACTAGTGCATGCTTTCATCTTTAGTCGACTTGATTACTGTAACAGTGTTTTTACAGGACTACCAAAAAAATCCATCAGGAAACTGCAGCTGATTCAGAACTCTGCTGCTCGGGTTCTCACAAGGACCAAGAAAGTAGACCACATCAGTCCAGTTCTGAGGTCTTTCCACTGGTTACCTGTCTCTCAAGGATAGACTTTAAAGTTCTGTTACTGGTTTATAAAGCTTTGAATGGTTTAGCACCAAATACATGACTGACCTCCTGACCCAGTATGTACCAGCCAGACCTCTCCGATCATCAGGATCCGGTCTTTTATCAGTTCCTAGAGTCAGAACTAAACATGGAGAAGCTGCATTCAGCTTCTATGCACCACAGATCTGGAACAGACTTCCAGAAAACCTTAGATCTGCTGAAACACTCAGTGTATTTAAATCCAGGTTAAAGACTCACCTGTTCTCAGTTGCATTTGATTAATATGTATTCAAAAGTTTACGTCCGCACTTTTATCTATGCTTGTTTTAAATTAAAATCTTTTTACTTTCTTTTAATTTTATTTTAATGATTTGAATAATGAATGACATTTTTTACTATTTCTTTTGATTGTTTCTTTTAATGTTTTATGTAAAGCACTTTGAATTGTCTCTGTACATGAAATGTGCTATACAAATAAACTTGCCTTGCCTTGCCTTGCCTTGCCTAAAAAACTTGAAAAATTGAGATTGTACCTGAAAAAAATGTGAAAATGTAAAAACAAAACATTGTAAATCTGATTTAAGAAAAGAATAATATGAAACCAAAACATTGTATATTTAAAAAAATATATATATATATATAATATATATATAAATTTGGAAAAAATACTTTTTTGAGAATTAAAAATAAATCTTAAAAAAAGGATAATTTGAAAAAAATTTAAAATATGGGAAAAGAAACGTGAAAGCTTGAAATAAATCTCAAAAATAAAAAAAGATGTAAAATTAAGATCAGCACAGCAGCGAAAACTCAAAAGTCTGAATTGAAACTGTAAATTAAGGACTAAAAGTGAAGAATTAGATAAAAACAATAGTTGAAAATTTAAAACATCACCTGTTATTAATGGATTAATTATTTTTAATTTATAGTTTTTTTCATTCATTTTGTGGGTATTTTTTTCAAATTCTACTTTTTCAAATTTTCAGGATTTATTTCGATTATTTAGGGTTTTTTCTTTTTTTCAAATTTCCAAGCCTTTTTTTTGTAAAAAATTTTGTGTTTTCAAATTTACAATGTCTTGTTTTCATTTTTTTTTCAGTTACAATGCCTATTTTTCAGATTTCAATGTGTATTTTTTTTTCCCTTTTAAAAAAGTAATTTTCTCATCAGAAATCAACATTACGAACACCAAAATCCAGGATTACTGCAGATCCTTAAATAGTTAAAATATTTTAAATAAACTACAGTTGGGCTGTCATAAATCTGGGTTTTTTAGACAAAAATTTTCAAGTATGTGGGAAAGAAAAACGAACTCTGCTGCTGAAAATCAGGAAATAGTTGAATGTCTTGGACAAGCTATTAAATAGCCTTTGGATATTTTAGTGGAAAGACATCGGGTCTTGAATAATAGCCCTAGCCCTAGTCCTGGCTCCGGAATGGGGCCCCGGTGACTCTGACCTGGATGAGAAAACAAAAGTGAATATTGCTGTTGCTGACATTGTGAACCGCTCTTAGTCTGGCCCGTCACTTAGGACCTGCTGTCTACCTTTGATGACCCACCAGGGTCAATAACCGCAGACAGCTCAGCTCCTAGGATCACTCGGGCACGCAAACCCCACCACCACGTTAAGGCGACGGTTCAAGGAGGGGATGTGTGTGTGTGTTGTGTGTGTGTTGTGTGTTTGTGTTGTGTGTGTTGTGTGTGGGTTGGTGTGTGTTATGTGTTTTGTTGTGTGTCTGTGTTTGTGTTTTATGTGTGTGTGTTGTGTATGGGTTGATGTGTGTTATGTGTGTTTTTGTGGGTTGTGTGTGTGTTGTGAATGTGTCCTCGCGGGCATGTATGTGTGGTGTGTGTTTTTTTTTTATTTAATTTAATTTTTTTTTTTGTTTTTTAAATCAAATATCAAGTATAAAAGAGGAGGGGAGTAACTTTTGATTGACTTCAAGACAGACATAGCTGTGCTGTCACTAAAATCCCCCCCCCATGCCTACATCTAAGCTCTAAACATTTCTAAATTAAAACTACATGCAAACTAAAATTTAAATTACTTATAAGAACAAAAGCAAAAATAATACAAAATAAACACATAACCCATCTTAGACTTTAAGATGGATTGTAAAAAATTACATAACATAAAGCAATAGAACAGAAGATACATTGTTCCAAAACACACAGAATAAGATAGAAGAGAAAGAAAACTACGACCAAAACTCCTAAGCCGTTTGCACAGTCAAGACGCCGTTATGCAGCACATTACGTTAGCATATCGGCGTAAACCACTTTTCCCTGCTGGGGTCAGGGGTCAACTTAGTGTTTTTTTTGCTGATTTTCTAAATATGTTCAGGAACCTCTGACCAGCAGTCTTCTTCTTAGGCTTTTCCTTCATCTCATCCACCTGCTGTTGTACTTGATCAAGTTGGACCATCAAAGCGTCTTCCATATCACTGATGATGGTCTCTTTCTCCTGGACAACTTCCCTTAGATCAGCAATTTTATGTGAGAGGCTGGACTTTTCTATGGCCCTCTGCTGCTTCTGCTCTTCTTGTTCTTGCTGGACTTTGGCCAAAGCAGCTCTTAATTTGTTGGACTCATTTTCCTCCATACGAGGTAGTTTTAATCCCAGGTCCAAGTTTTTATTGTCAAAGGTCCTTTTGACCTCCTGAAGCTGTTGCTCCTGTTGGTCCAGCTTTTCCTTTGAGATGACCTCCAAATTCTTAATGATCGCCTCTTTTCCTTTGATGATTTCTTTGAGCTTCTGAATCTGATTTTGGGAGTCAGAACATATTTTGAAGAAGTTCTTTTCATAATTAGAAGACGCAGCAACCCTTTCCTTAAAAACTTTTCTTGATTGAGCCAATTCTTGAGCAAGGGAGGTGTTTGTCTTCTGCCATTCCTGTCTTTCATTGGTCAGCTGATTCTGTGTGTTTGTTAATACCAGCTGATGATCCAGACAATGGCTCTTCTGCCTTTCCAGCTCTTCGCTCTGTTTTTGTAAGTTCACCCTTAAGGTGTCAATTGTAGCGAATGCACTGGCGGTCTCTTGCTTCTGGTGGGCGAGGCGTGTCTCTGCGTCATTGGCCCTGGTCGTCTCTTCTTTAAGGGAAGTTTCCAGCTGAGATGTTTTGCTGGTGAGGTCCAGATGCTGCTGCTGCTGTTCAAGAGCGGTCTTTAGCTGAGTGATTTCTTGGATCAAGGAAGAATTTTTTGTCTCCAACTCTTTTCGTTCTTTTTCCAGCTGATCTACATTCTCAGCTAAGACTTCTTTTTGCTGCAGAGCCTCTTTTAACTGAGAGAGATTTTCTTGGAACAGATGACTTTTTTCTTCCAGAAGTTGCCTCTTTTTTTACTTTGAGGTTCTCAGAAAGGTGTTCGGTTTTGTGGTGGCACGTTTGGCCTCATCTTCCATCCGTTCTATGAAGTGATCAACCTTCTGGTTAGTATCCTCCAGCTTCTTGTCTTTCTTCTGGAGAAGCTCCTTCAGGTGCTGAAGTTCACCTTTCAGAGCAGAGATTTCCCTCGAAGGGCTTCATTTTCCACTGAGGTTGACTCAGAGGTGGAAGTCAGCTTATCAAGAGGAGGTGAACTTTGTTTCTCCTTTCAACGGTTTGCTTTCCACTGGCTGAGATGATTCAGGGACAGAAACCGGCTTCTCTGGAAAGGTTTTAATTCGGCGAAGTTTGAGGACTTGAGAAAAAGTTAACTTAGTCGGTTTGCTGGCAGGTTGTAGTTTTCCTGCATCTTCTTCTTTGTGGTCGTTTAGCGAATCTTAAAAGGCTTCCCCTCATCGTCTACTATTATATTGGGGAGTAGCTGAACTCCTCGGGGTAGCATTCCAGTCCACCCAATCTTTCTGTTTAGGGGAACCT
This sequence comes from Oryzias javanicus, assembly GCA_003999625.1. Classification (NCBI taxonomy): domain Eukaryota; kingdom Metazoa; phylum Chordata; class Actinopteri; order Beloniformes; family Adrianichthyidae; genus Oryzias; species Oryzias javanicus. The sequence continues at coordinate 221,075 of CM012451.1, read as the reverse complement.
GTCCACAGGTTGAAATGCTTGTGTCATTCTGGCTTCTGATCACAATGTGACTGTAAAGGTTCTTTGTAAGTGAAGGTTAATGTTGATCTGTGTTCTTGTGATCGCTGTGTTCTCTTTGGGAGAATGAATCTATATGTCAACGTTTGTGCTATTTATAGAAAAATGACGGATGTCAGATGACAGCGTTCTTTGATCTGTTCTTTGATCTCACCGGTCATGTGACTAAAATTTGTCACATGACCAGTGAGGTCAAAGGTCATGACCTTTGACCTCACTGGTCATGTGACATGTATTGAAATGATGCAATCAGTAAAGTCAGTATTGAAGCCTGTTGAGCTTAGAAGATCCTCCATCAAACTCTGCAGCTCCTGCTGTGATCTTTCTCTCTAAAACTGAGAACTCTTTGAGTTCATAACAGTTTCAGGAACGAATCAAAGAAGAGCTTAGAAAACTGCTGTCTCACTCCACAAAACTGATTCCACTATTGAACAACAGCACAACCCCAGCAAATCCTGTCAGAACTTCCTGTTCAATTATCAGATAAAATGTGAAATGATCACATTCATCAATACGTCTCACAGGCCTGAACTCCAGCTCAAAGAGAAGTTAAGCCACTCTTAAGGGTTTGTGCTTCTGTGAGATCTGATCTCAAAGTTACTTTAAAACCCTTCCGCTCTCCTTGGGGTCCAGATGGCTCCAACCACATATTGTTATGCCATTTCTTCCATGACAAATGTGGACGAAGGGGGACAGGATTTTATGTCTGCCATGGACATTAGTGAAACTCCGAAATCAGTGAAAAAAAAAAGTTCAGCGCACTGTCCTGTGGTGTCCAGATGACCCCACTTTTAATGTAAACAAGCTAAGGAGAACGGAAGGGTTACGAATGTGTGCAGCCTGAAGATGAGAATCAGAACAATGAGAAGGATTTTTAAAAACATTTTTAAATACAACCAGGAACCAAAGTTGTTTTGTTTTAACCCTTTTTTGTTTTTACTTCAAACAGTCGTCAATCATCAGAGAGACATTATCTTATTCAGTGGTGGGCCGTCAGGGCCTGCAAGGCCTTCTCTGCTGGCCTAAAAATATCTGAATCACATGCTGATATTAATTATATTTTGTCCATGAATATGTATTCAATAATTCCAAATTGTCTGTCCGCTTCCTTTTATTGCTAGTCTCTCCTGGTTGCGCTGCTTCCAGACGTGTATTTTCATATGTAAGCATTTAGCCAATCACATTTCAGCACTAGTTGTTGCTAGGGTCAAAGAAATCTGCCCGGAGGCCTTCACAATCAATTCTGCGGGCCCTGTAGCATAAAATAAATGTTGAGCAAACAGTTGATTCAACCAATCAGATTTGGAGTTGGCGACACCAAGGCCCTCTAGCAGGCGTACGGAAACGTCAGCATTTTTAGACGCGTTGATTGGATAGTCAGAGAGCGTACCAGCCAGAGCTAGCAAACTGAATCTGTAGCGAGCTGTACGAACAAACAGTGGATTTGATAGCTGTTTTGTCAACCCACAATGGATGAAGGAGGTGAAGAAATGGATTTGGTGGCAGACTTGCTGTCAAAACCATTTTCAAGACGGACTTTTCAAGAAAAGCTGGAAATTGTTGAACAAGGTCGGGCAACTCCGAAGCTAGCAAGCCTGTCACAACCGGGGAAAGGATTTGTCCGCCACTTTCAGTCCACTAACTACGAGCTCCGAGGAACGCTGTAAATTGTATTTCTGGGAGTGCTTGTTATTTGCCACTGATCGACATGGTGTTTGGAGCCATACTGGATTTGTTTTGCCTTACCAAGGCAGCAACGAGCCATCAGCGCACCACCGGACATTTACAAGCAACGGCGCTCTCCAAAACTTTTGGGGAAACCAGAGTGGATCTACAGCTGAGCGAGGACGCGCGCAGGGAAACGGAGCTGCACAACGAAAAGGTGAAGAAAAATATGGAAATCTTGAAAAAATGATAGACTCTCCGTTTTTATGGGGCAAGCAGGAACTTTCATTTCGGGGACACGATGAGAGCGCTGGATCCACAAACAGAGGAAACTATTGCCTTATTTCTACCGAGCGGTCCATAGCGGACTGGATCGGACTCGAAAATTCCTGGCATTTTGAGTGAACATTTCTGAGGATTGGACCATGAAAGCCCATACGGGTGTAGACTGATGACGTAGCTGCGTGTCAAAACAGTGAACGAGAAGCTGTAACAGCTGACTCAGAAACGCAGTGAAAATGAAAAAGATAACCGGAGGATCGTTATAATCTGGTGCTGCTCTGCAGAACAGTCTATTGTTCTGAATTAAAAAGAAAAAAAATCTCTTCATGTTGATCAACCCTCCAATGTTCTTCAATAAATGTTTTTTAAGCAGATCAGAAGTGTTTTTGATGAGTTTGGATTGTACCGGACATTCTTCATCCGCGGGGGTCGAGAAAACACAGAGACGGGAACTGTGTGTGTGTGTGTCTTTGCGCGCGCGCACGTTTCTCCGGTCCTCAACACCCGCGAATAAAGGAAAATATTGCATGGAAAGAATTTATTATTCTCTGCAAGAAGATCGCAGGTGTTGTGAAATGAGTGTTCGTGCTTCAACCTGTATGTTTTAACTCCTCGGTGAAGGAGAGGGCGGGGAAAGAGTGCATGCGCGCGTGCATGAGGGACGCAGCGTGCGCTGCGAGAAGAGAAAGAAAATAAGGCAGAGAGAGCGTGCCGACTGTTGTTGTCAATTGGCAGTGCAAGGAAAAGTAACAATAAAAAGTTCTTCTAAGATCTGAGACTGATTCTTTGGCTTCAAACGCTCCAAAGCTTCTGAAACTCAGAATATGGAGGAGAATCCCGGAGGAAGAGCAGTTCTTCGGACGGAGAAAATCTCCCCTGCGTCCCCCGAACACGGTCGGGAATCAAAGCAGAAAGTAACACCGCGGCAAAGAAAAATCCAGCCGAAAAGAGGACAGAACTTTCAATTTTGAACTTGAGTCGGGAAAAGCTCTGGTCGGACGCTTCCTGTTATCGTAAAACCTTTCCACCAATCAATGGGTTACATCGTGTGACGACAGAGGCTCCGCCCTCTCGGGTCCATTCCGTTTTCCAATGAGACCGGGTTGAAAATTTGCCTTAGTTGGACCTGCTTGCCGGGTCCATTTTGTAGCATAAAGGCTATAAAGTCCGGTCCGCCCGATCCAGTCCGCTCTGGACCACTCGGTAGAAATAAGGCAGAAGTGTGTCGCAGCTGTGAGGGTTGGATTGATTCAGACGGAGCACTACTGAAGGCCTAGATGTGAAATGCACGGCCCGCCACTGATCTTATTGCATTTATATGTATAGATTTTAAAAATAGTTTGGATTCAACACTAATATTGTTGTGTTTTTATTCACTAGTAAAAGAAGAAAAAGGATCTAGGAACACAAAAAAATAGAAAATTTCATCTTTCTTGCATTTTAATTAAAGTAAATCTGCTGCAGCTGGAGGATCTGATTAAACACAGGATGTGTTTTATTTTGAAAGGAACTTGAATGTGTTTTTGTCAAACGTGACAGAAGTTACATTTGTTTTATAAAGAAAAACTGAGTTGTAGAGACATTTCAGAGCTATATTTTATAGCTGGCGGAGCAGATGACCCCACTTTTAATGTAAACAAGCAAGGAGAGCAGAAGGGTCACAAAAGACAGTTGTACCCTTCAGGTGTTTGTGTTGTTTCATCAGAGTGATCTTGTGGCTCACAAACCTGATAGGATCGCTGGTTTATCCGTGTTCTTTTCAGAGGAAGCGGATGACAGACCTCAACAGTATTTAGGTCCAAGGAAATCCTTTAGACTGAAAGGATTCGTATTTGGACCCCAATGAGCACAGGCACAGAATTGGTAAATGAAGGGTTTATTCGGCTCAGGAGAAGAATTCTGGGGTGACAGCGTGGTCAGCAGGGAGCGTACAGGCATTGTGGTGACAAGTCATGGACGGTGATCAGACGGTGACAGTGGAGGTGGAGGGGTGCACGGCAGAGGCTGATGTTGAGGGTGGTGCTGGAGGATCTCTTTTAGGCTGTCCAAGTAGAAGGAGGAATTGGCAGGTGGCAAAGGTGCTGGGGCAAGACTCATGGATAGAATGATTCCAGTGCAGGGGATTTCTCCGAGACAGATTCACAGGTCAGTCAGTATCCAAGGTTCTCATGACAGGGACTAGTTGCTCCAAACTGACACAGTCTGCAGGGCAGCAGCTCCTCATAAAGGGAGGGAAACGGGTGTTGCTGATCACCTGATTAGCTTCCCCCAGACTGTATGGATGGGGGAGGAGCACAGCCATGACATAAACACAAGAAAATCTCCAACCAGATTCTCCACGGTCGGTTAGCATCCATCACAGCTCCGTTAGCGTCCATGCTAGCGCTGGTAGCTCCAGGCTCCGTCCTGGGTTGTAGTTGAAGTCCCGTGAAAATCCCATTATTCATCCGTGCTGCCGATCCATGTCATGCATCCTTCTCTCATGAGATCTTGGTGATTATCTCGATGTTCGTTACGTGCCGTTTCTTGATGGAAACCTTCCAGGAGTTGTAGCAGCGGTGATCGCTTAGCCTCCAGCTCCAGAAAAGCTGATAGCTTAGAGAGAACAGCCGGGGTTGGCGAGCGCGGTTTTGAGCTCTGCCAAATCGGCTTCAAACTTTTTCCTCTGTGCCATGTTCAACTTCTCTCGATGCGATAGCTGTTGCAGCAGCTCGCTGATTAAAGTCGCTTTTGGGAAACTTTAAAAGACTTGAAAAGCGAAGAGTTGAGGAGAGCTGGAGACACGTGTCTGCTGTCGTGACTGGACCCGGAGAGATCCAGATTGCTGCATTGTTTCACGTATTTTATGTGAATCCAAAGCTTAATGGTGCAGTATTTAATGAAGTCCTGTAAGCTGTCATGCAGCTAGAGCGCGGAGCGCAGTTGCAGCTGCGGCGTGAGATCGGAACCATTTGGAGCATAAACCAAACCGGTACCGTGATCCTAACCTCAACCTTTCCTCTGGGTCCCTGCGGCAAGAATAAAAGTTTAGAACTGACTACAGTATTTAGAAAATGATGTGCGAACACTGTTGTCACTTTTCATTTTGGCTAATGCTAATAGCATGAAGACATGTCTGATTATCACTGTTTTTATCTTATGAACTGTTAGTTGTGTTTCAGTTACTCACAGCCGAGTGTTTCTAATTTGTGTAAATGTAACTTTCAGTGTCAGGTAGAAGCAGTTTGAGACGTGATTCCTTTCCTACGTCTCAACAGAGGCCAGGTTACCGTTAGCGCACGCTGCTATCGCTCCATGAAGAAGGCAGAGGCTCCTCATCATCAGCTGAGAGTACGATCAGTAGTCTGAAAGTCACTTCAGAGTTTGTTTACACATAACAGGTTCTGCTGAAAAGGTTTTAAATGTTCTAACATAGCTACGTATCATCTCCAGAAGTCACATGATCAGACGGAACATGATAGCGTTTTGTGAGCACTTGGTGTTTATATATATGATCATATATATAAATATAGTTTACTCTGAAAGGCTGAAGAAAATCATGGTATGGTCCCTCTAAAAAAAAAAAAAGTCAATTTACTTTTAATGTTTGTGGTTTATTCATGCAAAATGAACAACAGTTCATTTATGTTTATCATAATAATAACAATACATACATACAAATCAGTGTCTTATTGTTTTAAGGAGTAAAAGACTGTGGCTCTTACTGGGTTGTAGTCAGAGAGAAATGAACCTGAAAGTATGGAGAGAAAATAGACTCACTCTGATTTTTGCGTGCGTGATTCTTGATCTGTGCATAAATTTGGATTTGTGCGTGCATAATTCTTGATTTGTTTTGGCGGTTGTGGCGCTGCTGAGAGGTGGCTGCCTGTTGCAGCAGCTCCTGAATACGGACTCTCTTTTTCTCCTTAGTATTTATTATAGTCCTGTTCTCTTTTTTTCTTTATTCTTCTTTTAGCTTTTGATCGATAAACGAAACGCCACTTTACAATAGCATGGATTTTGTTTGCTCCAAGCTAGTTTTTTCACTTTTTTTTGCTACTCTCGTTACTTCTTGAACTGAGGGTTACTGTTGCCGCGTGGTGAGTTCTTTGTTTACTCCCGCGATCAGCTGTTAGCGCTGAGTAGGACTGTTTTCCCAGCGGAGTACAGACACGACTCCGAGGGAAATTTTTAAAAGGCGGCGCGGATGCCGGGCGGAGCCCGAGTTAAGGCAAAGAAATGGAAACATAAGCCTGCTGTTCTGCCATCATCATGGGGAATGTTCGCTCACTAGCTAATAAGACGGACGAGCTGGCAGCAACAATCAACACCAGAAAGAATACCGTGAAAGCAGCTTACTGTGTTTCACGGAAACATGGCTTCATCCACATATTCGGACCGGAGCGTAGCCTTACCTGCTTTGTGACAGTGCGGGGGACAGAGACCTCACGGCACCGGTAAGAAGAAAGGAGGAGTTATACTGTACGTGAACGAGCGATGGTGCAATCCCGGACATGTTTGTGTCAAGGAGCGTCTTTGTAACAAGGATGTTGAACTATTGGCTGTCGGACTTCGGCTTACTATTACCCAGAGAGTTTACATTGCCATCGCGGTCACTGTTTACATTCCTCCATCAGCTGATGCGGACGCTGCTGCTGACGTCATCGGCAACACCATCTCCGGCTGCAAAAAAACCAAATGCATTTATAGTAATCACTGGAGACTTCACATGCTAGCTTGGACAGGACTCTTTCTGAATTTACTCAGTTGTTGACTGTTCACCCGGGATAACAAACACTGGACTGCTGTATGCTAATGCACAAGGAGCATACAGCGCTACTGCCCTTCCCTAGGGAGGTCAGACCATAACCTCGTTCTGCTCTCTCCTAAGTATCCCTCTGGTTAGGAGAATGCCTTGTCCAAAAGGAAGGTGAAGAAGTGGACACCACTTGCTGAGGAGACCCTGCAGGACTGCTTTGAGTTTACTGACTGGGACGCCCTCTGTCTGCCATGGAGATGACATCAACGCATGACTGACTGCATCACAGAATACATTAAGTTCTGTGAAACTCCATAATGCTTCAAGAACTGTCTGCTGTTGTCTAACAACAAGCCATGGATAACAGTGACCTAAAGGCCCTGCTGAACGAGAAAAGAGGGCTTCATCAGGTCTGGAGACAGAGAGTGGTTGAAGAGGGTCAGCACCAGCTGAGAGACAAGCTGAGAGAGTGCAAGAACACCTACAGGGAAAGTTGGAGGCAAAACTCCAACAAAACAACATGAGAGAGGTGTGGTCTGGCATGAAGACGATCACAGGATGTGGGGGAGAAGCAGGCTGTCTGAGGGAGACAAGAAAGAGCTACGACCTGAACAATTTTCAACAGGTTTAGCTCCCATCAGCTGGTCAACAACCCCCTCTCCACCATCCTCACAAACCACCACACCCTACTCTACACACCCCCTCTCAATCCCCTCTTTCCTCATCAACACTGGCTCTGACTGAAGCCACCCCTGCCTTGCACTACCCTGCCCTCAGTGACTGTGACAACTGCAGGTGAGGAGACAGCTGGAAAAGATCAACCAACGCAAGGCTCCTGGCCGGACGGCATCAACCAGGATCTTGAGGACCTGTGCTGCCCAGCTATCCTATGTCTTCCAGCGCCTCTTTAACCTGAGCCTCAGTCTGGAGAGAGTTCCAGCCCTCTGGAAAACCGCATGTCTGGTTCCTGTCCCCAAGACCTCCCCATCTGGCCCAAATGATTACCGTCCAGTTGCCCTCACGTCTCACGTAGTCAAGGTTCTGGAGAGGATTCTGCTGGCCCACCTGGGACCGCTGGTGAAACCATCTTTGGATCCTCTCCAGTTTGCTTACCAGCCACGCCTGGGGGTGGATGATGCTGTCATTTATCTGCTGCAGCGAGCTCACTCTCACCTGGACGGTGGAGGAGACACTGTGAGGATCACATTCTTTGATTCTCCAGTGCTTCAACACCATCCAGCCTGGATACTGGGTGAGAAGCTGCGGCGGATGGGTGTCACCAGGTCCTTGGTCTCCTGGATCACCGACTATTTGTCAGACAGGCCACAGTTTGTCGGCTGGGAAGTGTCAGGTCCGACGTGGGAATCAGTAGTGTTGGAGCCCACAAGGCACGTTCTCTCACCCTTCCTGTTCACTCTGTACACCAGTGACTTCCAGTACAACTCAGAGTCGTGTCATCTTCAGAAGTTCTCTGATGACTCTGCCGTCGTTGGCTGTATTAATGGGGACAGGAAGAGGAATACAGGAAGGTGGTGAATGAGTTTGTGAGGTGGGCTGGAGTTAATCACCTGCTGCTCAACGTCGACAAGACCAAAGAGATGGTGATCAACTTCCATAAGCACCAACCGTCTCTCCAGCCCTCAGCATCTCAGGCAAGGATGTGGCAGAGGTGGAAGAATACAATACCTGGGAGTGATCGTCGACAACAGACTGAGCTGGAAGACCAACAGCACAGCTGTATACAAGAAGGCCTGCAGCAGACTCTACTTCCTGAGGAACTGAGGTCCTTCAACGTGTGCAGCAGATGCTGGAAATCTTCTACAGTCTGTGGTGGCTAGCACGTTATTCTTCGCTGTGGTCTGCTGGGGGGGTGGCATAGCTGCCAGTGACACGAAGAAACTGGACAAACTCATTAGGAGGCTGGCTCTGTTATTGGATGCAAGATGGAAGCATTTGAAGCAGTGATGGAGAGGAGGACCTTGAACAAACTCGTTTCCATCATGGATAATCCTCAGCACCCACTCCATCCTGCACTGGATCAACAGCGAAGTGTCTTTTCTAAGAGGCTAAGGGCATTCGCTGCACACACCAACCGCTACAAGAGATCATTCCTGCCTCACTCTATTGGACTTTATAACTCATCAGCCTTGTGCGCAGATAAACCCACTGGATGTCTGTCTGAAAACTGTTTAAGAGTGGTGCTCCCCTAACTATTTTCAAAATTTTTTCTACTTATTTTTTTATATTATCTGCTGCTGTTGGTTGATTGTCTGTTCGCTGAATGTTGAGTCTGTACACAGTGCTGTTGCAATGTACAAATTTCCCTGGCAGGGATCAATAAAGTATCTTTATCTTTATCTTTATCTTTATCTTATTTGTGACTGATATAATACATTTTTTGCAAAAGTAAAAAAATTCAAAAATTAATACAAATGCAATTTGCACATGCACAAATCAAAATTACAACAGCCTGAAACTAATTACTCAAAATATATTTTTAAAATACGCAGGGATCACCTTTTACGCACGCACACAGCCTAAGTTACGCACAAATCTACCGTGAGACTCTTTTACGTCTCACAAATTCGTCCGTGAGGGATGCGTTCAAGTACTACCAGAATGCTCGTTCACCATAGTTTTCTTGTCAGCCGTTTTAAACTTCGATTGTTAATAATATCTGGTAAAACTAGACATTTTCCCACTTTCTTAAAAATATATTCCCATTAATTAATATAAAAAGTCTAAATATGCGCTTTTAAAACATTTATACTTTTAAAAATAAGAACATTTCCAGGAAAGAGGCTTCGAGCTGCATCGGCTCGTCTGACAACGCCTCCAATGAAGCTCCGTCCCGAGGGCTGGTCACCAGCCACGGGGATGGGAAGCGAGCCTTCTAAACGGCTGGTACCGCTTGTAATCGCCGCGTTTTCCGACCAGAACTCTGTGCATGTTCTTCATAAACGGCAGCGGAAAGCGCGCTGGGGGGCGAGGGGGTTCCGCGGGCGCTCTGGTCTGATCCTCACGCGGAACCTCACGGGGGACCAGCAGCAGAACGCGGCGATTGCACCACGAGACCCTTCTAAACATTGGCCGGGCAGAGGGGCTCGATCAGCCCACTGGGCCGGTTAAAATCACGGGATCACATGGACAGATCTCAATACCGCGTGCCTCCGCCGTTCTCCCCCGCCCAGAATAAAACCCACTTTTCTGAGATACACTGGAGGCTGGCAGCAGAAATCTGCGTACTCGGTCACTTTGAAGCTGGTTCAACCATTTAATCTACTTATTGCTCGTGATAATCAGACAAAGAAGCTTCTAGTTAGCATCACTGAGCTCAGCCACTACTCTATTGTTAATGCAGAGATGCTGTCAACGCCTCACCCTCTTTGTTACACATATATTAGGGATTTTTTTTCATAAATTCAGGTCAACTTTAGGTCAACTTCAGCACTCTTTCAAAGTTCTTTAACACATTTTAAAGTCTTTTAGCAAATTTAATATTTTGCAAATAGTTTTTACATTTTCTTTAATTAGAGTAAATTGTTTCATTTTCAGCAGAAACGCTTCAGCATCTTCAGCGACTACTTTCAGCAAAAAGTATTCTTGCATTATTGCAGGTAATGCAACTTTTGTAGTTGTCATCTAACTTTTGCTTATACTGCTTTTCTTGGACTCTTTCTGATGAAAAAAAATCAATATCAAATTACTACTTCATGTACCTCATCTTCCAGCTGTTCTGGTTTAGATTTGTATCCTTGCTGGAATCAGAATTAAGTGAATCAGAATCAAGAATCTTTATTATCATTTAAATGCAGAGCAAAAAATGAAATTTCTTCTGCCAGCAGCTCTTTGCTAAAGTTTAAAAAAGAATAAGAAATATAAATATAAATATATATACAAGGTGCATTACAGTTAAAAGGCACGGTGAGTGAAGTGGACATTGCACAACAGTTAAGGTACTGCAAGAATAAATAGATCAGTGCACAGAGACCTGAAAGTTATTGTTAAGTCTAATTCCTTAGACTTAGGGTGGGTGGGTGGATGGACTTTACAGCTCTGGGGAAGAAGCTGTGTTTCAGTCTGTTGGTGTGGGTCCTGATGTTCCTGTATCTCTTCCCAGAGGGAAGAGCTACAAACAGTTGGTGTCCAGGGTGGGTGGGGTCTGCAGCTATACAACCAGCCCTCCGTTGGACCCGCTGTCGTACACTGAGTCGAGTTGTGAGCGGTTGACCCACAATCCCCTGTGCGGTTTTCACCACCCGGGCCAAGTCTATCTTGTCTTTTGCAGTGCAACTCCGTACCACACTGTGGCGCTCAGGCAGAGGATGCTCTCTATGGTGGCTCTGTAAAGTTTTTCAGCAGCTGAGAGGAAGTCCAGTCCTTTTTAGTTTCCTAAGGAAGAAGAGTCTCTGTTGAGCTTTCTTCACAAGGTAGGATGCATGCATCGACCAGGTAAGGTCAGATGTAATGTGGATCCCCAGGAACTTGATGTGGTCCACTCGTTCCACCTCTTCCCCGTGAATGAGAAGAGGGATGTGTTCCACCTTTTTAGACCTCCTGAAGTCCACTATGACTCCTTGGTCTTGGAGGTGTTTAGGACGAGGTTGTTGTTGGTGCACCAACCAATTAGGTGCTGGATCTCCTCTCTGTAGTGGGTCTCATCATTGTTTGATATGTTGTTTCATCATTTTCAGCAAAAACGCTTCAGCATCTTCAGTGACTACTTTCAGCAAAAAGCATTATTGCAGGTAATGCAACTTTTGTAGTTGTCATCTAACTTTTGCTTATACTGCTTTTCTTGGACTCTTTCTGATAAAAATCAATAATCCAAATTACCTACTTCATGTACCCCCCCATCATCTCCAGCTGTTCTGGTTTCAGATTTTGTATCCTTGCTGGAATCAGAATAAGTGAATCACAGAGACTAAAGCATCTTTGGATCAGCTTCATCCAAAACTGTGTAACCAGAGCTCAGCTTTTGGAGTTTCATTTAAACAAGCGTCTAGAACTGTTCACTGTTAACTAACAGGATTTTACTGCCACCCAGTGGCAACAACCCGCCACAACTCAGATTTCAGCATCTGAGGTCAAAGTGACCTTTAACCTCTCATGTCATGTTACCGTCACCTTTAAAGTTCAAGCTTTTTGTCTGTTTTCATGCTCGGTAAACACAAAACCATCTGGTTGATGGTTCATGTTCATGGTTCAGTCCAATGTGCTTTGTTCATCAGTGGAATCAGTTCTGTGTAGTGAGGCAGCAGTTTTCTCTGCTCTTCTTTGATTCATTCCTGAAACTGTGACTGAACTCTAAAAGAGTTCTCAGTTTTAGAGAGAAACATCACAGCAGGAGCTGCAGAGTTTGATGGAGGATCTTCAAACCCAACAGGCTTCCGTACTGACTTTACTGAGCCAACAAATCCTGTTTTAGATGAAGGAAACATCTGAGAAGGAAAGTTCTGCTGTGACTTTCTGAACAGAGAAAACGTGTTTCTGCTGAGAAGAATTCATGAGTGAAAGTTTCTTATTGAAATGAAGATTTCTGGATGTTTAGCACAGATTGAGACGTTCTTCTGTCGACTAACAGAAGAGATTTCCCTGAAGGACAGAAGACAGCGGTCCTGGTGCTGAGTTTGATCCTCTTCAGGTGTTTTGGGAGCAGCTAGACGCTGCATCCTTTCCATCCACCTGAAGACTGCTGCTGTTGCAGATGTTAGCAGGGTCGTGTCAACTCTCTGGAGTTCTGCTGAGTCCGTTTATTACTGATGGTTTCATCCAATTCAGTCCTCGTTATTCTAACAAAACCACTTCAGTCATCTAAAACAGTTGAAACCAGCGACAGACTACATGAAGGGTTTCAGTGGAATCCCCGGAATGAGAGACAAAGTGGAGAGAACGCCGTGTGAACGGAGGATTGAGGAAGAAACCTGCTGCAGAAGAAGACTCCGTCAAAAAAAGGATTCATTGATCAACTAAGGGGAGGGGGAAGAGGAGAATCTGGTAAACAGTCAATTTGAAGTGGAACAAAAACCCAATCCACTGCAGAGGTCTTTGTGTAGAAATTGGGTGGTGGGGTCTCTCAGTCTGATGTCCATGTTCTCAAGCTCAAAGCAAACAGCTTCATCATCAGCTGCTGTGTTTTAGGATTCAGCTTGTGTCAATCTCGGTTCATTTTGATCTTCTGACAGAACTCAAAAGTCAACTTGAGATCCTCTGGAAAACTGTGATCCAGTGCGTAGATCAATATGAATCCATGACACTCCTGAGGTCGGTCCAGACTTGAACTCCTTCAACAGCAATGCCACCATCCTCTGGCTTTTGAATCCCGTCTCTTCTGAGACGGCTGACCGGCTGGCAATGCTTTCCACGACATCATCTTCAGTGGAAGAGGTCTGAAACACAACAAATAACTGGATTCAAAACTAATCATTCTACAGGTGTTTGACTTCTCCAAAAGCAAAAGTACCGTATTTTCACCACCATAGAGCGCACCTAAAAGTCTAAAGTTTTCTCCAAAATGTGTGGCATGCCTTATAGAGCGATGCGCCTACTGTATTGTTTTTGTTTTTTTGTCAGGCGGATTACATAAGAACATTGAATGGTGAAGTGTGGGACGGAGCGAGGGAGCGCGTGTCTGTGCGTGTCCGTGCTCCCTCGCTCCATACTGTTCAAATTAGTTCTAATTAATTTGACATTTCATGTCATTCATTTTCAAAAAAAAAAAAAATGAAGAAAAATGAATTTTATGTCGGATTAATTTGTTATTATTGAGGCAACCTGTGAACTTTCAGTCACTTCATTTTATCTGATCATTGTTCTTTAAAGCGCCTGTGTCCAGATTTATTTCCCTCCTTTTATTAAAATGTCCTGCACTTTTCTTTTAGTGCGGTGTTTGGACCGGTTACTGCTGTTACCGCTCTCACAAACCATGTTATGTTACATTCAAAGCAGGGTTCTGTCTGCATATGGATCGGTACTTTAGCTGGGATCTTTTTGCTCGCGGTCGCTCTGCCTCCCGCGCACGCTTTCACCTGTCAGTGGAGCAGGTGGAGGAGCGCACGAGGAAACTTTCACTTCCTCACTGCGGAAAACAGGGAGAAAGTGCACTCCGTGTTCGTGTGTTTCTGCTTGGAATCAAACCTCAGTGACCAACCCTAGTTTTACCATGCCCGCGCCTGATAGTCAAGAGCGCCTTAAGTATTTGTTAAATACAGGAAAAAGCACCAATAACTCAAACTCGCCCCTATCACCCAGTGCGCCCTATGGCCGTGAAAATATGATAACCAAAATCCCTCTCCACTCAAACCTGCTCATTAAAAGTGAGCGCCGGTGTCAGGTTCTTCTGAGTTCTTCAGATAATCCAGAAATGATGCATTCTTAAGAATCAGACATAGGTTTGAACCAATTGATTACAGCGTCTCATCAGACAACATTTTGGCGTAAGATGGGCTGTTTTAAGCTGGGTAATAAAGTTAGAGAAACTTACAAAATATTCCTGGAAGAAAGAGTCGGATCTTCATTCAAGTAGATCAAACTTTTGGGAACACGCTCCCTCCTGGAGTCAATATTGTCCCACTAATGCAAAAACAAAAAGACATTTATCCAAATGTGAGTATGGGGAACATTTGTTTTACATTTAAACATAGGAAGAGAGAGAAGAGGAAAGTCACTAGTGTTGGACTGAGAGTTGGAACTTTGAATGTTGGAACTCTGACAGGAAAAGGTAGAGAGTTAGTTGACATGATGCAGAGGAGAAAGGTGGACAGACTGTGTGTCCAGGAGAGCAGGTGGAAAGGTAGCAAGGCTAGAAGCTCAGGAGCAGGTTCAAGTTGTTCTATCATGGTGGAGATGGAAGAGAAATGGAGGAGGAGTTATCTCAAAGGAGGAGTTTGGTGTGGAGGTAAAAAGAGAGTCAGAGTGATGAGTCTGAAGATAGAAATGGAGGAGGAGTTATCTGACTCTGGTGATGAAGAAGATGAAAGAAGAAAGAGCAAAGCTAGAGAAGAGGACACACTGATAAAGGAGGATTGTTGCAGGAATTTGAACCCTCTTGCTCTCTTATGGGGTCCAGATGACCCCATTGTTATATTGAGGTGGCCATGACAAAAGTGGACAGGATTTTACGTCTGCCACAGACACCAGTGAAGATCAAAAATCCTAGGAAACAAATGTTCAGAGCGTTGTCTTGTGGGGTCCAGATGACCCTGCTTTTAATGTAAACATGCTCAGGAAAGCACAGAGGTTAAGATGACTGCCCCCTAAAAACCCACCAGTCTGTCTATATGTTTGAACAACAAATACCTGCTGGATGACTCCAAACTGCATTCTCTGCATGTCCACACATAAACCTGAAAAAGGAAAAAAACACACAATTATCACTTCAACAAATATATATAATACTGATTATCAACTGCTAGAGAAAACTTAATATTCACTTCCTATTTGTAGGAGGTTGCCACAGATAGTTATCTGGAAGTGGAAACAGGGACGATGACTCTGAAAAACATGCAGACAAATGCATTAGATGTGCAGTAAACTTACCAGAATACTTGGTCATTCAGAAGTTGATTGAAAAGAAGTCTTAAAACTATAAATGATCTTTACATTAACAGGAAAAACATGCAGGTTGAATTTGTCAAATACAGTTTATGAAATTACAATACATCATATTTAACTAATATTAAAACATCATGATCTAAAGAAGGAATTAGAGGTAGAACTAAACTACATTTATCAATGTCAGTATTGGGTAGTAAAAGGGTTATTGTATTTAAATTCATTTTTAGTCATGAAGTAACTTAACAGTATTATAATCTTGATGTTGGGTGGTTACATCAGTAAACTCACATTTGCTCTTGATGGTTGTTCAAGTTTATTTGTAGTCATTTATTTTAGATCTTGCTCTGACTGACTATACTAAATAGTGGATGTAATACAATTCTAAATTTCTCAAATTCAACTTTCAATCTAAACGGAAAAATAAATCAAAGATTAATAACTGCTGATGATAATAGGTCACTCAGACTTGAACGCACATAAAATGCATCCGGGCAAAGCAGCAAAGAGCATCTTGACCACGGGTATAACATACATTTCCATCATTTTTTTGTGTTTGGTCGCATTTAAAAAGTGTGCGAATAACAGCCATTTTGGGGTTTTTAGCTTTTAGATGACTTTGGGCTGGAAAACCGTAAACTACCTGGCAACATCGGGGTCCTGCTATTTCGCAGCTTAACTGCTGATTTTGCATCATGGCTCCTTTTCTTTTTCTTTTAACAAGTCCTCTCAAAGTACATCAACTGATCGATCTCTTCCTCTGTTAACGAGACGTTCTTTCTAAACCACAGCAGCCACGGTTAGCCAAGCTAGTTAAGCTAGTTAAGCTAGTCCGCCTTTTATTAAAACGAGAAACACTCGCCGTTCACACACTGCCGTAAAAATACGTAAAACCGTGAAACTTTGCGGTCTGTGCAGAAGTGATACAACTAATACGAACATGATAAAACACGTCAAATCAAAGGAAACTTACCAGGAAGTAGTTTTATTTTCAAACCCAAAGTCCGACGTGCAGCTTCTCGTAGTGCGGGAAGGAGAAGTAGAGGAAGAGAAAGGAGACGGTCGAAACTGACGCGCATGCGCAAAGGGGAGGGGGCGAGAAAAAAAATAAATTTGAATTTATGGATCAGAGGCTCATTGCTATTAAATAATTTTAGTTAGAATGAATGACATCTAAATAATTTTCAAACGAACTACTAAATTAATTACTAAAAAAAATAATTAAATCTTAATGTGTCACCTTAAAGAGGGACTTGAATCAGTTTTTTGAGAGTGACGTCACCGATACATCAAAGAGTGACGTCATATGACGTCACCAGAAGAGCTATAAAAGCTCAGCTTCAGATCCAGTTTCTCACAGAGCGTTCAGCGATCAGAGTATCAAGAACGAAGCTCGAGATTAACCTCCAGTTACAAAGAACCTTTATTGTTGCATTGTGATCAGAAGTCAGAATGAGACAAGTAGTGGACCCGTGGACAGGTTCCCCTAAACCAGAAGGTTGGATGGACTGGAATGACCCTGAGGAGATCAGTTACTCCCCACTTGCAAAGTGATTGATGAGGACTTTTTTTGAGACTCCAAAAAGTCCAAAACCTACAAAGACGGGAGATGCAGAAAAAACTCAAACCTGCAATTTCCAGCTAAAGCAGACTCCAGCTGGAAAAGGTTTAAGTTTTGCTCAAGTCACCACCCTTCACCTGGCAACAAACGTTCCAGTGAAGCCGGTTTCCTGTCCCTGCATCATCCCAACCTGTGGAAATCAAACCTTTGGAGAAGGAAAAACAAAAGTGTGACTCCTCTTGATAAGCCGACTTCCACCTCTGAGTCAACCTCAGCGCAGATGAAGCTCTCAAGAGAGAACGCTGCTCTGAAAAGTCAACTTCAGCACTGAAGGAGCTTCTCCAGCAGAAAGAGAAGAAGCTGGAGGATGCTACCCTGAAGGTCGATCACTTATGGAACGGATGGAAGACGAGGCCAAACGTGCCACAAAAGCTAACACCTTTTCTGAGGAACCTCAAAGCAAAAAAGAGGCAACTGCAGGAAGAAAAAGTCCTCGTTTCTTACAAGAAATCTCTCAGTTAAAAGAGGCTCTGCAGCAAAAAGAAGTCTTAGTCGAGAACGTCAATCAGCTGGAAAAGGAAAGACAAGAGTTGGAGAGCAAGAGTTCGTCCTTTATCCGAGAAATCTCTCAGCTAAAGACGGCTCTTGAGCAGCAACAGCAGCAACATCTGGACCTCACCAGTAAAATGTCTCAGCAGGAAAACATCCCTGAAGAAGAGACGGCCAGAGCCAATGATGCAGAGACACGCTTAGCCCACCAGAAGCAGAAACTGCCAGTACACATGCTTCAATTGTCACTTTAAGAGTGACATTACAGAAACAGAGGGAAGAATCAGAAATGCAGAGGAGCCATTTCCTGAATCAACATCAGCTGGCATTAAAAAACGCACAATGTCAGCTGGAAAAAGAAAGACAGGAATGGCAGAGAAGAAACACCTTCATCAACCAAAAAATGGCTCGATTAAGAAAAGTTCACGAGGAAAGGGTTGCTGCGTCTCACGTTAGAGAAAGACACTTCTTTGGATTGTTTTCCAATGCCGAAAAGCAGATGGACAATCAAAGAAACGATCAGAGGAAAAGACTCGACCATAAATAATCTAAGAATCATGTTGAAAGAGAAGGTGAACGCAACAGGAGCAACAGCTTGAGGAGGTCAAAAAGACCTTCTGCAAGAAAAACTCTGACCTGGAATTGAAAATACAACAACTGGAAGAAAATGTTGAAAAAAGAAAATCCAACAAATCAAACCAAAGCTCAGCTTTGAGCTGGAGGCAGAAGAGTCCAAGAAATTAAGAGCTGCTTTGGTCAAAGTCCAGGAAGAACAAGAAGACCAGAAGCAGCAGAGGGCAGCAGAAAAGTCCAGCCTCTTACAAACAATTGTTCACCTGAAGGAAGCTGTGCAGGAGAAAGAGACCATCATCAGCTCTATGGAAGACGCTTTGATGGTCCAACTTGATCAAGTACAGCAGCAGGTGAATGAGATGAAACAAAGTCGAAGAAGAAAACTGCTGTCAGAAGTTTCTCAACATATTATTAGAAAGCTGGAAAAAAACCCAAAGTGGACGCCTGACCACAGCAGAGAAAATGGTTTTAGGCCGTAAAGCTAAACATGTTTCTGCATAACGGCGTCTTGATTGTCCTTTTCACAATCCCTCTTTGAAGTCTAAGATACTTTTTAAAATGATTTGTTGTTATTGTTTGATTTGATATATATTTATAACAAAAAAATAATAGAAAAAAACAAACAAAAACAAAAAACAAAAAAAAATTAAAAACTAAAAAAAAGTTTTTAAAAACTAAAAAAAAAAAAAAAAAAATAAAAAACAAAAAAAAAAAATTTAAAAACAAAAAAAGTTTTTTAAAAAACCAAAAAAAAAAATTTAAAAACAAAAAAGTTTTTTAAAAACAAAAAAAAAAAAAAAAAAAAATAAAAAACAAAAAAAAAATTTTAAAAAACAAAAAAAAAAGTTTTTTTAAAAACTAAAAAAACAAAAAAAACAAAAAACAAAAAAATTTTAAAAACAAAAAAAAAGTTTTTTAAAAACTAAAAAAAACAAAAAAACAAAAAAAAAAATTAAAAACTAAAAAAATTTTTTAAAAACTAAAACAAAACACAATCACCCACCCACCCCACACACACATCATACACACACACCCCACACACACATCACACACACACACACCCCCTCCGTGAACTGCCGCCTTAACGTGGCGGACGGGTTTGAGTGCTTGATTGATCTCAGGAGCTCAGCTGTTTGGGCTTTTGCCCCTGCTAGGCAGACAGGTCCTGAGAGACGAGCCAGACTAAGAGCAGTTCAAAAACCTTTTTATTAGAAGGGATTTATTCACGTTTTATTAACATTCTATTTAACACCTACTTTTGTTGTTTTTTTTTTTTTAAAACACATTAGGGTAAATATACAGAAGAGGGCAGACAATGTAAGTAAAATATAGGAAAAACAAACAAACAAAACAAAAAAATATGAAGACAGAGAGGCAATAATGAAACAACTGGGGAAACAACGTAACAACAGAGCAAAGAAAGAAAATGAAAAAAAACATACACATGGATTGACTTGACTCCACAGGTTTTTTATTTGCTCCATATATATTCTTATGTTCTGTTTGTCATATATATAGTCCATTTTATGAAAAGTTCTTCTTCCATTTGTATCTTATGATTCAAACATTTCCATCTTATTTATTTCTTGTTCTATTTCCTCCCATCCTGTTGTATTGGTGGTCTGTCTTGTACCAGTTTTTGTAATTGTTTTCTTACAGGCAGCTAGGACGATTTTAATTAAATACTTGTCATTTAAAAAAATATAACTTGATAAATTGCCCAAGTAAAAAAATATACTTGTTTTCAGTACATTGTAACCCAAGATTGTAATGATGACCTGATGGATGTCTTCCCAGAAAGAACTGATTACAGGGCAAAGCCAGAAATATCAGAATGATCTGCATTAGGTTTTCCACATTTTCTCCAACATAATTATGGTGCTATAGTGGATTTGCTTTTGAGTTTAGGTGTTACAAAAAATCAGATTATATATTTCCAATAATGCAGTCTCCAACTTTGTGATGAAGTGAAGCTTTGCTGCGTTTGCCAAATTTGAAGCCATTTACATCACCATTACAGCTATTTACATCCAGATTCTTTCTCATTTCTGTTTGACATTTATGATGCTCTTGCCTTTATTTCCATTAGGTGTTTATAAATGTTGATATAGTTCTATGTTTCTTGGAGTTGTAGTTTCAGCAGTAAGTTGGACAAATACCCTGATCCAAATTAGACTTGGCTCTTATTTCTTTGTCAAAATAATCTCTTACTTGCAAAAACCTAAAATAATCAAAATTTATTCAGACAGTATTTTTGTTTCATAGTTTTGAAACTCAAAAATTTCCATTTTTTATCAATGTGCATACTGCAGTTAGAACTCCATTTATTCAATTTTTATCATAAAACCTGGTTTGAAGTCTTTATCGTGACCAAACCACTGCAGTATTCTAACCTCGTTTTCTAGTTTATATTTCCGGACGATTCTTATACCATAATTCAATTTTAAATTGTGTAGTTGCTTCCTTTTGGTCCAGTCGGTTTGAAGCGTCCTGTCTATCTCCAACAAAGCTATGAATTTTCCTTCCCTGTATAAATTGTTCTACGTTTTTCCATTTAGATATAAAATTATCATCACACCAACAAATTAGAGGTCTGAGCTTTGCTGTTCAGTTCAATCAAATCTATTGCTTTGTCTTTTACAATATGATGTCAACTGGCTGGCAAAAAGCAACAAAAATAGACAAGTAAAGAACACACAAGCAAACAGTAAGATCAACAAATCAACAACAATAATAATACCTAAATAATAACATTCAAATAAACTAATTAAGCAAGAACTTCAGGTTTTTTGTTTGTTTGTTTTTTCCCTTTGTTTTGTTAAAAAGATGCAATGGCCTCATGATCATATATGAACATTTGTTTTTCCAGAATTGTTTTAAATGTAGTAATGGAACTAGACTCTTATTGATTTTTCAAGATTATTCATAATCGAGTACCTGACACTGAAACACTTTTCTCCTTCATTTTTGTTCTAATGTTGTTTTGAAAATGTACTGCCCTGTTAGGTTTAGAATTGCTCTTTCTGTTTTCAAAACTTATTCTGTATGTTATGCAGTAAACTTATGCTATGTGCTCTATACATAAGTTTGGGTTTAGAGTGATTTACTAAGTCTTTAAATTGTAATATTTTTAGCTTTATAAACAGTGGCATAGATGGATCCAAATAATTACTCCCCATGATGATTCTTATTTCTCGTTTCTGTAATACAAATATGGAATTTATTGATTTCTTGTTTGCGTTTCCCCAAATTTCTCTGCAATATGTCATATATGGAACAATCAATGAGTTATGAGGTATAACGATTTTTTTGTCTAATGACCATTTAACCTTATATAACAGAGCTATTGTATTTGCTATCTTTGTTTTTATGTCATTGATTAGTGATTTCCAGTTTGTTTTATCATCTATGATGATTCCTAGGAACTCGGTTTCTTTTACTTGTTTAATTTGAGAACCTGCAAACTCAAATGAGATATTACTATTCATCTTTTGATTGCTAAATACATGAAATTTGTTTTTTCACATTTAATTGACATTTATTTATATCAAAACCATTTTTTTTATTTTTTCCAACTCCGTTTGAATTACTTCTTTCATTGTTTTTATGTCATCCCCCAGATGGTAGAGCGTAGTATCATCTGCAAATAAAACACATTTTAAGAATTTGGTTGCCCTGGTGATATCATTTATATAGATGGTAAACAGATTGGAACCAAAGACTGAACCCTGGGGCACCCCACATGTTATTGAACTTAATGTGGATTTTGTGTCATTTATTTGAACAAACTGTTCTCTGTTTGATAGACAGCTGTAATCCACTGCAGGGTGACTCCTCTGATGCCATATTTATTCATTGTTTTCAGTAATAGATTGTGGTTTATGACGTCAAATGCTTTTTTAGGGTCAATGAAAATACTGATGAGGTGCTTTTTTTTGGTCAAATGTCCATTAGTGCCAGTGTTGTGGAGTGATTAGCTCTGAACCTGTACTGACTCCTGTTTAAGGTACCCTCTTTATCAAGGAATTTATCTAGTTTGGCAACAAATAGTTTTTCCAATATTTTGGAGAATTGTGGTAGCAGGGATATTGGTCTATAATGAGATAGTATGTGTTTGTTTCCACTTTTATGAATGGGTATTATTTTGCAGTTTTCATCCTATCAGGAAATGTTCAGATTGATCATTTTGATCAATCACATATATAGGTGAATGCTTGTAGAACATATTCAATTATGTTTTTTATTCAAGTCATGTCTAAGTTGTCACAATCGGTCGATCTTTAGTTCAAAGATTTACTCACTATGTTCCTCACTTCTTCTTTAGTGACAGCATTTAAGAACATACTGTTTACACTATCTTCTATATTTTCACTTGCTTCATGATCCTCATTGGTTATGACATTTTTAGCCAAGTTTGGTCCAATGCTAACAAAAAGATTATTGAATCCATCTGCTGTATCCTTTGTGTCATGTAATTCAATGCAATCTTTTTCAAAATAGTTTGGGAGTGATTCCTGAGTTTGATCCTTGCCCAGAACTCTATTAATGATTCTAAACGTTGCCTTAGCGTTACTTCTATTTTACTCCAGCAATTTATTATAGTACTTTTTTTGTCTTCTGATCACAGAAACCATTATTTTTGTATATTTTATACATTTTTCAGCTTCTGTGGTTCTTAACTTTAAATATTTTTTGTATAAATTATTTTTCTTTTTGCAAACATTCCGTAATCCTTTTGTCATCATGGTTACTTTGAGTTTTTTTAATATTTTGTTTTTTTAGTGTACAATTTTTTTCATATAAGCCATTAATTATATCACTTAAGGAATTCTAGGCATTATTTACATCATTTACATAAACTCTTCCCATCTTGTTGGTGTAAATCTTTTTTCAATGCCTCCATGCCCTTTGTGATCTGTCTCTGCTTACTGATTCTGTTTGGGTTGTGGTTTCATAGAATATTGTTGACAGACTGTAGTGATCGCTGACATCTGTCATCACTATGCCACTTTTTCCCCGATCTTTTGAAACATTTGTAAATATATTATCTATAATTGTTGCACTTTTGTGCTGTGGTTCTTGTTGGTTGTTTATCAAGAGACATAGTCCAGACTATACATTGAGTTTATTTGAAGACATCTCATTTCTGTAGTTTACAAATATATACTGTATTGGGTTCCATTTGAATTTATTCTGTTATTTCACTCATACGTTCTTCATTTGCAGAATTTTTCCAAATCTTTTAATTCTTTGATCATTTTGGCTTGTGATCCTTCTTTTTCTTCGATCTGCATGTTTCCATTCCTGTCCATGTGGATACATTGTCTTCTGTTTTTAATATTCTTGCCTGTATATAGCAATGGTGCCATTTTTTTATGTTAGATGCTCGTTTATGTACACATTGGACCCCCTCAGATTGTTTTTCTTGTCGTAATTACAGTGGGGGGAATATGAGTAAAGAAGAAAATGTATAGAAGATAAAAAATGGAAGCAATAATCCAAAAAATTAAATAAGAGAAAATAATCTAGTCATCAAGTAGTAAGACACAAAGTTCAACTGTCTGGTTTTGGATCCTTTTGATAGTGCTATAAAATTGATGTAGTTCACTTATACAAATACAAATTAAGAGAGGATAAATGCTGCACTTGTAAAAATAAAACTTGTTTTGAAATATCAGTAAATTGACAATGCTTTCTATATTTTTATTGTCAAGGCTAAAATACGTAATGATGAATCGTTGCTGGAACCCCTGAGAGACCCCTCCATGCCTCTTACTGATGTCATCTCTTTTTGTAGGGGGTCAAACTCAATCACACCAGGAGCCAAAATCCAAAACACAACTTATGTCCCAGGCCGAAGAAGATAGACATTTATTAAACACTCTAAAACTACATTTCTAAAACTGTAACTTTTTAACATAATTATGTCCAATAAAACAGCAGGAATATTATTCCTGAATAAATCAATTTAAACCTTAGATAACTTTCAATATTTTACCCTACAAAATATATTCTGTCAAAATGATATAAGTTAGAAATGAGCACAGAATAACATCGGGCCATTAATAACAATAACATAAAATGATCAGGAGGGCCGGATCCGGCCCCCTTAACAAGGTGTTACTTTTAGCTACCCTGCTCTTTAAAAAAAACAAAAAAACTAACTAAACTCATCCACTTTTGAACCACGAGAGGCCAGATCAGCTGGATTATTGGATGTGTTGACGAACCTCCATTGTGATGGTTGGGAGTTCCTTAGGGTTTCAGAGACTCTGTTAGTGACAAAAACTTTGAATCTGGACGTCTCATTCTTTATGTACTTCAGAACAGAGCCACTGTCAGTCCAAGAACTCGATTCCTGTAGATCCATATTCAGTTCTGGGCGTAAGAAGCCCTCTATTCGACTTGTCATTGTAGCAGCGGTGAGCTCCATTCTTGGTAAACAAACAAACAAATACAAATAGTATACAATTAGTATTTTAATAAGAAATACAATTCAAATAATCAAGTGCTCATTTAAAAGTTCTAAATCTCTTTAAAGCACATATATTTTTTTCCACAGAAATGACAAAAAGCGTTCTAAATGGAAACCATAAGACAGTATATATCCAAAAATGTAGTAATTATATTTGAAAAAAATATTTGAGTATTCAAATTGAATAATTGAAAAAGAAATGACTAAATGCATAAAAAACACAAACACTCTTACAGAAAAACATCAATAAAAATGATAGAAAATAAACATGTAAAAATTGATATCCTCAGAATATTTTACTTTAAAAACCTAAATCTATATAGAAAAGCACAAAAATGATCAAATCTAAAACAATAGGTGCTCCATGTATGCAGATATTATTTCTCTGTTAAAGTGGTGTGGTGGGGGTCATGCCCTCTTTTTCTCTGGTTCTGCCCTCCAACTGTCATATGTTTGAGTCTCTGCGGCTTCACCAAACCCGTTCCCAAAGTACTGACGGTGTGATGGGGGCTGTCTGTTTGCTGCATGTTATGTGATCTCTCTCTTTAACGTGTTTCCTTTTCGTGACCCCCATTTGCTCTGCTTCCATTTCTCTCTTTCTGTATTGCTGTGTTGTGTATGGTGTGTTTGAAACAGGCTGAGTGATGGTGGGACTGAGTCTTTCATCGGCATAGCAGGAGGCGGCACAACTACACCCAAGTGAAAGTTTCAAATGGGTGGAACCAACACCTGTGAACTGGACCCTGATCCCATGATGATGGGTGTAGAGCTCAATGAAGCTTTTGGGGTGCTGCAATCTGCCGCTGTGGCCTCGGTTTCAGTTTTGCCTCCCCAGCAGAGTTTGGTGGCAGTACAAAAATGTGAGGCTCAGCCAAGGTCCCGTTTGGAGAAGTTGTCCTTTCTGAAGTGGATCGGGAAGTTTTTCTGTTGCTGCCATGGAAGCAGCAGGTCGTGGGACAATTTAGATCAAGTGAAAGTTTTTCTTGTGTGACCGCTGAACCGGATGTACCTGTAAAGGAACAAGCACAAAAGTGTTTTACAGAAATGTTCAACAATAGATTCAATAGAAGGCCAACAAATCCTTTGCCTATGTGAACACAAGATGCAACAACAGATTGAAATCGCTGCCTATGACCTAACTAATTGTTTATTTTTTTAATACTATTTAGATTTTTCTCTATGCATTCTAAATGATCCAGCCTCTTCTCTTTTTATCTTGGATGCTGCTGAAAACGTACCCATGAGGAAGAACATTCATGTATTCAAATCCTTCTCATTTACTTACCATTGTGTGAGTGTAGCAGCATTTACTTCTGGGAGCTGGATGCTGGTCTCACTCACTATTATGGAGACAATGCACTCTCTGTTCGTCTTGTACGTGCACACAACCATTGTGAATGGAGAAATCTTCTTCCCCTCACAGGGCACAGCGTTTGGATACAACACAGAGTCTCACAAATAGTGCCTCCACCACTCGGTTGCAGTCTGGCCACTGTGCAGGACTGTGAGCGTCAATAAATCACCTTCATGAAAAAAAAGGGAAAAAGAAAAGGACAAGCATGTATGAGAAAGAACTGAATTTTAAAGCTCAACAGTTGGTTCTGCGTCATCTCCTGTGCACAACTCTTTTCTGTTTTTTGTCTGCTCACCTTTTTGTGCTTTCCACACCGGGGGCTTCAATCATTTTGGTAGCCCTAAATCTGCCCTGCTTCAGGTGGGCTTGGTGACGGTGGGAGTAGACTGTTCTGCATTTGTCATAATCCACCAATGATTGCCACAGAGAAATGATCC
This sequence comes from Oryzias javanicus, assembly GCA_003999625.1. Taxonomy (NCBI): domain Eukaryota; kingdom Metazoa; phylum Chordata; class Actinopteri; order Beloniformes; family Adrianichthyidae; genus Oryzias; species Oryzias javanicus. Next base: position 194,831 of record CM012451.1, on the reverse strand, counting down.
GATTAACCTCTTCTTCAGTCACCACTAGATTATGGTCCTGGAGGTCAACCAAGAAACTAGCCAGCTCCTGCAGGGCGCCATAACCTTCAATATTATCAGGGCCAACCCAACCCTTGAAAACAAGAACAACCGTGTTAGTGAAATAAACTGAAAGAAAACTGACAGCTATGTTTTTAAGAAACCTCATTCTTACGTCCAACTGTTGACTGGTTGATGGCAGATCTTTTTAGGAGGCTGTAAAGACAAGACAAATACCTTAATAAATGATGACATGATACATCTTCATCATAAAAGCCATTAAGCCATTAACATAAACTCAATATTTATTATGCTGTGCTCACAGCAACTACCTCATTCCATTCTACTTTATCCACAAATATTTAATATTTAACAGTTCTGTACAGATTGAGAGGTGGTGTTTACCAGGCTGAGAATAGGGCATAGCAATCTAAATAATACCTTGCAGATGGTGGGGAATCATGTCAATGGAGAGTGTGATGAATGTAGGTCTGTGGAAACAGTAGAGCATGTGTTGATGGACTGTGGAAAGTATGTTTGTGAAAGACAGGTGATGATTGAGGATTTTAAGAGGGGTTTCCAGATAACGGACGTAAGGGGTATATTGTCCAGGACGGGAGAGGACAGGAGACCATTATGGAAATTTCTGAAAGTGACGGGGCTGTTTAAGAGGATTTAAGTGGCGACCTACAGGGGGCAGCAATGCAACAAATATGAAAATATAGTTCAGCAGAACATTTATAAAATAAATATTGTACATATTTCAGTTGAAATTGGTAAGATTACCTTTTATTATTTTTTTCAAATTGTGCTAAAGTGTTCAGCTGTCAACTTTGCAGTTAGCCAATTTGTCTGAATTTACTGTAAAAAGGGTTTATTAATGATTATATTCCACATAAGTCTGTCCTAGTGATTTATCTGTGTGCTGTATTACATAGTGAAATTACTTTAGTCTCAGTTGTACTCCCTCGTAGAGCTGCCCTCTGTTCTTCTGGCAAAAACTGCTCTGGAACTTTGCTTAAAGAAACTTCACCTGCAGGAAAAAACAAAACAAAACACATTTTAACTCAACACAGTATTTTAAAGATTATTGCAGCTAATCATTCTAAGTATCAGTTTTTGTATATGCACTTTAATGACATTCAAAACACAATGATGGCTACAAAGGAAAAACAAGTCATCTTTATCTCAATAAATAGAAGATTCATTAAAATAATTTTGCAATGAAAACAAAATACAATTTAAAATGCCCAATTCTCCTAGTCACACATTTATCATAACACTACATGTAAGAACGCAGTATTTATTGTAATCATCCGTTACAGATGCTATACAAATGTGTTTTCCTGCCAAAACTTAAATACATTTTTCTGATAACTATTTGGTGTCTAGTTGTACAATATTCCGCGACGAGTATTTCATATTTCGTCTTTCTTATCTTAATGTAGCTAAACAAAACTCAATTTTTGTGAATAATCTTCGCCAGTGCAACGCCGGCGTCTGATGCTAGCGCTAACTAACTAGCTAGCATCACATTCCAGACATTTGGGGGACGTCGCGAGCTCCGTCACTAACGTTCTGACAATATGGTTCAAAAAAGAGGAAACACTGCTGATTAGTGCTTTTCATTAAATGTACAGCCAACAACTTTTCATATTTAATCACATAATAATCCATGACCGGACTCTGTGCATGCCCCAGTTAGCAACAGCTAGCTTGTAAAAGTAGCAAACTCACATCGTCAGAGACATGTGACTGAAAAACTATAATACAACAGATTCTTACCTGGAACGGATGTATTTTCATGTCCTTGGGTCTCGGATTTTCCCTTTACAGCCACAAACACTAATAAAACGATCCATTTCCCTTAAAGAAAGACAGTTACTGTCCGCGCACTGCAGCTGTTTTAACACGTAAGAATCTGCGCAGACTACTTCCGGGTGACCCCCCGTGTCAGAAACGAAACTATGAAAAATCAAATCAAACGCCCGTTATCCGATTTTCGTTTTTTCGTTTTGGTGCACAAAACGGAAAAACGAAAAATAGTTCGTTTTTTCGTTTTTCCGTTTTCGTTTTTGAATCGGAAAAAGAAAAAACGGTTCGTTTTTCGTTTTTTTCATATCCGATTTTAAATTGAAAAACGAATGAACGAATGATACACGGATTAATTAGGATTTTGTGACATTTTAAAGCATTCAAAAATTATTTTAATGTAAAAAATACAACTAGGTGAAAGCACAATACATTTTAAGCCTACTTTTTCAAGAAAAAAATGTTTTTTTTAAGCTGGAAACCTTTGAATATGACTTGACTTTATTATAATTTATGAATTTATCATTTATTCTAATTTTTTAGGCTTCACAAAATATGTTACAGTGCAGAACACTTTAAAGTATTATATTTGAAACAGATAGTGTTTACTGTCCCTCTTATTCTACATTATTTTACAACCTACAATTCTGAACCAATTGCTTTAAACTGTTTTAAAATGTACTGCATTTAAGCAGCAGTGTAAAGAAACATTAAATCCAAAGGACATGCAATAAATTATCATAATTCAGCATCACTTCTGATCCTTCATCCAACGACTGCACATAAAGAAGAGGAAAAGACAAGGAGCTGAAGAATGTTCATCCTTTAGGCAAAGTATATAACAGTATTCAGTACAGCTGATTTCAGTATACTAACTTAACCATGTAGTATGCTTGAAGTTAACTACAATAAGACCAAACTGAAATTTTAGCATTTTTTTTATTATTTCAAGAAACTAGAAATTCTTTGATGTTTCCCAGAAAAAACTGACATCCATTTGTGAAGCATTCTCCTTCTTCCATCTGAAAACAGGAACGAGTTGGCCTCCCAAACTGATCTGAGGATTTATTAGGCACGTCAAGGGAAAAAGACAAGAAAACCTGTAAAAAATAAAATAAATGAATATACAATAAAATAAAACAAGCATCAAAAACAAAATAAAAACCCCACAACCAGTAAAAACCACAGTATCTACTTTAAATATCAGAAGCTTAGATTGTAAACGATTTACCAGGTATTGTGATCATCGAAGCTCCAGGGAAGAAAACATCTGAATCCCATCTGAGGCCAAAACACACATCATGACAGTACAAATGAAAAACAGTTCTTAATAAAATAAAATCTATTTCCTTTCAATAAAAAGTGAACAGCAGAGTGTACCTGTCCTCTGTAGTTGGAACAACGTTTGGTGAGGTGTTATCAATCTGTGGGTTCTGGATGAAGCTGAACACCAGCGTCTCCATGTAGCATCTGCCCCGAGTGTTCAGGTTCCACGTCCTGACTCTGGATGAGTCGACTAAGAAAGAATCCAACAGATGCAGGTGTACTTGCTGATTAGAAAAGACAAACAGTTTATAAAAATACACTCAATTCAGGTCGGTCTAACCAATTCTCCATCATTCCTGTGAAAAAACATGACAGGCTAGGAGAATGTTAGACTAACATGAGAATACTATTTAAAATGAGCCCAAAAAGGAATTCAAACCTCACTTTGTGTACCTGGCACTTTGAAGTTTCCTTTAAACTACAGAAACAAATAAAAGTAAACTTTGATCTTTCTAAATTATATTTTAAATACCAATATTTGAAAATACCTACTTTTTTTACACCTTGTCTTATATCAGTCTTAGTTACTGTTACGGCTGACTCTGAACCGCAACAAATAAAGGGGAGACGAGACCGATTTGTAGCACTAAGATGTTTTAATGTGCATAAAACCCAACAGAACAGGGAGGACCAGCAGAACCAGAGCTGCAACCAACGGCGCTGGTCAGCCAACGTAGGAGGGTCTCTCTCCAGCACTTCCAAGGTGGATCCTTTTATCTCCATCCTCTCTGATTGGGAAACAGCTGCACCTGTGTGAGAGGAGGAGCAAAGGCACAGGCAGCAGAAACAGACCCAAACGGCCCAGGGCCGTAAGACCCTCCCCCTAAAAAGAAGAAGCCCCAAATGAAAAAAAAAAACAAACAACCTGGGATGAACAGAGGACAGCCTGGTAACTCCCCCGCATCCAGGACCCCCACCATACGAGGGAGGGAAACAGGACAGGCAGACCACACAGGCTCTGGCATTGAGCAGGGGGGAACTGGCTGCACCATATGACGAACCCGAGCAGCAGCACAAACCAAGCCCTGAAGCTCTTCCACTTCGGCTCCTGGCTCCTGGCTCCTCCTCCATACCCAAGCGCTCACTGGTTCCAGATCAACAACCAGGCAGGGGAGCACCAGCCACTCCAACAGAAGGGGGGACATCAGCCCAGACTGTGCTACCAGCGATGTCATTCCCCAAGAGGATCTGGACCCCATTAATGGGCAAAGCTGGACCACCCCCATCGACACCTCCCCCTGAAAAAACCACAAGAAATCAAAAGTCTATGGCGAGGGACCTCACGACACCCAGGCTCATTCCATGAGGAATCTCAGAGCCTGCAAAGGTCAGGTCAGAAAACGGCAGAGTGGAGGATACAATGAAGGAGGCCATAGCTCCAGTGTCACGCAACATCCTGACGCGCACCTGATCCCCACCACCAACCATTGACACCAAACCCTCAGACACAAAAGGCAAATAAGACTCTTGTCCAGACTGGAGCCCCCCACCAGTCTCAGATGTAACCAGAGGAACCGACGAGGCACACAAAGACGGCCGAGGAGCACCACTCACTCTCCCCCGCCGAGACTTTAAGAAAAACACTCGTTCTTTCAATGTCCATACCGATGACAATAATTACAAACATTCTTGTGGGTGAAAATCGCCTACCTTGATGACCCATGTTGGGTCTGCCCGAAGAGACGCGAGCTGGACCTGAATGAGCCCCGACAACGAATGACTCAAGTGATACTCATCAGCAAGAGCAGCAGCCTCTGCAACGGACTTAACCCCACGATCACTGATGTAAGTAGAAATGCTAGATGGTACCGAAAGCCTTGAACTGTTCCAGAAGCATCAGTCCTCTCAGACCCTCAAATGTGCCAACGCCCCACAGAAAGACACCCAAAAGGTCAAAACTCCTGACCAGCCCCCGCATAAACTCCAAATGAGTCTGATCCCCACGCTTACAGCGCCGAAAACCGTTGCCTGTACGCTTCTGGTACCAACTCATAAGCCTTCAGAACCGCAGATTTTACATATTAGAATACCGAGCACTCTCAGAACGACTCAAGCTGAGAAGGTCTGCTGCACTTTTACCTGTGAGAACACACTGTAACATTAGTAAACGTGTTCCCTCAGACCAACCACGTGTTTCTGCCAACCGTTCGAATAACACAAAGAACGTTTCTGGGTCATTTCATCAAATTTAGGAATCAGCCTCAAGTCGTTAAGTTCATCAGGGCCAGCCTCCAGATGAACGGACGCTCCACTCGAGCTCTCTCCCTCTCTATCTCCAGCTGAATCAACAGCAGCTCCTTCTGCTGTTCAAATGTTAAAGCCTCACTGGATCCAAGCAAGACGAAGAACGCACCAAGGAGAGGCTTAGCCGAACCGAGCTTCAGAACCCCCATCTCCGACAAGCCCTGTCCAAATGAACAGAATCCGCTCTTTGCTCATTCTATTGTCACCGACGTCAACACGATAAGCTCCGCGAGTAAGAGCAGCTGTTTCTTTGTGCACATGTCTAAACCAGACTCTGAAGGAGACTCAATAAAGTCCTCCACGACTCCGTCCATGTTTTAAAACACGCAAAGGGGCGTAAAAAAAACAAATGTGCGCACATGAGAAGTAGGTGTGTCCCTAACTGCTTAGCGCCAAAACTAGCTAACTCCACCCTAGTCTTCAGGAGGCGTAGCGGTGGGTATTTAGTTACCGATGGACAGGAAAGTGACCAGTGAAACAGGCCACCCCCCGAACCACGGACGTGCTCCGACCGACGTAGGGGAAGGGGAGAGGAAGCTCTCCCCGCCGTACCTCCGCACTAAACCCAACCCGCGGCGAGTCCCCTATGAAGAAACGCCGCTAAGCCTAACAGGGAACAACACCCAAAACCCAGCGCACAACAAGAGCAAAAAAAAAAAAACTTACCCCCACAAGACCAAAACCAAACGAATCCAAGAATCAGCCCGTCACCCAAACGAAACCACAACAATCAGGAAGACGTCATCGAGGCGCGCAGCAAATCAAAAACAAAGAGCGTCAAGCCCACACAAACAAAAGCCAGCGCGCGCACGAAACCGCCCACCAACAAACGACGTGGAAACCACACAAACACGCCTCAGGACGAGCCCCCAATTTGTTACGGCTGACTCTGAACCGCAACAAATAAAGGGGAGACGAGACCGATTTGTAGCACTAAGATGTTTTAATGTGCATAAAACCCAACAGAAACAGGGAGGACCAGCAGAACCAGAGCTGCAACCAACGGATCTGGTCAGCCAACGTAGGAGGGTCTCTCTCCAGCACTTCCAAGGTAGATCTTTTATCTCCATCCCTCTCTGATTGGGAAACAGCTGCACTGTGTGGAGGAGGAGCAAAGGCACAGGCAGCAGAAACAGACCCAAACGGCCCAGGGCCGTAACAGTTACAATGAAAATTTAAGTGTTTTTTGATTGTTTTTTTGATTAAAAGAAAGAAAAAATGTAACAATACCAACTTCCAACAAATTTATTTTTACTTCCCTGAAACTGGAAGTACTCTTCGTTTTGGAACTGGAGAAACATACAAACAGTACTCAGGACGTCAGTGACGTTAATATATCCAGAGCCACTACGATGAACCAAAGCCAATAACAGTGTTTATTTGGATTACAAATCACACTCCAGGCCAAATGCAAAATACAGTGCAGTAATCCCTCACTGTATCGCAGTGCACCATTCACAGAATATTGGAGTTTTTTTGTGCAGTTTGGAATGTCTGTTTTATTTTAAATATTTTCACAGTTTGTTAATAGTAGAAACTTGTATTCAAGACAAAGAAGAAGCATATTCAAAAACAAAAAAAGTTGTATTCAAAACAGACATGATAAACTTAAACTAAATTTGTATTCATATTTTCCTGTAAAGATGTGCCACAAAATATAAATGTGTGCACTAATAGTATTTATGAATTTGACTTTACTTTTATAAATACGTTGCTTTGACAATTATCTTACACCACAACAGTACGTGTGTGCTCTTACCAGGACGTGTTTCCAGTTCTGCATGAGGAAGATGTCTGAATGATCCACCACAAGCAGCTCGATGAATGACAGAGAGTCAAAGTCCTCTCTTTTCTCCTTCTGCTCCCAGAACAGCGAGCAGCCTCAGCAGAGATGTGATGATGATGTCACAGGTGTAGAGGTAGCTGTACGTTGTTTCTCACAGTGGACACCCCTGCAAACATGAGTCCACACAGCAAGACATTAGTGAGGTACTATGCATCTGAAAGAATTCACAGTTCACCTCACTTCTTCTACATGTTATTATGGCCAAGTGTTGAAATTCAGCCTCTCAATCTGTGTAACAAATCTCCAGTTTTTCCTCCTTGAAGACCCACTCTGATCATCTTTTGATGGATTTAAAAGCATTGCAAGTGCTCTTTTGATTATGATTATGATGTTTTTAGACAAAATAAAAATAAGAACTGAAGTTTTCAAGGATATAGATGTACCTGGATGCAGCAGGGAGCTTGTGCTCCATCCAGAAAATTTTCTGTCAGAAATAAGATTTTTTTTTCAAACTGCATGTTTTTGCCTTCTCCTGATTCCCACTGATTTGAAAAAACAAATACTCAGGATTGTTACTTTAACCTTCATTTTCTTAATATATGTCCATTATAACCAGAAAGAGGTCACATGACATGTAAAAAGCACTTTTTTTTTAACTAAATAGGTGTTTAACTAATACCCTAGCTGTCAATCAGTCAAGAAAACAAGAACTGCTCGGTTTGCACTGGGTCAGTCCCGGTTTTCTGTCTGGTTTCTGGAACTCAGCAGCAGATTTTCTTCTCTGCTCACTGAGTTGGGCATTTTGTGACAGAGAGTTGGCCTTCAGGACGTGGTTAAGCATGTGGACGTAGTATGCACTGCAGGCTGTGACTAACCCAATCTTGGAGGAGGTCATGAGGGTCACTCCAGCTGGAGAAGGCTGATCTCCTCAGGTGTTCCTTTGGATCACACATGGCCAAAGTTCTCCCAGAAAAAGGTGCAGAGGAGTCTTCCCATCCTTGGCAACTCATTTAAAAAAAGAACAGAGACTGTAAGAAGAGTTAAGTGAATAGGTACGTTATTTTACAACAAAATGACTCATTCCACACCGTAGTTTGAGTTTTTCATTAGCTGCCAGATGTTGTCTTCTGCACAACTTCTTGTAGTCAAATAAATCTATCATTTCTCAATCCAAAAGTTTTTTCCAACATCTGACCTTGGCTGTTGACCTCATGCACAGAGTGTCCAGCTTCGTCCTGCTCATTTCTGTTCAGAATGTTGGTCTCATGGTGAAACTCTGACTCCTGCTCCTCATCAGCAAACTCTTCATCTTCATTTTGGTTCTCCATTCTCCTACTCTTTATTAGCAGGTTCTTCCAGCTCTTTCACGTCTTCTTCTTCATCATCATCATCACTTCTATCATCAGCTTCATCTCTGACATCTGTAACACAGTAAAAGCAAAATGACTGGTAAAGACCCAGAAACTTTGTTTTAACAAGTACTTGTTTATTTTTCTGATAATGGGGGACATTTATAAGGAATTCTGAGATTCAAATCATTTATGAGTAATTCTTTATATGAATTGCTATAACTCAAGAGCAGATCAGAAAAATACAGTTTAAAAAGCTTGTAATTGTTAAGTAGAAGCTATCAGCAGGCCAAGTGCTCCACTCCATTCTGATACATCCACTTGCAGACATAAAGATCCATGTACGTCTTTGTTTTCCTTGTCTGAGCTGGAATCTGAGTCTAAACTGTACAGCTGTATAGTTGTGATATAGCTCACCGTTTCTGTTGTGACAGAGGGTTGTGAGCTAGGGGCTGAAAGCTAGTACGAGACAGGAGAGTGACAAGAAGTTGAGTCCTGCTGCGCTGCAGAAACTATGTCTTAGAAAACAACACACATTTCTAAAAACAGCAGAATCGTCATTAAAAGACCACTGAGAAAGATTTTACTGTGGGTCAAAAGATGATTGCAGTGGGGTTTTAAGGTTAAATATGGCCCAAAAAAGTATTTTTATAATCACCTTCATTTAGAAGTTCTTCTCTTCTGTTTGTCACTCTGTATGATCCCTGGACTGGTTCAAAGTTGAAAGTAGCCTCTGATAGGCCAGTTTCTTCTTGGACTCCTCCTCTTTTATCAGGCTGTACAGCAGAATGTTCTGGGATAGGTGGCTGATGCAGACATAAAAGCGTTTCTCCTCAGAGGACATGTGATCTGTTGGATGACAGACACAGCACACGTGTTGAACTGTTGGTAGAATTACAAGAGAAATCATTCTTCTACAATTCACAATATCAATAAATCTCCAATATTTACATAAGTTGACCTAAAATGTTCATTAAAAAATATATATATTTAATCATCACTGCTAATCAATCCTTTCAGCATTCTATCAACAATTTAACATCATATTTGCTGCACTTTATTCTCAGTGTCGACTTAAATAAACAAATAATGTAATAAACAAACACAATGTTTTCATAGTCTTTTATTTAACAAACATGCTAATGTTGACATATCTGTTATGCTTTGTTAAAATGGTAAAAAGATTTACGACTTATTTAAGAATGACATAAAATAAAAAGGAGTTTTATTATATATTACAAGAATTACAACCAAAAGCCACATGCTAACTAGCACTGTTTGTGTTTATTTATTGTTTACCTTTTGAGAATAAAAAAACTATCTACATTCACTGACAGATATTAAAGGTTAGTGAGAATTAAAATCGTTTTCATATGGCATTCAACCATATAAAAACAAGAAGTTTAAACCACCTTCCTATCTCATACTCTTGACATGACTAGACCGCTAGCATTAGCGAGTTAGCTTTCCGCACACTTTACATGATTCCTTGCAACACGCGGTTACATTCTCGCCAGATTAACTCGTGTTTTCTGTGACATCTTCGGGCTCAAAGTCTGCACATTAGTTTAACATAAAGTGTTTACTAACCTGAGGAACAGAATAGTGATAAACACACGTTCTGCTGGCATCACAAAAGGAAACTTTCTTCCTCTGCTGCGGGCCTACTCGACATCACAGCACGGCACGCTACACTGCCACCCAGTGGACGATTTGATAATAGCACTAAATGAGAAAACCATGTAAATGACGAAGCAGGTCAGAAAACTCAGTTCTACTGTTTCCATCCTCTCAGATTCTTCAGAAAAATTATGTAAAACAAAACAAAAAAATAATAAATAAAAACTAAAGAATAAATAAATAAATAAAACAGAGAATAGTGTGTAATGCAGTTTTTGATATTTATTTAATATGTCTAAAAATATATATTCTATTTTTATTTTAAAAAGTAATATTATAAATATTATATTTTTTATTCTTTGCCTTCTATAAATGACTCTTTAATCAGAATAGTGTTACTGCAATCTGACCGCTAATCCAGCCGCAAGATCGGCTTTCAGAAAAGTCCCGCCTCCTTCAACTGTCTCCGCCAATCAATTGCTTGAGGCTTGATCATGTGTCATCAATCTGACCAATCAGACGTGGTTAACGTCCTCACTTCCTTGTTCCTATTCGGATAATAAAAGTCTGTCGGTTCCAACAGAAAAAGCAGCTTAAGCTCGTGTATCCACCTTATTCCTATGCCCCATGAGCCTTTGCGTGAATTATGGGGGATACTTCCTGTAGACGCCGGAAGTAGCATTTATTTACATTACAACTGTAGAGCCGACAGCGCAATCCCCCTTGTTTTGGATCTATAACTACATATAAATGTGGAAACAGCAGCTGTCATGTCTTTAAAGAGGCGACGTAACAATTCCGGTGCCTGTTAAAATTGAAGGATGGTCTTAAAAAATGTCCAAATATAACAAATAATAGCATTTTTAGCTACTTTCTCAGTTCGGTTGCGGCAGATGGTGAAGCTCTGAACAATCTTAAAGCTCCGAGGCATATCAATACCTTCATACATGATTATTTCTGCCGGAGTTATCACACAGTGCTGATCAATTGTAACCTTATCGTTTTACGTGCTTGTGTTTACATGATGCGAGAGCCAATGAGGGTTGCATCGCGCGGTGTAGCTTTAGCCCGTTTCATGTTTTGACAAAGTCAGCTGTGGTTTAAACATCGGTAATTTTTTAATAGTTAATACCAGGGAGATGCAGCAATTACACAGGGCCAAGTTCGACACAGAGTTATCGTATGTGAGTTTTGTGACGCCGCCGTTGCTGTCGGTCTTGCTAGAAGTATCGTTCTTGGTCGGTCCGGAACGTCAGATACGGATTTTCCTCCGTGGGTACTTTATCACAAAAATGAAACGAACATACATATAAAGTCTTAAGTGGCTTCTTAAGATTTACATTTGGAGCCAAATCCTTCTGACTTCCTCCTCGCCCGATGGACGGTCAAATCTGTACCGAGGAGGACAGCTGCACTCTCTCTTCGTCAGCGGCCCATGTTCGACACAACGCTCCTTAAGACTCAAATGTAATTTAGTTTGGGTGTTAGAACAACCATGAGCTGCGCAAAGCCATTTTTGAAACTTTTGAGGGATTAAGTAAAACACGCTTCTAAAGTTTCTATACACCGCTAAAGCTAACAAAACCGCTAACTTTCAATGGAAACAAATAGTGCTGTGTGACTTCCGGTTGCTATACCGGAAGTTGCACCCATGACCCGTTTTACATCACCGGCCTAGGAATAAGGTGGATAATATTACTTTTTTTGCCTACGTGCATGATAGAACTTCCGGTTAACTTCCGGGTTTTGAGTGTGAGGCCGACAACTTCCTGTTGGTCGTGTTATTGTGGTGGGGAGTTTTGTTGAGTTGCTAGTTTTGAGTAAACATGAGCGTACTTCGGGTAAAAGAGAGGCGTTTGGTGTTTCAACGCGTGACAAAGACATCACAACATTGTTGTGTACCCCTGTGTGCGAATTCGTCAAAGTACAACAGTACTATAAGCTTTCATAGCTTTCCAGTAGATGTGTCGGTGAGAGCCGAATGGATGGTAAGAGTACGGCGGGAGGACTTCACCCCAAGCAAGACGAGTCGTGTTTGCAGCAGGCATTTCCAAAAGGGCGATTTTGTTAACAACCCCGGGAAATTGAGAAAGTTGAAGAAAGGGGCCATACCTACTCTTTTTTCCTGGAATGATTTTCAAATACCGCCACAGAGGGCGAGCGTGTGGAGCGGAGACCAGACCAGATAGCCCCCCTCCTCCTGTCCATGACATCGACTCAGAAGAAGAGATGGAACTGGATACCCTGGCACCAGATCATGATTATTGTATTACTCCTACAACAGCAATGGTCGCAGATCAGTTAGCTGAGGAAAACGATACACTTCGCCAGAAAGTAAAGGAGCTCGAACTACACATTGAAGCTCTCCGGCTGCGGAGTTGTTTTGGACTGAAGCGGTTTGAAGGATCGGACGAGGACATCCGATTTTATACCAGGTATGTCATAATTAAGGCTTTTTTGAATTGCAGGAAGCTGATGTCTTGTACCATATTAACAGTGATGGACAGAAAATCATGTACAAAGACATGCACTTAAGTGAAAGTAAAGACAGGCTACCGCACATGTAAAATGTTGCTCCACTAAAAGTCCACCTTACAAGAGGAAGAGTATTTTCCTTCAAGTGTACATCACATATCAAAAGTAAAGTAATTAATGATTGACATAGTCAGATGCATAGACACAACCTTTTATTGTCTTCATGTTAAGTAAATGTAGTAAGTAGAGAAAAATTAAGATAATTTATTATTTGTAACTAAATTAGCCTAGCATGACTAACAACAATGTTATTTTTGTGTATTTTGTTTTAAGATTCCATTCTTATGACCACCTGATGGCATTCTGGAGGCTCATCGAACCAGCAACATCAAGGATGATCCGTGTGACAAGTGTGGCTAGAGAAGCATCGGCCTCTGTAGCAGAGAAGACAACAGCAAACAGATCAACTAAGTTGCTGCCCATAGATGAGTTATTTCTTTTCTAAATTATCTATCAACTGGATGCACACAGAGAGAGCTTGGGCACCGATTTAATATCCATCGGACAACAGCCAGCAGGATCATCACAACCTGGGCCAACTTTCTTTACTGTGTACTGGGAGCTATTTGCATCTGGATGACACCTGAAGCAATCACAGCTAACCTACCTCCTGAGTTCAAGGACTATGCAGACACTCAGGTCATTGTTGACTGCACGGAACTGCGGTGCCAAACTCCATCCTCACTTGTGTTACAGAGTGAGGTGTACTCGCACTACAAATCACACTGTACCTTCAAGGCCATGATTGGCATGGCACCACATGGTCCTCTGACATTTGTTTCTGCACTCGACGGGGGCTCTATTAGTGACCGTGAGCTCTTCAGATTGTCGGGCATTATACCTCTCCTGTCCCTGACATGGCTGTGATGGTGGACAAGGGCTTTAGGGTGGAAAACCTTGTGCCAGGAAAACTGCACAGGCCTGCCTTCTGCTCCAACAACAATCAAATGGCAGCACAGGACGTCCTGGAGACCCAATCAATTGCGCGGCTGCGAGTTCATGTTGAAAGGTTAATCAGGCGGTTAAGGAGAACAAACTTTTTGACTCTGTAATCCCTTTGTCTATTTCAGGGAGCATTAGCCAGCTTTTCACTGTAGCTTGCATCTTGTCCAACTACCAAAATGGACCTCTGGTCAAAGACTGGAGAGAACATCAGAGCCAGGTAGAAATCTGACTGTTTGCTTCATGGCTGGCTGCTCCTCTTCCTCATTTACCTTTTTTTTTTTTTGTTTACTGATTCACACCACAATTCAGTTTTGCCTTACATTTACTGACATTTTAAATTAATAAATGATTTATTTGAAATCTATATTACCTTGGTCTCCTTTTGTGTTATTTAATTTCCCCTCAAGTCGGCCTGACTTACTGAATATTAGTTTGAAGGGACACTTCACCCAAAAAATGAAAATGAGTTCATAATTTTCACACTCATGTAGTTACAAATCTGTAAAAATTTCTTTGTTCAGATAAACACAAAGGTAGATATTTTTAAAATTGTTTGTAACCAAACCGTTTGTGGACCCCATTCACTTCCATGGTATGAATAAAATGAAACTATGGAAGAGATTGCAGTCCACAAATGTTTTGGTTACAAAGATTTCTCAAAATATCTTCCTTCATGTGTGTTTCATCAGAACAAAGATATTTAAGTGGTAAATTCTTAAAGTATTACAACTCTGTTTAGCACATATTTTCTAATCATTTACGTGACAAATTTAAATAATTTGAAACGGCTCATATTATAATGAGATATCAACAAGAACAAGACAGTTCTACTGAGAATTCATTTTATTACAGCAAATATTTACAGAGGTATGTGTAGAAAAAGAAGAAGTCTGCTCTCTCTCTTATTTTTTGCATCACATCACTGTCCCGGTATATTCTTTGAATCAGGGTGTCTTCCTCCGCAAACACCACAAAATCGCACCACTCCACCCCTGTTAGGAGCAGCTGACCCTGCACCTGCCAGTAGTAGGCATGACCCTGTACAGATGGTTGGTGCAGAAACAGGGGTGAACTCTTTGTAGGTCTCTGACACACTGAGAGTAGACAGGTCCAGCAACTCTCCACTGATGGCTTTGTACAATGTGGACCTATTTGAAAAAAAATTGAGAAACACAAATGAATATTAGATATTTTAAAGAATGTCGGTAACTAGACAGTTGAAAGTCGCCATTAACTTCCGTAGTATTTTTTCTAACTATAGACTATAAATTCCCACAAAAACCTCAAACCAACAAAATGTTTATTATTTAATTATATGTTGGTATATTTTTGTACAACTACAAAAAGTACACCTGTTTTGAGCTGACGTTTATTGAAATGGACTAAAAAATTACAATTAAAGCCAAACATTTTATTTTTATTTGGTCTCAATTATAGAAGCCTCGTGAGCTGGAAAATGTACAATTTGTAACAATTTAGGTCTGAAGGGGTTAATTCAGGGCTGTCAAAAGATTAATCACATCCAAAATAAAAGTTTGTGTTTACATAACATAGGTGTGTAACTTATGTATATATAAACAAACAGAATCATGTATATATTTAAAAAAGGTTATATTTATATTATAATATTATATTATATATAATATAAATTATGTAAATGTATATACAGCATATAAATGCAAATATTTCTTAAATGTCTACATGAATGTATGAGTATTTATATATACATAATATTTACACACCATACACACACATATGTTATAGTGATAGTTCACCCATGTTGTCATGTTGTTACGAACCTATATAAATCTCTTTGTTCTGGTAAACATGAAGGAAGACATTTTGAAAAATATTTATAACCAAACCGTTTGTGGACCCCATTTACTTCCATACTATTCTTTTTTCTACTATGGAAGTGAATGGGGTCCACAAACGGTTTGGTTACAAACATTTCTCAAAATATTTTCCTTCGTGTGTGTTTCATCATGACAAAGAGATTTATATACAGGTTTGTAATAACATGAGAGTAAGTAATGATGACAGAATTTTCATTTTTGGGTGAACTATCCCTTAATGTAAGCACAAACGTTTGGATGCGATTAACCTTGGGCTGTCAAAAGATTAATCAAGATTAATTAATAGATTACTAACTACTAGCCAAATTCTCACTTTACTCCCTCGAGCATGGTCCTCTGCTTTGGTTTGGCAGACATCACAGCCATCTTCTCGACGGGACCTGGTTTAACACCCTGTGAATATAGACAACAAGCAGTGATGAGCGTATGTGATGTGTGTGTAGATGTAGTATTGAAATTATTGTTACAAGTCTTACCAAGTTCTTGGCTTGTGCCACTGTTGTTCACTCTCCGTACAGCTCAGCACTGGTGGAACAACTGGAATGTCAAGCTGAGAATAATGTGCAGACTGGAAAGTAGAGCCACACAGTGGTTACAGAGCACTGATCCAGCTACACATGTACAGCTGTGATGGGCCAGCTCAACAGGGATGGAGTCCTTCAGACCCACCTGTAACAAGATGTTAAAAAAATATTTTTAAAAAAGTGGCATAACTAATTTGTCATATATTAATATGGGCTACTCAAGTAAGCTCCTATTTATTTTTGTACACTGTTAAAAAAGCTAGTAACATTTTAACTTTTTTCTTGTAAACATTGTTAGTAAATAGATTAATAATCTTTTTATTTTAATGTGGTCAGTGGAGCAGTCTATTTGATTTGCAGGCACACTCAGAATCCCCACTTAAAAAGTACCAAGATTGTGGTATACCTACTTAAACTTAGCAGGTTTATATTACTATACCCATCTTATGTGTTTCACATTTACCCTGGGATGTTCAGTATACCTGTAAAAACAAACTATACTACATCACTGATTGCTGTTAGTAAAAACATAACATAGTAACGTAGGACTAAGCGTACACTGTCCGTTTTTAACGTGAATAGGGAACATGGTCAACAAAATGAACGTGGTTAACCTAGAGCAAAAAACAATAGAACATGATTAGCCCAGGAACACGGGTAACACAATGAGCCAAAAGAACACGATTAGCCCAGGAACATGGGTAACCATCTTAACGCTACACTCATCCCACTCTTAAAATGTGAGGTGGTCTAGATCTGTCCATTGACGGATGACATAACGCCCTCACACACACTGCGGTGAAGTTAGTTTTACGTTGGATATTCGACAGACATTCGGTCAGGGTAAACCTCGCACGCTCACGGGGTCCGGGTCCAGTGCAACTCTGAGAGCGGTGGTCTAACATTTTGAGAGCACCAGCATTGGGTCTACGGTGAACACGGTAACAGAAAACAGATGAAGCTTTTACTGACTTGCTATTTTCAAAATAAAAGGTGATATAGTTAAAACACGGAGAGTGTTTGAAGGTGAAAGTGGCAGCAGTAAGCTAATACTTATTAAAATTCCTAAAAAATTATAAATCAAAAATTAAATTTGAAATCAAGGGGCGTATCTCACATAGCTATTGTGGTACTATGATCCAACACTGATTTTGAGTCAATCTATCACATGACCTAGAAGCTATTGAGCTAAAATGCTCATTTTTATACAAAAAAATTCATAAAAATTTTTTTAATTTTTAAAATTCAAAATCAAAAGGTGTATCTCGGCTAGGGAGGGGAGTACTATGATCCAACACTGATTTTGAGTCAATTGATCACATGACCTAGAAGCTATTGAGCTAAAATGCTAATTTTTATACAAAGAAATTCATAAAAAATTTGTAAATTTTTAAAATTCAAAATCAAAAGGTGTATCTCGGCTAGGGAGGTGAGTACTATGACCCAACACTGATTTTAAGTCAATGGATCACATGACCTAGAAGCTATTGAGCTAAAATGCTCATTTTTACAGATAAAAATTCATAAAAATTTTGGAAATTTTTAGAATTCAAAATCAAAAGGTGTATCTTGGCTAGTGAGGGGAGTACTATGATCCAACACTGATTTTGAGTCAATCGATCACATGACCTAGAAGCTATTGAGCTAAAATGCTAATTTTTATACAAAGAAGTTCATAAAAAATTTGGAAATTTTTAAAATTCAAAATCAAAAGGTGTATCTCGGCTAGTGAGGGGAGTATTATGATCCAATGCCAAATTTGACTCACTTTACCACAGGACCTAGAAGCTATTGAACTAAAATGCTAATTTGTACACATAAAAATCAATAGAAAATTTGAACATTTTTGAAACTTAACATCAACAGCCGTATCTCCTGTACAGAGGTGAGTGCTATGATCCAACACTGATTTTGAGTCAACTGATCACAAGACCTAAAAGCTATTGAGCTAAAATGCTAATTTGAACACATAAAAATTCATTAAAAATTTGGAAATTTTTAAAATTTTAAATCAAGAGGCGTATCTCGGTTAGGGAGGGGAGTACTATGATCCAACACTGATTTTGAGTCAATGGATCACATGACCTAGAAGCTATTGAGCTAAAATGACTGATGTACAACGTTCAGTTTCCAGGCCAGCAATGAGATAAAATCCAGTCAGAGTCCATAGACAAGACCCTTCATGCTGCTGCATAATTGGGTATTTATATACCTTAGAAATATAGGGTTTTGCCAGGAAGGGCATTCGGCATAAAACTCTCCGCATTACCACCTGTGTGATTCAGTAAAAGCTGATTTACTTCGATGATGACAAGAGAAGTAGAATGGTGAACAACAGAGTTTGCATTTTACTTGGTGATGGCACCGTTGCTAAGGAAAACATTTTTAATTGTCACTTTATGTCATAAATGTTCCTGACACAAATTTGGCATTGGATCATAGTACTCACCTCTCTACATGAGATACGGCTGATGATTTTAAGTTTCAAAAATTTTCAAATTTTCTATGAATTTTTATGTGTAAAAAATAACTTTTTAGCTCAATAGCTTCTAGGTCATATGATCCATTGAGTCAAATTTGGCCTTGGATCATAATACTCCCCTCTCTAGCCGAGATACACTTTTTGATTTAAAATTTTAAAAATTTCCAAATTTTATATGAATTTTTATGTGTACAAATTAGCATTTTTTAAATAATTTTTATGCGTAAATATTTTAGCTCAATAGCTTCTAGGTCATGTAATCAATAGCTCAAAATTAGTATTGGATCATAGTACTCACCCTCTAACATGAGATACGCCTCTTGATTTTAAATTTTAAAACTTTTCAAAATTTCCTATGAATTCTTAAGTGTAAAAATGAGCATTTTGGCTCAATAGCTTCTAGGTCCTGTAATCAATTGAGTCAAATCAGTGTTGGATAATAGGACTCCCCTCTCTATCCGAGATACACCTCTTCATTTTAAATTTAAAAAAATTTCAAATTTTCTATGAATTTTTATGTGTACAAATTAGCATTTTAGCTCAATAGCTTCTAGGTCATGTGATAGATTGACTCAAAATCAGTGTTGGATCATAGTACTCCCCTCACTAGCCGAGATACACCTTTTGATTTTGAATTTTAAAGTTTTCCAAATTTTTTATGAATTTTTATGTATAAAAATGAGCATTTTAGCTCAATAGCTTCTAGGTCATGTGATCCATTGACTCAAAATCAGTGTTGGATCATAGTACTCCCCTCCCTAGCCGAGATACACCTTTTGATTTTGAATTTTAAAAAATTAAAAAATTTTTATGAATTTTTTTTGTATAAAAATTAGCATTTTAGCTCAATAGCTTCTAGGTCATGTGATCCATTGACTCAAAATCAGTGTTGGATCATAGTACCACAATAGCTATGTGAGATACGCCCCTTGATTTCAAATTTAATTTTTGATTTATAAGTTTTTAGGAAGTTTAATAAGTATTTCTTACTGCCACTTTCAGCTTCAAACACTCTCCGTGTTTTAACTATATCACCTTTTATTTTGAAAATAACAAGTCGGTAAAAGCTTCATCCGTTTTCTGTTACCGTGTTCACCGTAGACCCAATGCTGGTGCTCTCAAAATGTTAGACCACTGCTCTCAGAGTTGCACTGGACCCGGACCCCGTGAGCGTGCGAGGTTTACCCTGACCGAATGTCTGTCGAATATCCAATGTAAAACTAACTTCACCGCAGTCTCACACACACTACTCCTGTCACTGGATCTTTCTTGGACACTGAGAAGAAATACAAATCGCAAATAAAAAAATACACACAACAAGTTGATAATCAGATAAACGTAATGTATTTAATAACACTAATAAAGTATGTCGTAATATTGGCACGATTTAATAAGAGTTAAAATACTTAGCAGCTAGCTAGCTGAGGTATTGCTACTCACCTTCAAAGTTGTGGATGTAACTTGAAATGTACAATCGAAATCCTTTTTCACGCTTGCAACCGGGGGCAGGTGAACACTGGTCGACAATCCTGTATATGTCGTTTACGTCGATTTTCGACTGGTGTCAAGCCAGCACGCTCTCGTCGAACGACTGTCAAGTGAGCCCTCTCTCAAATACGGCTTGCCGCTTTTGTTCATAGGTTACGGTAAAAGCAGTCTGGACTTGTTTTTTTAAAAAAAAAATGGCCTGTAACGTTCCCTTTCAATGTCTGTCATTTTATTTTACCATGATGTGATGCCCTATCTCGTATATATACTACATATATATATATATATATAATATATATATATAAAAACATACAAATATATAGTTGTCTATTACTATTAGGTTGGCACATCCATAAAAGAAAAACTCCTAGTTTCCACAGAGTCATTTCACTTCTCACTTACAGTATTCCTTCTTGTGTTGTCACTCACAAAGTTTCAGCCAGATCTGATGTAATATTTTGTAGTACTGTCCATTTGAAAACAAGTACTTTAACGATAAAAAACTACTGTTTTAAAACACTAATAAAACAAAAACTCTTAGTTTCCACAGACTCATTTCACTTCTCACTTACAGTATTCATGCTTGTTGATTAACACACAAAGTTTTATCCAGATCTGATGTAGCATTTTGAAGTTTTGGCCTTTTGAAATGGGGTACTTTAGCGAGAAAAGTATTATTTCTCCTATATTAAAAAGCAAATAAAAGAAAAAACTCCTAGTTTCCACAGACTCATTTCACTTTTCACTTACAGTATTCATGCTTGTTGATTAACACACAAAGTTTTATCCAGATCTGATGTAGCACAAACATCTTACCTGGAGGATGTGAAGCATCACCTCATTTGAATGTCTTAGCTTCTTGGGTGGAGCGACAGGCGATGGGATCATGTCTGGCAAAGGCTTCATCTAGGCCAGAGGTTCTTAACCTTTTTGACCCTGGGGCCCAATTTTCCCGGTACAAAGTGATTCGAGGCCCATTCAAATATAAGCATGTTAATGTAAATTGATCCACATCTTGTTTGATTTGTATTTGATAATTAAATCGAGTCATTTTATGGTTTATTAAAGTAAAATCTTGTGGGGAAAAATGATACAATGTTATCATCTCAGACATTTATTTTCATACTGATCAGGTAAAACACAGTGGTCAACCTCAACACAAATTAGAATTCCAAAAATATTTATAAGGAATTTTGATCAATTAAATTGTGTTGTAATAAAACAAGAACACTTCAAATAAGTTTCAAATTAAACAAACTGTAAATGACATTTAAATAAAATGCTAATTAAAAGATTATTTTATAACCTGCTGATGAACTTGACAAATTAGAAGTTTTAATTTAGTACTAGATATTTCTCTCCAAATGTGTGACAAATTAACAACAGTCACAACAGTCTGTTAAAAAAAAAAAAAAAACTAAACATGAACTGAGGCAAAGAGCCCCGGTATAAAGAAAATATGATGAGGGGCTGATAGCCGCATACTATTGGCTCATGCCACAACGTAGAACAGAGGCCGCTTCTATTCGGCGACCATGTTAACCTATGGCGGCGTTCACACCAGGCGTGGAGCGGTGCGGTCCTCCGCGGAGGACTCGCACCGTGCAGCGGATCATTTCGGCGTCTGCTTTAGTTTGAGCGCGAGCCGCGAGCATTCTGCATCAATTCTGGCAGAAAGTTACATAAAGTTACAAGAGAAAATACGGTTTATTTTTAAAATAAAGTGTGTATTCACATGTAATTTTGGTAAACCGTGCGTCCAGTGCTAAACTTTGTTCTTAGTCGCTCAGACCCTGAGGAAAGAGGTTAAGGTTAGGATTATGGTTCCGGTTCCTGAGGTCAGATGTCTCTGCAGCTCACGGCTCCACCAGGGGAGGGGTGAAATGTGGAGAACACATTTACACATTTAGGAGCGGGACAGTTAATGGGAATTTAACTTTAAGTTGAATTTTAAATACGTGCGTCCAACAGAAACATCCAGCCTTGGACACACTTGGAATACATGCAGACATTGCAGCAATGAGATCTTGGCTGCTTGTATTCCATGTGTTCAATATGAATTTCTATCATTTTTTATGCTGGTCGAGTGTAAATACGTGGGAATAACATCAGTCTTTTTAAAATATAACCAATTTTTTACAATAAAATGCCACGATTGACAAAAGTAATCATGTTTTTATATCTAAACAAACTGTATACATACAATCACAACACGCACGTGCGTGCATGAGCACAGACACATACAGATCAACGTAGTGAGCAGACTCCACTGCGGGGTTCAGGAGTAAACAACAACAGAGAGGCAGAGAACAGAGACATGGGTAAAAGTTTTA
Source organism: Oryzias javanicus (assembly GCA_003999625.1). Classification (NCBI taxonomy): domain Eukaryota; kingdom Metazoa; phylum Chordata; class Actinopteri; order Beloniformes; family Adrianichthyidae; genus Oryzias; species Oryzias javanicus. The sequence continues at coordinate 172,513 of CM012451.1, read as the reverse complement.
GTTTATGAATGTTCTCACGCACACACATGCGAGCGCGTGCGCACACACACACAAACAAAACAGACAGGGACGCGCGCACACAGTGAGCCGGCTCCGGAGCGGGTGGGCGGGGCTGGATTTTGGGTGTGAAACAGCAGCAGAGGAGTTCCTCTTAGCAGAAACACGCGGTAATATCTTTAGGTTGTATGATGGCAAAAACAACAAAATCTCTCGCTGAAGCCCCTGTGGACCGCCGCGGAAAAATGCGCGTCTGGTCTGTAAACCACAGAGCGGGGGGGAAGCCGCGCACAATCTGCTTCGTGGTGCTTTCGGGTCAGTGTGAACCCGGCGTGACGCTTACTGCCACCAAGTGGTAGGAGGCTGTATTCAGGTCCCGCGGCCCTCGCGGCCCTCAGGTTTAGCACAGATTTTTTTCGCGGCCCACTAGAGGGCGCTCGCGGACCGAGATTGGGCCGCGGCCCTATGGTTAAGAAACACTGATCTAGGCAATTGTTTGCTTTACTGTGAAAAACAAAACAGCATCATTTCATTCACTGTAAAAAATACATTTAATAAAACAATTTAAAAAATACAAAAACATTACAAGATTTAAGGATGTTACAGTACATACATTTAGCCTCCACCAGTTAACCCATGTGCTCTCTTATGGGGTCCAGATGATCTCACGCTAACACTGACGTGTGATCCCTCCCATGATAGAGGTGGACAAAGGTAGACAGGATTTTATGTCTGCCACCAAAACCAGTGAAGATAAAAAAAAGATCCTTGGAAAAACAGTTCCATCTTGTGGGGTCCAGATGACCCCACTTTAAATTTAAACATGCCTAGGAGAGAACGAGGGTTAATAAATGCAGCAACACTGGCTTTACTACACATCTTTAACATCTATAAGACAAAATGACAGACACACCTGTACAAAAGCACATACACAAGTGGACAAAATTGTTGGTACCCCTCAGTTAAAGAAGGATAAAACAACAATTCTCAATGAAATTACTTGAATCTCACAAAAGTAACAATAAATTAAAATTCATTGAAAATTAAACTGTCAAAATCAGCCATCACTTTTGAATTGTTGATTAACATAATTATTTAAAAAAACAAACTAAAAAGCTAAAAGCTAAAAATGCTACTATATATTATGTTTGGACATTTTTTGAGGTCATCCTTCAATTTTAGCAGCACCGGAATTGTTACGTGGCCTCTTTAAAGACATGGCAGCTGGTGTTCCCACATTTCTATGTAGTTATAGATCCAAAACAAAAGGAATTGCGCTGTGGGCTCTACAGTTGTAATGTAAATAAATGCTAGTTCTGGCGTCTACAGGAAGTGTCGCCCATAATTCATGCAAAGGCTCATGGGGGCTAGAAATAAGGTGGACTGTCTACGATGAATGCATGACATAAACCACATCAGTCAATGTATTAGTTGCAAGGCAAGTTTGAAGTGACTCTGAGAAGGTGAAAATTGTTATAAAAGTATTTGAGAGGGATGAAGCACTCTTGTATTATCCAAGATGCTGAGGACTGATGACAGAACTATTAGTGTTTGGTTGCATTCAGGGAATCTTTGAAGAAGAAATCCTTGACTAATGACTTCTGATTTAAAAATCAACAAAATAGGTTTTTGTTTTAGTATTTCTTCAAGGTTTTAATGATAATAAAAATAATGGTTTTGAGTTGAATTAACAAGTGCCATTTCCTAGCAATATTGTTAGACGTAAACACTTGTATTTAGAGTTTGTAATAAGTTGGTAAAGTGAAAATGTAATTTTGAAAATGGGAAGTATCTGGATTTGAACCAGAGACCTCATGATTTTAAGACAAGCGCTCTACCACTGAGCTATACCTCCCACATGACAATATGTAAAAACGTTCTATTCAACGTTGATACAGGAATATGAATATTTTTGATGTGCATCTCATCTTGCTTTTTTCAGCTGCAAACACACAGTCTGCAATGTGTTTCATTTACCACAAGATGGCGACAATCACACACCAATCTCACTTCAACAATCTGCTGTCTCACCGTTTCTTTTAGCCATTTATTTTTTACATTAACAACTTACCTGGATTCTTCCCGTCAGATTCCTCTCAGTACAATTAACTCCCACAAATATCCAGAACAAAACCTCCTTAAGGCTTCACAACATTAAACTACAATCCCTCCAACAGTCACCTTCCAAATTACTTCTTTCATGCAGCCTTGTGTTGCTGCAAACAAACATTTTAATACTTTATCGGGATATTTTCATTTGAAATATTCCTACCTAATACTTTTGTGCATCAAAAGTCTACACTCTGTCATTTCCAAGTAAAGTCGTGCTGCTTACAGGTGCTTATTTGGAAGTCCAAGTACACTTCCTTCTCAAGTAGGCTGCTGCTGAGAAATCAATATTTATCTGGACGGATTTGTGTCATTTAGAGCCTAAGTAAGTTAACATGGTGTTGTGTCCAGACCAAAATTAAAAAGAACGTTCCTCTAGGGAAAAACCACAGACATGACCGGCTCTTTTCTCACTAGTTAAAAGTTGCCTAAATTCCGTGCTCACATAATCATTGTAGAGCAAAAGTCAGTTAATTCCAGCGTGTTTGACATTAAAGTCAAATGTATTCCTGTTGTAATGTTTTCTATTGCGGTCAGTGAATTGCTGTTAGCTCAGCCGTGGTTCTAACGTCTCTCCTCTTTGTTTTTAATCAAAACCGTGTCTGATCTCTGGGAAAATAAAGGTAAAACATGATCAAAATGATTAGAAACTGTTGCCAGAAAAAAGGAAATTGACTATTCATCCAATGTTGGAGGATATCAAACAAATTTGTGTTTAGATTTGTGAACGATCCAAGACATGAAATAAGAATACAGTTCTGCAGGACATTCCTAAAATAAATATCTGACATTTTTCTGTTGAAAGTGGTTAGGTTACCTTTTATTATTTATATCAAATGGTCTCCAACAGTGTTCAGTTCTTTGGTTTCCCGTCTAAATCCATTAAGCTGAAGTTGCGTATCTCGCTCACGGCCTTGTCACTGTTTTGTCTGACGTCACAGTGAGAAGGGTCTATTGGAAGATGATGAGGAAAGAAAAAAGAAAGTTGTACTTGAAAGAGAGAGAAAGAGATGAGGATGAGCAGATGGTGACATGATAATAGTGGGGGGGTAGAGGAAAAATCCAACAAGAAGTAAAAAAATGAGAAGGAAACTGTAATTGAAAGAAAGGAGCAGTCTAGAAAAAGCAACAGCACAATACTGGATGAAATGTATCTGCAGACACCAAAGTCCAGCATGCAACCTGACAGAAATAATGTTTGTGGTTGTAAGAAGACAAACAAACATAGTAATTGTCTGTAATGTCAAATGTCGAACCAGGACACCCCACCTCTGACCCATCATTCTCTGCCACTCAGCATCCCATACCAGTTCATATCACCAATAGATATTCTAATCACTTCAATTCATTTCCAAGTGCCTCGCATGTCAGATGTCTCCTTTCAATTCACACATTACCAGTCACTCAACCCATCTCATGCTCACATCAGATTTTACCAACAACAATGAAGATGGCTGTTTTTAATGTCAGATCACTTTTAAACAAGTCTTTTATCCTTAATGATCTGATTTTCGACCATTATTTAACTTGTTTGTTTTTAACTGAAACCTGGCTTGGCACTGATGCTCCAGCTATTCTCACTGAGGCTTCTCCACCTAATTTTAATTTTTTATTTTCAATCAGGGGAGGTAAGAAAGGTGGCGGCACAGCATCGATAGCTCACTAAACAATAACATCTGAAAATATTGTTCTCAACAAATATTCTTCTTCTGAGCATCATGCTTTTCTCTTTGGTGCTCCACCTGTTTTAGCCGTCACAGTTTATAGACCACCAAACCCTCCTTCCTGTTTGATTGAAGAATTTTCCTGAATTTTTATCTTTTCTTCACATTAGGTACAATAGGATTTTAATAACTGGTGATTTTAATTTCCATGTTTGTAAAAACGATGATGTCTATGCTTGTGAGTTTTGAAATCTTCTGAACAGCATGGATTTTAAACAACATGTCACACAGGCCACTCACAACAGAGGACACACCCTCGACCTCGTCATTACCTACGGTCTGTCTGCCGGGTGTCCTCTGTTGTTGATTTCACAATATCAGATCATTACTGTGTGTTTTTTAATGTCACCAGTGAAATCCAGCAGGGAGCCTCAGTGAGAACTGTGAGGAAACGGTATATAAATCCTGAAGTGGATGATGCAAATTTTATTGATATTTTTAACCAAACTCCTTCTCAGACTTCATCTGCATCCTGTGATTTTATGGTTGATGATTTTAATAACAGACTTCAGTCTTCCTTAGATGCAGTGGCTCCATTCAAGACAATTAAAGTTAATTGCATCACAATTTTCAGCAAAAAGCTTCAGCATCTTTAGCGACTGCTTTCAGCAAAAAGCTTCACACTAGCATTATAGAGGGGAATGCAACTTTTCTAGTTTCATCTTGTTTTAATACCAGGAATGAATGAAGGACAGGGGCTGCACAATTCATTAAAGGTTTAATAAACTATCATCGTTGTTGTCTTTATGTTTAGTTAGTTTAAAGCTAATGATGGTTAAGATTTGTGCTTTACATCCACTTTGCACATGACCTTAATAGTGGAGTAATCTGAAAAAGTAATCAGAGATTAGTCGACTGTTTAAATAATCGTTTGTGGCAGAACTAAAGGAAAGTTGATTCAGCTGAAAAACTGACATGAAATTCAGTTATTTTAGACAAAATAAAATAAAACATGTGAACATTTATCCTTCTCAGCCACACGGATCTAAACATGTTAATCAGGGATCAGAATCCTGTCTGTGTCAGTGAGAACCAAAATCTGGTTTTGGAAAAAGATGATTAAGCCTTTCCCAAGTTTTTAACATTTGATATTTTGATATTAAAATGAAACAATTCGTTCAGAAAAACATATAAATAAATTAAAAAAGCTTCATGTCATCAGAATGACAGGAGTTTCTGCAGACAGGCTTTTCCTCTTGAAGCAGCAAATTTCACTATGACACAATGTTTTTTTTGGTAAATTATATTTATTCTTTATGTGGTCTTTTTGTCTTTTTTGGGTTTTTTTTCTACGTTCATTTTGGATTGAATTTTACTGCCGTGCTTCAGTGTCTTTAACTCTCAGAAGTTTCAGATTCATCCAGATTCATCCTGAGGATTCTGGGCTTCGTCTCATAAAGCTTGACCTGGATCACTGACCTGCAGCTAGAAAAACAGTCCAGAGTCCTTCACCTGAATCTCTTCATGGAAATACGTCGCATTTTTCCTTTTGTATAAATTGTGGGACAGAAGTATTTATAGAACTTCCATTTAAAGTAATAAAAGCATCATCAGCTTGTGTTCATTATAAAGTCTGGTGGTAGAGTTCTGATCAAAGTCTGCCCCCTGGTGGACACATCCTTTGTTTTGAATCAACTCCTGTCTTTGGTGTCATGATAGAAAACACATCCTGTTAGAACTTTCTGTTCAGTTTCAAGGCAAAATGTGAAATGATCACATTCATCAATAAGTCCCACAGGCCTGAACTCCAGCTCAAAGGGAAGTTAAGCCTCCCTGAAGGGTTTGTGGCTCTGTGAAATCCAATCTCAATCGATCAGATGATCAGAGTCTAAGGAAAATGAGTTTGTTAGGGGAGAAACTTCCAAATGAAGAAAAACACAAATGCAGGATTCATCAAACTTCTGCAGGATTCATAACCTGAACACAAGCAACAATCATGGAGCCCAGCTGCTGCAACCCCATTGCTTCACCTGTGTTCTGTGTGAAGACAGAAAAGATGGCTCCATTCATGAGGACGCCTGTCATGTACGTTCCACCTTCAGGAAAACGCAGCAGTTTTCTTTGTAAGTTATCCCTACCTGTTTGAATGACTGTGGTTCTCTCAACATTTTCCTGCTCTCTTTGACTTAACCACAGCCATTGTGAGGCTGTCATTTACTGCAGGATCCACAAGTGTTGCTCTGATTTCATCACCAATCTGTCTATGTGATTGGCCTTTTCTTCCTGGTTTTGTCCCCTTCCTCCACCCATCCACACCCGTCTTCCGTGTGGCTGACCTTCCATGTACTGCAGTTTGATTCAACTGTGAGTGACAAGGAGAGGCTCATTTAAGCCATTTTCATCAGTGTAAAATGAGGTTGACCTGAAAGAAGGGATTCATGGACATTTTCATCGAAACATAATAAAAAATATATTTAAAAAACCATGTACAAAATGTTTTGACATCTTCAGCATTTTTTTGACACATTCAATGAAATCAAGATTATTAGTTGTAAGAACAATGACTATTCAGCCTTTACAAGTATAGCTGATTTTAACAGACATGATAAAAACAATCGTCACCAAAAGTGATCATTTTGCAGAGATTTGATCTTATGTTATGTACGATTGTACGCCAGAATTCTCATCACATTCATGAAGGGAGCACAAACTGTGAGATGTGTGAGGTGCTGCAGCCCTCCAAAGTCTCCAAGGGACTATGATGGGAAAGGACAACATAAAATACTCAAGTAGTGTTTTTTCTGTGAAGATGAAAGAAATGATTATTCAAATTTGGTTTTGTATTTCACTCTGAAAAACATAATTATTTTACATTTGGACACACCCTGTGATTGTTAGACTTTTTCTGTTACAAACCGACCCCGCCCCCCAAATCAGAGAAGAAAACAGTTATATGACCCCCACAATAAAACGTTTTAGGACCCCTGATCTATGTAAAAGACACCTGTACACAGCCTCAAACAGTCACACTCAAGACCAAAGAGCTGTCGAAGGACACCAGAAACTAAATTGTTGACCTGCATCAGGCTGGAAAGACTGAATCTGCATTAAGAAAGCAGCTTGGTGTGAAGAAATCAATTCTTAGGAAATGGAAGACATTCAAGATCACTAATAATCTCAATCAATCTGGGGATCCCCACAAGATCTGACCTGTAGGGTCAAACTGATCACAAGAACTGTGAGCAAAAGTCCCAGAACCACACAGGGGACCAAGAGAATGACCTGCAGAGATCTGGGACCAGAGTAACAAAGACTACCATCAGTATCACACTACAAACCCTGCAGTTCCAGACGTGTCTCTCTGCTAAAGCCAGTACATGTGCAGGCCCGTCTGAAGTTTGTAGAGATCATCTGGATGATCCAGAGGAGGATTAGGAGAATGTCCTATGGTCAGATGAAACCAAAACAGAACTTTTTGGAAAGAAATGTCGTGTTTGGAGGAGAAAGAATGCTGAGATGCATCCAAAGAGCACCATACCTACTGTAAAGCATGGGGGTGGAAGCATCATGTTTACGCAGAACGACTGATGTGTGTAAAGGAAAGAATGAATAGGGTCATGAATGGTCAGATTATGAGTGAAAACCTCGTTCTATTAGCATTGGAGATGAAACGTGGCTGAGTCTTTTAGCATGAGCGTGATCTCAAACACACTGTCCGGGTAGAAAAGAAGTGACTTCGTAAGAAGCATTTCAAGGTCCTGGAGTAGTCAGTCTCCAGATCTCAACCCCCTAGAAAATCTCTGAAGGGAGTTGAAAGTCCCTGTTGCTCAGCAACAGCCCCACTTTGTAGTTTTTGCTGTACTTCCCCAAAACAGTTTTCCATCTTTTTTGGTATTGTCCTCAAGTTAAAGTTTCCTGGCAGGAAACTCATCATTTCATTCATGACTGAATCAAAGCTTGTTTGTTTTGTTCTGGAAGGATGTCTTGTTGGGTCACATATCAAAGAATATTCTGGTCTGTTCTTTAGAAATCTCTCTCCAAATATATTCACAAATGTAAATTCTCTGGATAAAAACCATGTTTCTTTGTACTTTTTTCTGATTTCAATTTGTATAAAAATATTATAAGAAACTCTGAGAAACAAAAAGCATCAAAATCTCGTCTGTATGTGAAAGATTCAGTATTTTAAGAGAAAACTACTGCAGCAGCTTATATGTTTTGTTTGTTTTTTCTCATATTGAAATGTTCCCTTTATTGCATAACTGATTGTGAATCTCCGTCAATTGAAAAAATGTGTAATAAAGTTGGTTAGAAAAAAACAAAAGAAAAAAAAACCATCACAGCTCTAGAGGAGATCTACATGGAAGAATGGACCAAAGTACCAGCAGCATTGTCACAACTTTTCCCTAAAGCTGCATCAGAGCTCTGTCTTCCCCTTTGCTCAGCTGTCCCTCTACTGCAAAAAAAAAAAAAAAACCCTCTCCCCCTCCTTGGATGGTTTCTCCTCTTAGCTCGGGTCCTCTATCGTGTCTTTATCACCTAAAATAAATAATTCCCACTTTACAAATACAAATAATAAAATACAGTGTGACCATAACTTTCAATTTTTCATATTTTCACAATAAAATCCTACAAATTATCATCCACAGTCACCATTTCACAATCCAAAAAATGTTTGAAATTGTAGTCATTTTTTATTATTCCGTGGGTTACTTTGATAACAGCTTCTCTTTCATTTTGATAGAATAGAATAGAATAGAAAATACTTTATTAATCCCTTTGGCAGTCCTCAGGGAAATTCAGGTACCAGCGTCCGTACAGCACAAAGATGTAAATAAAAAATTAATACAATAGAATAACATTAAGTGAAATGGACTGAATATGGCTAGATAAGCAATATGGAAGTAATAAATACTGCACATTATTGACATTAATAAATAAATAAATAAATAAATAATGTCCGTGTGATGGATCAGGTAGCTACGCCCCTCCCCTCTCGACCCTCCCTCTCCCCTCCTACCAAATGCAGAGTTATACAGTTTGATGGCTCGGGGGACAAAGGAGTCTCTGAGCCTGTTGGTCCTGCTCTTAGGGAGGAGCAGCCTGTTGCTACTCAGGCTTCTCTGTTCCCTGATGACAGAGTGCAGAGGGTGGCTGGTATTGTCCATTATAGCCAGCAGTTTGTTAAGTGTCCTCCTCTCTGCTACTGTCACTAGGGGTTCCAGCTTCATGCCGACTGCAGAGCCCGCTCGCCTGATCAGTTTGTCCAGTCTGTCAGCACTCCTCTTTGTCATGTTGCCCCCCCAGCAGACCACGGCGTAGAAGAGAGTGCTGGCCACCACAGACTGGTAGAACATCCACAGGAGCTTTTTGCAGATGTTAAATGATCCCAGTCTCCGTAGGAAGTACAGACGGCTCTGGCCCTTCTTGTACAGGTGGTCTGTGCAGCGAGTCCAGTCCAGCTTGTTGTCCAGCCACAACCCGAGGTACTTGTAGTGGCCCACAATCTCCACCTCATCGCCTCCGATGGTCACAGGTCGTGGTTGTGGGCTGGACTTCCTGAAGTCGATGACCAGCTCCTTGGTCTTCAAGGTGTTAAGCTGGAGATGGTTCATCTGACTCCAGTGGACAAAGTCACTAATTAGACTCCTGTACTCGTCCTCCCCGTCGTCCCTGATACACCCCACAATGGCTGTGTCGTCAGCAAACTTCTGGATGTGACACAGCTTCGAGGTGTAGCAGAAGTCTGAGGTGTAAAGGGTGAAGAGGAGGGGGGCCAGCACCGTCCCCTGGGGAGCTCCTGTGCTGCTGATGATGGTATCGGAGGTGATGCTCCTTAGCCTGACGTACTGCGGTCTCTCCGTGAGGTAGTCGGCAATCCAGGACACCAAGCAGGGCTCCACCTGCATCTCCCTCAGTTTATCCAGTAGCATCGGTGGCTGGATTGTGTTGAAGGCACTAGAAAAGTCCAGGAAGAGGATCCTCACTGTGCCACTCCCCTGATAGTAAATAGTTTGATTCCTATATATTGTTTATATTGTTTTTCAAGCCTATTCCACAGTTTTGTCCCACACACTGATACACACTAACTCTTTCTCACTCTTTGAGTTTTTGGTTGTTTGAAAATACCATGTCCCCTCAGTGCATAATCTCCATCCCTCTGTTTAAATTGCTTCTGAACATTATGTGGTAGGAATTTATTGTTGGCTTTATAAAGAAGTTTTGCTGTATACAAATAAACTAAATCAAAAAAATGTATTACCTTAGAACTTAGAAATAACATGTTAGTATGATCACAGTATCCGGCTTTATGAATTGTCCTAATTGGACGTTTTTGAAGGATGAAAAGACCATTTAGTCTTGTTTTATAGTTATTTCCCCATACTGTATATTAAATGTGGGAATATTAATGAACAGTACAATGTATGCAGGATTTGTACTTCAGAATATATTTAACTTTATGAATTATTGCAATAGTTTTAGATATTTTACTCTGGACATGTTTAATATGAGGCTTCCAAGTTAGTTTGTTATCAATGATTATGCCAAGGAATTTAATTTGGGGTACCTTTTCTATTATAGTATCGTCTATATATATTGGTAATTCAGAGTTATCTTTAGAATTACCAAACATAATTGACTTCATTTTTTTTAGGTTTAGAGATAGTTTTTTTATGTCCGTCCATGTTTTGATTTTTTTAAGTTTATAATTGATTGTATTTATTAAAGTATTGTTGTTAACATTCAAATAAAATATGTTGGTATCATCTGCAAAAAGTTTTATTTTTAATAAATTTGAAACATTGAAAATATCGTTTATATAAAAGTTAAATACATTTAGGACATAAAATTGAGCCTTGAGGGACACCACATACAATGCCCTCACGTCTTGATTGATATTCCCCCATTTTAACAAACCGTTGTCTATCAGTCAAATAACTTTTAATCCAGTTCCATGCTACCCCCCTGATGCCATAGCTATCTAATTTTTAAGTAAAACAGAATGGTTGATTGTGTCAAAAGCTTTCTGAAAATCAAATATTCCAACAGATTTGATTACAAATGTAAGTTAATGGCTTTAAAATATAATCTATCACCTTTTTAATTAACACCATATCTATATCATTACAGTCCGTAGATGCCTTGTTTTGGAATTTGCTTAAGATTGACTTAACTTCCATTTCACTAGCAGGTGAGAGAAAAATAGAATTTATGTTTGTCTCTGTTGGGTCCCACAGGGTGTTGACTTCATTCTTTGGAGTATTTATCACTAACTGAGGCCCAACATTCACAAAAAATGAGTTAAAGTTATTTACTATGTTGTTCATATGATAATCTTCACCAGTATTATTTATAAAATAATTAGGGTACACTTGATCTTTTGTTCCATCTTTGATCAATCGATTTAGGACCTTCCAAGTTCCTCTCGTATTGCTTTTATTATGATCAATTATTTTGGTCATAGTACATTTTTGCATGTCCGTAATTATATTAGTTAATTTCATTCTTATATCATTTTTTAATTTATTTTCGGCTTCCACTGTTCTTACTTTGATACATTTCTTATACGAAATATTTTCTTTTTCCAGGCATTTTCAAGTCCTTTTGTTAACCAAGGACATTTTATTGATTTATGGCTTTTATTGAACTTTTTGATTGGACAATGTTTGTTATATAATGAACAGAATATTTCAAAAAGTTTATAAGCTTGATTTACATCTTTTACATTATACACCACGTTCCAGTTTTGCACAATTAAATCATTTTTAAGTGAATTAATTGCGTTATCCGAGCTTAACTATTTGTATACATATTTTTGAGTTGGCATTTTGAGAATTTCATAATCATTCATTGTGAAGATAGGTAAGTGATCTGTTATGTCACAGATCAGCAGTCCACTTCTCTTATTAGATTTGATATTGTTTGTGAATATGTTATCAATAAGTGCAGCGCTGTGGGTTGTAATTCTGCTTGGTTAGTTAATAGTTGGATGGAAACTCATGTGGAAAATGTGGAAAACCTAATGCAGATCATTCTGATATTTCTGGCTTTGCCCTGTAATCAGTTCTTTCTGGGAAGACATCCATCAGGTCATCATTACAATCTTGGGTTACAATGTACTGAAAACAAGTATATTTTTTACTTGGGCAATTTATCAAGTTATATTTTTTTAAATGACAAGTATTTAATTCAAATCGTCCTAGCTGCCTGTAAGAAAACAATTACAAAAAACTGGTACAAGACAGACCCACCAATACAACAGGAATGGGAGGAAATAGAACAAGAAATAAATAAGATGGAAATGTTGAATCATAAGATACAAATGGAAGAAGAACTTTTCATAAAATGGACTATATACATGACAAACAGAACATAAGAATATATATGGAGCAAATAAAAAACCTGTGGAGTCAAGTCAATCCATGTGTATTTTTTTTTTCATTTTCTTTCTTTGCTCTGTTGTTACGTTGTTTCCCCAGTTGTTTCATTATTGCCTCTCTATCTTATTTTTTTTTGTTTTGTTTGTTTGTTTTTCCCTATATTTTACTTACATTGTCTGCCCTCTTCTGTATATTTACCCTAAATGTGTTTAAAAAAAAAAAACAAAAAGTAGGTGTTAAATAAAATGTAAATAAATCGTGAATAAATCCCTTCTAATAAAAAGGTTTCTGAACTGCTCTTAGTCTGGCTCGTCTCTCAGGACCTGTCTGCCTAGCAGGGGCAAAAGCCCAAAACAGCTGAGCTCCTGAGATCAATCGAGCACTCAAACCCGTCCGCCACGTTAAGGCGGCAGTTCACGGAGGGGGTGTGTGTGATGTGTGTGTGGGGTGTGTGTGGGGTGTGTGTGTGTGTGTGTGATGTGTGTGTGGGGTGTGTGTGTGTGTATGATGTGTGTGGGGTGTGTATGTGTGTGTGAGGGTGGTTGGGTGATTGTGTTTTGTTTTAGTTTTTAAAAAACTTTTTTTTTAGTTTTTAAATTTTTTTTTGTTTTTTTTTTTTTTTAGTTTTTAAAAAACTTTTTGTTTTTAAAATTTTTTTTTTTTTTCTATTTATTTTTTTTGTTATAAATATATAAAATACAAATAAAACAATTACAACAAAATCATTTTAAAAAAGTATCTTAGACTTCAAAGAGGGATTGTGAAAAGGACAATCAAGACGCCGTTATGCAGAAACATGTTAGCTTTACGGCCTAAAACCACTTTTCTCTGCTGTGGTCAGGCGTCCACTTTGGGTTTTTTTCCAGCCTTTCTAAATATGTTGAGAAACTTCTGACCAGCAGTTTTCTTCTTAGACTTCTGTTTCATCTCATTCACCTGCTGCTGTACTTGATCAAGTTGGACCATCAAAGCGTCTTCCATAGAGCTGATGATGGTCTCTTTCTCCTGCACAGCTTCCTTCAGGTGAACAATTGTTTGTAAGAGGCTGGACTTTTCTGCTGCCCTCTGCTGCTTCTGGTTTTCTTGTTCTTCCTGGACTTTGACCAAAGCAACTCTTAATTTCTTGGACTCTTCTGCCTCCAGCTCAAAGGACCCACGACGTCAGTGCACCTCCTCCTCTAGTTTGGTTTGGTTTGGCACGGACGTCATCGTTGTGCGCCCTTGGGACCATCCATTGCTTCTATAGATTTTTGAGACACTTTTTGCGTGGGAGAATGTTACAACGAAAAAGCACTCTCCATTGGCTTTGTCACTTTAATTCTGTCACAGAATGAGCGGTGATGAAGAAGAAAATGGAACAGCAGTTCTGAGAATCCCTTTTTTCATTTTTTTAAGAGTCACATATTGAAGGTCCTTTTTGGAAACGAAAAAGCATTTCTGTTAATCCATTTATAACCTAACCTCCTCAACTTCCTGTTACAATGGCGGCAGGAAGGACAGGAAGGACAGGAGCAATCGCTGCCTTCCTTGTCTACTGCTTTCTAACAAACTTTCTAAAGCTTGTACTTGATGCTTCACATCATCCGGCTGGTAATATTTATCAAATGTTAAATTTACAAAATAATACAACTCGTTACCATATAATAATTCGCAAACAATTGGAGAACGGTTTGGCTTTGGAATGCACGCACTGGCTGTTACTTTCGTCTTTCCGTCACTTTACACCAAGATCACCAAACGGACCAAAACAACAGCTGTGGCAAAATCTTCCCTGAACACCGGACTCATAATCGCAATATGTTTGTTGCTATCTGGAGATATACACCAGTGCCCAGGCCCAAACCACAGCGCACCGGGAGTGGCTGACCCACCAGCGACGAGTGAGAACGTTACTCCTACCTTACAGGTATGCTCTTCTACACTTTTGTGTGCTGCGGCACAGCATGCTAATCAGCTGATTCCTCTGCGACCGACAACATCTTCGCTCGAGCTGTTTGTCCGGGGAGCCGAGGGCAATGGTGTGAAGGGTGTGGTGCCAGGATGGTCCGACACAGAGCTGCGCGCGGGAACGCGGGACCCGGGGGCGAGACACGAAGCGTCGCATCTTCTCTGCAGTACGGAGTCCGTGGGTCGACAGGGCGCTGCAAACTTCGCATCGTTTGGGAACGAGAAACAGGATCCAGACAGGCGACAACAACAAACTTTTCAACAAACCTCACTCCACTGTCAGACAGTTTCCATGGCAACGCGCAGCGTAAACAGGAAGCGATTGAATCCAGCAATAGTAAAACACCGGAAATGGGCGTTTTTTCAAACTGTCAATAATTCAAAAATAGTTTGGGATAAAAGAGCAAAACCTAAAGGTCTTTTGGGAGGACATTTAAATATAAGAAGCATTTTGTCAAAAACGGAGCAAATAAGTCACTTACTACTGCACTCTAATCTGGATTATCTTTGTCTTTCGGAATCTTGGCTCAACAAAAAATCCCCTTCTGCAGCACTTGCCATCCCAGGTTACAACTTGTTCAGAAGAGATAGAGAAGGGGCTAAAGGTGGTGGGGTCATGATATATATAAAAAACGATATTCAATGTCAGGAAATCCATTGGCCCAATGTTCATGATCTGGAATGTCTGGGTTTACATATCACTTTATCACCACAAATGTCTTTCACAATTATTGTAATTTATCGTCCCCCTTCATCAGATGGTACATTTTATGAAAGTTTTGAAAATTTACTGAAAGATTGTAATCCAAATAAGGAAACTGTAATCTATGGTGATTTTAACATAAACTGGGAGGATAAATCGGCTCGAAAAAATCTTAAAAGGGTAACTGACAAATATGATCTTGTCCAAATGGTTCAAGGACCCACAAGAATCACCACCTCAAGCAGCTCTCAAATAGATCTCATTTTTACCAACCGTCCTGAACGAATTTTTAAGTCCTACAATATGTTGGCCGGTCTTTCTGACCACAATCTGCTCCTCGCAGCCAGAAAGCTAACTAAAAAGAGATTTAATTTTTCTACTAATGAACATGAGTTTATGGGAATTCCAAATAATAGGAAGGACCATTTTAAAAATGCTGTTCAACAAATTGATTGGGATGAGATTCTAGAGAGAACTGAATGTGAAAAGGACTCTGAAATATTTTCAGTAACAATTGAGAAAACAATAAAAAATTTCACCTCAAAACATAAAATCAAACAGAATAAAAATATGCTACCCTGGATGAACTCAGACATACTGAAACTAATGAAAGAGAGGGACCTAGTGCTGAAAAAGGCAATCAGAACTAAGTCTCAAATTTATAGAACTCTATTTACTACATTAAGAAATAAAGTAGTACGAAAAATAAGAGCTGCTAAAGCAAATTTTTTCTTGAACATAATTGAGAACGCCAAAGGGGATTCTAAAAAAATCTGGAGCCAACTAAAGAAACTTGAGGGAAATGACACAAAACGGAAGAAATGTTTAGAAATAAAAGTGAATGGACAAATCACTAACAATCCACTCATAGTTGCTGATGCCTTCAATAGATTTTTTATTGAATCTGTATCTACAATTGCCGATTCCTTTAAACCTAATAATTTGAATGTTTGTCCCCTAAATACATCTGAGCCCATTTTCAGCTTCAGCAGTGTCACAGAGTCTGAGGTACTGCAAACAATAAGATCACTTAAGCCAACAAGAACAAAAGATATATATGGTTTAGACACATTTATGTTAAAAGAACTCAGTTCCACTTTAGTAACACCCCTGACCAATATTCTCAATCTATCAATTTCTGAGGCATTATTTCCCAGTAAATGGAAGTCATCAGTTGTGATTCCAATCCACAAAAAAGGAGATTCCTCGTTATCTTCTAACTACAGACCCATCAGTATTATACCTACAGTGTCCAAAGTCGCAGAGAAACTTATTGCCCAACAAATTATTGCTCATCTAGATAACTCATCCTTTTCTCTTCATCCTATGCAGTTTGGCTTTAGAGCTCGGTATTCAACAGAGACGGCTAACTGCTTCTTTATGGAAAATGTAAAGTATCTGTTGGATAAAGGGGGGGTGGTTGGAGCTGTGTTTCTTGACCTGAAAAATGCATTTGACACTATAAATCATAAAAAATTACTGACTAAATTAACTAAATTCAATTTTTCCTGTAGTGCAATCAAATGGATAGAATCATATCTTTCACATAGATCTCAGTCTGTTCAAATAAACAATTCTTTCTCTTCCTCTCTTCCTCTGTCCACTGGTGTTCCACAAGGGTCCATCCTAGGGCCCTTGCTCTTCTCTCTTTACATTAATGACCTTCCAACGGCCTGTTCAAATCTTTTTATACAG
The DNA here is from genome assembly GCA_003999625.1 of Oryzias javanicus. Lineage (NCBI taxonomy): Eukaryota > Metazoa > Chordata > Actinopteri > Beloniformes > Adrianichthyidae > Oryzias > Oryzias javanicus. Next base: position 156,017 of record CM012451.1, on the reverse strand, counting down.
ATGTATGCAGATGATACTGTTATTTATGCACATGGTAGAAACACAGTTCAAGTTGCTAAAAATTCTTACTGAAACTGGGCCATATTGCAGAATGGTTGGATCAGTCAAGCCTAAAACTCAATGTAAATAAGACAGTAGCAATGTTTTTTCTCGAAATCAAACCGTATGAATGCACAGGCAGATGTTTTTTGTTGCTGGAAAAAAGATAGAAGTTGTCTCAGAATTCAAATATCTTGGGGTTTTATTAGACACAAAAATGACATTTAAACACAAACAAAAGGTGTGTAAGTGTCAAATTTAATCTTTCAAATTTAAATTTATTCGACCACATTTGTCACTGCAGTCGGCCAAATGTTTATGCATGCAATGGTTTTTTCTCACATGGCATATTGTCTGACAACGTGGTCACAGAGTAGCAAAATATGCATTAAAACCCTTAGAGTCACTGTACAAACAAACCATTAAAATACTGGATAAGAAACTTTACGGTATCACCACTGTGCCATTTTACCAAAAACATAAACTGTTAAGCTGGGACAACTTCATCAAAAATACAAACCTCTGTCTGTTCTATAAAATCATAAATGGTTTGTCATCCCCTCCACTCCACCAGTTTGTCCAAATACGAGCCAACTCACAGAGAGTGACACGAGGGTCGGTGAGAGGAGACTCGATAGTTCCTCTGCGGAGAAGTGCTTTCAGCCAAAATGCCTTCTCAATAACAGCAGCGCAAGAATGGAACACTGTCCTCAAAAATATTAGAGAGGCTTCTACTTTTAGTCTGTTTAAAAAGCATATCGAAACTGGCTTTTATCACAGCAAACATGTACACATTGAATTTTAATATGCCTCCCCTTTTATGTGTTCTGTATTCTCTTCTTTTATATTTGTTTTAATGCTTTGTAATGTATACATATATATACATTTTTCCTTTTTTATTTATCAAAATGAATTTTAGGTTATTGTTTTATACTTGTATTTTTATTGTTTATTCTTTTTATGGGCTTTGACATTTTAAGTGTTTTTATTGATTGTTTTTAGGTTGACAATTTTAACATCTGTCAAGGGACAACAGATGAAAAATAGCCGTTGGGCTAATTCTGGCTCATTGCATGTAATGCTTTTAATGTGCACTGTCCCTGAAAAATAAAATTATTATTATTAAAGCTGAGCTTGGTTTGATTTGTTTGGATTTTCTCTTTTTCAACATTTTCTTCCAGTTGTTGTAATTTTCAATTCCAGGTCAGAGTTTTTCTTGCAGAAGGTCTTTTTGACCTCCTCAAGCTGTTGCTCCTGTTGGTTCACCTTCTCTTTCAACATGATTCTTAGATTATTTATGGTCGAGTCTTTTCCTCTGATCGTTTCTTTGAGTTTGTCCATCTGCTTTTCGGCATTGGAAAACAATCCAAAGAAGTGTCTTTCTCTAACGTGAGACGCAGCAACCTTTCCTCGTGAACTTTTCTTAATCGAGCCATTTCTTGGTTGATGAAGGTGTTTCTTCTCTGCCATTCCTGTCTTTCTTTTTCCAGCTGACATTGTGCGTTTTTTAATGCCAGCTGATGTTGATTCAGGAAATGGCTCCTCTGCATTTCTGATTCTTCCTCTGTTTCTGTAATGTCACTCTTAAAGTGACAATTGAAGCATGTGTACTGGCAGTTTCTTGCTTCTGGTGGGCTAAGCGTGTCTCTGCATCATTGGCTCTGGCCGTCTCTTCTTTCAGGGATGTTTCCTGCTGAGACATTTTACTGGTGAGGTCCAGATGTTGCTGCTGTTGCTGCTCAAGAGCCGTCTTTAGCTGAGAGATTTCTCGGATAAAGGACGAACTCTTGCTCTCCAACTCTTGTCTTTCTTTTCTTCTCTGATTGACGTTCTCTGACTAACTTCTTTTTGCTGCAGAGCCTCTTTTAACTGAGAGATTTCTTGTAAGAAAGAGGACTTTTCTTCCTGCAGTTGCCTCTTTTTTGCTTTGAGGTTCCTCAGAAAGGTGTTAGCTTTTGTGGCACGTTTGGCCTCGTCTTCCATCCGTTCCTTAAAGTGATCGACCTCAGGGTAGCATCCTCCAGCTTCTTCTCTTTCTGCTGGAGAAGCTCCTTCAGGTGCTGAAGTTGACTTTTCAGAGCAGCGTTCTCCTCTTGAAGAGCTTCATCTGCCGCTGAGGTTGATTCAGGAGGTGGAAGTCGGCTTATCAAGAGGAGTCACACTTTGTTTTTCCTTCTCCAAAGGTTGATTTCCACAGGTTGGGATGATGCAGGACAGAAACCGGCTTCACTGGAACGTTTGTTGCCAGGTGAAGGGTGGTGACTTGAGCAAAACTTAAACCTTTTCCAGCTGGAGTCTGCTTTAGCTGGAAGATTGCAGGTTTGAGTTTTTTCTGCATCTCCCATCTTTGTGGTTTTGGACTTTTTGGAGTCTCAAAAAAGTCCTCATCATCACTTGCAAGTGGGGAGTAACTACTCTCCTCAGGGTCATTCCAGTCCATCCAACCTTCTGGTTTAGGGGAACCTGTCCACGGGTCCACTACTTGTCTCATTCTGACTTCTGATCACAATGCAACAATAAAGGTTCTTTGTAACTGGAGGTTAATCTCGAGCTTCGTTCTTGATACTCTGATCGCTAAACGGTCTGTGAGAAACTGGATCTGAAGCCGAGCTTTTATAGCTCTTCTGGTGACGTCATATGACGCCACTCTTTGATGTATAGGTGACGTCACTCTCAAAAAACTGATTCAAGTCCCTCTTTAAGGTGACACATTAAGATTTAATTATTTTTTTTAGTAATTAATTTAGTAGTTCGTTTGAAAATTATTTAGATGTCATTCATTCTAACTAAAATTATTTAATAGCAGTGTTGGGACTAACGCCGTTTAAGTATAACGGCGTTACTAACGGCGTTATAAATCAAGTAATTTAGTAATCTAACTAATTACTTTCATCCTCGCTGTAACGCCGTTATAGTTACTTCGTGTAAATCGCGGCGCGTTACTTCAAAGTTTGATGATCTTGCTGGAGCTGGGCGCTTCGCACCCGAAAGTTGCTTGTGTAATGCGGAGGGAGATCTCGAATGCGGGATCGTGATTGGTTAAAGTGTCAAGTGGGCGGATACTAGCTTGCGCGCATGAGCCAGTAACCACTGGACGCGGAAGCGCCGCGAAGCGGAGCGGAGAGCGGAGTCCGCGCCGCTTCCGCTCCGCTCTTTAGTTCACACCAGACGTGCATTTTTCCACGGCGGTCCACAGGCGATTCTGCTAGAGATTTTTTTGTTTTTCCCATCATGGTTGATAATTTCATAGCCTAAAGACATGGAGGCATGGAGACATGTGCGCGCGCGTGCGTCTCTGTTTTGTGTGTGTCTGTGCGCACGCGCTCGCAGGTGTGTGTGTGTGTAGGTAAATTAATAAACTAAAATTATTAACCCATATTTCTGCTAAAAGCAGCTGCTCTATGCATCTCTTTTTCTCTCCCAAAAACCAGCAACCCCGCTCCAGAGTCTGCTCACTACGTTGATCTGTGCTCGCTCGTGTCTGTCTGTGTTGTGTGTGTTTTATAAATATGACCCCCTGTTTCTGCTAAGATGAGCTGCTCTCTGCCCCTGTTGTAGTTTTTTTAACTCCCGAAACTCCTCACCCTGCACCGGAGTCTATCCACGTTGATCTGTGTGTGCATGTCTGTCCAAAAACTTGTCTTTTCACCAAAGAGGAACAGGCTCTCAGACCAAAGATTTGAGAAGTTGCTACTTTTGCGCTACAATCAGTGGTTCAAAAATTAAAGCATTGAAACCATTCATCTGGCTGCTTATGCTGGTGGCATTGTTAAAGTTCAGGTTAAGGTGCAATAAAAGAATGTTTAAATGATCAGACATAAAGTATTGTTACTGTGCTCCTAAATATTCTTGTTAGGATACTTGTGTTATGTTGATACTTGGAACCTTTACTTTTATTTTTATACAAAGTTTGGTTTTATCTAAGTTTATTATTGTTGATATTTTTATTTTGCGTGTATTGTTGTTAAAATATTATAAAGACAATGTTAAAGCTGTGGTGTGATATAAATAAAGACAGCAGATTTTGTTACTTGACAGTTATTTATAATTATTTATTGTTTTGCACTTTCAGTTTTTTAAGCCATTTTGTTTAATTATAGTTGTAGGTAAGATACTTGAAGTATGTTAATAGTTGAAACGTTTACCTTTTTTGTGTGAAGTTAAATTTTTTATATACCACTTGTTGCAGTGTTTTGTGTGATAATTCTGACAAATAAATATTGAAAATTCTTTCCCTAAACCCTCTCTCATGTGTATCCTAAACTTAGACAATATGACTCCATTGGAAAACTATACCAGTATACTATTGTCGGTTATCATCTATTATTGAATGTAAATTATTTTTTTTATTTGTAACGCAGGAAAAAATACAAAATATTACCATGTTTAAAGAGAAATTTAAAACGAGTTACTTTGCCAAGTAACTAATTACTTTGAAGATGCAGTAATTGAGTTACTAACTCAATTACTTTTTGGGAGAAGTAACTAGTAACTATAACTAATTACTTTTTTGAAATGAGATGCCCAACACTGTTTAATAGCAATGAGCCTCTGATTCATGAATTCAAATGTATTGTTTCACGGTTTTACGTATTTTTACGGCAGTGTGTGAACGGCGAGTGTTTCTCGTTTTAATAAAAGGCGGACTAGCTTAACTAGCTTAACTAGCTTAACTAGCTTGGCTAACCGTGGCTGCTGTGGTTTAGAAAGAACGTCTCGTTAACAGAGGAAGAGATCGATCAGTTGATGTACTTTGAGAGGACTTGTTAAAAGAAAAAGAAAAGGAGCCATGATGCAAAATCAGCAGTTAAGCTGCGAAATAGCAGGACCCGATGTTGCCAGGTAGTTTACGGTTTTCCAGCCCAAAGTCATCTAAAAGCTAAAAACCCCCAAAATGGCTGTTATTCCCACACTTTTTAAATGCGACCAAACCCAAAAAATGATGGAAATGTATGTTATACCCGTGGTCAAGATGCTCTTTGCTGCTTTGCCCGGATGCATTTTATGTGCGTTCAAGTCTGAGTGACCTATTATCATCAGCAGTTATTAATCTTTGATTTATTTTTCCGTTTAGATTGAAAGTTGAATTTGAGAAATTTAGAATTGTATTACATCCACTATTTAGTATAGTCAGTCAGAGCAAGATCTAAAATAAATGACTACAAATAAACTTGAACAACCATCAAGAGCAAATGTGAGTTTACTGATGTAACCACCCCAACATCAAGATTATAATACTGTTAAGTTACTTCATGACTAAAAATGAATTTAAATACAATAACCCTTTTACTACCCAATACTGACATTGATAAATGTAGTTTAGTTCTACCTCTAATTCCTTCTTTAGATCATGATGTTTTAATATTGGTTAAATATGATGTATTGTAATTTCATAAACTGTATTTGACAGATTCAACCTGCATGTTTTTCCTGTTAATGTAAAGATCATTGATAGTTTTAAATGTCCTCATATGCAAGTTTGACTTCTTTTCAATCAACTTCTGAATGACCAAGTATTCTGGTAAGTTTACTGCACATCTAATGCATTTGTCTGCATGTTTTTCAGAGTCATCGTCCCTGTTTCCACTTCCAGATAACTATCTGTGGCAACCTCCTACAAATAGGAAGTGAATATTAAGTTTTCTCTTAGCAGTTGATAATCAGTATTATATATATTTGTTGAAGTGATAATTGTGTGTTTTTTTCCTTTTTCAGGTTTATGTGTGGACATGCAGAGAATGCAGTTTGGAGTCATCCAGCAGGTATTTGTTGTTCAAACATTATAGACAGACTGGTGGGTTTTTAGGGGGCAGTCATCTTAACCTCTGTGCTTTCCTGAGCATGTTTACATTAAAAGCAGGGTCATCTGGACCCCACAAGACAACGCTCTGAACATTTGTTTCCTAGGATTTTTGATCTTCACTGGTGTCTGTGGCAGACGTAAAATCCTGTCCACTTTTGTCATGGCCACCTCAATATAACAATGGGGTCATCTGGACCCCATAAGAGAGCAAGAGGGTTAAAATTCCTGCAACAATCCTCCTTTATCAGTGTGTCCTCTTCTCTAGCTTTGCTCTTTCTTCTTTCATCTTCTTCATCACCAGAGTCAGATAACTCCTCCTCCATTTCTATCTTCAGACTCATCACTCTGACTCTCTTTTTACCTCCACACCAAACTCCTCCTTTGAGATAACTCCTCCTCCATTTCTATCTTCAGACTCATCACTCTGACTCTCTTTTTACCTCCACACCAAACTCCTCCTTTGAGATAACTCCTCCTCCATTTCTCCTCCCATCTCCACCATGATAGAACAACTTGAACCTGCTCCTGAGCTTCTAGCCTTGCTACCTTTCCACCTGCTCTCCTGGACACACAGTCTGTCCACCTTTCTCCTCTGCATCATGTCAACTAACTCTCTACCTTTTCCTGTCAGAGTTCCAACATTCAAGTGGGAGTGGAGAAGGATTTTGGTTATCATATTTTCACGGCCATAGGGCGCACTGGGTGATAGGGCGCAGTTTGAGTTATTGGTGCTTTTTCTGTATTTAACAAATACTTAAGGCGCTCTTGACTATAAGGCGCGGTCATGGTAAAACTAGGGTTGGTCACTGAGGTTTGATTCCAAGCAGAAACACACGAACACGGAGTGCACTTTCTCCCTGTTTTCCGCAGTGAGGAAGTGAAAGTTTCCTCGTGCGCTCCTCCACCTGCTCCACTGACAGGTGAAAGCGTGCGCGGGAGGCAGAGCGACCGCGAGCAAAAAATCCCAGCTAAAGTACCGATCCATATGCAGACAGAACCCTGCTTTAATGTAACATAACATGGTTTGTGAGAGCGGTAACAGCAGTAACCGGTCCAAACATCGCACTAAAAGAAAAGTGCAGGACATTTTAATAAAAGGAGGGAAAATAAATCTGGACACAGGCGCTTTAAAGAACAATGATCAGATAAAATGAAGTGACTGAAAGTTCACAGGTTGCCTCAATAATAACAAATTAATCCAACATAATTCATTTTTCTTCTTTTTTTTTTTGAAAATGAATAACATAAAATGTCAAATTAATTAGAACTAATTTGAACAGTATGGAGCGAGGGAGCACGGACACGCACAGACACGCGCTCCCTCGCTCCGTCCCACACTTCACCATTCAATGTTCTTATGTAATCCGCCTGACAAAAAAAACAAAAAACAATACAGTAGGCGCATCGCTCTGTAAGGCATGCCACACATTTTGGAGAAAATTTTAGACTTTTAGGTGCGCGCTATGGTGGTGAAAATACGGTACTTTTGCTTTTGGAGAAGTCAAACACCTGTAGAATGATTAGTTTTGAATGCAGTTATTTGTTGTGTTTCAGACCTCTTCCACTGAAGATGACGTCGTGGAAAGCATTGCAGCCACGGTCAGCCGTCTCAGAAGAGACGGGATTCAAAAGCCAGAGGATGGTGGCATTGCTGTTGAAGGAGTTCAAGTCTGGACCGACCTCAGGAGTGTCATGGATTCATATTGATCTACGCACTGGATCACAGTTTTCCAGAGGATCTCAAGTTCACTTTTGAGTTCTGTCAGAAGATCAAAATGAACCGAGATTGACACAAGCTGAATCCTAAAATCCAGCAGCTGATGATGAAGCTGTTTGCTTTGTGCTTGAGAACATGGACATCAGACTGAGAGACCCCACCACCCAATTTCTACACAAAGACCTCTGCAGTGGATTGGGTTTTTGTTCCACTTCAAATTGACTGTTTACCAGATTCTCCTCTTCCCCTCCCCTAGCCCTCCCCTTGAGTTGAAGTGGAAGTCCTGTCCGGGATATTATTTTTGAAGTTTCCCACTCCAAACAGAGGGTCCAGAGTCCACTATCGCCAGAGTAAACGGCGAGTAAAGCACTTTTCATCACGTTGGTGTTCTCTGAACCACAGAAGTTTCCATTTCAAACAGTCAGTGGTGGAGATCTTGAAGACCAGGAACGATCAGCTCTGGTTTACTTAGTCTGGCCTTCTTTCTATTGTGGATTTACTTTCCCAGGTATCAAATTCATGAAAGCAGGGTCAGTTCTACGCATTTGAAGAACTCCTTTTCTACCAAACTAAACTGTAGTAATTGGCTGTGAGGTCTTTTGAAATCCCACCAATCAGACAGTTTTCCAGTTAATTTGTCGACTTTTTTTCTTTTATTTTCCTTTTTCAAGATCTGCTTAAAATCTTAGTGTAAAACTGGTTTAAGTTTAAAGTCCACGCTTTATATTTAGAAAAAAATATTTTTTTATATATTACAAATAGATTTTGAAACTGTCAGGGTATGCATCTTCATGTATTGTGAGGACGGAGTTTTATCCTCAATTTATTTTTACATATTTTCATTTTTCAGAAATGTTTCTATTTTTATCTTTTATTTTAAAATATTAGTTTTATATCTAAAGTAAATCGTATGTTGGCACACTGTTGAAAGGGTTTCCTAGAACATTTAATTGTATTTTTTCAGAACTGCATTTCAGAGACCAAAGAATGTGTTTTTGCTGTAATCAAGTCTAAATAAAATTGAGTTAATCTATTTTTATTTGATGTCATTATTGTAACATTTTCACTTCCACTGAAATAAATTAAATTGAGTTGGTTGAACACAAAACACTTCTCATAAGACAAAGTAAATCATTTAAATTAATAGAATGACTTTATTTGGAGTTAAACTAATAAATAATTTCTTTTTAATTTATGCAATGTTTCCATTTCCAGTAACTAAATAAAGGTTGGTTGGACTAACTCTCATACTTTGCATTGTGTAAATGTGTACAATTTGAGTTCAGACTCCACATATTTACTGGATGGAAAAACTGCCCTTAATGAAATAGAGTTGATCAATGAATCCTTTTTTGACGGAGTCTTCTTCTGCAGCAGGTTTCTTCCTCAATCCTCCGTTCACACGGCGTTCTCTCCACTTTGTCTCTCATTCCGGGGATTCCACTGAAACCCTTCATGTAGTCTGTCGCTGGTTTCAACAGTTTTAGATGACTGAAGTGGTTTTGTTAGAATAACGAGGACTGAATTGGATGAAACCATCAGTAATAAACGGACTCAGCAGAACTCCAGAGAGTTGACACGACCCTGCTAACATCTGCAACAGCAGCAGTCTTCAGGTGGATGGAAAGGATGCAGCGTCTAGCTGCTCCCAAAACACCTGAAGAGGTTCAAACTCAGCACAGGACCGCTGTCTTCTGTCCTTCAGGAAATCTCTTCTGTTAGTCGACAGAAGAACGTCTCAATCTGTGCTAAACATCCAGAAATCTTCATTTCAATAAAGAAACTTTCACTCATGAAATTCTTCTTAGCAGAAACACGTTTTCTCTGTTCAGAAAGTCACAGCAGAACTTTCCTTCTCAGATGTTTCCTTCATCTAAAACAGGATTTGTTGGCTCAGTAAAGTCAGTACGTTGTTGAAAGACGTTTTGAAGATCCTCCATCAAACTCTGCAGCTCCTGCCTGTGATGTTTCTCTCTAAAACTGAGAACTCTTTTAGAGTCTCAGTCACAGTTTCAGGAATGAATCAAAGAAGAGCAGAGAAAACTGCTGCCTCACTACACAGAACTGATTCCACTGATGAACAACAGCACATTGGACTGAACCATGAACATGAACCATCAAACCAGATGGTTTTGTGTTTACCCAGCATGAAAACAGACAAAAAGCTTGAACTTTAAAGGTGACGGTAACATGACATGAGAGGTTAAAGGTCACTTTGACCTCAGATGCTGAAATCTGAGTTGTGGCGGGTTGTTGCCACTGGGTGGCAGTAAAATCCTGTTAGTTAACAGTGAACAGTTCTAGACGCTTGTTTAAATGAAACTCCAAAAGCTGAGCTCTGGTTACACAGTTTTGGATGAAGCTGATCCAAAGATGCTTTAGTCTCTGTGTGATTCACTTATTCTGATTCCAGCAAGGATACAGAAATCTGAAACCAGAACAGCTGGAAGATGATGGGGGGGTACATGAAGTAGGTAATTTGGATTATTGATTTTTATCAGAAAGAGTCCAAGAAAAGCAGTATAAGCAAAAGTTAGATGACAACTACAAAAGTTGCATTACCTGCAATAATGCTTTTTGCTGAAAGTAGTCACTGAAGATGCTGAAGCGTTTTTGCTGAAAATGATGAAACAATTTACTCTGATTAAAGAAAATGTAAAAACTATTTGCAAAATATTAAATTTGCTAAAAGACTTGAAAATGTGTTAAAGAACTTTGAAAGAGTGCTGAAATTGACCTAAAGTTGACCTGAATTTCTGAAAAAAAAAAACCTAATATATGTGTAACAAAGAGGGTGAGGGATTGAGATCCATATGCAACAGCTTTTAATACCAGAAGATCTGACAAGAGCAAAAACAAGGAGAGGTCAAAAATCCAGGCAAAAGGTCAGACAAGGAGCAAGGCAGGGAGTCAGGAGACAGGCAGAGGTCAAAACACAAGAAGGCAAACAGAGTAAACTGCTCAGGTATGTAACACAGGAAAATACAATACTTAACAAGGAGCTGGGTCCATGGAGTGACTAAATCCACTGGAGTAATGATCTTGATGAGAACCAGCTGGTGGTGATGGCAGGAGGGAGACAGGTGAGGAGATGGCTGATTAAAACTCAGGTGAGGGCTCCCTCTGGTGGTTGGACGTGGAACTAGATGGTGGATCCCTGACAATATGCCAATTATGCAAAAATATTTAGTGTGTTACTTAAATATGACCTAGCTAGCACGTAGCCTAAATCGCTGTGTCTCCTGATGACCTTAAACCTATAAACACTCTTTTAAATTGTATTTTAGACATCAAGTCATGGACAAAACAGAAGATTTAATCATCGGTCCTGAAGACAAGAGAGAGAGGATTTGACCCAAACTCAATCATTTGAATCCTTCTCAGTGTGTGAGAAACCTGGGCGTTCTTTTTGACTCTGAGCTGAATTTTATCCCTCATATCAAAAACCTCGTTAAGACAGGATTTGATCATCTCAAAAACATCACCAGACTCCGCCCATTCCTCTCTCTCTCCAGCACAGAGGTGCTGATGCATGCTTTATTTTTACTCCTTTAGATTATTGTGATGCCCTGCTCTCTGGTTTACCTCAAAAGTCTCTTTCAAACTTACAATTATTACAGAACTCAGCAGCTCGAGTTCTGACGAGGACCAGGGGGCGGGATCACATGACACCAGTTTTAAAATCTCTGCATTGGCTCTCTGTGCGTTTCAGGATTGATTTTAAGATTCTTTTAATGGTTTCTAAATGTTTTTAAGGTCTTGGGCCTTCTTATCTCAATGATCTTCTTTTAAAGTATGAACCCTCGTGGACCCTGAGGTCTTCCAGCACCGGCCTGTTATTGTTCCTGAGGTGAGGACCAAAACTTATGGTGAGGCTTTGTTTCATCATTACGGTCCTCGCCTCTGGAACAGCCTGATGGAGAACCTCAGGGCCGCAGAGACCACAGAGGTTTTTAAGAAGAGGTTCAAGACCCACCTTTTAATTCTGCTTTTAGCTGATATATTTGCCTATTTATTAAATTAGGTTTTATTCATTCATTTATTTATTTTATTTATTCATTTATCTTTCTTCATTATGGATTTTATTTATTATTTAATGGAGTTAATCTCAATTTTAATGTTATTTATTTATTTGATCTATTTTAAATACATTTTATGTATTTAATTTGATCATCTCACCATCATTTTAACCCCAGTGTTTCCTGTGGGGATCTATCTATCATATCAGGGCTTGCTGGCTTGGTCTGGGGTCGTTGCCGTGGTTCTCGCCCTTGCGGGGCGGCTGGAGTCCTGCCCTGCAGCCTCACAGCTGTGGGGTGGACTCTGTTGCTGTCCCGGTCTGGGTGGGCGCCGTGGCGATGTTCCTTTGACCGAGCTGGCTCCTGGTATGACAGAATCCTCCATACCATCTCCTCACAGCAGAGCCAAGCCTGAAGTTTATTTTATAAGTGTTTTTAAGTATTCACTGTGTGTGGGGTCATGGGTGTATGTGTTATGGGAGGGGTGTGTGTGTGTGAAGGGTGGGTTGGGCTTTTACCGTGTATGTTTTGTTTTTAAATGTAAAGCTAGCACTCCAGAATCCTTTACAATAATCCTGGATCCACATCACCTGAAATAATCTCATCACTTTTTCTTTGACCCATTTCTAACATTCAGACCATTTTATGAAAAGCTGTAAACACATTTTTGAGTTTGGTTGCCAACAGACAGAATGAAAACCTTACCTCCTTGGTGGATGGAATAACTAAATTGTATTAAAGTTGTTTTTTCTTTTATTCTTGTTTAACATTTAAAGTAATAAATAAATAAATAGTTTCCTCCTGACTTTCCAAATAACCGGTACTCAAGAATTCTGAAACTTATCTTCTATTTCTTTACAGAATTGAACACCTTTAGAGGTTTGATGTTTTCTACTCCATCTTTCCTCCACTGGAGATTCGGGGGCTGCTCAATCCTGGTGAAGAAATGGACCTTTATGTTCTAAAGGATGCTTTCTTCATCACATTCAACAGCATCTTCACGCCTTCAGAGAAGCCTGGAACCATCATGGACGGAGAAGACCAAACAAACGTTCACCCTGCAACTCTGGTTACAGCTTTGAGATGGGAATACATTTTCATTCATTCACAGTGAAATAAAGAAACAGAGTTTGATTGGAATTTCTCATTATTTTAATAAACAGATCATGATTATGGGAATTTTTCCAGAACTGAACAAAATGATTCCCTGAGGATAAAAAAACTTATAAGTCAAATAACATTGAACTTTTTTACCCTCCAATTGTTGTGTTCATGTGTAAAACATGTATTGATCATAGAATAGTGTCACCTGATCACTATTAACTCTTCTGTCGTGCACTTGGGCTAAACAACTTGATGTGACTGAATCAGAACAAACAAACAAAACTGGAATCTAAATCAGACAACATGGTAATATGCAGAGTAACTTTAGAACGTTAGAAACATGAAAGATCTTGTATTGTAAAGCACTCCTAAACCAGACCAAAACCTGAGTCAGAGGAGGAGAGACGAGTCTGCAAGTCACCAAAACAAGACCTGGATCATTCTTCCTTTATGAAACAAAATAATAATGAATAGAACACTTCATTATAAAGTTAAAAAACAAAGAATTCTAAGTGCTTTTCTTTAATAATTTACAGTAGATCTAGCATGTTGTACTTCATCAACAATTTATTTTTACAGTTGTTTATTACAGCTGGGACAAATAAAGTATTAATCTGATCTGGTTCACCATCAGTCATGAAACTTCTGTTCTCTGAACCCAGGAAAGAAAATCTTGATCCACAATTTACTTTTTAAATTTAAAATCAGACACTAAGCACAGAGTTTATGTTTAACTAGAATAGCATCCTTTTTTTCTTACATGGTAACAAAGAATTTTCTACTCTGCAATATGACAAACATGTGGTCTGCATTAGGATCTGTTTCTTGAAGCTAGACAAATATACTAAAAGCAATAGTGCTTTATTTCTTCCAAAATAATAGTAAATTGTTGTTAGCTCTCTTATTTTCTCACTATTGATGATAATTTACTTGAAATTCTTGAATTAAGGTAAAATTCCTGCGTTAATCTTGGCCATACAAATGTCCCAGACTTGAATGAAGATATGAATCCATCTTCTTTTAACTTCTTTATTGTTTTTAAGGTGAACATGACTGGAAACAAACACAAGTATTGCTGGTCTAGGTTGAAAAACAGACATGCAGATGACTACAAACAGTGCTGTAAATGTAATAACAATGAGTATCAAACAAAAATGTGTGATAGGATACTGTGAAACTTAAAGGTTGTTTGTTTAGGCAACATAACTACAAGTATGATAAAAACAAAAAAGCTAGTACTGATTCCAGAAAACCTAAAGTCATCATAAGAAGAGCAGAACAAATGATGTTGTAACTTAGAAAACTGGGAGAAAAACTTCACATTTTCACTATCACATCTGTAAACATTTGGACTGAACATCAACATACATAGTTGTAATAACATTTACTTTTTTGTTAGAGGAAGTCATGTCAGAAATCGGAACAAATCCGTCTCCCTTATTGGACGCCAAAAGTTTGATACTTGAAATCGGAACAAATCCGGCCATTTGATTGGTGGAGTAATTGGAACAATTGGAACATTTGGAACAGAGAAGATTGAGTTGACTGAGCCTCCGAGGCAGGTGGCTGTTCTTCTCTGTGGGAGTAGGGGGAGGAAGTCTTGTGAACCCTGTATCAACAGTTTGTGTAGTGCTTGTTTTTCAGATTCAATCCACAACCTGAAGCCAATTGAACCTTTCTGTTCTCTCATGGAGTCCAGATGAGCCCAGGAATATGTCAACAAAATGTTTTATTTTCCACCAAACATAATAAAACACCTTTAATAGTCTTTATTGTTTCTGGGGTTTTGTTTCCATGTCCTCTCTCCATTCCTGCACACTTTTCCCCATCGCGTCAACTTACAGAAAAATCCTTAATATATTAACAAACATCTGAAATGGTTTCAGTGAAAAAATAGATTTGTAAAGTTTTTCAAAGGTACAAAAAATAGTAATAAATCAAATACAAAGTGTATTAAATGTGAATGTGCTGTTCTTGTTGTGCGTTTTGCGCCCCGCGTTTGCACAAGGAAACAGCCAGCTAAACTCCTTGCTTCAAAGACGTTTTTATTTCGCCGACAATGGAGTAAAACTACAAAGACAGAAAAATAGTATTTAGAAATTCGTCTATATAGAATTAATAAACATGTTTCACTTACAGTCATTGCTTTCCATAGGACTGTTAGTTGAAGGAGTAAAAGATAAACTGTAGACGTTGTGTGTATGTAAAACGAACTCTGTTGTTATACAAGGAACAATAAAGCTGGATTCAAAATAAAACTTTATCGAAACTACAAAAATGAACAACACTTTCAAGGGGCAGAACACTCCCCGTCTGGCATTGCTAATGCCACCTTTTTTTTTTTTTTTTTAACTGTGTTTTTCTCTATCCTCTTTTGCTAACAACAACACAATATCTGAACAAGGTCTCAAGAAAGTCTTTGTTTTGCCTTGTGAAGAGGTTTTTACTTGGACTTTTCGAACTCGTCCATCACTGCTTGGGAAGGTGGATGTAACCAGACCCATTGGCCAGTGGTTACGAGGAGAGTTGGTCTCTTTAAGGAGCACAACATCACCAACTTGAAGGTCACGATGTGTCGTGTGCCACTTGCGCCTGGGCTGGAGAGTGTGAAGATATTCCTTCTTCCAGCGTGACCAGAACTCACTTGCTAGAGCTTGCACTCTTCTCCACTGACATTTGAACAGATCTTTCCCAGTGAAGTCACCAGCTGGAGCGAGGACGCTTGGTTTCTGAGTCACAAGCATGGCAGGAGTCAGAAGCAATGGTGAGGAAGGATCAGAGGAGATCGGGGCCAGTGGTCTTGCGTTGATAATAGCACACACTTCGGCCAAGAAGGTGCAGAGAACTTCATGTGTCAAGTGATGGTGTTTGCGTTGAGCGAGCATAGAGTCCAAAATTCTACGGCTGACACCAATCATTCGCTCCCATACTCCCCCCATATGTGAAGCATGTGGAGGATTGAACACCCATGTGCAGCCTTTGTCATGAAGGTGTGTTAGGATTTTATTCTGTTCTGAGTCCTCACTGTCCTTTGCTAGTTCTGAACTAGCACCAACAAAATTTGTGCCCCTATCCGAGTGGAGCTGTTTCGCTGGTCCTCTCAGAGCGAAGAGCCTCCGGAGAGCATTAATGCATGCTGATGAATCCATTGATTCAATAACTTCTATGTGCACAGCCCTTGTGCTCATGCAAGTGAAGAGAATGGCCCATCTTTTGCTTTGAGCAGCACCACCCCTTGTGCGTCTAACTGTCACATCCCAAGGACCAAAAACATCAAGGCCCACATAGGTAAACGGCGGGGACATGTTTAAGCGCTCTGGAGGAAGGTCAGCCATCTTTTGGACACCCAGTTTTCCTTTCAGCTTGCGGCATGTGACGCAGTGATGAAGAACAGAGCTTATCAGTCTCTTGCCCCCAACAATCCAGAAACCAGCAGTTCTGACCGCTGCTTCTGTGAACTGTCGCCCTTGGTGTCTGGTTTCTGAATGATAATGACTCACAAGTAGTTTAGTCACATGACTGCTTTTGGGAAGAATGATTGGATTGATTAGCTGTGGGCTTGCAGCAGAGTGTTTCAGGCGACCACCAACCAAAATGAGTCCTTTATGAATAAAGGGGTCAAGGGTCAAAATTGGGCTCGACTTTGAAGTCACCTGTTTTCCTTGCAGCACAGCATATTCATCAGGGAAGAAGTCCTTTTGCACTGTTTTCAGGATGATCAGCTTTGCTGCATCCAGCTCCTCTGGAAGGCGAGGCTTGGTGCATTTATGCCATCCTCTGCAAGGGGAAGGAGAAATGGCTTTGAATGATCGTATCTGGTGAATTAAGAAAGAAACTGCATTGAGTAGAGATTTCCATGTGGAGAAGCGTTCGAATCTTTTTGAGGAAAGTTCCTTCTTGCGCACATTTGTGGCATAGGTTGTTAACTGAGGTCTCACATCAACATCTTTTTCGGGATTCACAAGTTCAAACCTTTCGCTTTTTTCTGGTCTGGTGTTTTTGAGAAGAAAAGGTGGACCTGTGAACCAGATGGACTGTGCTAGTTTAGATGCCGGAACTGCTCTTGTGGCGAGGTCAGCTGGGTTCTCATTTGAAGTCACGTAGTGCCACTGCTGAGAAGTTGCTTTTGGCTTCATTCTGTGAACACGATTGTGCACATACACATAAAACCTCTTTGAGTCATGTGAATGTAGCCAAGAACAACTTTGCTATCACAAGAAAGGTCACATTCATTCGTTTGTAATCGAGCTCTTTGAGGATCTTTTCTGCCATTTCAACAGCTAAGACTGCGCCACTCAGTTCCAGCCGAGGAATTGTAGATTCAGGTTTCGGAGCCAATCTTGCTTTTCCAAGCACAAATCCGACTTCACACTTTCCTTCTGCTGAAATTACTTTCAAGTAAGCCACTGCACCGATAGCCCAGCTTGATGCATCTGAGAACACGCATAGCTCTGTGTAACTAGCAGAGGAAAGAGACTGTTTGGTGTAACAACGAGGAAGCTGGAGACTGCTTAGATCTTTCAGTGTGTTTCTCCAACTTTTCCAGGGCTTCAACTTGTTCCGGAGAAAGTTCTGTGTCCCAATCATGGACATCCGTAGAAAGCTCTCGCAGCAACGCCGCCGACATGTATGGTGACAGGAGTTATCAAACCCAGTGGATCAAAGATACTATTTACTGTTGACAAAACTCCCCGACGAGTAAATGGCTTTTCTTCGTTTGCTACTTTAAAGGTAAAGCTATCAGAATCAATGTTCCAACACAAACCAAGACTCCTCTGCAGGGGAAGAGATTCGTTTCCTACCCCCAAGTCCTGTAGGCCTGTAGCGAGGTCTTTGGGATCGAAGGCTCGCATTACATGGATGCTGTTCGAGACGATTTTGTGGAGTTTGAGATTTGACTCAGCCAATGACGCCTGCGTGCGCTGCAGTAAATCGATGACTTGTGCTTCTGTGGGGAGGGAAATGAGCCCGTCATCCACATAAAAGTGCCTTTCAACAAAATGACGGGAGTCAGACCCGTGCTTTCTTTCACCTTCTTGGGCTGCTCTTCTGAGTCCATAAATCGCCACTGCAGGTGAAGGGCTATTCCCAAACACATGTACTCTCATGCGATATTCAGTCACCTCCTTAGACAGATCATTGTCCTTGTGCCAGAAGAACTGAAGGTAATTTCTGTGATCTTTACTCACCAAGAAGGCGTAAAACATCTGCTGGATGTCTGCTGATGCTGCGAAAGGCTCCTTTCTGAACCTGAGGAGCACTCCAAGCAGACTGTTATTTAAGTCAGGACCTGGAAGTAGAACTTTGTTAAGAGAAACACCGTCCACTTGGGCACTTGAATCAAACACTACACGTATTTGGCCTGGCTTTTGGGGATGGTAAACTCCGAAGATAGGCAAGTACCAACACTCCTCATTTTCTGCAGGAGGAGGAGCAATTTCTGCATGTCCGTTTTCAAAAAGCCTTTTCATGAAGCCCACAAACTCATCTTTCATTTCTGGATTTTTGTTGAATGTGCGATGCAGAGAGCGAAAGCGTGAGAGTGCTAAAGTTTGGTTGTTTGGCAGACGGGTTCTTGGTGTTCTGAAGGGTAGTGGGGCTGTCCAACTGCCGCACTCATCTCTGCTGAACTCCTTTTTCATCATGTTGAGAAACACTTCATCTTCAAAGGACAAAGCTGGTTCATTATCATTTGGTGTTGTAGCAAATACACTCAGCCCAAGTTCATCTTCTGCAGTTGTATCTTCTCTCATTTTATAAAAAAGATTAGAGGAAAGTTGAGACTTGTGCTCCCCGCCATAACTCACGTTCTCTTTTGTGCCGATGTGACCTTGACATGGAACCAGATGTGAAGGGCGTCCGTCTTGCAGAATGTTAGTCTTGTAGACTGCAACTGTGGGCTTGCGAGTTCTGTCGAGACAAACTTCACCAACTATCACCCATCCCAAATCCAAGCGCTGGGCAAAAGGTGCATCGTGTGGTCCATTAATCTGTTGTCTTACTTTGTGGACACGTATGAGATCTCTTCCCAACAAAATGAGAATTTGCACTTTTGGATCGACTTCAGGGATGTGTGAGGCCAAATGTTTTAAGTGGGGATGAGAGCGTACAACCTCTGGTGATGGGATTTCTGATCTGTTGCTCGTAATTTCATTACATTCAATGAGGGGAGGCAAGTCAAGACAGAGTTTGCCATTCAATGACTCAATTTGGAAGCCCAGGGCTCTTCTTCCTGTCATTTCTGTGGTGCCTGCACAAGTTTTCATAAGGTAAGGGTGAGGTTCGCCATTTATGCCAAAAAGCTGGAAAAGGTCTGTTCTCGCCAAAGAACGGTTGCTCTGATCGTCAAGGATAGCGTACATCTTGACAGAGCGTTCTCGCTGACCTTTGGGAAAAACTCTCACCAAACATATTTTGGCGCATGATCGTGTGGCATTGTTTTCACCACAAACCTCTGTGCACTTTGAAGTGACCTCCGGTGAAGAATCTTCTTTGTGTTGTGGATCGGTTTTCTCATTGCAGATCGGTTCTCTCATTGCAGACAGGGAAGTTGAAGGATTAGCATCTGGATGTAGCGCAGTACAGTGGTTATTGCTTTCACACTCATCACACTTCAACTCTACCTGACATTCTCTGGCCATGTGAAAGGCAGAACAGCATTTAAAACATCGTTTGTGTTCTTTCAAAAAGTTCCTGCGATCTGCAAGGGGTCTTGCTTTAAAGGTCCTGCATCTTTCTAAGGGATGAGGCTTGTTGTGAATAGGGCAGTGTTTAGCTGGGTTATTTCTGTTAGCTCTGTCCATCTCTCCTTTATGACCCAGACTCTCATGTGCTTGCTTGAAAACATCCGTCTTTTGTACAGTAATAGGTGTTCTAATGTTATCGAGTCTTGCTGTGGGTTTATCGGAGCGATAGCTGGAAGAAAGCATAAAGCTTGGGTCGTTCCTAGCCTTAGCTTCACTGCTCACAAAATCAACAAAAAAAGAGAATGGTGGAAAGCTCACCCTATATTGCTCTTTATATCTGGAACCAACAGAAACCCACTTATCTTGTATGCTCGTTGGAAGTTTCTCGATGATGGGTTTGATCCCACGTGGTGTGTCGAGGTAGCTAAGCCCTGGTAGGTAGCCGTCTTCCTTCGCTGAGAGCAGTTCCATGAGAATGTCACTTATTTCTCTCAATTTAACATTTTCTCTGGGACCAATTCGGGGAAAACTCTGGAGTCGTTTAAACAAAGAATCTTCAATCGCTTCAGGAGTTGCATAACACTCTTGCAGCCTTGACCAACACATCTGAAGGGCTGCTTTTGGATTAGTGACATATGCAGCGCGAATCCTTTTTACATGTTCAGATGATTCTTTTCCTAGCCATTTACTTAAGAGATCCAATTCTTCGCTGGCTGTAAGTTCTACATCTTGTGTTGCATTGGAAAAGGACGACTGCCACGCTCTGAAGTTTTCAGGCTGATCATCAAACTTTGTGAGTCCCGTTGTGACTAGTTCTCTGCGGGCCAGATATTTGGCGAAGTCCATCATGTTAGGAGCTCCTGCAGCATTTTCCTGACTTATTCTAACTGGACTGATTAAATAGGATTCTGGTGGCTCTTGTTTTTGGTAAACACTGAGGGGTGGATGAGGCTGCAGGCTATTATATGGATTCTCAGACAATGGTTGGTTTGACATCAGTGTATTTCCGCCTAATTCAGAATATCTTGGATTTCCTTTTGAATCACTGTGAGGGGAAGCGCAGTTTAGTTTGGGAAAGTCCTGGCTCACAGCAGGTGGAGATTGAGGATTAATATAATTTGGTTCATTGTTGTTCGACTGGGCTTGATCTTCCAAATGCAAGTGTTCTTTCCTGATTTTCTGTGGCAAAACCTCACTTCTCAGGCTGTGGTTGTCTCCGCATTCTGAAGCTGCTGCAGCCTCGAGAATTTCAGCTTCTGCTAGTGCTGCAGCTGCTGTCTTTTCTAATTCCAAAACTTCTAAATCAGCTTCGAGATTTGCTTTTTCTAAATCCAGTTTGGCTCTTTGCTTCTTAAGTTCAACTTCTCTCTGTCCAAACGAAGCCTTGGCGCGGGCTGCTTCGGCTGTAGCTCTAGCTTCAGCCGCGGCGCTAGCTACCGACCGTAGCGATGACGATGAGCGCCCGGAGCTCGAGACCGAAGGAGCTCTTTCATCCTCTTCAACTAGAAGTTCCATGACTCTTCTTTTCAGTCCTCATGAGATTATGACTTTTTACTGTGCTGTTCTTGTTGTGCGTTTTGCGCCCCGCGTTTGCACAAGGAAACAGCCAGCTAAACTCCTTGCTTCAAAGACGTTTTTATTTCGCCGACAATGGAGTAAAACTACAAAGACAGAAAAATAGTATTTGGAAATTCGTCTATATAGAATTAATAAACATGTTTCACTTACAGTCATTGCTTTCCATAGGACTGTTAGTTGAAGGAGTAAAAGATAAACTGTAGACGTTGTGTGTATGTAAAACGAACTCTGTTGTTATAAGAACAATAAAGCTGGATTCAAAATAAAACTTTATCGAAACTACAAAAATGAACAACACTTTCAAGGGGCAGAACAGTGAATCACATTTTTCACTTTAAAAGCCATCATAAACTGTTTGCACAGGGTTCACAAGACTTTTTTTTCCCACTAAAACCATTTCAGACACATGTGTAAATATCTCAGGGATATTTCTGTAAATTGACAGCTAATTTTTTTTTTGTTTTGATAGTTGGAACCCGGCGGTGAACTGGCAAGCTTCTGAACGGCATCACACCCCTCCTCTCCCAATGAGAAGATTGTCAACCTGCCTTTGAACACTAATCAAAAGGGATCTATTAGCTTGATGGAGGCTCTGCAGTGGTATTACTGCCAGAATCTGGGTTCTGAAACCTTTTCAAAATGACAAAAAGGTTCGTCAGTCGGCAGTGAGACTACTTACCTATTTACTATACTAGCATAGGAGACTCTTGGCTGTCACGTACCATTCCTTATACCTTACACCTATACTATTCCCACTGCCACTGACTTACCTCAGAATAGAATGATTCACTGAGTGCCTTATATATGCTACCATATAGACTTATTCCAAACCTTTGTTTGACTCCACTAGGATTTAGCAAATTTGAATAGCCTACAATTAATTATAAATAACATATGAAGACATGTAAATATGACTTTGAAAGGTTTTTATTTTAAATAAAAATACACTTTAAGCCACAGTGAGAAATGTGTGATGGAATCCCTGCCGGTTACCAACGGCGTGATTTCGAAAACCAACGCGGAAGCGCCGTGTATGCAAGCCATAACTTGTGTATGTGCAGGGTGTGATGCCATCTAGAAAGTAAGAAAACATTGCAGAGCGGGCACTGACCGGAGAGGCTGGTGCTTAGAGTGAGCTCATTCTCATAAGGTCCCGTAATAAAATCCTCTTTTTCAGCCTCAAATAAACCCCTTTAAATCCTGGTGCTTAAAGTCTTTGATCAATGAAAATTCAATGATTCTTTTTATCTAATTTTTTTCTTATTATTTTATTTTTTTTTAAACATAATTTCTTTTGGCTTACTGAGGGGGTGGGCTTTTTATGATTGACAGATGAGGATCGCGGTGGATTTTGGGAGTTAAACTCTGGTGTCTTCTGCTGCGTTTAGCATGAGCGCTATTTTAGGGTTTATTTGTCCTGCTGCCGTGCTGTAAAGTGTTCTAAAACACTCTGTGGGAGTCATCTGGTGTCTTTTGACCAGAAAGTAAAAAAAAATAATTTGATATTTACCGGAAATAAACCATCAATACGGATTATGATTGTTTCTATTAAAGATTGAATTTTTTCAAACTTTCAAAAGCTAATCACATCAGTGTTTCAACATGAATAACCTTTGATGTTTAAAAAATATTAAAGTTTTCCTTAGTATTTTTAATCATAGTTGTTTTCTTTTATTGAAGTCACGATATATAAGGGCGGGATATAGAGATGCTACAGTTACACCACAATATCTTCATGTAAAGTGACTGACTTCACACAGGTGATTCGGATTTTGAAAGTGAAACTGTGATGACATACAGTAAAGTTTCAGTCAATAGGAAGACATAATATTGAAGATTTAATTTTTAACAGAGTTGTATATTTTTCATTTTTTAACATCGTTGGGAATTATTTGCTAAAAATACGTAATAATTTGACCAGTAAAAAAAATTGTTTCAATTTCCTTTTTTTTTTTTTTTTTTACCGAGCCAAACAACTAGATTTTGTTCACTGCGGTTGTGACTTTAACCTTGGAGCATCAAATCATAAACAGCAACATCAATTTGAAGGCTGTTGTTACCAAAAGTCTTCTGCTGAATGATTGAATTATTTCTCTTTCTAGGATTCTTAAGCTAGCAGCAGCTCACAAAACATCTGCTGTTTAAGGCCGTGAAGGGGAAGAGCACTTCCTGTCCAGGGAAGGAGTCTCTCCAACAGGAAGAGCTCTTTCCACAAGTCTTTTACTTGCTTTGCAATCTGCTTTATTTTTGTCCCCGTTTTTTTTTCCACATAACTCCAATGGCCTTGTGGGAGCTTATTTACATCATAATTACAATGTAAAAAAAAGTTTAGACCACCATGTTGGTGGTCGACTACAGCCTGACATTCAATACAGTGATCCCCTCCAAACTGGTCTCCAAAGTCACCAACCTGGGTCGGGAGAAGCCAATTTGCAGCTGGAAACAGGACTTCCTCAGCAACAGACCCCAAGCAGTGAGGATCGGCAGCCATCTCTCCACCACACGTGTCCTCAACACCGGAACACTGCAGGGCTGTGTCCTCAGCCCACTCCTGTACTCGCTGTTCACCCATGACTGCACTGCCAAGCAGAGCTCCATCATCCTGAAGTTTGCTGACAATACCACCATCCTTGGTCTCATCTCCAACAACAATGAGCGCGCCGACAGGGACGAGGAGACATCACTCACCAGCTGGTGTCAGGAAAACCACCTCTCTCTCTCAACATCAAAAAAACAAAGGAAATGATTGTGGACTTCAGGAGACATATAAATCACCACCTACCCATCCTCAGTAACAATGTGGACGTGGAGCAGGTCAGAAGCTTCAAATTCCTCAGGGTACACATCACTGAGGATTGGACATGGACGCTACACACAAACACCGTGGTGAAGAGAGCCCGTCAAAGACTCTACTTCCTGAGAAAACTGAAGAAGTTTGGCATGAACACCAACATCCTCAGGAACTTCTACAGATGCACCATCCAGAGCTTTCTGGCGGGCTGCATCACGGTGTGGTATAGAAACTGCACCTCTGAGAGCCGGAAAGCTCTACAGAAAGTCATCCGAGTAGCAGAGGACCACCGGCAGCACCCTTCCTTCCATCCAGGACGTTTATCACAGCAGAAGTCTGCGTGAAGCACGGAGCATCACTAAGGACAGTACTCACCCAGCAAAAGGACTCTTTCAACTGCTACCCTCTGGCAGATGATACAGGAGCCTGCCAGCACGTACAAAGAGACTCAGAGACAGCTACTACCCTCAAGCTGTCAGACTCCTAAACTCAAAATCTAAATAGCACCTCAAATTGAGGCTGGTCATTGTACCAACTTTTGTATAGCAACCTAAGTGCAATATGTTTAAAACCCATCCGGATCACGCCACTAGCTTCACACCCCTACATCCCTTTTATTTTTATGCACCTAGTGTCATGGTCCACCTGCCTTCCTGCTCCACCTCCTGATTGGAACCAGCTGTCGGCACTCATCACCTCTTCTCAGTCTACATAACAGCAGCCTTCCCCAGCATTCTTCGCCAGTTCGTTGCCTTTCCTGGTGCAGTACCCTGGCCTCTTGTATAATAGTTCAAAGTATTTTGAGCTTTGCCACCACTCACCTCATTACTCTCTGTCTCCAGATCTTCTTCCATCCATCCATGTGCCGACTCTGATCTCCTCTCTACGCTCACCACTCCAGCCCGCAGCTTCAAGTCCTGGCTTCTTCTCCACTCCTCCCTGGACAATAAACCTTTCAAACTCCCATCCGTCTACAGTCTTCCTTCCGGGTTCCAGCGTCTGGGTCTGCCGAACTTAGTCATGACACCTAGACTGTCACCTTCTTTATCTGTTTTAACTTAAAATTGCTACTCCCTTGTATTATTTTTGTAAATACTACTACTTTTAACTTTATACTCTACTACTTTTTACTTTTGACATATATTATCCTCTACCTGCTCTACATACTATTGTATGTACAAAACTGGCGAGTTTCACTGGATTCTCATCCCAAGCATTTCATTGTTGTATTGACCTGCGTTTATGCTGCATATGACAAAAGAAGCTTCATTTCATTTTTTCATTTCATTTCATTTCAGATATCATGGTATGGATTACATTCCATAGAAGATGTTGACATTCTTGAAATGTCGGATCCAATTTCAGTTTGGAAAGTGTTGGTAAGTAAAGAAAAGGAGGAGACAGTTAAAACCACCCAGTTCATATGTATTCATTAGGGTAACTAAACTTTAATGCATCCTGTTCTCTAAACTCATGACGGTTTGTGTTTAAGCCAATCAGAAACTTTGTCTGTTTTTCTTTCCTTTTTTTTTTATTGAACATTTTATCGGACAGAATAATAGATGAATCAATGGAATAAAAAAAAGACAAGAGTATAAAACAAAAACAATGATTAAGCCAGGAGGTTGGGGGCTACAATCTATGGTAAAATATCAAACATATCACACATAGACAATGTCTTTACAGCTTTTTGGTTATTTGAATGAACAATACCATTCATATAGAATTTGAATTCACTCATGAAAGCAACAAAACACGGTTCTCTACCTGAATATTTACATTCGTGGATAGGGAGAGACAGGACAACCCTGCTTTATTCCTCTTGTTATATCAAATCGGGGAGAGGTGCCACCTGCCAACTTAATAGAACTGTTACTGTTTTTATAAAGTGTGACAATTGCCGAACAAAAATAAGCACCAAAAAGGATTTTTTTAAGGGGAATCTAGAAACAGTCTCAAAAGCTTTATGAAAACCTAAGTATAAAATAAAACTTGTATCATTCACAAGTTCTGGATAGTCAAGAGTATCTCAAATTAGCCTGATATTGTTAATTATATGTCTCAGAGGAATAAAGCCTTGTTTTTTTAGTTGAAAGTAGATTTAAGTTTGGATAAATTGTTGCAAAGATTTTATAACCATTGTTCAATAATGATATTGGTCGCTAATTATCCAAAATTACAATGTCTTTTCCAGATTTTGTAATTAAAGTTGTCAAACCTTGAGTTAAAGTTGTAGGAAGCTATTCTTTATCCATACTTTCCAAAAATACTTCAACTAAAAAATCAGCAAGTTCCTCAGCAAAGGATTTATCAAATTCAGGGATCAACCCGTCTGGCCCTGGTGATTTGTAATCTTTTAGTTGACTAATGGCACACATCACCTCCTCAAAAGTAAATGGGTTCTCATACTGTTACATCTCAGTTTTTGGAGATGGTTCTGACCCTCAGGGAATCCAAAAAGGCGTCTGCAGCTTCTTGAAAAAAATGTACATCTATAAAGCTTCTGATAAAAATCCCAACAATATTTTAAAATAGCTCTGTGGTCATTTATAATATTACCATTAATGTTGTAATAGCCATGACTTTTTTGTTAGAGGAAGTCATGTCTCCGGCATGGATAGTGTCTATAAGCACTTCTGTCTGCAGCACAAATAGGAGTGTCCTGCTACTCTTGGGATATGTGAGGTGAAATATGTAGTAACATGCCATGACATACATCACGCTATCAGGTATGTCCTCCTTTGAGAAGATCAACACAGAAATGGTTCCAATGGTAGTTACACAGTTGGTGTCACAGACGATCACCACAAGACTGAAGAAAGGTCTTGATTGAAGAAAGATGTTGGGGTGTTCTGCCGACTGAAACACAAAAAGAATAAAAGACGGCAAAAATGAAAAACTATGATCAAGTAAGATGAAAACCTGTCGTGTACGCACAAACATCTTACCTGGAGGATGTGAAGCATCACCTCACTTGAATGTCTTAGCTTCTTGGGTGGAGCGACAGGCGATGGGATCATGTCTGGCAAAGGCTTCATCTAGGCAATTGTTTGCTTTACTGTGAAAAACAAAACAGCATCATTTCATTCACTGTAAAAAATACATTTAATAAAACAATTTAAAAAATACAAAAACATTACAAGATTTAAGGATGTTACAGTACATACATTTAGCCACCACCAGTTAACCCATGTGCTCTCTTATGGGGTCCGGATGATCTCACGCTAACATTGATGTGTGATCCCTCCCATGATAGAGGTGGACAAAGGTAGACAGGATTTTATGTCTGCCACCAAAACCAGTGAAGATATAAAAAAATCCTTGGAAAAACAGTTCCATCTTGTGGGGTCCAGATGACCCCACTTTAAATTTAAACATGCCTAGGAGAGCACGAGGGTTAATAAATGCAGCAACACTGGCTTTACTACACATCTTTAACATCTATAAGACAAAATGACAGACACACCTGTACAAAAGCACATACACAAGTGGACAAAATTGTTGGTACCCCTCAGTTAAAGAAGAAAAACCCACAATTCTTATTGAAATCATTTGAAACTCACAAAAGTAACAATAAATTAAAATTCATTGAAAATTAAACAATCAAAATCAGCCATCACTTTTGAATTGTTGATTGACATAACTATTAAAAAAAAAAAAAAAAACTAATGAAACAGGCCTGGACAAAAATGATGGTACTGTTAGATTAATGCACAAGTGTACTCAGATTATTTTTTTTAGAATATTTAGTTCTCTGTTTCACCACTATGAGGTGCTAGTCCATAAGCTTTTATGTATGTGACGTCATCACGTAATGCACCTGGATGTATTTTTTCCCTCCAGTTCTTCTATTCATTCGTGTTGAATAAATACGCCAGAGTGGCTAAAGAAGATCATTGCCTCCGTCACATTTTTATCCTCTGAGAGTAACGCTGGACAAGCTGCACAGCTCAACAGGTTATCGGCCCAGGAACGACTCAGAGAGGAGTTTAAGATATGTACATTTTTTTACGATCTATCACCGGTAGAAAGTCGCGACGGATAGCGTGCTAACGGCAAGATAGCATCATGGATCAACGGGGGAGCAGCAGGTTACCTCGACTGATGTTTGACGGAGATGAAGGCAAGTACGAGCTTTGGGAAACGAAAGTGCTCGGGCATTTGCATCTGTTAGGATTAAAAGAGACTGTTCTGAGAGAACCCAACGGAGAAGCTGAAGCGGCGGCTGATGCTAAGAAGAATGCCGACGCATATGCCGAGCTAATCCAACTATTGGACGATAAAAGCCTTTCGCTTATTATGAGAGATGCACCTGATAATGGAAGAAAAGCATTGAAAATATTGAGGGACTATTATGCGGGTAAAGGAAAACCGCGCATAATTCACCTTTACACCACGCTGACTTCACTGCAGAAGCGGAGCGATGAGACGGACTGACGGACTATTATCAGAGCGGAGACCGCCATTACAGCTCTACGGAAGGCGGGAGAGACATTAAGCGACGGTTTACTGATTGCAATGGTTTTGAAAGGACTTCCAGAAAGTTTTAAACCATTCGCTATCAACGTGACGCATAACAAAGACAATATAACGTCCCCGAATTTAAAATGGAACTACGAAGTTTTGAAGACACCGAGAAGTTCACCGCGGCCGAATCGAGTGACAACGTAATGAAGACGGCAGCGAGGGGCCAAAGACACGTAAAGCCAACTATGCTTAGCAGAGACAACAGTGATGCAAATGTTGTCTGTTTCAAATGTGGATTAAAAGGTCACAGAGCAAAAGCCTGTAGACGAAAGACGTGGTGCAGTCACTGCAAAAGCAACACGCACAATGATACCACTTGCAGACACAAGGGAAAACTGGATGGAGCCAGAAAAGTCGCAGATGAGAGCAACAACGGATCTGAAGCAGGAGCCGACTACGCCTTCAGGATCAAAGAGGCTGAAATCTCACTTCATCAACCTCCACTTAACATCAAGGAGAAGGGTCTGATGGTCGACACCGGAGCCACCTCACACATTGTTAATGACATCACAAAGTTTAAGAAGTTTGATGACACCTTCAACCCTGAGACACACTGTGTTGAGCTTGCAGATGGAACTCTATGCAAAGGCATCGCGCAGAGGAGGGGAGATGCAGAGGTGTTCCTGATCGACAGCACGGGACAACGACGAAGGGCAACGCTGAGGAGCGCGTTGTTCATCCCTTCCTACCCCCAGGACATTTTCTCAGTAAAGTCAGCCACTGCACTTGGAGCAACAGTCACCTTCAAACAAGGACAAGATGTGCTAACCTATAAAGACGGTATGAAATTTAACATTCATGTGCATGGTAAATTATACTATTTGCAAACGGAAGCTGACGAAAATGATGAATGTAATGCTTGTCATGATCTACAAACATGGCATGAGATTTTAGGCCATTGCAACCACGAAGATGTGCTAAAATTGCAAAACGTTGTTAATGGTATGCAGATCAAAGGTAACACAGGTAAACCAGAGCAAGAATGCGAAGTGTGTATTCAAGGAAAGTTTGTGCAGACACGCAACAGAAGTGCAGACTCCAGAGCAGAGGCTCCCTTGCAGATGGTTCACACGGACTTAGCAGGTCCAATAGCTACAGAGTCTATTGACGGGTACAAATATGTGCAGTCGTTTACAGACGATTATTCAAGTGCAATATTTGTTTATTTTCTAAAAACAAAAACTGATGCTATACAGGCAACAGAAAAATTCCTTGCAGATGTTGCCCCTTTTGGGAAAGTGAAGTGTATCCGATCAGATAATGGCACAGAGTTCATGTGCAAAGATTTTCAGACACTTTTAAGGAAAAACGGCATCAAGCATGAAACATCTGCTCCATATTCTCCACACCAAAATGGCACAGCTGAGAGAGGCTGGCGCACTCTTTTTGAGATGGGGAGATGCACGTTAATCGAAAGTGAGTTACCAAAATCCCTGTGGAACTACGCTGTTCAAACCGCGGCTGCAGTTCGAAACAGATGTTTTAATAAGCGGACAGGGAAAACTCCTTACCAGATGCTGACTGATAAAAAGCCAAACTTATCAAAAATGCAAAAGTTTGGGTCGGTGTGTTACACGTACAAACAGGATAAGGGGAAGCTTGATTCTAAGTGTGATCAAGGATTTTTTGTGGGATATGATAAAAACAGCCCCGCCTATTTGGTTTATCATCCCAACACGAGAAAAGTTCAGAAACACAGACTTGTAAAATTTGTAAACAAAGCAAGTATGGAAAGGCAAACGCAGACAGAGGAAGGACCAGACTATGCTTACGACACAGTAAAGCAGCCAATAACCAACCAAGTCACGCAGGAAGTTGACAAAAGCAATGAAGAGCTTCATGAGTCACTAACAGATCCAAACTCACACACTGATACATCAGACACACATAGCCAAAGAGAACCAAATGCAGCAAATGATAGTCATTTCAGTAAGAGATATCCAACCAGAGAGAGAAAGAAACCTAGCCATTTGAAGGATTTTGTAGCCGACAACCAAGACAGTGATGAGATCAACACTACTGTAGATTACGGTTACAGGGCAGCATGTGGGATTCCACAAACATTCAAAGAAGCCATTGGATCAATTAATTCAAAACATTGGATTAAAGCCATGGATGATGAAATCAAATCATTAAAGGAAAACAACACTTTTACCCTCACTCCTCTGCCAAAGGGCAAGAAAACAGTGGGGGGTAAATGGGTATACTCTGTTAAGAGCGACACAGAAGGAAATGACAAATACAAAGCAAGATTTGTAGCCAAGGGCTATAGTCAGAGAATGGGGATAGATTACGATGAAACCTTCTCCCCAACAGCAAATTTGGCCAGTCTAAGAGTACTACTTCAAAAAGCAGCACAAGAGAATCTGCTACTCCACCAAATGGACGTGAAAACAGCCTACCTACACGCTCCTATTGACTGTGAAATCTACACTGATCAGCCAGAAGGTTATGAAGAAGGGAAAGATTTGGTTTGTAAGCTGCAGAAGTCTCTGTATGGACTAAAACAGTCAGGTCGCAACTGGAACAAGGTTTTGCATGATCATCTGACAGAGAATCAGTTCATTCAGAATCCAGCTGATCAATGTGTTTATTCCAGAGAAACAGAACACGACAAGACTATTCTGATCATTTGGGTTGATGACTTGATTATTGCAGCAAACAGTGAAAATGTCATGAAAGATGTGAAGGAGATGTTTTCAGTCAGGTTCAAGATGAAGGATTTGGGCAGACTGAAATACTTTCTTGGTATTGAGTTCACCCAGCTGGATGGATGTGTAAAAATGTCACAAGAAATGTACATAAAAAGAGTACTGACCAGATTCAACATGCAGGACTGTAAACCGAGAGAGACTCCATGTGATCAAAAACTAAATTACACAGACGATGCAATCAAAATGAAAAATGTAAGGATGTATAGAGAAGCCATAGGCAGTCTTATATATCTTACAACATGTACACGCCCAGATCTAAGTTTTGTGGTAAGCAAGTTATCGCAATACTTAAATGATCCAACAGAAGAACAATGGGTCACCACTAAGCAGGTATTTCGATACATCAAGGGTACTTCACACAAAGAACTAAGTTTCAAAAGAAATGAGGATGAGAACTTAGGCGTAATAGCCTACAGTGATGCTGACTGGGCAGGTGATACCACCGACAGACGCAGCACTACAGGTTACTGTATTACCCTGAGCAAGAACAGTTCTCCAGTTTCATGGAAGACTAGAAAACAGCCCACAGTAGCTCTTTCGACCTGTGAGGCAGAATATATGGCTCTAGCTTCTACGATGCAGGAGTGCATATATCTTGAGCAACTTTTGGAGGGCATTGACAACTACAGGTACACACAGTAGTGTATGAAGACAACCAGGGAACAATCGCTTTAGCTAAAAACCCTGTGAGTCAACAAAGATGCAAACACGTGGACATCAAATATCATTTTGTTAGATCCATTGTGACTGAAGGAAAAATGTGCCTTGTTTATTGCACTACTGAAAATATGGTTGCTGATATTATGACCAAGCCTGTTTCTAAGTTAAAACTGAGGAAGTTTACCGAAATCCTGTTTGCTACCTGAGAAAAGAGGAGTTACCTATTCATTTTTTTTGTGTTATTCAGATTGCATAAATGTTTGAACTTGCATAACATGAGTACAAGTGGGGGTGTTAGATTAATGCACAAGTGTACTCAGATTATTTTTTTTAGAATATTTAGTTCTCTGTTTCACCACTATGAGGTGCTAGTCCATAAGCTTTTATGTATGTGACGTTATCACGTAATGCACCTGGATGTATTTTTTCCCTCCAGTTCTTCTATTCATTCGTGTTGAATAAATACGCCAGAGTGGCTAAAGAAGATCATTGCCTCCGTCACATTTTTTATCCTCTGAGAGTAACGCTGGACAAGCTGCACAGCTCAACAGGTACCTCTATAAAAGCTTGAAAACTATTTGACCAGAGTGACATGATTAACTCAGGTGTGTCCTTTAATTGACATCACAGGTGTTTCCAAACTCATAATCAGTCAGTCTGCCTATTTGAAGGGAGATGAGTCACTCTGCTGTTTGGTGAAAAGGTGTGTACCACACTGAACATGGACAACAGAAAGTGAAGGAGAGAATTGTCCAAGGACATCCGAAATAAAACTTATAGACTATGGGGTTCCATTTGTGCCAAAAATATGTTTTTGCGCTTTTGCGTCCACTGCTTTGTCGTTGGTCCTTTGTCTATGTCTTTTAAACAAGTTTATTGATTATTTGTTCATGTATGTGTTGTACTAAGCAACATTTTCAGT
This sequence comes from Oryzias javanicus, assembly GCA_003999625.1. NCBI lineage: Eukaryota > Metazoa > Chordata > Actinopteri > Beloniformes > Adrianichthyidae > Oryzias > Oryzias javanicus. Next base: position 123,457 of record CM012451.1, on the reverse strand, counting down.
GTGTTTGTGCTTTTTTGATGATAACTTTTCATATGTTTTGTGACGTTTGGAGCTTGCTTTAGTTTGAAAACTCTATATTGTCTTTGCTTTTGTCGTTTGCTTCTGTCGTTACCACATATCATCAGACAAGTCCTTAGCAACAGTTGCTAACGTCGTTTGCTCCTGTCGTTACCTCCTGTCGTCAGACAAGTCCTTGGCTATTGTCAAGCCGCCAAATATTACAAAAAAAAATCTTAGGGGTTTAATGTTGGGTTGCTAAAACTTGTCTCCTTGTTTGCTCTCACGCAACGAAGAAAATCTGTTTTACTACCGCCGACACCAGCGTTAGTCATAAGCAACACGGCTGACATATCTGCGCATGCGCACATCCAGAGACGGGGTGGAGGGGCAGGAGGGGGGGGGGCGGCATTCGCCGCACCTGCGCAATGGTTTCACTTTAGCGAAGCTCTTGCCAATTATTTGAAGTTTGACTGTTGCTTCAAATAAATATCCTAATATTATTTGTTTTTCTTAATGTATCAGTTGTAATTTATTCAAAATTTGTTGTGACAAATGACTTTGTTGACATCTAATGACTAAATTAAGAGCAAACGGGCCATAAAAAAGGATTGGCCCCGACAGCGCCATCTCATGGACAAATAAATACCTAGCAGGTAATTAAAATCCAGTCTAAAGCTTGGACTGTTATTTTTATCAGTTAGTGACTCAAGCCAAAGAACTCTGAAAAGTTTTGTGTGAAATCATCCTTAAAGTTAATACTTTAAAATATATATGCTCAAATTAATACCTACATTTACTAACCACCTGAAACCACGTAAAATGGCAACATTCACAAATAACTTCACTCAATAATTTAACATTAAGATATTTGAAAATTTAAAATGGAGTGACCAATGCCAATTACGCAAAAAGCTTTATTAACAACAAACATAAATGCCAAACATATAAAAGAAAAATAACTTTTTGAACGTCTTCATGGCATATACTGCAAAGATTGACTAGGCAGCCTAAAACAATGTGGTTATGATGACACCCAAGAAAAAAACTTTTCAAATGCTTGATTATATGAGAAACACTAAAAGAAATTCGCTTCCAAAATAAAAACTTTAGGAAAAAACTCAAAAAGTCATAATGGCGATTGTTCCAATGTATGCCACCAAGAAATATTTTGCCCCAACTAATTATGCCTTCATATATCAAAGTTACGCTTGACAATCTGTAATGTTTCCATAAGAATGTCTATTCCAAAGCAAGTACTGTTGCTCAAAGGATTAATTCTGCCTTGGAGGTACTGGTGAACGAGGTCCTTCAACAGGTGTGATGTCTCTGGGACATTAACAGTCTGATCCATGTCTGTGGGTGTTGGTCCTTCCCAGTCAATCCCATAATCTTCTATTGTCTCCTGTATAAGAGCAGGATATTTTATTTAGTAACAAATATTTTAATAATACATTCTTAAAAATGAACTTAAGTGGAAACAACATGCAGTTGTAGCAATTTACTTGATTACTTACAGGTTCAGATATTGTAGTCCTGCCCCGCAACTGGCCTTCAATCCACAGTTGTTGAGGTGATCTGCCTTGTTCAGTGGAGAGGGAGTGGCGATCCCAAGCTTGTTTGAAAAGCAGCAAGTGTCTGTTGATGCGTGGAAGCATCACATAATGCAGGCAGATCATGTCAAGCTCATTGTCTGGGTTTAAAGCATTATTATGAAACAAGTGTTGGAGAGCTTCGTAATAATTTACAGAAACGGCACGCCATACATCTCTCCATAACCTCTCAATGTGCTGATTGTGGACACTTCGGCCTGTAATAAAAGGTCTTCTCTCTGCATAAAGAAAACATAAATATCAGTGCAAGTATACTAAGCAATGCCTAAGCAATTCCCCCCTGCTGCACTCTCAAACCTAATTAAGGACAATTTTATTTTTTTTTACTTATTAAAAATATATGATGTGTTGTTTTTGAGGTGAAAGTTAAAGTTTTTGAAAATTTGGTCAGAACAGATTTTTCTTTTTTAAATTATTATATCTCAATTAACTGTTTCCATGTTAAAACTACCTCAAGGAATGTATATTCTTCACATTGTCTTATAAACACTTTCAAGAAAAAGAAAGATGAAAATGTGTTCATAAAACTGCATATTTACGGAATACTATAATACATTTAAAAAAAGGATTATTACATTTAATAAAAAAGAAAGAAATGCATGGATCCATAAGTTACACTAGTCATATCCGGCATCCTTATGCATTACATTTTTAAAGAGGAAATAAACAATCTTATAACTTATTTCAAATTGCATCAAGTTTATTTATACACGTAAGAGCTGGGCAAATAATTTTTTTTTTTTTTTAATTAAAAATGTCCGATTTTAAGCCTTTTTTTTCAACCTAATTTTATATTTTTTTTAAAACGAAAGCTACACATGACGGAATATATATAACAAAATTATTCTATTTTTAACTTGTCGTTTGGAAATTGGCTCAAAGACAAAGTGCAACTAAATACAGCTGCAAAATTGTTAGTATGAGACCGGTAGCTCTAAAAGGTCTTTTGAGGGCTACCACTAGCCTAAGCATCCTATAAAGAGAATCACAACAATCATTTATCAGAGGAATTCTGGCAGCAACATCCTTCACAATGATGCTGCTGTGTGTGCTTTGATGCTCCAAGTTTGAAGTTACAATCCCAGTTAAAGTAACTAGTTTTTGACTCAGTAAAAAAAAATCAAAACATATGTTTTACGGAAAAAAATAATACATTATTTTTAAAAATATGTTAAAAATTATTATGTTGAATGTAAACAGATCCCAATCAGTCCCAACTTTACAGCCTAAAAGGAGAGCTGTCAGTCAGTCACCTGCTGCTTAAATCTGATGAGAAGGGCAAGTATCTTCAAGAATATTTTGAAGAAATTGAATAAAAACAATTTATAATAGTATGAACTACTGCTATGCAATATGGCCAAAAAAATAAAATAAAAAAATGATTTTGTTAAACTAACAATTCCTCAATTTCTCTTCTTCAAGTAGCTCTTGCACCCTGAATCAGATGTGAACCTTTCCTTTGACATCAGGATGAGCACTAGAGCCGTGACAGAAACAGACTTCTCTCACGCTGTTGTCTGTCTAGGTGCGCGCCACTCTCGCATGTGAGGCCGCTCTTACGTCACCGACTTGATCCTTTTTATTGAATAAACTTATAACACTTCTTGTCTATTGCTGTCTTTGTAATGACTTATTGCGTGAGTTTGTTAGTGGTTTTGCGTATGATTATGATTGAATGGAAACAGCGTCATTGCAAAATTACGTTTTATTTCTACTTTTCTAGAATATCAATAAAATTTTAAGCATTTTTAAAAAGCAAATACAGCTGGTGGCTTATCTTTTAGCGAGTTTGGAGCACTGCTACTAGTTTTAGCACTTTGTAGCGAGCAGAACTTCTTCTGCTCGACAGAATGTTTTCGTTTTAAATTCTGGCAAAAAATGCTTGTACTCCCACTTCTGGTAGCATTAACCTTAAAACTGTTTTTGCAGCGTGGGGTTTGTAGTTCTAAGTTGGCCGTTGGAAAACCGAACCAGTTTTAGGTGACAGAAGAAACTGTTCTTGCTTGGGAACGAGCGTCTCCTCGGTGGCTGCCATTTTCACGTCTGCGCACCAAGAGACGCTGGGCGGCAGCTGACTTTAGCGCAAATAACGGAAACCCATGAAGTCCATTATAGCATCACGGTGGGAGAAAAAATATCTAAATTCTTTTACCAAAATAAATTGTCTTGAACAAAAAATGTCATATAAATATAAACTAAAAAAAACTGTGGTATTAAAGTCAAAATGGGAAACACTTTTCCAACTACAAAAGCCCCATCCCCTCAGAGGACATTTTGGACACAGAGGCTTCAGATCAACATGAAAAATGGCCTTTGAAGACATTTAGGTTTTGTGATTTTGACAGAAAAATTCATCACCATAATTAAAATACTACAGGGAAAATGTTTTTAAATTAAAAAAAAATTCTTGAGGGACTAAGGAGCTTTTTTTTTTTTTTAATTCAATTTTTACTAAAGGTACATACCTGGTCCACGTAGTGGATGCTCAAGCATATAGCGAGCCACCAGAACATTCTCACCCCCTTTATCACTGCGGACCCGAGTTGGAATTCCAAACTGTTGAATGGCCTCAAGAAAGGCTGAAAGGACGGTGGACGCTCTATTGTTGTCAGCAGCTTTAAGGTACACAATTTTCCTGCTGTAGCCATCGATCCCCCCATGAATGACAATCCTCCATCTGTAAAGCAAAGGTTGAACATTACTAGTGAAACAGTGTTGCAAAATTATGAAAAAACGAAAATTAGACAATCATACCGTATCAATTTATGATTTCCATCAATATGCCAGAGAGCCATAGGTGCTGGTACAGAGTATACTCTTCTAGGAATCATATTAATGCCAAGACCACGACAAAACGTCCCAACTGGATCCACAAGTCTTAGCGTTCCCATTATTCGAGATCTTTGGACTCTAAAAAGGCACAAAACAGAGCCAATATCAGTACCCGTACTGCTCCCATTTTATACTATGAATTATCACAAATTCTAGTTGGACAAACCGTAATCCAATGCTTTTAAGATATCCAGAAACAGTTTTTATCCCAGAATCCGGAAACTGGCTAATGAAATTACTGATTATTTCTCTGAGATCCTGATCTGATAGGTCACTGTATGACATTCTGACAGATAAACCATATTCTGTCATTCTACGGCGTATGGTCCTGTAACTCACGCAAAATAGGCGAGCAATTTCCCTAACTGTAAAATGAAATTCAAGAAGGTACTGCAATTGTTCGCAAGAAATTTCCCAAGAAGGGCGTCCTCTGTTTCCAGTCATCAGCAATGAAGGCTTGAATCCCAAAGACGGTTCATTATGGGCTTCCAATAATTGCAGCACCTTTTGTATACTTTCTCTTATCTCGTCCACATCTCGCAAAAGCGCCCTGTCTGCACAAATTAGCAGAAATCTGTGAAATCCTTCATAGCGATGATAAAGGAAATCCAAATCCATCGTTGGGCCTTGTGATTCCAGCAGATCACAAAGTCGCTGGGACTCTCTAAAGATGAACTCCAGTAGCTCATGGCACAGTTGTTCTTCATGAAAACTGCAAGAAAAGAAACAAAGTGAGTTATTATTAGGGAAAAAAATGTCAATATTTCTTATGAAAAATTAACCACTTGAGACAAATTTAAGAGAAAAATTAAGACAAAAGCGCTAATTTATTCATAGTAGCAGTTGGGAAGAACAAAAAGAAAAAATTAAAAACAAAAAGTTTATAATAAGCAAAAAAATATTCACATGTTTTCTCAATACATAGGGCCAGTGCTGACGTTTTTTCTTGGCCATGCAAACATAGAAGAAAAGTTACGGTTAGGCCGGCTAGATTTGAGAAAACTCTGCAGTATCCGTGTTTGAAACTGCGATAAATGGACAAATAGCAAAACAAGAAAGACGAGAAAAGCGCATTACCTGTGATAATGCATGTGTGAATGCATCTTGCATAATGCGATAGCTGAAGATGCTAAAGCTGAAGTAATTTTCTTTAATTACTGATTATTCTCTTGAATTTACTGAACCTTTTGATACCAAACATGAATAATTTGCCCAGAGTGTGCAAATTAAAAGCATGAAGGCGCCTAATTTACTACATTTACCATTAATGTTCTAATAGGCTGATAAATTATTTAATTAGCATAAATTGCATAAAGGTTTTTGAATGCCAAAAGTACAAGCAAGAATGTCCTGAACATGCTGAACATTTTGATACCAATATTGCATAGGTTTTGTCATTTCTGAATGATTTGAAAATTTTCCCATTGATTTAACATGGGCCAAAAAAAAAAAGTCGCATGAATTGCGAAGTATGGTAAATTACGTAAAACATACGAATACCAAAAGCACAAGCTCTAATCTCCTTAACGAGCTGAACGTTTCGATACCAAGATTAAAGCAAACATGCTTGTAAAGTCACATTATTGAGCACATTCGTTTTTCCTCTGGAAGTTATGTCAGTAGACGGACAACTCAATAGTTTTACTTTGAATACAGAAAGCGTCACCAACACTTTTTTTGAAGACTTGTTTACTTCCGGTGATTGTAACTAGCTGTAGCTATTTATAGATTGCTACATAATAAGACTTTATAAGGGTTATATATGGAGAGAAAATAGACTCACTCTGATTTGTGTGTGCATAATTCTTGATTTGTGCGTAAATTAGGATCTGTGCGTGCGTATATATGATTGGTGCATGCATAATTCTTGATTCGTGCATAACTTTGGATTTGTGCGTGCGTGATTCTTGATTTGTGCATAAATTAGGATTTGTGCATGCATAATTCTTGATTTGTAACAAATATAATACATTTTTTGCAAAAGTAAAAAAAATTACAAAAATTAAAAAAATGCAATTTACACATGCACAAATCAAAATTACAACAGCCTGAAACTAATTACTCAAAAATATATTTTCAAAATACGCACGGATCACCTCTTACACACGCACACAGCCGAAGTTACACACAAATCTACCGTGAGACTCTTTTCACGTCTCACAAATTCGTCCGTGAGGGATGCGTTCAAGTACTATCAGGATGCTCGTTCATCATAGCTCTCTTGTCAGCCGTTTTAAACTTCAATTGTGAATAACATCCAGTAAAACTAGACATTTTCCCACTTTCTTAAAAATATATTCTCAATAATGAATATAAAAAGTCTAAATAAGCGCTTTTAAAGCACTTATACTTTTAAAAATAAGAATATTTCCAGAAAAGGGCACTTCGAGCTGCAGCGGCTTCTCTGACAACGCTCCTCATCAACGCGGGGGTGGTGGGGGGTTTCTCTGGTCTGATCCCCCCGCCCCGCGGATCCTGGGCGGGGGAGAACGGCGGAGGAACGCAGTATTGAGATCTGTCCCTGTGATCCCGTGATCTTAACCGGCCGGTGGGCTGATCGAGCCCCTCTGCCCGGCGGTTGTTTAGAAGGGTCTCATGGTGCAATCACCGCGTTCTGCTGCCGGTCCCCCGCGAGGTTCCGCGGGAGGATCAGACCAGAGCACCCGTGGAACCCCCCGCCCCTCAGCGCGCTTTCCGCTGCCGTTTATGAAGAACATGCACAGAGTTCTGGTCGGAAAACGCGGCGATTACAAGCGGTACCGGCCCGCTTGGGACGGAAAAAGTTTAGAAGGCTCGCTTCCTATCCCTGTGGCCGGTGACCTGACCAGCCATCGGGATGGAGCCTCGTGCTGGAGGCGCTGTCAGAGCAGCCGCTGCAGCTGGAAGCCTCTTTTCTGGAAATATTCTTATTTTCAAAAGTATAAGTGTTTTAAAAGCGCTTATTTAGACTTTTTATATTCATTATTGAGAATATATTTTTAATAAAGTGGGAAAATGTCTAGTTTTACCGGATGTTATTCACAATCGAAGTTTAAAACGGCTGACAAGAGAGCTATGATGAACGAGCATCCTGATAGTACTTGAACGCATCCCTCACGGACGAATTTGTGAGACGTGAAAAGAGTCTCACGGTAGATTTGTGCGTAACTTCGGTTGTGTGCGTGTGTAAGAGGTGATCCGTGATTTTGCGTATTTAAATATATGTTAGTAATTTCGTTTCAGGCTGTTGTAATTTTGATTTGTGCATGTGTAATGATTTATTGCATTTTTTTTTTTAATTTTGTAATTTTTACTTTTGCAAAAAATGTATTATATTAGTTACAAATCAAGAATTATGCATGCACAAATCCTAATTTATGCACAAATCAAGAATTACGCACGCACAAATCCAAAGTTATGCACGAATCAAGAATTATGCATGCACCAATCATATATACGCACGCACAGATCCTAATTTACGCACAAATCAAGAATTATGCACGCACAAATCAGAGTGAGTCTATTTTCTCTCCATAGTTATAGCTATAATAAATACAGTCTGTGTGAGTTATATCTTTGTATATTGTACTGCGGTTAATAAAATTGTAAATCAGCAATCTTAGACGTTGCATATATTTGTACTCGAATGTTCCGAGGCAGACTTTTCCGTCAAAACCCTAGTTTAACATTTGTGGAACCAGAGACAATTTATTACCATTCATCCCTGCTTTTGTAGTATGCACACGGCGTTGGCCTGATAACGCGACAACGGGAAATGTTCGGTTAATCGTCCAGGCCTAATCAGAATCATCCCTGTCATTACCCGATCCCTATTTTTCACGCGCAAGCACAAAGATGGCGGCATTTCCTGATCACCTACAAGTGTCCCATGGCCGCCATTTAAACGGCCCCTTGTTACCAAAGTACCCAGCTGCATTATCAGTTAATGCATTCTCCGGTAATCATTGGCTACATAATTGCAATAAATAGTGAGAGGGGATATATCACTTACAACAAAGGCATGCAATATTTGTTACATTCATTTTTCTGCTAAACGGACGATAACCCACCCCATAGCTATTCACAAACATACTGCTAGCTTACTCATAGCATTTAACAAACCGAAAAAAGTACAAACTTTTGATCTAGACATAAAACCTAATATAAAAATGTGACTTACCAGGAAACAGCTGGCTTATTGTGACTCCTGCCACAAAAACAAACTCCGAAGCAATGAAAGTTGAGGGAAAGTTCAGACAAAGCCTTTTGTTTTCCTGTATCTTTTTTTTTTCGTTATCGCCCCCTGGCGTTTTGGTGCCACACTGTTGTTTCATCACACGAATTAATCAAACTGGATACAGTGGTAAAAATAAGAGTACGCTTCTAAATATATATATATATATATATATATATATATATATATAATATATATATATATATATATATATATACACACACACATATATGAACACATTAAAAAAACACATTAAAAAAGAAAAAATTACAATTAAAAGTTGTATCTGATCAACGAACTGCTCTCGAATGATGTATGACCAAAGTTAAAATTTTAGCTTTGCTTTTTGCCAACAGAATAAAAGACATTTTACCTGCAATCATTGACGAAACACAATCTGGCTTTATGAAAAACCGGCATATTGTTAACAATGTTAGATTGGTTCAGGACCTCCTAGATTACAGCATAGAAACAGACAGCTTTTTTCTATTTCTCGACTTTAAAAAAGCTTTTGACTCTGTGTAACACCAGTTCATTTATAAAGTTTTGGAAAAATGTGGCTTTGGTTCAAACTTCTGTGACACCATTAAAACTCTCTACAATAACAATGGCAGCTCTATCAAACTTAAACATGGAACCTCACAAAGATTTTTTTCTATCCCGGGGCATCAGACAGGGATGTCCAATATCCCCATATTTGTTTTTAATTGCAGTTCAGTTTCTTGCCTCCCATATTTCACAGAGCCCTCTGAAAGGAATCTGTGTTGCTGGAAAACAGATCATTTTAAGTCAGCTGGCTGATGACACCACCCTGCTTTTAAAAGACGCTTCTCAAGTTTCTGTTGCTCTAAATCTAATTAGCTCTTTCTCTAAAGCTTCTGGCCTCCATCTTAACATAAACAAATGTGAATTGATGTCCATCAAAGATCCTGCCGCTGCTTCGATTTGTAACATTCAAGTTAAGAGCAAGTCACTTATCTCAGTATTATTATAACTAAAGACTCTAAACTCAGATGCTCAGCAAATTTTTCTTCCATTATGGCAAAAACACAGAAACAGTTACATTTATGGCTTTAGAGAGATTTATTAGAGAGGTCTATCTAGGGTCTCCTACGCTGCCCAGTCTTTGTACGTGGATAACGTCACTTTGAGAAAGATTGACAGGATGCTGCTGGACTTTGTCTGGAAAAATAAAAATCATTATATTAAAAAATCTGTTCTTATTAATTCAGTGGAAAGAGGTGGCTTAAACTTTATTGACTTCTCAACAAAAAATAATAAGTTTAAAATAAACTGGTTAAGACATCTTTTATCCAATCCGTTTTCCATATGGAATATTATCCCCTCTTTTATTTTTTCCATAGTAGGTAGTCTAAAATTTCTTATGGTCTGTAATTCTGACATTTTCAAAATCCCTATAAAGCTCTCCGACTTTCATAAGCAGATGTTTCTCGCCTGGTCCCTCATATACAAGCACAACTTCTCTCCTCATACTTGTTGTCTCTGGAACAACAGGTACATCAAGTTTGTTTTTTGAAAACTGGTCTAACAGTAACATTAATCTGGTCATTCAGTTATTCAAACCTGATGGACAATTTTATACTTATCCAGAATTTTTAGAAGTTGCCGGTGTACCTGTTTCACTTAAAGAGTTCCTAATTGTAATTAATGCAATCCCTCTCAGTTTAAAATCTTTGTTCTCAGGACTCTGTTTCTCTACTACTTCATTACCTCCGATAGACCCCATTATCTCCTATGTTGGTAAAATTTGCTTCTCCGTTCACCGGTCACATAATAAATCTATTCGAGGGCTTTTCCAACAAATAACTGTATCTTCCCCTCAGGTCATCTACTATTGGAATGGGAAAATCAATAATTTACAATGGGAAAAAATTTGGATATTGCCTTATAGATATTTATTAACTAATAAAATCATAAAAATTTCCTTCAAATTAATCTATACTACCCTGTCAAATCTTTCATTTCCCGAAGGTTTCAAGAGGATATCGACACCAGCTGCTCTTTCTGTAACAACAATGATGAGACCATTGCAGTAAATGTTCACAACTGGTTAAAGGTTATGACAAAGGTGGCCTTAATGCTCTAGAATGTTAAGATATAGTTAGTATGATAAGAATAAATTGACTACAAGCTCTTTTCGTAAATAATAAATTTACGTGGTACTCTAAAATCCATTTTTAAATAGTTAAACAGAAATAGACTTCCTTTTGAAATGTGGCTTTCAAGTTTTCAAGATTCTAACTTCCATAAACAAATTCTGCAATTTTGGTGACATTCAGTTCCAATGTTATCCCTTATTAATCAACATTATGAAACAACAGAACAGTATTAGGTGGGAGAAAAAATGTACTCAAACAAGATTAGTTTGATATAAATATTAGATTTTTGTTCAGAAACAACTCAGGGACATTTGTTGACTTCTTACATTTTTTACAGTTAAATACGATATTATATGCAGCCTTAAAGATTTTCAAAAATGTTGAGCCACCCCTGTAGCTCTGATTTATTCAATATAGAATATGTTTTCACTTCTCACACAGTGATGACCATATTGCCTAGATGACAGATTAATGTATGTAACTTTCTGTATTTGAAACTCACTAACACATTTTGAACAAAAAAAAAGAAATAATACATCATATGCATAATTGAACCTCTTTTAGATAATTTCCTTAATTAAATTAAAGGCACGTGTATTGTATTATTATTACATGTATTATATGGCCTGTTCTGTCCAATGTAAAAAAAATTATTTTAAAGCAATCAATACATTCTATTGTCTCATAACAATTAAATTTGATGTGAAACCTTGCAGTTTTTGTAATTCAAAAGATAAAAATTTGAAACAAATCGTTGGCATTTTTACATACAATTATATCCAGGATTTTTGGACTCATTTATGGAATTGAATTGCACCAAAACTGAACATTGCCACTTTTAGTGCTTCTAACATTCTATTGTTTATGGAAAATCTTAATGATTCTTTCTTAAATATTATTGATATCATTTTATTTTCAGGAAACATTTTTAACAGATTTCAATTTTATAACTCTTTAATGAACATATTAAGATTCAGAGAACTGGAAAGTTGATATCTTGACATATTTTCTTGAAATTACCATTCAAGTTTCAGGCCCCAGTTTTATTTTTCTCATCTTATATCACCAAGATTTTTGTGCCGTTTTCTATCTGAAAGGAATTTGTAATGTGTAGCTCACAGCCGAGGCAATATTATAAACGCCCCCATGCGTTAAGGGCATTTCTGTGTGTCCATGTGCTGGAGTTTGAATTTTTCCTATTTGTATTCAAGAGCGACACAGACAGACAAGCACGTACACGCTAATCTCAGAGAGAATTGTTTCCTGTTATATTTTTATCAGTCAGTCAGTAAGTAAGTACAATTGTTTAATAACATAGTTAGCTATTGGGTCAAGATCTCCAAAAATAAAAAAAAAACTGACCCCCGTCAAAAAAGAAAGTTCGCTTGGTCCATTGGTTAATAAACTTTAGTTCGACAAGGGCAATGAGAAGTGTATTTTTAATTGGCTAAACCAATGTCACTCAATTTTAAAGCTTCGCCCACAACTTTTTTTTAATCTTTATTAACAATTTCAAGGACAATACAATAACATAAAGGTTCAAACAACAGACGCAAGAGAGATGCGAGCAGAGAAAAAAAAAAAAAAAAAAAAAACGGAGAGGAAATTATAAAAAAAAAAATTATAATATAACAAATATAGTACAAAGAAAAACAGTTTTAAGACAAAAAGAAGCTAGAGACTTTTAGAAGTTCAATATTTTCTGCTTCATTGTACATTTTCACAGCAGTTTTGGTTTTGACATATTTAAGCATGAGAAAATAAAAGTAGTTCCTACGAAATACACAAAATTTTGGTGTTGATTTTAAGAACTTGTTTTTATGTATAAAAAATTTACCAAGTATTAATGTTGTGTTAATTATTTTACAATGCAATGCATTTTTTACAATCAAACCAAATAAAACATTTTCCTTTTTAAGTTCAGGAACATGCAGAAAGTTAGTAAACCAATGAAACAAATCCTCCCAAAAAGTTGAAATAAATATACAATCATAAAATAAATGTTCTGATGTTTCACTATGCATGTTACAAAAGTACAGTTAACACATTCAAATCCAAAACGTTTTGATAGAAAGTCAGAAGATGGATAAACATCATTGATAATTTTGAAATGAATTTCTTTGGCTTTTGGGGCAATAGGAAGCTTAAAGAAGAAGGATCTTAAGTATTCTACATCAGTTTTAGAGAAATATTCAAAGATTGAAATTCGGAAAGAAAGAGATGGAAACAATACTTTATTGAATATCTGTCGGGTAGATTGATTATTTACTTTGGTATCAAATAAATCACAGCCATTTACCAGAAGCGAGGGGAGTTTTGGTTTTGTATCATTTTTGGAAAGGTTTTCAACCAAGCGAAACACAGGTTGGGGTATAGCTTTATAAACTTTTTTATACTGGTTTCTGTCTGCAATATCAAATTTTGCACTAAAATCTTCAAAAGAAAGTAAATCACCATTTACATCTAATAATTGTGTTACAGACCAAATTCCTTTTTTAAACCAATTTTCTAAGAATAAAGATTTATGATTATGTAAGATATATCTTACAATTCAAAATTGGGATATATTGTGAGGACTGAAATTGTGCTTGTAAATCATTTTCCAATAGAATAAAATGTGTTGGTGAAATAATGAAAGTTTAAATGGGAGTTTTTTGAGGTCATAGTCACATCTAAGTAGAAATTCTATGCCGCCTAATTTCATAAAAATTTCATTAGGAATATGGAACCAAGACTGTTGTCTATGTTTTATAAATTGTCTTAACCAATTAATTTTGATAGTACCATCAATACATTCAAAGTTTATCGCCTTTATTCCGCCTTCTTCATATGTTTGGATCATAGAGCTCTTTTTTATATAATGTGCTTTACCCTTCCAGATGAAGTTGAAATTTGTTTGGTTAATTTTTTTAATTGCTTTTTTGGGAAATGGTAATGATTGAGCCGGATAGATAAGCCGAGAAATGCTTTCAATTTTTGTAAGTAACGTTCGACCGATGATTGATAATTCTCTTTGAGACCAAATATTAAGTTGGGTTTTACATTTCTCAAAGTTTTTCCAAATGTTCAGGTTGGTTAACTGTTCCATGTTCTTTGTAATGTGCATACCCAGATATTTAACTGTTGTCTTTACAGGGATGGAATGAATGGCTGACAGAGTACACTCATGAATGGGAAGGAGTTCACATTTATTAAGGTTCAATCTCAGACCAGAAGCTTTAGAGAAAAATTCTATTATTTCAATAATTTTAGGAAGTTGATCACTGTTTTTTCATAAATATTGCTGTGTCATCAGCAAGCTGGCTTATTGTAAATTGTTTATCTAATATAGTTAGTTTGTCAAAGTTAGATTTTTTGATGAGAATTGATAACATCTCTGCTGCTAAGATAAATAATAATGGGGAGACTGGACAACCCTGTTTTATTCCCCTCTTGGTGAAGAACCTTGGGTTGTCCCGTTTGGTAAAATAACTGCACTATTAGTATCTTTATAAATTAGCTTAACCATATCTATGAAATGTTTGCCAAATCCAAAAAGTTCCAGTGTACGGAAAATAAACATATGTTCAACCGTATCAAACGCTTTAAAAAAGTCGAGAAATAAAATGAAACCATTGTCTTCTATAAGGTAATTATGTTCAAGCAAATCAATAAAATAGTCCTATTATTATTATTATATAATATGTATTGAACGACCCTTAATAAAACCAGATTGAGTCTCCGAAATAATGTCATGAATCCCTGTTTTAAGTCGATTAGCAAAAATATGTGTTAAAAGTTTGTAATCATTGTTAAGAAGGGTTATGGGTCTGAGATTGTCAATTATTTTAGGGTCTTTACCGGATTTGGGTATGAGAGTGATGACTCCTTGTTTCATTGTAGTTGGTAAAACAAATGTCTCATATATTTCTTTGAGCATGTTGAATAAAAGATCTTTTAAATTAGGCAAAAAATGTTTATAGAAATTGCTTGTTAAACCGTCAGAACCTGGGGATTTGTCTAATTTTAAACTATTTAGGGCTTTCTCTACTTCTTCCCTTTGGATTTCTGCGTCACATGTTTTTCTAAAACACTCATCGATCTTAGGGACAAATTCCTTAATATCCTGAAATAACTCTTCTGAATCTGCTTGTGAATAAGAGGAAGAGTATAAACGACTATAAAAGTTAAATATTGCTTTGGAGATTTTGTTGGGATCATCACATTCCTGGTCGTCAATTATTAGTGTTTTCACTGCATTTCTTTCTTGTCTTCGTTTTTCTAAACGACAGAAATATGCTGAACTCCTCTCTCCATCCTCAATCCATTTAGCTCTTGAACGAATATACGCTCCTTTAGCCTTATTAATATAAATATTATCCAATGATGTATGTAAAGAGATTAGATTTTCTTTTTCTTCTTCATTTAATAAAGATTTATTGCAAATTTTGTGAATTTCTTTAATAATATCCATTTCCTTTTGTTTATTGGATTTATTTAAGGTTTTACTGAAAGATATGGAGGTTTGGCGAATTTTATATTTTAGATATTCCCATTTTGCACTATAACTTGTGAATGACGCATCTTCAGCAATACTGTTAATCATTTCATTAATTTTTTTACAAAAGAGATCATTTTGAAGAAGATTTGAGTTAAATTTCCAGTATCCTTTATTCCTTTGCTGCAAATTTGCTGGTTTAAAATTAATTTTAACTAATGAATGATCTGTAAGAGGAGCAGTCGAGATTATGGAATTTACTTCAGATTGAGGTCCTATTTCAGAAACAAGCCAGTAATCAATTCTGGATTTGGTTGATCCATCTGGTTTAAACCATGTAAATATTTGGGTGTCTGGATTTAAATCACGATGAATGTCTGTTATTTGAGTGAATTGCAAAATTCAAATAAAGGAGTGTTGTAGTGATGATCCAGAAATCTTGTGGGTCCATCCAAAATCAGCGCCCAATCAAAGTGTCACAAATTAGTAATTTTTAGATAAATCTTTTACAACATTGGCCAATTCTAAAAGAAGTTCTTTATTATGACTAAGGTTATTATAGCCATAAATGTTTCCTAAAATGAGAAATCTATCATTATTTTCTAAAACACAAATTATCCAATGTCCAGAAGGGTCTCTTTTAACAGTAATCACTTTTCCAGGAAAGTTATTTAGAAGAATGGCGACACCTGCTGACCTATTTGAACCATGACAATAAAAGATTTTATCTCCCCATTGATTTGACCAAAATTTTTCATCTGCTTCATTGCTGTGAGTTTCTTGAATAAGATATAACTGTGCTTTTTTCATGTTTTAAATACAAAAAAAGTGCTTTCCTTTTTAAGGAATCTCTTAAGCCTCTAGCATTAAAAGTTATAAAAGAAAGAGACGTAAAAAAGAGAAGTTTGTGTAGGTTTTTAAGTTGGAAGTGAAAGTTGTGATGAGCCCCTTACTAGTTTGTGATAACTAATAACCAACATTAATATATTAATTAAGAAAACCTTTCTGAGATTGAAGAACTTTAGGCAGCTTTAATAAAAGGAACTTGAAAAGGAACAGTGAACTGCCATTAAAATGTAATTCTATAAGTAAAAGAAATATCAGTGCAAGGAATGCATCGAACGCATCTGAACATTTTTCAGGATTTGAAAAAAAAATACCTGAGTTATAACTAAGTTAGAAGAAACTTCAGACATCAACAGGAACTCTTTTACCATCGATGAACCCCATGTGGCCCTTGTAGTAGATGCTTCTCCCGGCTGCTCGGGCTTCCTCCATTTTGGGCCAAGCTGCTGCTCGAGCATCTCTGTCCGCTTTACAAAAGTCCTGCTTGAATCGGATTCCAGCTTCTTTGCAGAACTTTGAATTCTTGGTCAGCTTCCATATTTCATCCCATTGATGTCTCATGATGAATTGGAGGATCACTTGACGGCTCCTTCCTTCTTCTCTTCTCCCCAGCCGATGAACGCTGTCAACTACTGTGTCCATGGTGGAGGCCCACTGTGGAGCGATCTCTGAGAGGATGCTGATGACTTCTTGACGAATCTGCTCGTTTTCTTTTTCTTTGATCCCTTGTATCTTGAGGTTCCAGCGTCGTTTATATCTTTCCAGTTCTATAACCCTGTCTTTCAGATCCTTGTTGTCTTGGAGAAGCTTTGGCATTTCCTTTTCCACGGCTTTTATTTGGGTCTTGCAGTCTTTGATGTCGGCAGCATTTATCTCAGCAAGTTTAGCAACATTAGCGACCATCACGGAGGTTTCCCTTAGCTGCACTCCGAATGTGTCTATTTTTTTCAGTTAGCTTTTCAATGGCCTGAACAAGTGCATTTGACATTTCTGTTTGCTCCGGTGAAATTTTCATCTTGCTGGGAGGAACTGAAGTTTTAGTAGGAGTAGCAGGAGGGGTTTTTCTTTTACCGGAGTTGCTGTTGGAGGTCTCCATTGCTGTGTAGTCGTGTTCAGAAAAGTTAGCATGACCAGTTGCTAGCTTAGCTCCGCTTTTTCGGTTAGCCATCTCCTTCGTGCTGATAAATAGAGCAAATGAGCCACTTGTGCCGCGCACTTCCCCTTTTTCTTATAAAATTAGTCTAGTTAAAAGTTTCTTTACACTACATTGATATTTTTATATTGTTGAAGTTGGTTTTATAATGCTATTTCGGGGGCAAAGACCAAGAGGTTAAAATGCACAACGCTTCCGCATCGCCATTTCACCGGAAGTCTCTCCTGTCGTCAGACAAGTCCTTGGCTAGTGTCGTTGGATCCTGTCGCCAGACTACTCCCTATACAGCCACCAAATATTACAAAAAAAATCTTTGGGGTTTAATGTTGGGTTGCTAAAACTTGTATCCTTGTTTGCTCTCACGCAACGAAGAAAATCTGTTTTACTACAGCCGACACCAGCGTTAGCCATAAGCAACACGGCTGACATATCTGCGCATGCGCACATCCAGAGACGGGGTGGAGGGGCAGGAGGGGGGCGGCGGCATTCTCCGCACATGCGCAATGGTTTCACTTTAGCGAAGCTCTTGCCAATTATTTGAAGTTAGACCAACCCAGTCTCAGTGAAATGCGTCCCTATTCCACGGCTTTGCACCCTCGGAATACCGTGCATAGTATACGCCAAACACGGTTTTTGCGTGCATATGATACGCAGTTGCAGCCCATTCAAAACAACAGGAGCGGCTTTTAGGTTTCGTTTTGATCACGTGGTCGGATGTTTAGGTTTCTCCGGATCACGTGACTGATCACGTGACTTTTGAGTTTCTGCAGATTTATGTCTGACAGCGGCTTACAATATGGCGGTAGATCCACTACTTTTTTGGTGTAAAATCCCTCAGAATAAAATATTTTGTGGACTAATCTTTATTTTGGTAATATTTCTAGCGAGAAATGTACCCATTACTATCACGACATGCATTTATTTTGGACATACAGTTCGTAGTTTGTCTGTTTTGCTTGACTTCAAATAATTGGCAAGAGCTTCGCTAAAGTGAAACCATGTGCGGAGACAACCCGGTCTCAGTGAAATGCGTCCCTATTCCACGGCTTTGCACCCTCGGAATACCGTGCATAGTATACGCCAAACACGGTTTTTGCGTGCATATGATACGCAGTTGCAGCCCATTCAAAACAACAGGAGCGGCTTTTAGGTTTCGTTTTGATCACGTGGTCGGATGTTTAGGTTGCTCCAGATCAGGTGACTGATCACGTGACTTTTGAGTTTCTGTCCGGCACCGGAGATCCACTCTTTTTCTGGTGAAAATCCCTCAGAATAAAATATTTTGTGGACTAATCTTTATTTTGGTAACATTTCTAGCGAGAAATGTACCCGTTACTATCACGACATGCATTTATTTTGGACATACAGTTCGTAGTTTGTCTGTTTTGCTTGACTTTTCGGGCTCAAAAATCGTAAAACAGCAACGTCTGGGGTGCACGGAACAATCACGGAACCGGGCGATCAGCAGGATTTGGGACCCGACCCGCATCGGTGCCGGGTCAAGGTTAGGGTTAGGGAAGGTTCGGAGAACCCGCCCGGAACCCTTTTAATCGGGCCCCGAATGACTTCTGTAAAGCTAGAACGTGATCACTGCCTGACTACTTCCGGTCCAGGAGACGGTCAAACGTGATCCCGAAACGGAGATTATCAAAATAAAATAATGTTTCTTTAATTTCTGCCACATAAACAAACACAAATATCGGTTATTTTAAGTGACAATAACGAGGGATGCTTTCAGACAAAATAAAGAAAGAAAAACACAATTGGGTTATTTTTTACTGTTCATTTTTATTATTATTGTTAATATATTAATATTTTTAATATAATAATAATAATTATTATTATTATTAGTGGTAGTAGAAGTAGCAGTATTAATTTATTATTATTGTTGTTATTATTATTATTATCATCATTATTGTTATTATGTAAGAAAAATAAAATAAAAGGAATGACATAAACAAAATCCAATTGATTCATAAATACATTTTTGATCCACAAGATCAACAGACTCCAAGTTTTAATGATTCTTGAAAGTTGAAGGGGTCGAGAGAATCTCACTATTCAGACAATTTTTTATTCTTTATTAAAATTCATTAATCAGCACTCATCTTCAGCAATCAAATTCAGCTTACAGGATTCACACCAACATTTTCGCTGGTGATGCCATTAATATTTAATTCATAATTCTATTAAAAAGTTACAGTTTTAAAGTTTTAATAATGTAGTTCTAGTGTGTTCAATAAATGTTTATCCCGTTTGGCCCAAAAACTAAGACGTGTTTTGGATTTTGGCCCCTGTGCGACTGAGTTTGACACCCCTGGTCTACGCCATTCAAAAAAGCTTTAGGATATTTGGAGAATTACCGTCAAGTTTCACTAGAGATTGGGTTGGGAAGCGATTTTTGGTGTGAGATAAACAAGTCGTTTTGGGGCTGACTATGTAATTGTTTTGATTTGTACATTGTACCAAATGTATGTAAATAATATCCCTAATTTATTGTGAATAGTTACTTTTAACTTCTTATCAGACCACAGGTCAAAGAGATGGGAGGCTTAAACAAATTATGTATTAATAAAATAATGATATAAATGAATATGAGCTCTGGTATTGCTAATACATTGATAAATGAGCAGATGTTTTTTAGATTTTAAATTGATAAAGTTGACAGTGCTGTAAAAATTGACAAACTCATTTTTCTGAAACTTAATTATTTAGAACTTCAGCATTTTTGTATGCTTGTGTTTAATGTAATCTGTTGGTGACAAGGACTTTAGACTCTGCATAGTAACAAGTCCTAGTTTGTACATTTTAAGAAGTTTAGAGGATTGTTCCTAAACAACAATGATCACACAAGGGACGTTTGATCAGTCCTCCCTGAAACTTAGACAAGTTTTATGCAATTTACATGAATAGACATTAATTGGAGCTTCATAACTTTGTCGACTTTGCTGCTAACAGAGTAAAATTTCAACCGTCTCCTCCTAAAATGTGCAGTACATTTATGGGATGTATCATGACTTCTGCAAAGAAATATAGTCTAACCTTCCAAATTTTGACTTCATACCAAAGCTATTTCACATTTTTTAAATGTATAGATGAATTTTGAATTTTACAGAGGTCCCACACTTCAACTGTGATGTATGCATCAATTCTAAAGAGAGCGACCCATCAGCAGGTTTTACAGGATCCACGAGCTTAAACCCACATCCAGGGGCGGTTCTACACTGAATGACTCCCCGGGCGAGAGCCTCCCCAGACGCCCCCCCCCCCCCCCCCCCCCCCCCAAAATAAAATAAAAAAAAAAAAAAGAAGAAATTATTAGCTAATGGTTGCTGTCTTCAATCCTATGATTGGCACATTTTTAGACTGGTTATATTATGTTTTGTCACCATCAAGTAGTTGTTTATAGTTAATATTAATCTTAAAAACTACCAACAGATTTATGAATATACTATTGCCTAAATATAGAACCCAACATGATGAAATAAAATAAACTTTATGCACACAGGCTCACAACTAATCCACTTTAACAGTTAAAATCTCCAGTTAACTGGTTAAAAAAATTGAAAATGTTAAGGTTAAAGTAATGACTAACCAGAAAAAAACAGGAAAAGACACGAAAATAAAGCTTAAAACTGCTTTTTATTTTGATCTTTTTTTTCTTTCTTTTGTAGCTGGACTTTTGGCGATTTTTGAAGTAATAAATCTCAAATAAAATAAATTTTAATTTTCATTATTTTTGGTATCAATTGTAGTATTGAAACTATAGGAACATTTAAATATTTCAAATAATTGTTATTATCTGTAGTACATGTACTAGTGACGCACTGCTGTGCCCGCTGTTCCTTTGACTTTTTTATATATCAGCTGCTGTACGTCACTGTCTGGGAGATGTAAACCCAGAAACCGATCGAGATGTGCACGGATGTTTTTATTCAGATCTTTAAAATAAATAAACCTGATCTCAGTATCCACATCCATGACAAGTGCCCTCAGGCAGAGGGAGCTTCAGGTTAACAGGAAAATTTGGCACTAATTAATAGGCTTATATATTTATCATATTTTTCTCTCATTTAAAAAAAAAATTTTTTTGGAACAATTGATTTTTTTAAAGTTTCATAATGTAGACACCCCCCGCTTTTGTCCCCCCGTACGTCCATTTAATTTGGTAGAGACCGCCCAGCCCAATGTCAGTAAAATGCGTACATATTCCATGACTTTGGAAATACCCTGCATAATTTACGAGAGACACGGTTTTTTGTGTGCATATAATATGTACAATCCTGCACGGTCCTGAATGTGTTTAAATGTCTTTTCCACATTTGAAACATCCCCTGGTGGACGTAATCCTAACCTTAACCAGCATTTTTAAATGCGCCAGAGGTCGTCTGACCACGTGATCAAAACGAAACCTAAAAACCGTGTATAGTGATGGTTGCAGGCTTGTTGGGCTGGCTGTCAGATCTGGCAGCGCAAGGAATTGTGGGTAACCATTTATTTTGCCTGTCTGGTTAGAATTGGGTTTAAGTTTAAGTTTTCATTTATGTGTTTTGTTGTCTGACCGTTTAACACTGTTTCCATTTGTTATTTTTTGGCCTGTTGTGTTTCACTTCTTCCTGCACCCTGAGTGAGAATGAGGGAGAGACTGATCACTGCCCCACTTGTTTTGGTCATCATGACGTTGTGAAAAGCAAATCCAGTGTTCTTGATGGCGAACTCATTTCAGTTCGCTCTCTCACTTTAGTACTTGGTTGAATCAACCGGACTTTAAAACTTTATCCTCCGTGAGCTAATTCACGACAGACATGTGGTATGCACAGTAATACCCATCCCCTTTATCAACACACTCATTTTCAACAGGGGCGCCTGCACCACCTGGGGGCGCTAAATCGTTTTATCCAGGTCGATCCTAACACCACACAGATAATAAACACCATAGAGGTCCAATTTTTGTTCAAGCCGAGATGCCGCCCCCTATGAACTGCCGCCCCGGGCTACTGCCCGCACTGCCCGTGCCTAAAACCGCTACTGCCCACATCAAGGGTTATCCAGGCTCTTTAGGGTCAGTGCTGTTTTATTTTTTCATATATTTTTCAAATGTAATTAAGTTTATTACAAACAGCAGGTCTGCAGAACTTAACAAACTGCAGTTGTTGGCAGAAAACTGCTCTGTTATCTTTGCAGTGTTGGTCATATTAGCTCCCTTAATCTTCTTTTTCATCTTGTTCCTGACCTATTTCTAAAGGTCACGACCCACACTCCTGTAGGCCTCTTCCTTGTCCTTGCATTGCCTCAGCTGTAAACCATTGTTTGATGTTGTTGAATTTGCAGAAGGTTTTGGTCTGCAGGCATGTCCTCACAAAAACTGATCTAGGTGTTCCAATCTTTGCATTTTTCATCTTGGACTCATCCGTCCATCTCTTAACGGTCTTCACTTTGGGTTTAGCTTTCAGCTTTCTTCTGTCGGTTGGGATGACATGAGACAGTGATTTGAAAGTCTCAAAGCAGCGCAGGGAACTGAGTGATGCATCGTGTAGTAGTGGAGTGTTCGTGGGACAGGTCATGAAAAGAGATTCCCCACCCCCACCCTGCAGAGAGCTGCCACCATAACGACTTCTATTCAGGTTCTAAAAGAACATAGCATTCCCTCCCCCATCAATCTTAATCATTGACTTGTCTCAACTTCCTTCAGACTGGACATCAACCTGGACTGAGGATCTGTGAATGTTCATCAACCAGTTTCAAAGCAAGATCAGGAAGTTCCAGGACCTGATGGAGTGTCTCCATCCTGTCTGGAAGTTTGCTCTGACCAGCTGCCTCAAAGTTTCACCTGTCTCTTCAACAGATCCACCATCATCCAGTTCCTAAGAAGTCCTCTCTCACGTGATTAAATGACGCAGATGATAAAGTCAACACAGCTCTCCACTACATCTGACACCACCTTGACTCTGCAGGGAACTATGCATGATCCTGTTTGTGGCCTTCAGCTCTGCATTTAATACCATCATCCCAGAGCTCCTCCATCAAAACGTCACTGTGCTTTCCTCCACTTGTTAGAGCAGGAAACGGAGCGTCTTGTCCTTTGGTGTAGCCAAAGCCACCCGGAGCTGAACATACTTAAAACTGTAGAGATGACAGTGGACCTCAGGGAGAAGGAACACAACCCCCCCATCCCCATCCTCTTCACACAGAACAGTCCCCTCTATAGACCCATACGCGTTCTTAGGTCCACTTTTTCGAGAGACCTTAAGTGAACCTCCCAGTTGAGTCACTTCTGGAGAAAGGCCCAGCAGAGGTGGACTCCTGTGATAGCTTAAGAAGTGACTGAAAAAGCTTGTGTCAGGAGCTGCTGACCATCTTCTACAATGCCATAATCCATTCTGTCCTGACCACATGCATGGTGGATCTGCAAGCAGACAGGGACTGACTGAAGAGAATCAGAAGATCTACTGAGACCTGTGTCGGTTATTTTTTGTTTATTTAATTGAACCAAAAGCAAAAGAAAATCACTTCAAAATCTTGAATGTTATTTATCCATCTAATTATAAACTTCATAATATTTTAAAAATTGACAAAAAATACTGACACTTCTTGCAGCAATGAAAAATAAATAGTTTGGCAACTGTTTATTCATTGTTTTTAAAAATGGTAGAAATCTAAATTTTTCTGTTATGATTTTCAGTGCTGGTTAACTTTCAATAGTGGTTCCTTTTAAATTTCAAAACGATTAGATTTGTCTAAAAACAGAAAACCAAAAAGAAAAATGTGGTATTAACACTTTCATAATATTGAAAAATTTGATAAATAAATGTTGTTTTTGACAGTGCCATTTGTTCTTGTTGGTTTCAAACATGAATTACTGATGTAACCCTGTCTTATTTGAATTTTAGAACACATTCTTAAAATAGTTAATAGACTTTAATTTGTACATGTATTTTTTGAGAAACTGCAAGCTATGAAACATATCCTGTGCCTTTCTTTTAAGACTAATATATTTATATTATTACTCTTGTGCAACATTGTTTAGATGTTGTCTACTGTTATTTTTTCCTTTCTTTCTCCCTCTTATTCTGATTTGAGATCTTGCGTTCTTCTTTCCAGTTTTGTTTAGCGTCCTTTGTTACCGCCATAGCAACATAAAAGCGTTCCATAACCACTATGTAGTTGAGACACATTAAAGAATGTACGTTAAAAAGACTACGTCTTGAACAAAAAGAAGTAAATAATGTTGAAAACAACTGTCTAATTGTCACTTGAACAGTGATCAAAACACAGCCCAAGTGTTTATACATCCTAAAATATGTTAAATTCCCTCCCAAAACCCAGGTGATGTCCTCCATATTTTGTTCTTGCCACTAAGAAGCTTGCCCTGTGAATAAACGTTACTAGTTTATGAGGCAGAAATCACAGGAACATTATTCTGATGGTTTAGAATCTGTGTTCTGAGATCACTTATTTTCATCTGCTAGACCAGAAGAAATCAGACAGCGCTACGTTACATTTATGCTTCATCCTATGGATGATACAGCGCCACCCTCTGATATTTTATTAAACCAAGTATACAACAGACACAAACCTGTATCAATAAAATTTTAAGAAATAATAACAATAAAAAATGTTCCCTGAATAGTGAGATTCTCTCTTGACCCCTTCAGCTTTCAAGAATCATAAAAACTTGGAGTCTGTTGATCTTATGGATCAATAATAATAATTATTTATTTATTATTGATATAATAACAACAACAACATTATAATAATTATTAAAAAGAATAATAACAATGATATTATTTATTATTAATACATTTTGTTTATGTCATTCCTTTTATATATATATTTTTTACATAATAACAATAATGATGATAATAATAATAATAACAACAATAATAATAAATTAATACTGCTACTTCTACTACCACTAATAATAATAATTTATTATTATTATAAAAATTATTAATATATTAACAATAATAATAAAAATGAACAGTAAAAAATAACCCAATTGTGTTTTTCTTTCTTTATTTTGTCTGAAAGCATCCCTCGTTATTGTCACTTAAAAATAACCGACATGAGGCAGAACATTATTTTATTTTGATAATCTCCGTTTCGGGATCACGTTCGACCATCTCCTGGACCGGAAGTAGTCAGGCAGTGATCACGTTCTAGCTTTACAGAAGTCATTCGGGGCCCGATTAAAAGGGTTCCGGGCGGGTTCTCCGAACCTACCCTAACCCTAACCTTGACCCGGCACCGATGCGGGTCGGGTCCCAAATCCTGCTGATCGCCCGGTTCCGTGATTGTTCCGTGAACCCCAGACGTTGCTTCTTTACGATTTTTGAGCCCGAAAAGTCAAGCAAAACAGACAAACTACGAACTGTATGTCCAAAATAAATGCATGTCGTGATAGTAACGGGTACATTTCTCGCTAGAAATATTATCAAAATAAAGATTAGTCCACAAAATATTTTATTCTGAGGGATTTTCACCAGAAAAAGAGTGGATCTCCGGTGCCGGACAGAAACTCAAAAGTCACGTGATCAGTCACCTGATCTGGAGAAACCTAAACATCCGACCACGTGATCAAAACGAAACCTAAAAGCCGTTCCTGTTGTTTTGAATGGGCTGCAACTGCGTATCATATGCACGCAAAAACCGTGTTTGGCGTATACTATGCACGGTATTCCGAGGGTGCAAAGCCGTGGAATAGGGACGCATTTCACTGAGACCGGGTTGGCGGAGAATGCCGCCGCCCCCCCTCCTGCCCCTCCACCCCATCTCTGGATGTGCGCATGCGCAGATATGTCAGCCGTGTTGCTTATGGCTAACGCTGGTGTCGGCTGTAGTAAAACAGATTTTCTTCGTTGCGTGAGAGCAAACAAGGATACAAGTTTTAGCAACCCAACATTAAACCCCTAAGATTTTTTTTTGTAATATTTGGCGGCTGTATAGGGAGTAGTCTGGCGACAGGATCCAACGACACTAGCCAAGGACTTGTCTGACGACAGGAGGTAACGACAGGAGGTAACGACAGGAGCAAACGACGTTAGCAACTGTTGCTAAGGACTTGTCTAACGACAGGAGGTAACGACAGGTGCAAACGACAAAAGCAAAGACAATATAGAGTTTTCAAACTAAAGCAAGCTCCAAACGTCACAAAACAGATGCAAAGTTATCATCAAAAAAGCACAAACACACTGAAAATGTTGCTTAGTAGAACACATACATGAACAAATAATCAATAAACTTGTTTAAAAGACATAGACAAAGGACCAACGACAAAGCAGTGGACGCAAAAACATATTTTATTTTCCCAGAGATCAGACACGGTTTTGAATAAAAACAAAGAGGAGAGACGTTAGAACCACGGCTGAGCTAACAGCAATTCACTGACCGCAGTAGAAAATATTACAACAGGAATACATTTGACTTTAATGTCAAACACGCTGGAAATGACTGACTTTTGCTCTACAATGATTATGTGAGCATGGGAATTTAGGCAACTTTTAACTGGTGAGAAAAGAGCCGGTCATGTCTGTGGTTTTTCCCTAGAGGAACGTTCTTTTTAATTTTGGTCTGGACACAACACCATGTTAACTTACTTAGGCTCTAAATGACACAAATCCGTCCAGATAAATATTGATTTCTCAACAGCAGCCTACTTGAGAAGGAAGTGTACTTGGACTTCCAAATAAGCACCTGTAAGCAGCACGACTTTACTTGGAAATGACAGAGTGTAGACTTTTGATGCACAAAAGTATTAGGTAGGAATATTTCAAATGAAAATATCCCGATAAAGTATTAAAATGTTTGTTTGCAGCAACACAAGGCTGCATGAAAGAAGTAATTTGGAAGGTGACTTTTGGAGGGATTGTAGTTTAATGTTGTGAAGGCCTTAAAGAGGTTTTGTTCTGGATATTTGTGGGAGTTAATTGTACTGAGAGGAATCTGACGGGAAGAATCCAGGTAAGTTGTTAATGGAAAAAATAAATGGCTAAAATAAACGGCGAGACAGCAGATTGTTGAAGTGAGATTTGGTGTGTGATTGTCGCCATCTTGTGGTAAATGAAACACATTGCAGACTGTGTGTTTGCAGCTGAAAAAAGCAAGAAGAGATGCACATCAAAAATATTCATATTCCTGTATCAACGTTAAATAGAACGTTTTGACATATATTTCTTGTGGGACGTATAGCTCAGTGGTAGAGCGCTTGTTTCAAAATCATGAGGTCTCTGGTTTGAATCCAGATACTTCCCATTTTCAAAATTACATTTTCACTTTACCAACTTATTACAAACTCTAAATACAAGTGTTTACGTCTAACAATATTGCTAGGAAATGGCACTTGTTAATTCAACTCAAAACCATTATTTTTATTATCATTAAAACCTTGAAGAAATACTAAAACAAAAACCTATTTTGTTGATTTTTAAATCAGAAGTCATTAGTCAAGGATTTCTTCTTCAAAGATTCCCTGAATGCAACCAAACACTAATAGTTCTGTCATCAGTCCTCAGCATGTTGGATAATACAAGAGTGCTTCATCCCTCTCAAATACTTTTTATACAATTTTTCACTTCTCAGAGTCACTTCAAACTTGCCTTGCAACTAATACATTGACTGATGTGGTTTATGTCATGCATTCATCGTAGACAGTCCACCTTATTTCTAGCCCCCATGAGCCTTTGTGTGAATTATGGGCGACACTTCCTGTAGACGCCAGAACTAGCATTTATTTACATTACAACTGTAGAGCCCACAGCGCAATTCCTTTTGTTTTGGATCTATAACTACATAGAAATGTGGGAACACCAGCTGTCATGTCTTTAAAGAGGCCACGTAACAATTCCGGTGCTGCTAAAATTGAAGAATGACCTTAAAAAATGTCCAAACATAATATATAGTAGCATTTTTAGCTTTTAGCTTTTTAGTTTGTTTTTTTAAATAATTATGTTAATCAACAATTCAAAAGTGATGGCTGATTTTGACAGTTTAATTTTCAATGAATTTTAATTTATTGTTACTTTTGTGAGTTTCAAGTAATTTCATTGAGAATTGTGGGGTTTTCCTTCTTTAACTGAGGGGTACCAACAATTTTGTCCACTTGTGTATGTGCTTTTGTACAGGTGTGTCTGTCATTTTGTCTTATAGATGTTAAAGATGTGTAGTAAAGCCAGTGTTGCTGCATTTATTAACCCTCGTTCTCTCCTAGGCATGTTTAAATTTAAAGTGGGGTCATCTGGACCCCACAAGATGGAACTGTTTTTCCAAGGATCTTTTTTTATCTTCACATGTTTTCGTGGCAGACATAAAATCCTGTCTACCTTTGTCCACCTCTATCATGGGAGGGATCACACGTCAATGTTAGCGTGAGATCATCTGGACCCCATAAGAGAGCACATGGGTTAACTGGTGGTGGCTAAATGTATGTACTGTAACATCCTTAAATCTTGTAATGTTTTTGTATTTAACTGTATATATTACAGTGAATGAAATGATGCTGTTTTGTTTTTCACAGTAAAGCAAACAATTGCCTAGATGAAGCCTTTGCCAGACATGATCCCATCGCCTGTCGCTCCACCCAAGAAGCTACGACATTCAAGTGAGGTGATGCTTCACATCCTCCAGGTAAGATGTTTGTGCGTACACGACAGGTTTTCATCTTACTTGATCATAGTTTTTCATTTTTGCCGTCTTTTATTCTTTTTGTGTTTCAGTCGGCAGAACACCCCAACATCTTTCTTCAATCAAGACCTTTCTTCAGTCTTGTGGTGATCGTCTGTGACACCAACTGTGTAACTACCATTGGAACCATTTCTGTGTTGATCTTCTCAAAGGAGGACATACCTGATAGCTTATAACAGATCGTATATCATGGCATGTTACATCTTTCACCTTACAGATCCCAAGTGTAGCAGGACACTCCTGTTAGTGCTGCAGACAGAAGACCTTATGGACACGATCCATGCTGGAGACATGACTTCCTCTAACAAAAAAGTAAATGTTATTACAACTATGTATGTTGATGTTCAGTCCAAATGTTTACAGATGTGATAGTGAAAATGTGAAGTTTTTCTCCCAGTTTTCTAAGTTACAACATCATTTGTTCTGCTCTTCTTATGATGACTTTAGGTTTTCTGGAATCAGTACTAGCTTTTTTATTTTTATCATACTTGTAGTTATGTTGCCTAAACAAACAACCTTTAAGTTTCACAGTATCCTATCACACATTTTTGTTTGATACTCATTGTTATTACATTTACAGCACTGTTTGTAGTCATCTGCATGTCTGTTTTTCAACCTAGACCAGCAATACTTGTGTTTGTTTCCAGTCATGTTCACCTCAAAAACAATAAAGAAATTAAAAGAAGATGGATTCATATCTTCATTCAAGTCTGGGACATTTGTATGGCCAAGATTAACGCAATTTTACCTTAATTCAAGAATTTCAAGTAAATTATCATCAATAGTGAGAAAATAAGAGAGCTAACAACAATTTACTATTATTCTGGAAGAAATAAAGCACTATTGCTTTTAGTATATTTGTCTAGCTTCAAGAAACAGATCCTAATGCAGACCACATGTTTGTCATATTGCAGAGTAGAAAATTCTTTGTTACCATGTAAGAAAAAAAGGATGCTATTCTAGTTAAACATAAACTCTGTGCTTAGTGACTGATTTTAAATTTAAAAAGTAAATTGTGGATCAAGATTTTCTTTCCTGGGTTCAGAGAACAGAAGTTTCATGACTGATGGTGAACCAGGTCAGATTTATACTTTATTTGTCCCAGCTGTAATAAACAACTGTAAAAATAAATTGTTGATGAAGTACAACATGCTAGATCTACTGTAAATTATTAAAGAAAAGCACTTAGAATGCTTTGTTTTTTAACTTTATAATGAAGTGTTCTATTCATTATTATTTTTGTTTAATAAAGAAGAATGATGAACATTCATTCCTTCATGATGGATCATGTTGTCATCCATCTGTCCAGCAATCATCCAGCTCTTTTTTGGTGCTCCCCTGAAACAGCAACAATTCAGACTCCGGATCGTCCTGACGTTGATATCCGCGCCACCATTCATCTGCTTTTTACTTTTCTACCCTTTTTATTTTAAGAAACAATTATCTCTAATTTGTGATCCTCCAACTTCACTGTTTCCTGTTGATTGTTAACTGTTTAGTCTTTGTATTCCAACTTGAAGATCCAGCTGATTTAACTGAACTGAAGAATGTCTTCTTGAGCTGGTCTTGCTGGGACGTCCCACCCATTTTGAGGTGTTGTGTGTTCCTGCTCATGAACAACGCTCCAGGTCTTGTTTTGGTGACTTGCAGACTCGTCTCTCCTCCTCTGACTCAGGTTTTGGTCTGGTTTAGGAGTGCTTTACAATACAAGATCTTTCATGTTTCTAACGTTCTAAAGTTACTCTGCATATTACCATGTTGTCTGATTTAGATTCCAGTTTTGTTTGTTTGTTCTGATTCAGTCACATCAAGTTGTTTAGCCCAAGTGCAGGACAGAAGAGTTTATAGTGATCAGGTGACACTATTCTATGATCAATACATGTTTTACACATGAACACAACAATTGGAGGGTAAAAAAAGTTCAATGTTATTTGACTTATAAGTTTTTTTATCCTCAGGGAATCATTTTGTTCAGTTCTGGAAAAAATTCCCATAATCATGATCTGTTTATTAAAATAATGAGAAATTCCAATCATACTCTGTTTCTTTATTTCACTGTGAATGAATGAAAATGTATTCCCATCTCAAAGCTGTAACCAGAGTTGCAGGGTGAACGTTTGTTTGGTCTTCTCCGTCCATGATGGTTCCAGGCTTCTCTGAAGGCGTGAAGATGCTGTTGAATGTGATGAAGAAAGCATCCTTTAGAACATAAAGGTCCATTTCTTCACCAGGATTGAGCAGCCCCCGAATCTCCAGTGGAGGAAAGATGGAGTAGAAAACATCAAACCTCTAAAGGTGTTCAATTCTGTAAAGAAATAGAAGATAAGTTTCAGAATTCTTGAGTACCGGTTATTTGGAAAGTCAGGAGGAAACTATTTATTTATTTATTAATTTAAATGTTAAACAAGAATAAAAGAAAAAACAACTTTAATACAATTTAGTTATTCCATCCACCAAGGAGGTAAGGTTTTCATTCTGTCTGTTGGCAACCAAACTCAAAAATGTGTTTACAGCTTTTCATAAAATGGTCTGAATGTTAGAAAAAAAAAAAAAAAAAAGTGATGAGATTATTTCAGGTGATGTGGATCCAGGATTATTGTAAAGGATTCTGGGAGTGCTAGCTTTACATTTAAAAACAAAACATACACGGTAAAAGCCCAACCCACCCTTCACACACACACACCCCCCTCCATAACACATACACCCATGACCCCACACACAGTGAATACTTAAAAAACACTTATAAAATAAACTTCAGGCTTGGCTCTGCTGTGAGGAGATGGTATGGAGGATTCTGTCATACCAGGAGCCAGCTCGGTCAAAGGAACATCGCCACGGCGCCCACCCAGACCGGACAGCAACAGAGTCCACCCCACAGCTGTGAGGCTGCAGGGCAGGACTCCAGCCGCCCCGCAAGGGCGAGAACCACGGCAACGACCCCAGACCAAGCCAGCAAGCCCTGATATGATAGATAGATCCCCACAGGAAACACTGGGTTAAAATATGGGTGAGATGATCAAATTAATACATAAAATGTAACAGCGGGGCTGTTTGGCTCCAGTGCGACTCCAAGAGGACGCTGGAAGTCCTTGTACAGGTTCCCTGTTGAAAAGCGTGTAGCTGATCTCCAGTGGAGGATTGTGCATGGATGTGTAGCCACAAACAGATACAAGGTGCGGTTTGATCCAACACGATCAGAAACATTGTGACTTTTGCAATCAGACAGAAACTCTGACACACTTGTTTGTACATTGCAACCGCTTAGTTTCTGTCTTCAACATCCTGACCACATGGTGTCTCGGGTTGGGACAGGTGTTCTCTCTCCCCCTCTTTGTGTTCGGCCTGTATTTACAAATGCTAAAAGGAAAACGAATCAACTGCTGGACTTCCTGTTTGCTACGGCTAAAATTGCAATTTGGCTCACTAGACGAAATCAAGCAAACTCTGAGGGATGTGTTGATGTTCAACAGATGTTTTTTCTCTTTTAAGATCACGGTTACACATGGAGTATGCTTATTTTAGAGTGACTGAAAGCTGGAGGAATTCTCACAAACCTGGGCTGTAGAAAATGTTCTATGTCATTGTGAATGCTGATGGAGAACTCATCTTCTCCTTCTTAACCCAGAGATCATGTCATCATTTATTGATGCTTTTTTATTTTTACCATCATGTGAGTTAATATGTAAATATTAGAATGGTCCAATAAAAGGCATTTTTAAAATCAAAAATCCCTGCCTTGCTCCTTGTCTGACCTTTTGCCTGGATTTTTGACCTCTCCTTGTTTTTGCTCTTGTCAGATCTTCTGGTATTAAAAGCTGTTGCATATGGATCTCAACGCCTCACCCTCTTTGTTACACATATATTAGGGATTTTTTTCAGAAATTCAGGTCAACTTTAGGTCAACTTCAGCACTCTTTCAAAGTTCTTTAACACATTTTCAAGTCTTTTAGCAAATTTAATATTTGAAAATAGTTTTTACATTTTTTTCTTTAATCAGAGTAAATTGTTTCATTTTCAGCAAAAACGCTTCAGCATCTTCAGTGACTACTTTCAGCAAAAAGCATTATTGCATTATTGCAGGTAATACAACTTTTGTAGTTGTCATCTAACTTTTGCTTATACTGCTTTTCTTGGACTCTTTCTAGTGTTTAAATATATTTATTTAGTTTTTTCAACATTATTTCAACATAAAGAAAAACAAACAAATAAATAAATAAATAAATAACAACCCCCCCCCACCCCCCCCCACCCCCGCTGTCAACAATTACAGTGCGGTTGTACTATATTAACGGAGTATATATGTAATATTTATAAATACGCATAACCATATACTTGCACACACATATACATATGTACACGTATATATCTGCACCCATACATACATATATATATATATATATATATAAATATATACATACACCTACATACAGACAAACATATACCACAACATTTAAATTAAGTTGGAAAATCCTTTCAGACAGGATATAGCATTGAATTCCCTAAAATCATGGAGGAAAAAAATAAATTATAATAATTATAATGATGGAAAAAAAAAAACCACAAACAAACAACTACCTGATGAATAGGAAAGATGAATAAATGGATCAAAAGGATTAAAAGAAAAGCATATTCATTCCGTTATCTTTGTAGATGGATTATTGACAAAGTTCAAAAAGTGATTCCACACTTTATAAAATTTATGTTCCGAGCCCTTCAGAGTGTATCTCATTTTCTCGAGCTTGAGGTGAAACAAAACATCTTTAACCCAGTGCGACACATTTGGTGGTTCAGTGTCTTTCCATTTAAGCAGGATTAAACGTCGTGCTAATAGTGAGGAGAAAGCAATAATCTTGTGACCTCCAGAGGGTAAAGATAGCCTATTGTCACAAATCCCAAAAAGTAGCATCAGTGGGCATGGTGGAACGTTAAATCCAAAAATAGAAGTGTAGGCTTGACAAATACCTTCCCAGAAACACTGTATACGGGGGCATGACCAGAACATATGAATCAAAGTTGCGTCCGCTAGTTTACACCATCACACGTAGGGTCAGTTTGTGTAAACATTTTGACAGTTTACTTTAGAAAGGTGAGCGCGGTGAACTATTTTGAACTGTATGAGGCAATGTCTTGCACACATCGAAGAATAATTAATTTTTAGTAGAATGTTATCCCAGATTGCGTCACTAATGGAGATTTGAAGATCTTGCTCCCAAGCTAGCTTAATATTTTGCATAGAAGGGGGCAGACAGGAAACTGATTTAAGCATTTTAGTAATTGACTTACTCTGAGTGGGATTGAAACAAAGAATATCATCCATTACATTCTTAGATGGTTTGTTTGGAAACCTGAAATGGACGTAACAATAAAATGACGAACCTGAAGGTAACGAAGAAATGTGTGGCTGGCAAAACTATAGCTGCTAGATAATTGTTGAAAAGATACAAATTGATTTTTAAAAAAAAGTTGGTTAAAAGTTGTGATACCCCCATTAAGCCATTCCTGAAATGTAGCGTCCAATATTGAGGGTGCAAAGAAGTAATTTGATGCTACCGGAGAGAATAAACTTAATCCTAAATATCCAAAATGTTTCTGAATTGGTGCATATTTTGACTGACTCACGTACCACCGGGTTATTAATACAAGAGGTTTAGATAATGGGAGTTGTGCACCAATTAATGATGGCAGCGACAGGGACCCAAAAGAAAGTTTTTTCCATCTCTACCCAAGGAGGCCAGTCTTGGTGAATAATATGCCCAAAAAGACACACAGCACAAATTTGCAGCCCAATGATAATACCGAAAGTTTGAAGTGAGAGCCCACCCTCACATTTTGCTTTCTGTAGGTGTTCCTTCGAAGACGTGGTTTTTACCCTTCCATATAAACATAAAATGATAGAATCTAATTCTTAAAAAAATTTATTGGGAATGTAGATAGGCAGCTTTGAAATAGATACAAACATTTCGCAGAATAGACATTTTAATTACGTTTACCCTCCCTACCATTGAAAGGTAGAGAGGGAGACCACTTAGATAAATCTTGTTGTATGGACATCTTTAGTTTTTTAAGGTTTTCCCTAAAAGTTTACAGAATTCTCTTGTTACAGTTATGCCTAGATAAACAAAACTGTGTTGAGCGATTTTGAAAGGAGAATCAATTTTTCCAGCAGACTTAGATAAATTAAGAGGCATCAGCTCACTTTTGTGTAGATTAATTTTATCCTGACATGCTCCTGAATTTAGTCAGGAGAGTAAGAATATGAGGGATAGTTTCTTCGGCTCTGGATATAAAAAGCAAAAGATCGTCTGCATACAGGGCTTTTCTTGGACTCTTTCTGATAAAAATCAATAATCCAAATTACCTACTTCATGTACCCCCCCATCATCTTCCAGCTGTTCTGGTTTCAGATTTCTGTATCCTTGCTGGAATCAGAATAAGTGAATCACACAGAGACTAAAGCATCTTTGGCTCAGCTCATCCAAAACTGTGTAACCAGAGCTCAGCTTTTGGAGTTTCATTTAAACAAGCGTCTAGAACTGTTCACTGTTAACGAACAGGATTTTACTGCCACCCAGTGGCAACAACCCGCCACAACTCAGATTTCAGCATCTGAGGTCAAAGTGACCTTTAACCTCTCATGTCATGTTACCGTCACCTTTAAAGTTCAAGCTTTTTGTCTGTTTTCATGCTGGGTAAACACAAAACCATCTGTTTGATGGTTCATGTTCATGTTCAGTCCAATGTGCTGTTGTTCATCAGTGGAATCAGTTCTGTGTAGTGAGGCAGCAGTTTTCTCTGCTCTTCTTTGATTCATTCCTGAAACTGTGACTGAACTCTAAAAGAGTTCTCAGTTTAGAGAGAAACATCACAGCAGGAGCTGCAGAGTTTGATGGAGGATCTTCAAAACCCAACAGGCTTCCGTACTGACTTTACTGAGCCAACAAATCCTGTTTTAGATGAAGGAAACATCTGAGAAGGAAAGTTCCTGTGACTTTCTGAACAGAGAAAACGTGTTTCTGCTAAGAAGAATTTCATGAGTGAAAGTTTCTTTATTGAAATGAAATTTCTGGATGTTTAGCACAGATTGAGACTTCTTCTGTCGACTAACAGAAGAGATTTCCCTGAAGACAGAAGACAGCGTCCTGTGCTGAGTTTTATCCTCTTCAGGTGTTTTGGGAGCAGCTAGACGCTGCATCCTTCCATCCACCTGAAGACTGCTGCTGTTGCAGATGTTAGCAGGGTCGTGTCAACTCTCTGGAGTTCTGCTGAGTCCCTTTATTACTGATGGTTTTCTCCAATTCAGTCCTCGTTATTCTAACAAAACCACTTCAGTCATCTAAAACAGTTGAAACCAGCGACAGACTACATGAAGGTTTCAGTGAATCCCGGAATGAGAGAGACAAAGTGGAGAGAACGCCGTGTGAACGGAGGATGAGGAAGAAACCTGCTGCAGAAGAAGACTCCGTCAAAAAAAGATTCATTGATCAACTCTATTTCATTAAGGCAGTTTTTCCATCCAGTAAATATGTGGAGTCTGAACTCAAATTGTACACATTTACACAATGCAAAGTATGAGAGTTAGTCCAACCAACCTTTATTTAGTTACTGGAAATGGAAAAATTGCACAAATTAAAAAGAAATTATTTATGTTAGTTTAACTCCAAATAAAGTCATTCTATTAATTTAAATGATTTACTTGTCTTATGAGAAGTGTTTTGTGTTCAACCAACTCAATTTAATTTATTTCAGTGGAAGTGAAAATGTTACAATAATGACATCAAATAAAAATAGATTAACTCAATTTATTTAGACTTATTCCAGCAAAAACACATTTTCTTGGTCTCTGAAATGCAGTTCTGATAAAATACAATTAAATGTTCAAGGAAACCCTTTCAACAGTGTGCCAACATACGATTTACTTAAGACATAAACTAATATTTTAAAATAAAAGATAAAAATAGAGACATTTCTGAAAAATGAAAATATGTAAAAATAAATTGAGGATAAACTCCGTCCTCACAATACATGAAGATGCATACCCTGACAGTTCAAAATCTATTTGTAATATAGAAACTTATTTTTTCTAAATATAAAGCGTGGACTTTAAACTTAAACCAGTTTTACACTAAGATTTTAAGCAGATCTTGAAAAAGGAAAATAAAAGAAAAAAAGTCGACAAATTAACTGGAAAACTGTCTGATTGGTGGGATTTCAAAAGACCTCACAGCCAATTACTACAGTTTAGTTTGGTAGAAAAGGAGTTCTTCAAATGCGTAGAACTGACCCTGCTTTCATGAATTTGATACCTGGGAAAGTAAATCCACAATAGAAAGAAGGCCAGACTAAGTAAACCAGAGCTGATCGTTCCTGGTCTTCAAGATCTCCACCACTGACTGTTTGAAATGGAAACTTCTGGTTCAGAGAACACCAACGTGATGAAAAGTGCTTTACTCGCCGTTTACTCTGCGATAGTGGACTCTGGACCCCTCTGTTTGGAGTGGGAAACTTCAAAAATAATAATCCCGGACAGGACTTCCACTTCAACTCAAGGGGGAGGGCTAAGGGGAGGGGGAAGAGGAGAATCTGGTAAACAGTCAATTGAAGTGAACAAAAAAAACCCAATCCACTGCAGAGGTCTGTGTAGAAATTGGGTGGTGGGGTCTCTCAGTCTGATGTCCATGTTCTCAAGCACAAAGCAAACAGCTTCATCATCAGCTGCTGGATTTTAGGATTCAGCTTGTGTCAATCTCGGTTCATTTTGATCTTCTGACAGAACTCAAAGTCAACTTGAGATCCTCTGGAAAACTGTGATCCAGTGCGTAGATCAATATGAATCCATGACACTCCTGAGGTCGGTCCAGACTTGAA
The DNA here is from genome assembly GCA_003999625.1 of Oryzias javanicus. Lineage (NCBI taxonomy): Eukaryota > Metazoa > Chordata > Actinopteri > Beloniformes > Adrianichthyidae > Oryzias > Oryzias javanicus. The sequence continues at coordinate 85,662 of CM012451.1, read as the reverse complement.
CTCCTTCAACAGCAATGCCACCATCCTCTGGCTTTTGAATCCCGTCTCTTCTGAGACGGCTGACCGTGGCTGCAATGCTTTCCACGACGTCATCTTCAGTGGAAGAGGTCTGAAACACAACAAATAACTGGATTCAAAACTAATCATTCTACAGTGTTTGACTTCTCCAAAAGCAAAAGTACCGTATTTTCACCACCATAGAGCGCACCTAAAAGTCTAAAGTTTTCTCCAAAATGTGTGGCATGCCTTACAGAGCGATGCGCCTACTGTATTGTTTTTTGTTTTTTTGTCAGCGGATTACATAAGAACATTGAATGGTGAAGTGTGGGACGGAGCGAGGGAGCGCGTGTCTGTGCGTGTCCGTGCTCCCTCGCTCCATACTGTTCAAATTAGTTCTAATTAATTTGACATTTTATGTCATTCATTTTCAAAAAAAAAAATGAAAAAAATGAATTTATGTCGGATTAATTTGTTATTATTGAGGCAACTTGTGAACTTTCAGTCACTTCATTTTATCTGATCATTGTTCTTTAAAGCGCCTGTGTCCAGATTTATTTCCCTCCTTTTATTAAAATGTCCTGCACTTTTCTTTTAGTGCGGTGTTTGGACCGGTTACTGCTGTTACCGCTCTCACAAACCATGTTATATTACATTAAAAGCAGGGTTCTGTCTGCATATGGATCGGTACTTTAGCTGGGATCTTTTTGCTCGCGGTCGCTCTGCCTCCCGCGCACGCTTTCACCTGTCAGTGGAGCAGGTGGAGGAGCGCACGAGGAAACTTTCACTTCCTCACTGCGGAAAACAGGGAGAAAGTGCACTCCGTGTTCGTGCGTTTCTGCTTGGAATCAAACCTCAGTGACCAACCCTAGTTTTACCATGACCGCGCCTGATAGTCAAGAGCGCCTTAAGTATTGTTAAATACAGAAAAAGCACCAATAACTCAAACTGCGCCCTACACCAGTGCGCCCTATGGCCGTGAAAATATGATAACCAAAATCCCTCTCCACTCCCACTTGAATGTTGGAACTCTGACAGGAAAAGGTAGAGAGTTAGTGACATGATGCAGAGGAGAAAGGTGGACAGACTGTGTGTCCAGGAGACCAGTGGAAAGGTAGCAAGGCTAGAAGCTCAGGAGCAGGTTCAAGTTTTCTATCATGGTGGAGATGGGAGGAGAAATGGAAGGAAGTTATCTCAAAGGAGGAGTTTGGTGTGGAGGTAAAAAGAGAGTCAGAGTGATGAGTCTGAAGATAGAAATGGAGGAGGAGTTATCTGACTCTGGTGATGAAGAAAGATGAAAGAAGAAAGAGCAAAGCTAGAGAAGAGGACACACTGATAAAAGGATTGTTGCAGGAATTTAACCCTCTTGCTCTCTTATGGGGTCCAGATGACCCCATTGTTATATTGAGGTGGCCATGACAAAAGTGGACAGGATTTTACGTCTGCCACAGACACCAGTGAAGATCAAAAATCCTAGGAAACAAATGTTCAGAGCGTTGTCTTGTGGGTCCAGATGACCCTGCTTTTAATGTAAACATGCTCAGGAAAGCACAGAGGTTAGATGACTGCCCCCAAAAACCCACCAGTCTGTCTATAATGTTTGAACAACAAATACCTGCTGGATGACTCCAAACTGCATTCTCTGCATGTCCACACATAAACCTGAAAAAGGAAAAAAACACACAATTATCACTTCAACAAAAATATATAATACTGATTATCAACTGCTAAGAGAAAACTTAATATCACTTCCTATTGTAGGAGGTTGCCACAGATAGTTATCTGGAAGTGGAAACAGGGACGATGACTCTGAAAAACATGCAGACAAATGCATTAGATGTGCAGTAAACTTACCAGAATACTTGGTCATTCAGAAGTGATTGAAAAAAAGTCAAAATTGCATATGAGGACATTTAAAACTATAAATGATCTTTACATTAACAGGAAAAACATGCAGGTTGAATCTGTCAAATACAGTTTATGAAATTACAATAAATTATATTTAACCAATATTAAAACATCATGATCTAAAGAAGGAATTAGAGGTAGAACTAAACTACATTTATCAAGTCAGTATTGGGTAGTAAAAGGTTATTGTATTTAAATTCATTTTTAGTCATGAAGTAACTTAACAGTATTATAATCTTGATGTTTGGTTACATCAGTAAACTCACATTTGCTCTTGATGATTCAAGTTTATTTGTAGTCATTTATTTTAGATCTTCTCTGACTGACTATACTGAATAGTGGATGTAATAAAATTCTAAATTTCTCAAATTCAACTTTCAATCTAAACGGAAAAATAAATCAAAGATTAATAACTGCTGATGATAATAGTCACTCAGACTTGAACGCACATAAAATGCATCCGGGCAAAGCAGCAAAGAGCATCTTGACCACGGGTATAACATACATTTCCATCATTTTTGTGTTTGGTCGCATTAAAAAGTGTGGGAATAACAGCCATTTTGGGTTTTTAGCTTTTAGATGACTTGGGCTGGAAAAACCGTAAACTACCTGGCAACATCGGGTCCTGCTATTTCGCAGCTTAACTGCTGATTTTGCATCATGGCTCCTTTCTTTTTCTTTTAACAAGTCCTCTCAAAGTACATCAACTGATCGATCTCTTTCCTCTGTTAACGAGACGTTCTTTTCAAACCACAGCAGCCACGGTTAGCCAAGCTAGTTAAGCTAGTTAAGCTAGTTAAGCTAGTCCGCCTTTTATTAAAACGAGAAACACTCGCCGTTCACACACTGCCGTAAAATACGTAAAAACCGTGAAACTTTGCGGTCTGTGCAGAAGTGATACAACTAATACGAACATGATAAACACGTCAAATCAAAGGAAACTTACCAGGAAGTAGTTTTATTTTCAAACCCGAAGTCCGACGTGCAGCTTCTCGTAGTGCGGGAAGGAGAAGTAGAGGAAGAGGAAAGGAGACGGTCGAAACTGACGCGCATGCGCAAAGGGAGGGGGGGAGAAAAAAATAAATTTGAATTCATGATCAGAGGCTCATTGCTATTAAATAATTTTAGTTAAAATGAATGACATCTAAATAATTTTCAAACGAACTACTAAATTAATTACTAAAAAAAAATAATTAAATCTTAATGTGTCACCTTAAAAGAGGACTTGAATCAGTTTTTTGAGACTCCAAAAAGTCCAAAACACAAGACGGGAGATGCAGAAAAAACTCAAACCTGCAATCTTCCAGCTAAAGCAGACTCCCAGCTGGAAAAGGTTTAAGTTTGCTCAAGTCACCACCCTTCACCTGGCAACAACGTTCCAGTGAAGCCGGTTTTCTGTCCCTGCATCATCCCAACCTGTGGAAATCAAACCTTTGGAGAAGGAAAAAACAAAGTGTGACTCCTCTTGATAAGCCGACTTCCACCTCTGAGTCAACCTCAGCGGCAGATGAAGCTCTTCAAGAGGATGAACGCTGCTCTGAAAAGTCAACTTCAGCACCTGAAGGAGCTTCTCCAGCAGAAAGAGAAGAAGCTGGAGGATGCTACCCTGAAGTCGATCACTTTATGGAACGATGGAAGACGAGGCCAAACGTGCCACAAAAAGCTAACACCTTTCTGAGGAACCTCAAAAGCAAAAAAGGCAACTGCAGAAGAAAAGTCCTCTTTCTTACAAGAAATCTCTCAGTTAAAAGAGGCTCTGCAGCTAAAAGAAGTCTTAGTCGAGAACGTCAATCAGCTGGAAAAGGAAAGACAAGAGTTGGAGAGCAAGAGTTCGTCCTTTATCCGAGAAATCTCTCAGCTAAAGACGGCTCTTGAGCAGCAACAGCAGCAACATCTGGACCTCACCAGTAAAATGTCTCAGCAGGAAACATCCTGAAAGAAGAGACGGCCAGAGCCAATGATGCAGAGACACGCTTAGCCACCAGAAGCAAGAAACTGCCAGTACACATGCTTCAATTGTCACTTTAAGAGTGACATTACAGAAACAGAGGGAAGAATCGGAAATGCAGAGGAGCCATTTCCTGAATCAACATCAGCTGGCATTAAAAAACGCACAATGTCAGCTGGAAAAGAAAGACAGGAATGGCAGAGAAGAACACACTCATCAACCAAGAAATGGCTCGATTAAGAAAGTTCCACGAGGAAAGGGTTTGCTGCGTCTCACGTTAGAGAAAGACACTTCTTTGGATTGTTTTCCAATGCCGAAAAGCAGATGGACAAACTCAAAGAAACGATCAGAGGAAAAGACTCGACCATAATAATCTAAGAATCATGTTGAAAGAGAAGGTGAACCAACAGGAGCAACAGCTTGAGGAGGTCAAAAAGACCTTCTGCAAGAAAAACTCCGACCTGGAATTGAAAATACAACAACTGGAAGAAAATGTTGAAATGAGAAGGTCCAAACAAATCAAAACAAGCCAAGCTTTGAGCTGAGGCAGAAGAGTCCAAGAAATTAAGAGCTGCTTTGGTCAAAGGTCCAGGAAGAACAAGAAGACCAGAAGCAGCAGAGGGCAACAAGAAAGTCCAGCCTCTTACAAACAATTGTTCACCTGAAGGAAGCTGTGCAGGAGAAAGAGACCATCATCAGCTCTATGGAAGACGCTTTGATGGTCCAACTTGATCAAGTACAGCAGCAGTGAATGAGATGAAACAGAAGTCTAAGAAGAAACTGCTGGTCAGAAGTTTCTCAACATATTTAGAAAGGCTGGAAAAAAACCCAAAGTGGACGCCTGACCACAGCAGAGAAAAGTGGTTTAGGCCGTAAAGCTAACATGTTCTGCATAACGGCGTCTTGATTGTCCTTTTCACGATTCCCTCTTTGAAGTCTAAGATACTTTTAAAAATGATTTTGTTGTAATTGTTTTATTTGTATTTTATATATTTATAACAAAAAAAATAGAAACAAAAACAAAAAAATTTTAAAAACTAAAAAAAAGTTTTTTTAAAAACTAAAAAAACAAAAAAAAAAACAAAAAACAAAAAAAATTTTAAAAACAAAAGTTTTTTTAAAAAAAAAAAAACAAAAAAAAATTAAACTAAAAAAAAGTTTTTTAAAAACTAAAAAAAACAAAAAAAAAAACAAAAAAATTTAAAACTAAAAAAAAGTTTTTTTAAAAACTAAAACAAAACACAATCACCCACCCACCCTCACACACACACATTTCACATCACACACACACATCACATCACACACACACAACACCCCTCCGAACTGCCGCTTAACGTGGCGGACGGTTTTGAGTGCTCGATTGATCTCAGGAGCTCAGCTGTTTTGGGCTTTTGCCCCTGCTAGGCAGACAGGTCCTGAGAGACGAGCCAGACTAAGAGCAGTTCAGAAACCTTTTTATTAGAAGGGATTTATTCACGTTTTATTAACATTTTATTTAACACCTACTTTTTGTTGTTTTTTTTTTTTAAACACATTTAGGGTAAATATACAGAAGAGGGCAGACAATGTAAGAAAAATATAGGGAAAAACAAACAAACAAAACAAAAAAAATGAAGATAGAGAGGCAATAATGAAACAACTGGGGAAACAACGTAACAACAGAGCAAAGAAAGAAAATGAAAAAAAACATACACATGGATTGACTTGACTCCACAGGTTTTTTATTTGCTCCATATATATTCTTATGTTCTGTTTGTCATATATATAGTCCATTTTATGAAAAGTTCTTCTTCCATTTGTATCTTATGATTCAACATTTCCATCTTATTTATTTCTTGTTCTATTTCCTCCCATTCCTGTTGTATTGGTGGGTCTGTCTTGTACCAGTTTTTTGTAATTGTTTTCTTACAGGCAGCTAGGACGATTTGAATTAAATACTTGTCATTTAAAAAAATATAACTTGATAAATTGCCCAAGTAAAAAAATATACTTGTTTTCAGTACATTGTAACCCAAGATTGTAATGATGACCTGATGGATGTCTTCCCAGAAAGAACTGATTACAGGGCAAAGCCAGAAATATCAGAATGATCTGCATTAGGTTTTCCACATTCTCTCCAACATAATTATGGTGCTATAGTGGATTTGCTTTTAAGTTTAGGTGTTACAAAAAATCAGATTCTATATTTCCAATAATGCAGTCTCCAACTTTGTGATGAAGTGAAGCTTTGCTGCGTTTGCCAAATTTGAAGCCATTTCCATCACCATTTACAGCTATTTACATCCAGATCTCTTTCTCATTTCTGTTTGACATTTATGATGCTCTTGCCTTTTATTTCCATTAGGTGTTTATAAAGTGTTGATATAATTCTATGTTTCTTGGAGTTTGTCATGATTCAGTGCTTTGGTTTTGTCATCTTCTGTTTTCCGTCAGTCTCACCACATTCAGGTTAATCATCCACAGCTGTCTTCATTTAGTTAATCAACCTCAGTGTATTTAAGTGTCTGGTTTTCAGTTTCTCATTGTCAGGTCATCTGCTCATCTATATTCTGTCACCTCACTGGTTTGTGCGCCTGGTTTTGTCATGTTTAAGTTGACTTAGTAAACGTTTATGTTTCTGCCACCAAGTCTGGTCTCCTGCATTTGGGTCCTCCACCACCATCCCTGACAGAGTTGTAGGTTTCAGCAGTAAGTTGGACAATACCCTGATCCAAATTAGACTTGGCTCTTATTTCTTTGTCAAAATAATCTCTTACTTGCAAAAACCTAAAATAATCAAAATTTCTTCAGACAGTATTTTTGTTTCATAGTTTTGAAACTCAAAAATGTTCAATTTTTTATCAATGTGCATACTGCAGTTAGAACTCCATTCATTCAATTTTTTATCATAAAAACCTGGTTTGAAGTCTTTATCGTGACCAACCCACTGCAGTATTCTAACCTCGTTTTCTAGTTTATATTTCCGGACGATTCTATACCATAATTAGATTTTAAATTGTGTAGTTGCTCCTTTTTGGTCCAGTCGGTTTGAAGCGTCCTGTCTATCTCCAACAAAGCTATGAATTTTCCTTCCCTGTATAAATTGTTCTACGTTTTTCCATTTAGATATAAAATGATCATCACACCAACACATTAGAGGTCTGAGCTTTGCTGTTCAGTTCAATCAAATCTATTGCTTTGTCTTTTACAATATGATGTCAACTGGCTGGCAAAAAGCAACAAAAATAGACAAGTAAAGAACACACAAGCAAACAGTAAGATCAACAAATCAACAACAATAATAATACCTAAATAAGTAACATTCAATAAACTAATTAAGCAAGAACTTCAGGTTTTTTGTTTGTTTGTTTGTTTTTGTTAAAAGCTTACCTGTTCCCAATGGCCTCATGATTCATATGATGAAAGCATTTGTTTTTTCAGAATGTTTTAAAATGTAGTAATGGAACTAGACTCTTATTGATTTTTCAAGATTATTCCATAATCGAGTACCCTGCACTGAGACACTTTTCTCCTTCATTTTTGTTCTAAATGTTTTTGTTTTGAAAATGTACTGGGGCCCGTTTCAAGAAGCAGGTTCAACAAATTTAGAGTTGAAACCTGAACTTAGAGTCACTGGACTCAAAATTCCCGAACTTAGAGTTTTCGGTTTCAGAACAGCTGAAAATGTTTGATTCAATCAACTTGAAGTTGTTAGAACCAGAATCAGGTGCGAGCGTCGCGACCATTAAAAGCCCTGATCAATGGAGCAAAGACAGCACGACTCACCATGGCAACGGGAACACACTTCCGAGTTTTGTGGCCACTTCCGGCGACGGAAATTGATAAATTCCTACAAGCATATGAAACTATAAGAAGATTTTCAGCAAGAAAAGAAACCCAGCTGCAGCGATAAAACATCTGCAGAGTTAATGCATACGTCTACATTTGAATCATTTCAAATAACGAATAAATAATATCAGGAAGGTTATTTTGTCACTTGTAAAGTAAGGAATGGTTTTTGATCTGTTAATAATTTAACCAGTCATCTCCGTATCGCATGAATGACCGTTTTCCTCAACCCCCCACCCCCCACCCCCCACACGCACCACACACACACACGGATATCACCGCACGCTAAAATGAAACACTGTAGCTGCCTGAGATATATTAAAAATAAGCATTTATTTAAATGTAATTCTCAAGACTTAAAAAATTTTAGCTGATAAGTAGTTTTTTATTACATAAAAAAGATTTGTGCCGGGCTCGGGATTTGAACCTGGGACGTCAGAAGCAGAGGCAGCATCGCTGACAATCGAGCTAATAATTAGTGTGTGATAGTTGTTGTATACGAGTTCAAACCCCGTAGCAGTTTTTGAGATTCAATTATTTCGATTTTTAAGAGCTTCAAATGATGAAAATAAAACTCTTTATTTTTAATATCAAATCCCTGGAATAACTCACTATTTATAATGGTTGCTCAACTAAAAATGAATCGGGGAAACTGCATCAATAGACTCGTGTCCTCAAATCCTCTCCAGACATAAATAACATTTCCTCTGGATTAATCCAGCCTCCTCTCTACATGATCCTCTATGAATGGACATGTCATTTTGGTTTCTACTGGTGGAAACGTGACGTCTCCAATGTGAATGTTCTCTAAATATTAATGAAGAACTCAGATTTGAACATCTTTCACTTTAAAAAGGGGCGGAGACCGCAGAGAACTCTAAGTTTCCTGAAGAAAACCTGCTCCAGACCAGGTTTCGTTCACAGACTCAGTTGCCACAGTGATTGATTCTGAGTTCAGCTTAACCCGCTTCTTGAAACGGGCTTGGTTTAACCCACTTTCACGGGTTTGAGTTATCTCTCTTTCTGAAACCGAAAACTCTGAGTTCTGCTGAATTTGGAGTTCGCGAACTCAGAGTTCCAACAAAACCTGCTTCTTGAAACGGGCCCCTGCCCTGTTAGGTTAGAATTGCTCTTTCTGTTTTCAAACTTATTCTGTATGTTATGCAGTAAACTTATGCTATGTGCTCTATACATAAGTTTGGGTTTAGAGTGATTTACTAAGTCTTTAAATTGTAATATTTTTAGCTTTATAAACAGTGGCATAGATGGATCCAAATAATTACTCCCCATGATGATTCTTATTTCTCGTTTCTGTAATACAAATATGGAATTTATTGATTTCTTGTTTGCGTTTCCCCAAATTTCTCTGCAATATGTCATATATGGAACAATCAATGAGTTATATATGAGGTATAACGATTTTTTTGTCTAATGACCATTTAACCTTATATAACAGAGCTATTGTATTTGCTATCTTTGTTTTTATGTCATTGATTAGTGATTTCCAGTTTGTTTTATCATCTATGATGATTCCTAGGAACTCGGTTTCTTTTACTTGTTTAATTTGAGAACCTGCAAACTCAAATGAGATATTACTATTCATCTTTTGATTGCTAAATACCATGAAATTTGTTTTTTCACATTTAATTGACAGTTTATTTATATCAAACCATTTTTTTATTTTTCCAACTCCGTTTGAATTACTTCTTTCATTGTTTTTATGTCATCCCCAGATGGTAGAGCGTAGTATCATCTGCAAATAAAACACATTTTAAGAATTTGGTTGCCCTGGTGATATCATTTATATAGATGGTAAACAGTTTGGAGCCCAAGACTGAACCCTGGGGCACCCCACATGTTATTGAACTTAATGTGGATTTCGTGTCATTTATTTGAACAAACTGTTCTCTGTTTGATAGACAGCTGTAATCCACTGCAGGGTGACTCCTCTGATGCCATATTTATTCATTGTTTTCAGTAATAGATTGTAGTTTATGATGACAAATGCTTTTTTAGGGTCAATGAAAATACTGATGAGGTGCTTTTTTTGGTCAAATGTCCATTAGTGCCAGTGTTGTGGAGTGATTAGCTCTGAACCTGTACTGACTCCTGTTTAAGGTACCCTCTTTATCAAGGAATTTATCTAGTCTGGCAACAAATAGTTTTTCCAATATTTTGGAGAATTGTGGTAGCAGGGATATTGGTCTATAATGAGATAGTATGTGTTTGTTTCCACTTTTATGAATGGGTATTATTTTGCAGTTTTCATCCTATCAGGAAATGTTCAGATGAAAATGATCAATCACATATATAGGTGAATGGTTGTAGAACATATTCAATTATGTTTTTTATTCAAGTCATGTCTAAGTTGTCACAATCGGTCGATCTTTAGTTCAAAGATTTACTCACTATGTTCCTCACTTCTTCTTTAGTGACAGCATTTAAGAACATACTGTTTACACTATCTTCTATATTTTCACTTGCTTCATGATCCTCATTGGTTATGACATTTTTAGCCAAGTTTGGTCCAATGCTAACAAAAAGATTATTGAATCCATCTGCTGTATCCTTTGTGTCATGTAATTCAATGCAATCTTTTTCAAAATAGTTTGGGAGTGATTCTTGAGTTTGATCCTTGCCCAGAACTCTATTCATGATTCTAAACGTTGCCTTAGCGTTACTTCTATTTTACTCCAGCAATTTATTATAGTACTTTTTTTTTGTCTTCTGATCACAGAAACCAGTTTATTTTTGTATATTTTATACATGTTTTCAGCTTCTGTGGTTCTTAACTTTAAATATTTTTTGTATAAATTATTTTTCTTTTTGCAAACATTCCGTAATCCTTTTGTCATCCATGGTTTACTTTGAGTTTTTTTTAATATTTTGTTTTTTTAGTGTACAATTTTTTTCATATAAGCCATTAATTATATCACTAAAGGAATTCTAGGCATTATTTACATCATTTACATAAACTTTCTTCCATCTTTGTTGGTGTAAATCTTTTTTCAATGCCTCCATTGCCCTTTGTGATCTGTCTCTGCTTACTGATTCTGTTTTGGGTTGTGGTTTCATAGAATATTGTTGACAGACTGTAGGTGATCACTGACACCTGTCATCACTATGCCACTTTTTCCCCGATCTTTTGAAACATTTGTAAATATATTATCTATAATTGTTGCACTTTGTGCTGTGGTTCTTGTTGGCTTGTTTATCAAGAGACATAGTCCCAGACTATACATTGAGTTTATTTGAAGACATCTCATTTCTGTAGTTTACAAATATATACTGTATTGGGTTCCATTTGAATTTATTCTGTTATTTCACTCATACGTTCTTCATTTGCAGAATTTTTCCAAATCTTTTAATTCTTTGATCATTTTGGCTTGTGATCCTTCTTTTTCTTTGATCTGCATGTTTCCATTCCTGGTCCATGTGGTATGGAGTCTCGAAAGAGCCAAAATGAAATAAATATATACACCATTAAATAAATAAATAAATGTGGCATTAAATAAATAAATGTGGCAATAAATAAATAAATGTTGAAATAAATAAATAAATGTTGAAATAAATGTGGCATTAAAAGATTAAAAGAGCACATTTAAGTATTTCATGACATATTTATTTATTTCATTGCCCAGTGTGAGTCAAAAGAGCCACATTGAAATAAATATATTTAATATGAAATAAATAAATAAATGTGGCATTAAATAAATAAATGTGGCAATAAATAAATAAATGTCGAAATAAATAAATAAATGTTGAAATAAATGTGGCATTAAAATATTAAAAGAGCACATTTAAGTATTTCATGACATATTTATTTATTTCATTGTCCCTTGTAGGTTAAAAGAGCCAAATTGAAATAAATATATTTAATATGAAATAAATAAATAAATGTGGCATTAAATAAATAAATGTTGCAATAAATAAATAAATGTTGCAATAAATAAATAAATGTTTAAATAAATGTGGCATTAAAATATTAAAAGAGCACATTTAAGTATTTCATGACATATTTATTTATTTCATTGTCCCTTGTGGGTCAAAAGAGCCAAATTGAAATAAATAAATAAATGTTGAAATAAATAAATAAATGTTGAAATAAATAAATAAATGTTGAAATAAATGTGGCATTAAAATATTAAAATAGCAATTAAAAAGCCATTTTTAACATTTCATAATATATTTATTTATTTCATGATTTCATTATACATTTCATGAAACAGGAAGTGGACAAAGCATGAAATTGCAAACTGTCAGATTCTCTCGTCAAACTCAGTGGGCGGGGTCTAACTCTCGTGTCTCTGCTCTGTTGATCTGGCCTGGTGCAAAGTTTTTATCTGAGTCCTTCTGTCAAAATGTACCGAGTTGGCTGGTCCAATTAGATCACAGCACCGAAAGCGCAACCGCAGACCCGCAGCTGAAGCGGGACCGACCCGGACGGAGCGATGCCACCAGCTACCGGGACGGGGAGCGCGTCATCCCCAATTCACTCTGGACGCGGAAGCGCCGCGAAGCGGAGTCCGCTCCGCTCTTCTGTTAGAACTTTGTTTGTTTTTTTTTGCCATCATGGGTGATGATTTAAAAATCTAAAGACATTAACCAGTGTTTCTGCTAAGAAGAACCGCTATCTGCTGCTGTTTGCACCCAAAGCCCCGCCCACCCGCTCGGTCGGCTCACTGGTTCTGTGTCCGGGCGCGTGTGCGTCCCTGTTTTGGTGTGTGGGTGTGTGCGCACATTTGCAGGTGTGTGTGTGTGTATGTGTGTGTGTGTAAAAAGTGTCTCTGTGCGCGCGCACAGAGACACTGACACAAAACCGACAGACATGCAGACACGCAGATCAACGTGGGCAGACTCCGGTGCGGGTGAAGAGTTTCGGGAGTTAAAAAAACGACAGGAAGACAGAGAGCAGCTCCTCTTAGCAAAAAAGCAGTGTAATAATTATGAAACACACACAACACAGACTGACACGAGCGCGCACAGATCAACGTAGTGAGCAGACTCTGGAGCGGGGCTGCTGGTTTTGGGGAGAAAAAAAGACGCAGAGAGCAGCACACACACACCTGCGAGCGCGTGCGCACACACCAAAACAGGGACGCACACGCGCCCGCACACAGATCCAGTGAGCCGACCGAGCGGGTGGGCGGGGCTTTGGGTGCAAACAGCAGCAGATAGCGGTTCTTCTTTGCAGAAACACTGGTTAATGTCTTTAGATTTTTAAATCATCACCCATGATGGCAAAAAAACAAACAAAGTTCTAGCAGAAGAGCGGAGCGGACTCCGCTTCGCGGCGCTTCCGCGTCCAGAGTGAATTGGGGGTGACGCGCTCCCCGTCCCGGTAGCGGGTGGTTCGTAGAGTTGATTCTATCAGATCCGCCAGCTCCTCTCATTTTTGACCGAGCATCGCTCCGTCCAGGTCGGTCCCACTTCAGCTGCGGGTCTGCGGTTGCGCTTTCGGTGCTGTGATCTCATTGGACCAGCCAACTCGGTACATTTTGACAGAAGGACTCAGATAAAAACTTTGCACCAGGCCAGATCAACAGAGCAGAGACATGAGAGTTAGACCCGCCCACTGAGTTTGACGAGAGAATCTGACAGTTTGCATTTTCATGGCGTGTGTCCCTTCCTGTTTCATAAATGTATAATGAAATCATGAAATAAATAAATATATTATGAAATGTTAAACATGACTTTTTATTGCATTTTAATATTTTAATGCCACATTTATTTCAACATTTATTTATTTATTTCAACATTTATTTATTTATTTCAACATTTATTTATTTATTTTAAAAATTTGGCTCTTTTGACCCACAAGGGCAATGAAATATAAATATGTCATGAAATACTTAAATGTGCTCTTTTAATATTTTAATGCCACATTTATTTAAACATTTATTTATTTATTGCAAATTTATTTATTTATTGCAAACATTTATTTATTTTATGCCACATTTATTTTTTATTTATATTAATATATTATTTCAATTTGGCTCTTTTAACCTACAAGGGACAATGAAATAATAAATATATGTCATGAAAAACTTAAATGTGCTCTTTTAATATTTTAATGCCACATTTATTTAAACATTTATTTATTTATTTCAACATTTATTTATTTTTGCCACATTTATTTATTTAATGCCACATTTATTTATTTATTATATTAAATATATTTATTTCAATGTGGTCTTTTGACACACTGGGCAATGAAATAAATAAATATGTCATGAAATACTTAAATGTGCTCTTTTAATATTTTAATGCCACATTTATTAAACATTTATTTATTTATTGCAACATTTATTTATTTATTGCAACATTTATTTATTTAATGCCACATTTATTTATTTATTTCATATTAATATATTTATTTCAATTTGCTCTTTTAACCTACAGGGACAATGAAATAAATAAATATGTCATGAAAAACTTAAATGTGCTCTTTTTAATATTTTAATGCCACATTTATTTAAACATTTATTTATTTATTCAACATTTATTTATTTTTGCCACATTTATTTATTTAATGCCACATTTATTTATTTATTTCATATTAATATATTTATTTAATGTGGCTCTTTTGACCCACACTGGGCAATGAAATAAATAAATATGTCATGAAATTTAAATGTGCTCTTTAATCTTTTAATGCCACATTTATTTCAACATTTATTTATTTATTTCAACATTTATTTATTTATTTCAATTTGGCTCTTTGACCCACAAGGGACAATGAAATAAATAAATATGTCAGAAATACTTAATGTGCTCTTTTAATATTTTTAATGCCACATTTATTTCAACATTTATTTATTTATTGCAACATTTATTTATTTATTGCAACATTTATTTATTTAATGCCACATTTATTTATTTATTTCATATTAAATATATTTATTTCAATGTGGCTCTTTTAACCTACAAGGGACAATGAAATAAATAAATATGTCATGAAATACTTAAATGTGCTCTTTTAATATTTTAATGCCACATTTATTTCAACATTTATTTATTTATTTCAACATTTATTTATTTATTGCACATTTATTTATTTAATGCACATTTATTTATTATTTAATGGTGTATATATTTATTTATTTTTGGCTCTTTCAAGACTCCATACATTCTTCATTCAATTTATTTTATTAAGTTAGAATGAGTTCTCGAGAGTGCTTCTTCACATCCAGCTCTTTAGAATGTTTCAGTAAATTCAATATTGTGAAAAACATTCATGAAACTCTTTTCACTCAAATCAGGGCTAGCTTAAAAATCAAGACACAATCTTTTCAAAAAATGTTTTTATTTTCACAAACATAATTAAAAATAAGTTCAAAAATCTGTATTGGTTCTGTTTTTTCCTCATGTCCTCTCTCCATTCCTGCACACTTTTGCACCGACAGCTGCGCAGTAGGACACACCAAAATTTCTAGTGTGTCCATGTCCAGCCTTTTTGGCTGGCCACACTTGAGCAAGTGTCCTGCACAGTCTGTGGGCGGACGTGTCCCAGCAGGAGGGCTCTGGTGCAGCGGTGCTGCTTTCCTCCTCCTGAAGCCGGTGGTCCTGGGCACACGCTCACCAGGAGGAGGTGGCGGAGCTGGGGCTGGAGCTTCATGGTCCAGCTGGAGCGGCTGAGCTTGAGGACCAGATCGTACTTCTGGCAGAGGCACCTTCTCCTCTTGAATACTTGAATGATGACTTATTGTTTAAAATAACAAAAAAAACGTTTTTGTATTTTCTTCAAGGTTTTAATAATAATAGTTTTGAGTTGACTTAACAAGTCCAATTTCCTACCAGTATTCTTAGAGGCAAACACTTGTATTTAGAGTTTGTAATAAGTTGGTGAAATCAAAATGAAATTTGGACAAGGGGAAGCATCTGGATTCAAACCAGAGACCGCTTGTTTTAAGTCAAGCGCTCTACTGCTGAACTATACCTCCCACTGACATGTGCGTCCAGTCGTTATATTTAATGTTAACACAGATAAATGTATATTCTTTAGGTTTATCTCATCTTGTTTTTTCAGCTACAGACACACAGGCTGCTATGTATCTCATTTGCCACAAGATGGCGACAATGACACACCAAATCTCCCTTCAACAATCTGCTGTGATGAAGTTTATGTTATCATTCATTTTTTACATTAACAACTTGCCTGTATTCTTCAATTTATATTCCTGTCAGTACAACTAACTCGGACAAATACAAGTTAGCAATATGCGCTTAAGGCCTTCAGAACAAGACTAGACTAGAATCCATCTAAAAAGTCACGTTGTGCATTTTTCTTTCATGCAGCCTTGTGTTAGCACACAGATACATTTTAACACTTTATCTGGATTTTTCATTTTAAATAGTCCTAACTAATACTTTAGTGCATCAAAAGTCCACACTCTGTAAATTAGAAGTAAAGTGATGCTGCCTACAGCTGCTTATTTGTAAGTTCAAGTATATGTAAGAAAAAGGGAGAGAAGATGATCATCATCTGATTATCATTAGAACACATAATTACATTAATCCAGTAATCATTGCTATTTACTCCAGATCAAGTAAGAAAAACCAATCCCATATTGACTGTTAACATTTCAGTAATTATTACTGCATATTACATAATATAAAACTCATTGGTTGCATTTAAAAAAGCTTTGATTATTCAAGCTAACACGTTCACACATTTGGAATGAACTTGATTAATTTGATTAACAGCTTGTCTCTGATCAGTCTGGTTTGATCATAGGAATAAAAATCCATTCAAGTCGATCAGAAACTCACTCTGAAGGGATGATGTGGTATTTTATGGTAATAGTATTTAAGTCATGTATTTTTATATGGTGTACATCTTCATTACATTTAAAGTATCTTTTGATATTTCTAGACACAGTCAATAAATAATGTGAACTTCATTCCTTTTTAAAACAAATTTATATTTAAAAAAGTTTCTGAACACCTTCAAATTTAGTCTAGGTTTTTTTAACCATTCTCTGGCTGTTGAAAAACAAAAATGTTGCATCTTTAGCTTGTGTTCCTGAAGGAGAGGAACCGGTGCAACACAATAACCCTAGCTGTGGGGGTCTGCAGCTTCTACAGTTAAATGAGACATTTGGGCCGGTTTTTCCCCGACCAAAACCCAGCGAGAGCCTTAAAGCCCAACTTCATGTTTAGAAAAATACATTTATTTGATTGACACAGTCTCCAATGTTTCACAAACACTGATGATAATAAAGACGGACACTCGGTGGATTCACGTTTATGATTATATTCAGGAGAGACCCGTTTCATGATTTTGTGTCGTTTTATTTGCTTTAGTTATCCATTATATCTTCAAATTCAGACACAGCTAAAGTTAGCAGTCTGGTTAGCATCTCCTTAGAAGTGAAGGGGGAAATATAACCACAAATGTTAAGTTTAAACCTTTAGACTTCTTAAAACCATTGAATTAGCTCCCCGCATATGTTTTTTTTTTTTTTCTGTCGGCGCGCGGTATCAAGTGACACACGGGCCGATATCGGTACCGGTCAGCGGCCCGAGGGTTGTGGACCGCTGCTGTCTGAAGTTCACTGCAGCCCTAAAGATTCTCTCCAAAATCTCTTTTAGTGCTGTCACACAGCGGTTGAAGAGCAAGTTCTCCTGATAGAAGCTAGCTCTTTGGCAGATAGAAGCTAGCATTCTCTCCTCTAACCTCTGACACCAAACAACTCCATTGGTTAGTTGAGTAAGGAAGTGGGGGCGGGATTTAGCAAATGTTGGGAGGTGGAAGGCCCCGCCCTGATGAGCGTCTGACAGAATGCAAAACGATTTGAATTTTGACAGACTTGGAGCGCCTGGATAAAACTGAGAATGCATTACAGCAGGGGGCGCTGTTCTGCAAGTTGGAATGAGTTTTGACACAAACAGAGCATGTTTGATTTTATATGCAATACATTTTAAGTTATTTGAAGCAAGCCATGCATTGAAATGTCATTTTAAAATATTGAATTGTAAATTGGAAAATGAATTTAAAATTAAAAGGTCAAACTACATATTGAATTGTAAATTGCAAAATGCATTGTCATTTGAATTATGACATTAAAACCCATGGCAATATGCAATACAATTGATTTAGTTTTTATTCAATATTTTGTTTTTTAAAACTCTAATATTGAATTGTAAATTGTCTTATTGAATTGTACATTGCATGATGTATTTTCATATTTAAAGCCTAATTTGAATATTGAATTGTAAATTGTAAAATGCATTTCAAAATGAAAGGTCAAACTGTATATTGAATTGTAAATTGCAAAATGCATTGTCATTTGAATAATGACATCAAAAACCCATGGGGATATTTAATGCAATTGATTTAGTTTTTATTCAATATTTTGTTTTAAAAAATTGTGATATTGAATTGTAAATTTTAATATTGAATTGTAAATTGAAAAATGAATTGTCATTTTGCAAGCCTGAAATTAATAATGAATTGCAAATTGAGAAATGCATTTTCAAATTGCATGATGAATTTGCAAACTGAATTGAATCGGAAACACAAAGTCGCTTTATTGAAGCAAGGAAGACATCTGAAGGGCTCCAACGTGTTTATCAACGAAAATCTTACTAAACGTAATGCCGACATCGCCCGAAGAGCCCGCTACCTGAAAAAGCTTGGAAAACTCCAGAACACCTGGACACGTGATGGGAAAATCTTCGCCAAGCTTTGCGGCACTCCTGAGCAAGCCAAGGTCATCATCATCAGAAGCCTGGAGGAGCTGGAGAAGTTTGTACCCACTGCAGTCTAAACAAGAGATAAGTAAGAATGCTGGTCTACGAGGTGAGGAGACAAACTTCACAAACAATGGCTGCTCGAAACAACACAATCTCTACAACAGTCAACTGTGAGCACGACTTTCAGAGAGATCTGAACTGTCAACAACCTGACCTTCATATATTCAGTGATAATGATAACAACCAACAAGATGACATAGACCCTGATCAATTCTTTTCCACTGTTAATCTGGACTGCAAATATTACACCATAGATGACTTTAAAAACTCTGTTAACCCAGAAGGAAGACTCTCAATCATCCACTTTAACAGCAGAAGTATGTACACCAACTTTGGAGACATCAACGACTATTTACAGAATCTGGAACGTTCCTTTAACATCATAACCATATCTGAAACTTGGTTTAGCTGCGACAAGGACGCTGACTTTGAATTGGAAAACTATGAACTTAGTTTTGTGAACAGAGTAAACAAAAAAGGTGGAGGAGTCGCAATTTATGTGCAAAAAAATATGAAGTTTACAGTAATTGATCAAATGTCAGTTGCAGTGGATGGATTACTGGAATGTCTTACAATTGAAGTATGTAATGAATCAGGGAAAAATGTCATTGTAAGCTGTATATACAGGTCACCAGGGTCAAGCTTAGAAGTGTTCAGTGACTGGATGGAAAAAATGTTTCACTCTCAAAATAACAAAATATTGTTTATCTGTGGAGATTTCAATATAGATCTGATAAATCCAGCAAACATAAAGCAACAGATGACTTTATCAGCAGAATGTACAGCATGAGTTTATATCCAACCATTACTAGACCCAGCAGAATTACTACTCAAAGTACTACTCTTATTGATAATATATTCACAAATAACATAGAAAACACTCACATGAGTGGACTAATGATTTGTGACATAACTGATCATTTACCAGTTTTTACACTATCTGATATCAATGTTAAAACAAAGAAAATGATTAAAGAATCCGTATATAAAAGGTTAAAAAATGAAAAAACAATGAACTCTCTTAATGATGACTTATCCAGACAAAACTGGAACTCTGTGTACAGAGAGAAAGATGTGGACACTGCTTATAAATGTTTTTTAGAAATATTTATCTCACTATACAACAAGAACTGTCCAATTCATAAATTTAGGAATAAATTTGCCAAATGTCCTTGGTTAACTACTGGTCTACAAAATGCTTGTAAAAAGAAAAATAACCTCTATAAAAAGTTCTTAAAACAAAGATCGAGAGAAAATGAACAGAGATACAAATCCTACAAAAATAAACTAACTGAAATAACACGGCACTGTAAAAAAGTGTACTATAATAAATCTACTGAATGAAAATAAAAACAATGTAAAGCGAGTTTGGGAAATATTAAACACAATCATTAAAAAAGGGACAAAAAAACGAACGTACCCAGATTACTTTACAGATGAGAAGGGTCAAACCTATTCTATGAATGAAGCAGCAAACGGTCTGAACAACTATTTTGTAAACGTGGTCCAGAGTTGCAGCAGAAATTCCAGAGTGTAAAACCAACATAGAAAATATTCCATCCACCACACAAGATCCCTCACTCAATCTTTCTTTCTGATGTGAATGAAAATGAGCTGATATCAATCGTTAATAAATTCAAGAGTAAAAACTCAGCAGATTGTCATGATATAGATATGACGATGGTGAAAAAGGTGATTAACAGTATTTCTAAGCCTCTAACATACATATGTAACTTATCATTACAAACTGGGAGATTTCCAAACCAAATGAAAATGGCAAAAGTGATTCCTGTCTATAAGAGTGGAGACAAACACCTGTTTACAAACTATAGACCTATTTCTCTCCTTCCACAATTCTCAAAAATTCTAGAAAAGATATTCAATGATAAATTATCTAAATTCATTGATAAATATAACATAATAAATGAAAGCCAATATGGTTTCAGAGAAAACAGATCAACCTCAATGGTGATCATTGAGGCTGTAGAGGAAATCACAAATGCTCTGGATAAAAAGAAATATGCAGCTGGAATCTTTCATTGACCTAAAAAAAAGCCTTTGACACTCTCAATCATGACATCCTACTGAACAAACTGGAAGAGTACGGGATCAGAGGAGTAGCGCTAAGTTGGGTCAAAAGGCTATTTAACAGGAAGAAAACAATTTGTCAAGATGAATGAATTTACATCAGAGGCCAAAGAGATAAGTTGTGGCATCCCAAGGATCAATTCTGGGCCGCGTGCTGTTCAATATTTACATCAATGATATATTCAGTGTTTCAAAACTTTTAAACTCATTTTAATTTGCTGATGACACAAATTATATTCTATCTATACAACAATCAAAGGAACTTATCAATGTGTGAACACAGAGTTAATCCAAATAAAATCATGGATTGGATTTACAACAAACTGTCTTTGAATCTAGACAAATCCAAAGTGATGTTTTTTGTAATTACAAAGCCAATACAGAGCTCTCAATTAAAAGTTAAAATTGATTCATCGAAAGTGTTACAGAAATTAAATTCTTAGGGATTGTTATTGATAACAAACTGAGTTGGAAGCCACACATCAGACACATACAAACTAAAGTTTCAAAAAGTATTTCAATAATAAATAAATCAAAATTATATATAGAATACAACTGTAGATATTTATTGTACTGCTCTTTAGTATTACCATATTTCACCTACTGGATAGAAATTTGGGGTAATAATTACAAGAGTTCACTGCATCCTCTCTTTTTACTCCAGAAACGAGCCATCAGAATTATACATAAAGCCGGTTATCTTGATCACACTAACATTTTATTTGATCAATCCAGAATTTTAAAACTGTATGACCTTGTTGATTTTTACACTGCGCAATATCTATACAGAGCTAGTGGTAAAACATTACCGTCCAATATCCAACAACAGTTCTCAGAAAATGAAGGAGGATATAAACTGAGAGGATGCAGGAACTTCAAGGTCAGATTGATAAGAACCACAAAGAAAAGTTTCTGTGTTTCTGTGTGTGGAACTAAACTCTGGAACAAGTTAAGTAATGAGCTCAAACTATGTTCAAGTATTTATCAATTCAAGAAAATGTATAAAGAAACTCTAATTTTACAATATGAAGATAAGACGAGCTAAAGATCAACTTGTGTTTGAACAATTCCAAATGTCTGAACTTGAATGTGATAAAATAATCAAAAAATTTTTTTCTTTTTTTTTTTTTTTTTTAATGCAATCAAAGAGTTTTATGTTATGTAATATGCAG
This sequence comes from Oryzias javanicus, assembly GCA_003999625.1. NCBI lineage: Eukaryota > Metazoa > Chordata > Actinopteri > Beloniformes > Adrianichthyidae > Oryzias > Oryzias javanicus. The sequence continues at coordinate 63,963 of CM012451.1, read as the reverse complement.
TAATGATTACTGATAAGTTTACAATCACTATGGCATTAATTTTCCTCTCTTGATCCTAAATATGTAGCAATGATTCATGTAATTATGTCTTTCTAATGATAATCAATGATTATTACATATTGTGTAAATCATTAATGTTTATTGAAAATATACAATAATTCTTTCAGAGAATAATCAATAAGCTCTAATGTTACTTGAAAACTTGATTTCAATATGTTATTATTTTTCTACATAGACATGACATTGACATTGTATTATGATGATAATCAGTGAGTTTTTACATATCTGTTACATGATGTATGATTGATGTTACTGTTTAGTGAAATAATGTTTTACGAGATTAACCAATAATCAACAAGCACTTTACTTTACTATTGGGAATGTATTGAGAAAAAAAAAAAAAAACAACCGGAAGACATAATTATGCAAAACAGTTAAATGAAGTAATCAAGTAGGGGATTATATAAGTTTGCTTCTTCCCACTCCTTTTCAAGCAATCAATCAAACTCTACTGACTTTAGTTAATAATCACAAAGAATGAATGAACCAAATGTTACACAAGTATATTTTATTTTTGTTTGTTTTCTATTTTCTAATCAATGCATCTTATTGTTTCTGTAATGAGTTTGAATTAATTGTGTGTTTTGTCCTGTAATTTCAATCTATGCTTGAAATAAACCAATCAATCAATCAATCAACATGAATGCAAAAGAAATAAAAGGTCTGCTCACTCTGATTTTTCATCTACAGGTTTGGTAAACCTGTAGAAGAGGAAGAGATTCTGTCGCTCTTTCCTGACGATATGATGAAGGTAATAGAGGATGATGTGATAGAAACTAAATCCTGTAGTTTATTACATATTCACACTTTGCACTTTCAGGCACTCCATGAGAACCTGACCACAGGGAAAGTGCGTTCCAACAGGATGTACCTGCAGAACCCAATGTCCTCATTACCACTGAAACAGCACTTGAAGCCGAGGACGCTAAACTTAAGTGACCACCGGGTATATTCAAATCTCATCAGTTCTCCATTAGATCGAGTTTAAATAGCAACATTTGAATATCTTGTACTGAACGTACAAGATCTCCCCTTGATATAAATAATGGTACAATCCGTGCTCTCTTCAGACGTCTGTCTATGATGCTGATTTACAATTAATGTAGCATTAAATTGCTTATTCATGACATTTAGCTTAAATAGCAATGCCTTAGGGGGAAAAATTTGATTTTTGTAAACTAAAAATGACATCAGCGGCAATGAAAATATAAAAAGAACACTGAGATTGTCAAGCAATGCCCTAATTAAAAAATATAAATATATTTTAAAATAAAAAGTATACCTAAAACTGAAAAAAACATACACTTCAAGAAAAACATCTAATAGGTACATTGACTCTCAAAAGAAAATATATGATACATTAATAATCTTATCAAATGGTTTAAAATAAAAATGTACTGCATATATATAATATATATATAATATATATAATATATATATATATATATATATATATATATTATATATATATATATATATATATGTGAAAGTATAAGAACAATGTTATTTAAGTTGACACCTGATTTGATGGCTGTAAACACTGTTTGATTTTTCTTTTCTTGTTTTTTTTCTTCTTTTTAACAGTTTAAGCCACGTTCTGTCGTGCAAAAAGAAAAAAGAAAAAAAAAGATGATGACAACTTCCGGTTTGACATTATGACAACTTCCGCTTCTGGTCAAACCGCCATTTTAGTTGTAGTTTTTTTTTTTTAAATCTTTATTAACAATTTCAAGGACAATACAATAACATAAAGGTTCAAACAACAGACGCAAGAGAGATGCGAGCAGAGAAAAAAAAAAAAAAAACGGAGAGGAAATTGTAAAAAAAAATTATAATATACAAAATATAAAGTACAAAGAAAAACAGTTTTAAGACAAAAAGAAGCTAGAGACTTTTTAGAAGTCCAATATTTTCTGCTTCATTGTACATTTTCACAGCAGTTTTTGTTTTGACATATTTAAGGCATGAGAAAAATAAAAGTAGTTCCCTACGAAATACACAAAATTTTGGTGTTGATTTTAAGAACTTGTTTTTATGTATAAAAAATTTACCAAGTATTAATGTTGTGTTAATTATTTTACAATGCAATGCATTTTTTACAATTAAACCAAATAAAACATTTTCCTTTTTAAGTTCAGGAACATGCAGAAAGTTAGTAAACCAAATGAAAACAAATCCTCCAAAAAAGTTGAAATAAATATACAATCATAAAAAATGTTCTGATGTTTCACTATGCATGTTAAAAAAGTACAAGTTAACACATTCAAATCTAAAACGTTTTGATAGAAAGTCAGAAGATGGATAAACATCATTGATAATTTGAAATGAATTTCTTTGGCTTTTGGGGCAATAGGAAGCTTAAAGAAGAAGGATCTTAAGTATTCTACATCAGTTTTAGAGAAATATTCAAAGATTGAAATTCGGAAGAAAGAGATTGGAAACAATACTTTATTGAATATCTGTCGGGTAGAATTGATTATACTTTGTATCAAATAAATCACAGCCATTTACCAGAAGCGAGGGAGAGTTTTGGTTTTGTATCATTTTTGGAAAGTTTTCAACCAAGCGAAACACAGTTGGGGTATAGCTTTATAAACTTTTTTATACTGTTTCTGTCTGCAATATCAAATTTTGCACTAAAATCTTCAAAAGAAAGTAAATCACCATTTACATCTAATAATTGTGTTTACAGACCAAATTCCTTTTTAAACCAATTTTTAAGAATAAAGATTTATGATTATTAAGATATATCTACAATTCCAAATTGGGATATGTGAGGACTGAAATTTGCTTGTAAATCAATTTCCAACAATAGAATAAAATGTGTGGTGAAATAATGAAAGTTTAAATGGGAGTTTTTTGAGGTCATTGTCACATCTGAGTAGAAATTCTATGCCGCCTAATTTCATAAAAATTTCATTAGGAATATGGAACCAAGACTGTTGTCTATGTTTTATAAATTGTCTTAACCAATTAATTTTGATAGTACCATCAATACATTCAAAGTTTATCGCCTTTATTCCGCCTTCTTCATATGTTTGGATCATTGAGCTCTTTTTCATATAATGTGCTTTACCCTTCCAGATGAAGTTGAAATTTGTTTGGTTAATTTTTTTAATTGCTTTTTTGGGAAATGGTAATGATTGAGCCGGATAGATAAGCCGAGAAATGCTTTCAACAGTGTTGGGCATCTCACTTCAAAAAAGTAATTAGTTATAGTTACTAGTTACTTCTCCCAAAAAGTAATTGAGTTAGTAACTCAATTACTGCATCTTCAAAGTAATTAGTTACTTGGCAAAGTAACTCGTTTTAAATTTCTCTTTAAATATGGTAATATTTTGTATTTTTTCCTGCGTTACAAACAAAAAAAATTATTTACATTCAATAATAGATGATAACCGACAATAGTATACTGGTATAGTTTTCCAATGGAGTCATATTGTCTAAGTTTAAGATACACATGAGAGAGGGTTTAGGGAAAGAATTTTCAATATTTATTTGTCAGAATGATCCCACAAAACACTGCAACAAGTGGTATATAAAAAATGTAACTTCACACAAAAAAGGTAAACGTTTCAACTATTAACATACTTCAAGTATCTTACCTACAACTATAATTAAACAAAATGGCTTAAAAAACTGAAAGTGCAAAACAATAAATAATTATAAATAACTGTCAAGTAACAAAATCTCTGCTGTCTTTATTTATATCACACCACAGCTTTAACATTGTCTTTATAAAATTTTAACAACAATACACGCAAAATATAAATATCAACAATAATAAACTTAGATAAAACCAAACTTTGTATAAAAATAAAAGTAAAGGTTCCAAGTATCAACATAACACAAGTATCCTAACAAGAATATTTAGGAGCACAGTAACAATACTTTATGTCTGATCATTTAAACATTCTTTTATTGCACCTTAACCTGAACTTTAACAATGCCACCAGCATAAGCAGCAGTTGAATGGTTTCAATGCTTTAATTTTTGAACCACTGATTGTAGCGCAAAAGTAGCAACTCTCAAATCTTTGGTCTGAGAGCCTGTTCCTCTTTGGTGAAAAGACAAGTTTTTGGACAGACATGCACACACAGATCAACGTGGATAGACTCCGGTGCGGGGTGAGGAGTTTCGGGAGTTAAAAAAACTACAACAGGGGCAGAGAGCAGCTCATCTTAGCAGAAACAGGGGGTCATATTTATAAAACACACACAACACAGACAGACACGAGCGAGCACAGATCAACGTAGTGAGCAGACTCTGGAGCGGGGTTGCTGGTTTTTGGGAGAGAAAAAGAGATGCATAGAGCAGCTGCTTTTAGCAGAAATATGGGTTAATAATTTTAGTTTATTAATTTACCTACACACACACACACCTGCGAGCGTGTGCGCACAGACACACACAAAACAGAGACGCACGCGAGCGCACACAAATCAATACAGTGTGCCGACAGAGCGGGTGGGCGGGGTTTGGGTGTAAAGCAACTGCGGAGAGGCAGGGAGCAGTTTTTCGTAGGAGAAACATGGGTTAATGTCTTTAGGCTATGAAATTATCAACCATGATGGAAAAAACAAAAAAAGCTCTAGCAGAATCGCCTGTGGACCGCCGCGGAAAAATGCACGTCTGGTGTGAACTAAAGAGCGGAGCGGAAGCGGCGCGGACTCCGCTCTCCGCTCCGCTCCGCTTCGCGGCGCTTCCGCGTCCAGTGGTTACTGGCTCATGCGCGCGAGCTAGTATCCGCCCACTTGACACTTTAACCAATCACGATCTCGCATTCGAGATCTCCCTCCGCATTACACAAGCAACTTTCGGGTGCGAAGCGCCCAGCTCCAGCAAGATCATCAAACTTTGAAGTAACGCGCCGCGATTTACACGAAGTAACTATAACGGCGTTACAGCGAGGATGAAAGTAATTAGTTAGATTACTAAATTACTTGATTTATAACGCCGTTAGTAACGCCGTTATACTTAAACGGCGTTAGTCCCAACACTGGTGACACCTGATTTAAAAAATAAAATAAAATAATTAAAATATGATGTATTGCTATTAATACGTTCCAATGATTCCAAAAATAAGTCATTTGTGTTTAAATCATGCATGTTTACATTGCTTACCCAGTTGTTTATGTCAACAGACATCCCTGGCCAATAGAATCGGGACGATATTGCCTCCCTTGTTTTGGTCTGGCCACAATGTGCTCCAGTGGAGCTTGCGTGAAAATCTTTAAAAATTAAATTGGCTCTATCAGCACCACACACCACCTCCGTTTTGTATGTGTTGGGAGAGCCCTTGTGGCGCCAATAATAAAGAGTTTCCCCTAAAAAAGACAGAAGTACTATTAATATAAACATTAAATCCATCTTAGCACAACAACAAATTATTTCTACTATGTTGATAGGCCCCAGTTTCTACAAATGCATTTAAAGGGAGGCTATAATTCGCCCGTAAATATGAGCGACCAACAGAAAAAAAGGATGGAAATTTATGTTGGCCACACAAAATATGAAGCTTACAGCCATGTAGACATTTTAAGTTCGTTCAAAGCTGAATTTTGTTTTTATTTGCGAAACTGCGAGTGGCTTGCAAAACATGCACTCTTAGAGCAAATAAACAACAAAAAGCTTTTTTCCCCCCTAAATAGCAATTACATTAAATATCATATTAATTTTCCTTGTCAGGTAATTAGGGAATTTCTTTTAGCTATTACACTTACCTTCAATGTTATAAATAAACGCTTTCCGTCGAAGCAAAAACTTTTGCTTTTTGTCGTAGCACTCGGGATAAGTGCCCTTGAGTTTGTAGTTGACAATGATTTTATACTCAGACGGATCCATTACGCGAAGAACGAAACCACGGTTTATTGTGGCTAAAACGACAAAATGTAGCCTAATAAAATGTTTACAGGTGTCCGCGCGAGCAGTGTGAGATACTGACGCGGTCGGATAAGATGTCATAAGCTGGGGCGACTCTACACTGAAAAAAGTAAAACGTTGGTTTAATGAAAAAAAAAAAAAAAAAAAAAGTTATTTAAAATGTTGAATTTATGATTATTAGTTTGTATCTAATTTTAAAAAGTTGATGATTAATTTAATTTAAAAGTTTTATTCAAAATAAACACATAATTTTAAATGACACACTTTACAGAACTTTAATTTATTGATCTATTGTTTCACTTTTTTCAGTGTAGACATTTGGGGCCCAATGAAAATAGTTATTCCAGTGCCACTACCACAGCACAATTTTCAATTTTGTGGGGTGCTGTTTTATATACATGATATTGAAATTGAAATATTTGTGATAATATATTGATTATTGACTGGCTGAAATTATTATTTTCAGTTTTATCATTTCATCGTCATTGGTGCCTCTGTGGCCCACCTCAGTCAGGGCCCTTTAAATCACCTACTTTTTTTCTGGCACTGCAGCTAAGTTAATGCTATTTAAATGTGTATTTCATTATTTCTCATATCTAAGTTTTTTTTTTAATTTTGCTAAGTATGTTTGATGTGTATTGAGAGTGTTCTGATTTTAAAGATTTACAACAATTCAAAGAGATCTCCATTGTGATTATTGCAGTGTAGGCCTATTTTCTAAAATATGAATTTTCAAAGTTACCAACAATAAAAAGACTTGGATTTAGAGTAAAGTAAAACATGTTAGGCGTGGACATGATGCTATTGCTAATATTTAAAAAAGTAATCTGATTGTTTTAGCTGCAGATTCTGTCTGTTAGGAATGTGAACTAACCATAATTTCATAAGAAAGGAGGTAACAGACATTTTTCTTCCGTGACAAGGACTGCTGCAATATTTATTTGGACAATAGGATGCATAATGTTACATAACTTCCAATAGTACAGTAATTTTGTGGTTAGACCGTGAAAGTGGCCATGACAGATCGGCAGCAGGGTGTAGATGTAGAGAACCCAAAGTGTAGAAACTGATGGTGGCCATGGAACATGATTCTTCCTGAGAGCAGAAGAGTCAAACAATGGAGTTTCAGATCAGCTATTACAAAAACCTGTAATGTGGAGAAACAAACAATGTTAGAATTTTGAAGAAGAATAAGATAAATTTAAAGGGAAGAAAACGTAGGTCACGTTACTTTTGGACAAAATAAAGTTAAATAAATAAGATAAATAAATCTGGGTTTATGTAGGAGGGAAAAAAGATCTCAATCCTGTCTAAAATCACATCTACTGGATGGGAATGATGTAAAAATGATATTAATAAGACAGTACAATGGTTGCTGACTTTCTTAGGGGGGGAACACATTATATCAGACCTGCAATCCAGCTGCCAGAAAGTGTTCCCCCCTCCAGTTTTCTGTAGAAGTTTCAAATATACTCAAACCTGTCTAAAATCACATCTACTGGATAAGAAGGATGTAAAAATGATGTTAATAAGACAGTACAATGGTTGCTGACTTTCTTAGGGGGGGGAACACATTATATCAGACCTGGAATCCAGCTGCCAGAAAGTGTTCCCCCCTCCAGTTTTCTTTAAAAGTTAGGAATATACTCAATCCTGTCTAAAATCACATCTACTGGATGGGAATGATGTAAAAATGATGTTAATAAGACAGTACAATGGTTGAGAGATCTGTCTTGTTAGGTGTTGGATCTAGAAGTTCAGTTTTTTGATTGACGTGGTGGGCGTGCCCTTTTTGCAGCGTCATCGTTTCAAAGCATCCAGCACAGCGAAATCATGGACACCTTACACCAAAGAGCGACACCGTTTTTTTAACCGATCTGTTATCATTTCACCCTCAAATTGTAATGAACTAAATGGTGTATTTGCACTGAATGGATAACAAAAAGAGCCAGAGAAACGGATTGTTTTTAATCGGGACATCCGTGTGAAAAGCATGGAAAGGTGCTGGGTGTGGGAAGGAAAGATGTCTTTCTCCTGCTGTTTCCATTGACTTTCTACTGCCTGCTACACAGATCCACCAGTCAAGTTATCACAACAAAAGCAATTCAATGTTTGGGGAATTTTTACGAAGGGGCGGGGTAGGAGATGGGGGGCTGGGGGGGGGGGGGGTAAGAACTACAAGGACTTTACGTACGAGAGACCAATCCCACGGCTGTCCAAAAACTGAAAATTACTGAATGAATGAAGATTGTATAATTTGTCCTTTATCAAACGTTTCTACGTCTGTTTCATGTAGCCTATTGCGTAATCTTTAATAAATTTGACAGAGCTCTTTTTATAATGAAAAAAAGCACGCAAACAAACAAACAAACAAACACACACACCAACAAACAACCTCTAGAGCCCAAAAATAGGCACATTTGTGATGATCCGCCACCTTTGTAAGCTTTAAAGATACAAAGCAGCGCTGACGGAGCCTTTGCGCGCTCCCGCGACTAGTCACAAATCGTGGCAGGGGATAACTACTTTGGCACCACACCGGCGTTGCACCGGCGAAGATTATTCACAAAAATTGAGTTTTGTTTAGCTACATTAAGATAAGAAACACGAAATATGAAATACTTGTCGTGGAATATTGTACAACTAGACAACAAATAGTTATCAGAAAAATGTATTTAAGTTTTGGCAGGAAAACACATTTGTATAGCATCTGTAACGGATGATTACAATAAATACTGCTTTCTTACATGTAGTGTTATGATAAATGTGTGACTAGGAGAATTGGGCATTTTTAATTGTATATTGTTTTTATTGCAAAATTATTTTTATGAATCTTCTATATATTGAGATAAAGATGACTTGTTTTTCCTTTGTAGCCATCATTGTGTTTTGAATGTCATTAAAGTGCATATACAAAAACTGATACTTAAAATGCTGATAGCTGCAATAATCTTTAAAATACTGTGCTGAGTTAAAATGTTTTTTTTTTTTTTTCCCTGCAGGTTAAGTTTCTTTAAGCAAAGTTCCAGAACAGTTTTTGCCAGAAGAACAGAGGGCAGCTCTACGAGGGAGTACAACGGAGACTAAAGTAATTTCACTATGTAATACAGCACACAGATAAATCACTAGGACAGACTTATGTGGAATATAATCATTAATAAACCCTTTTTACAGTAAATTCAGACAAATTGGCTAACTGCAAAGTTGACAGCTGAACACTGTTTAGCACAATTTGAAAAAAATAATAAAAGGTAATCTTACCAATTTCAACTGAAATATGTACAATATTTATTTTATAAATGTTCTGCTGAACTGTATTTTCATTTTCTCTCCGATCGTTCACAAATCTAAATACAAATTTGAATAATCCCTAATTATTGAATGTTTTATTGAAAACATTGACCTTTCATTTGAGCAGATATTCTTCTAATTGGTTTTTATTTTTGCTGATGTTATTTTAACATAGTTTTAGAGTATTCAAGCACTAAAGGTGATAGAAATTCATGTTGGTCACATTTGATACCTTTGGCAAAGACTAACATCTGCATTGCCCTTACACATTTTGATCACTTCCCAGGATACTTTTTTTTTTTTTTTTTTTTAATGGGATATTTTAGGTGATAAATTGTAAGAACAGGAATGGTTTGGTTCCAAAAAATGGTGAGGGCAAGTATCGAGCAACTTATTTTCACTAATAATAATAATAATAAATTTTATTTGAAGCGCCTTTCAAAACACCCAAGGACACTTTCCAGTAAAATAGCAATAAACAGTAAAATAATACACATTAAAAAAAAAAAAAAAAAAAAAAAAACACAGAAGATTGGGTACAGGGTCAAGGTGCAAAGGCGGATTTGACTAGTAACACTAGTCAAATTGCACAAGCTGTTGTTTACAATCTCTGGATTCTGACTACTTTTTTGTTTTATTCAGACGATAATGATTTAAAAGGTATAAGCATTTTTTCAAGACAAGTGCAGGGAATCATTTTTAATGACAGAGACACGCAGCCGTGCGCCTCCCTTTGGATGCTCGTTGCCATGACGACCTCAGAATACTCCATCTCAGACACACATCTCCAGTTCTCCAAAATCGGTCCACGTTTTAAGTCTGAATGTTTTTTTTTTTTTTACTCACTACGTTCTATAAATATAAGGTTATTTTAAACCAAGTTGGGATTTCTCATTTTTTTAGCCACATTGGTGTTTTGGCATCTGCTGGGGGTTTTTTTTAGCTATTTTGGAGTTTCAGCTGTTACATTAGCATCATGCTGGCTTTTTTGGACTATTTTGGCATTTACCAAGGTTTTTAGTCTATTTGAAGTTTAGCTCATATTTCAGCTACATGCTAGCTGTTTTGGCAAATTTTGTCTTTCATTTTTTTAGGCTAATTTTGATTTTTGCTAATAGTTCAACTTTATGCTTACTTTTTGGCTGAATTAGACTTTTTACCTGTTTTTTTTAGGCTCATTTGGCATTTAGATAATATTTTAGCTTGCTATGAGTTACAGCCTTTTTAGTTATCACTTAAAGCATCTTCAGTAATCTGTGCTAGCATCTTCAGCTGCTACATTCAGGTTACAGCATCCATGCTGGCTTTATTGCAGGTAATACTACATATTCAGTTATTTAAATTCTCTTTTTTTTAATTGCAGGTCCTTTGGAAGAGCCATTTTTCCTGGACCTGCTGCATAAGCCTGACTGGTTGTTGAGGAGAGGAGCCGTGATTCCTGCCTGGAGTGTCGGGCTGATGAGCTGCAGAACAACATCTAGAAGGACTGCATGAAGCACTTTGTCAACTCCAAACACAAAGTTAATGTTCAATCAAAACTGCTATTTAAAGTGTTGATATTGGAGTTTTATTTAGGAGTTGTTTTTTTCTTGCTTCTTGTTTTATCATTTTGATTCTTAAAGCTTTAACAATATTGATATTTTCAAAGCAGTCCAGAAATCTCTTCTTGCAGGTAAAAACTGAATGCTAACATGAGCATTGTAATAATAGATATAAAAAATAAACAAAATGGTTTCATGGCAATGTGGTATATTTATTACAAACCTAACATCAATACATCTTTCAACAGAAACAGAGAAACAGTTGGGGGGGGGTTACTTTGGGGGGTTATTAATGCATCAAGTTAAATGTTACATTTATAATCAGCATTTACTCAGCACACCTGTTAGTAACATGTATTAGATGAAGCAATGCATCTGGAAAAGTCTGTTTATGGTTAAGTACAGTATCACAAGAGTCATGTCAGGGAGAGTCTGTCCACGTTTCTGCTCAGCATCATCTGTAGAGAACAGGTCCTCTCCAGATGAAGAGACCCCAGCTCTGCTCAAACATGCTCCCAGCTTCCCCAGCACTGGACACCAGCTCCACTGAAATTCCTGAAAGAAAACCACCAGCAGCTATTGGTCTTTTATTCAGGAAATATCCTCAGCAAATGAGGAGAAAACAGGTTATATCAGAAATGCATTATGGAGGGATCAAAACGCTGCAGAAGATCTTTTCTCATCACTTAAAAGTTGTCTATATTTACTCTTCTCATATAATCCTTGTAAACAGATCAAAAATCCGACAATTCCAGCGTGTCTGACGTTAAAGTCAAACTTATTGCTGTTGTAATGTGTTCTACAACAGTAAGCTGTGAGCAGTGAGCTGCTGTTAGCTCAGCCGTGGTTCTAACATCACTCTTTGTTTTTGATCATAACTGTCTGATCTGGAGGAAAACACAGGAAAAACATGATCTAATTAATTGAAAGCTGTAACCAACAATATGACAATGACTATTTCTATGTAATATTCTAAAACATTCTTGCCTACATATGATTTTGTTTACTTAGCCACTCTATTTAAAGCTGAAAAAAAATGCTCTAAAATGCTTTCACAAATAAAAAATAAAAATTTTGGCAAAAAATGAAAACAAAAAAAAACCAAATTAAAAATGCCTAATTCTCCTAGTCACACATTTATCATAACACTACATGTAAGAACGCAGTATTTATTGTAATCATCCGTTACAGATGTATACAAATGTGTTTTCCTGCCAAACTTAAATACATTTTTTGATAACTATTTGTTGTCTAGTTGTACAATATTCCACGACAAGTATTTCATATTTCGTTTTTCTATCTTAATGTAGCTAAACAAAACTCAATTTTTGTGAATAATCTTTCGCCAGTGCAACGCCGGAGTCTGATGCTAGCGCGAGCTAGTTAGCTGGAGCTAGTTAGCTCGCGCTAGCATCACATTCCAGACATTTGGGGGACGTCGCGAGCTCCGTCACTAACGTTCTGACAATATGGTTCAAAAAGAGGAAACACTGCTGATTAGTGCTTTTCATTAAATGTACAGCCAACAACTTTTCATATTTAATCACATAATGGGTTTAATAATCCATAACCGGACTCTGTGCAGCCCCAGTTAGCAACAGCTAGCTTGTCAAAGTAGCAAACTCAGATCGTCAGAGACATGTGACTGAAAAACTATAATACACAGATTCTTTTACCTGGAGCGGATGTATTTTCATGTCCTTGGGTCTCGGATTTTCCCTTTACAGTCACAAACACTAATAAAACGATCCATTTCCCTTAAAGAAAGACAGTTACTGTCCGCGCACTGCAGCTGTTTTAACACGTAAGAATCTGCGCAGACTACTTCCGGGTGACCCCCCGTGTCAGAAACGAAACTATGAAAAATCAAATCAAACGCCCGTTATCCGATTTTCGTTTTTTCGTTTTGGTGCACAAACGGAAAAACGAAAAATAGTTCGTTTTTTCGTTTTTCTGTTTTCGTTTTTGAATCGGAAAAAGAAAAAAACGGTTCGTTTTTCGTTTTTTTCATATCCGATTTTAAATTGAAAAACGAATGAACGAATGATACACGGATTAAAATACATCCGTTCCAGGTAAGAATCAGTTATATTATATTTTTTTCAGTCACATGTCTCTGAGATGTGAGTTTGCTACTTTGACAAGCTAGCTGTTGCTAACTCCTAAACGGGGCTGCACAGAGTCCGGTTATGGATTATTAAACCCATTATGTGATTAAATATGAAAAGTTATTGGCTGTACATTTAATGAAAAGCACTAATCAGCAGTGTTTCCTCTTTTTTGAACCATATTGTCAGAACGTTAGTGGCGGAGCTCCCGACATCCCCCAAATGTCTGGAATGTGATGCTAACGCTAACTAGCTGGCGCTAGCTTGCTAAGTTTTGGCAGGAAAACACATTTGTATAGCATCTGTAACGGATGAATTCTGTTACAATAAATACTGCGTTCTTACATGTAGTGTTATGATAAGTGTGTGACTAGGACAATTAGGCATTTTAAATTGTATTTTGTTTCATTGCAAAATTATTTCATTTGTTGAAAGCATTTTAAAGCCACAATTTTTTCAGCTTTCAAAATAAGAGTGGCTAAGTAAACAAAATCATCTGTAGGCAAAAGTATTTTAGAATATGAAAATAGTCATTGTCATATTTTTGGTTACAGCTTTTAGTTAATTAAATCATGTTTTTCCTGTGTTTTCCTCCAGATCAGACAGAGTTCTGATCAAACACAAAAAGTGATGTTAGAACCACGACTGAGCTGACAGCAGCTCACTGACCGCAGTAGAAAACATTACAACAGTAATAAGTTTGACTTTAATGTCAGACACGCTGGAATTGTCTGATTTTTGATCTGTTTACAAGGCTTATATGAGAACAGTAAATATAGACAACTTTTAACCGATGAGAAAAGATCTTCTGCAGAGTTTTGATCCCTCCATAATGCATTTCTGATATAACCTGTTTTCTCCTCATTTCCTGAATAAAAGACCAATAGCTGCTGGTGGTTTTCTTTCAGGAATTTCAGTGGAGCTGGTGTCCAGTGCTGGGGAAGCTGGGAGCATGTTTGAGCAGAGCTGAGGTCTCTTCATCTGGAGAGGACCTGTTCTCTACAGATGATGCTGAGCAGAAACGTGGACAGACTCTCCCTGACATGACTCTTGTGATACTGTAGTTAACCACAAACAGACTTTTCCAGATGCATTGCTTCATCTAATACATGTTACTAACAGGTGTGCTGAGTAAATGCTGATTATAAATGTAACATTTAACTTAATGCATTAATAAGCCCCCAAAGTAAAGCCCCCAATTGTTTCTCTGTTTCTGTTGAAAGATGTATTCATGTTGGGTTTGTAATAAATATACCACATTGCCATGAAACCATTTTGTTTATTTTTTATATCTATTATTACAAAGCTCATGTTAGCATTCAGTTTTTACCTGCAAGAAGAGATATTTCTGGATTGCTTTGAAAATATCAATATTATTAAAGCTTTAAGACTCAAAATGATAAAACAAGGAGCAAGTAAAAAACAACTCCTAAATAAAACTCCAATATCAACACTTTAAATAGCAGTTTTGATTGAACATTAACTTTGTGTTTGGAGTTGACAAAGTGCTTCATGCAGTCCTTCTAGATGTTGTTTTGCAGCTCATCAGCCCGACACTCCAGGCAGGAATCACGGCTCCTCTCCTCAACAACCAGTCAGGCTTATGCAGCAGGTCCAGGAAAAATGGCTCTTCCAAAGGACTGCAATAAAAAAAAAAAAAAGAGAATTTAAATAACTGAATATGTAGTATTACCTGCAATAATGCCAGCATGGATGCTGTAACCTGAATGTAGCAGCTGAAGATGCAAGCACAGATTACTGAAGATGCTTTAAGTGATAAATAAAAAGGCTGTAACTCATTGCAAGATAAAATATTATCTAAATGCCAAATGAGCCTAAAAAAACAGGTAAAAAGTCTAATTCAGCCATAAAAGCTAGCATACAGTTGAACTATTAGCAAAAATCAAAATTAGCTTAAAAAAATGAAAGACAAAATTTGCCAAAACAGCTAGCATGTAGCTGAAATATGAGCCAAACTTCAAATAGACTAAAAACCTTGGTAAATACCAAAATAGCTCAAAAACCCCAGCAGGTTTAAAATAACCTTATATTTACAGAACGTACTGAGTAAAAAAAACATTCAGACTTAAAACGTGGACCGATTTTGGAGAACTGGAGATGTGTGTCCGAGATGGAGTGTTTTAAGGTCGTCATGGCAACGAGCACCCAAAGGGAGGCGCACGGCTGTGTGACATTGAAAATGATTCCCTGCACTTGTCTTGAAAAAATGCTTTATACCTTTTAAACATTATCCTCTGAATAAAACAAAAAAGTAGTCAGAATAGAGTTTTGTTTTTGAATTTGACTAGTGAAAATAAGTTGCTCGATACTTGCCCTCACCATTTTTTGGAACCAAACCATTCCTGCTTTTTACAATTCATCACCTAAATATATTAAAAAAAATAAAAGTATCCTGGGAAGTGATCAAAATGCGTAAGGGCAATGCAGATGTTAGTCTTTGCCAAAGGTATCAAATGTGACCAACATGAATTTCTATCACCTTTAGTGCTTGAATACTCTAAAAATATGTTTAAATAACATCAGCCAAAATAAAAACCAATTAGAAGAATATCTGCTCAAATGAAAGGTCAATGTTTTCAATAAAACATTCAATAATTAGGGATTATTCAAATTTGTATTTAGATTTGTGATCGATCTAAGAGAGAAAATTAAAATACAGTTCAGCAGAACATTTATAAAATAAATATTGTACATATTTCAGTTGAAATTGGTAAGATTACCTTTTATTATTCATTTCAAATTGTGCTAAACAGTGTTCAGCTGTCAACTTTGCAGTTCGCCAGTTTGTCTGAATTTACTGTAAAAAAGGTGTATTAATGATTATATTCCACATAAGTCTGTCCTAGTGATTTATCTGTGTGCTGTATTACATAGTGAAATTACTTTAGTCTCAGTTGTACTCCCTCGTAGAGCTGCCCTCTGTTCTTCTGGCAAAAACTGTTCTGGAACTTTGCTTCGACAAACTTCACCTGCTGGGAAAAAAAACACATTTTAACTCAACACAGTAATTTAAGGATTATTGCAGCTATCAGCATTTTAAGTATCAGTTTTTGTATTTGCATTTTAATGACATTCAAAACACACTGATGGCTACAAAGGAAAAACAAGTCATCTTTATCTCAATAAATAGAAGATTCTATAAAATAACTTTTTCAATGAAAACAAAATACAATTAAAAATGCCCAATTATTCTAGTAACACATTTATCATAACACTAAATAGAAAGAACGCAGTATTTATTGTAATCATCCATTACAGATGCTATACAAATGTGTTTTCCTGCCAAAACTTAAATACATTTTTCTGATAACTATTTTTTGTCTAGTTGTACAATATTCCACGACAAGTATTTCATAATTCGTGTTTCTTATCTTAATGTAGCTAAACAAAACTCAATTTTTGTGAATAATCTTCGCCGGTGCAACGCCGGAGTCTGATGCTAGCGCTAACTAACTAGCTAGCATCACATTCCAGACATTTGGGGGACGTCGCGAGCTCCGTCACTAACGTTCTGACAATATGGTTCAAAAAAGAGGAAACACTGCTGATTAGTGCTTTTCATTAAATGTACAGCCAATAACTTTTCATATTTAATCACATAATGGGTTTAATAATCCATAACCGGACTCTGTGCAGCCCCGTTTAGGAGTTAGCAACAGCTAGCTTGTCAAAGTAGCAAACTCACATCGTCAGAGACATGTGACTGAAAAAAAAATAATATAGCTGATTCTTACCTGGAACGGATGTATTTTCATGACCTTGGGTCTCGAATTTTCCCTTTACAGCCACAAACAATAATAAAACGATCAATTTCCTTAAAAAGAAAAGCAGTTACTGCTGCCCGAGCAGTGCAGCTCTTTTCACACTAAGAATCTACGCAAATCACTGGGTGACCCCCTGTTGTCAGAAACGAAACTATGAAAAACCAAATCAAACGCCCGTTATCCGATTTTCGTTTTTTCGTTTTGGTTTTTGAATCGGAAAAAGAAAAACGGCTCGTTTTTCGTTTTTTTCATATCCGATTTTAAATTGAAAAACGAATGAACGAATGATACACGGATTGTATTACATCCACTATTTAGTATAGTCAGTCAGAGCAAGATCTAAAATAAATGACTATAAATAAACTTGAACAACCATCAAGAGCAAATGTGAGTTTACTGATGTAACCACCCCAACATCAAGATTATAATACTGTTAAGTTACTTCATGACTAAAAATGAATTGAAATACAATAACCCTTTTACTACCCAATACTGACATTGATAAATGTAATTTAGGTCTACCTCTAATTCCTTCTTTAGATCATGATGTTTTAATATTGGTTAAATATAATTTATTGTAATTTCATAAACTGTATTTGACAGATTCAACCTGCATGTTTTTCCTGTTAATGTAAAGATCATTTATAGTTTTAAATGTCCTCATATGCAATTTTGACTTCTTTTCAATCAACTTCTGAATGACCAAGTATTCTGGTAAGTTTACTGCACATCTAATGCATTTGTCTGCATGTTTTTCAGAGTCATCGTCCCTGTTTCCACTTCCAGATAACTATCTGTGGCAACCTCCTAGAAATAGGAAGTGAATATTAAGTTTTCTCTTAGCAGTTGATAATCAGTATTATATATATTTGTTGAAGTGATAATTGTGTGTTTTTTTCCTTTTTCAGGTTTATGTGTGGACATGCAGAGAATGCAGTTTGGAGTCATCCAGCAGGTATTTGTTGTTCAAACATTATAGACAGACTGGTGGGTTTTTAGGGGGCAGTCATCTTAACCTCTGTGCTTTCCTGAGCATGTTTACATTAAAAGCAGGGTCATCTGGACCCCACAAGACAACGCTCTGAACATTTGTTTCCTAGGATTTTTGATCTTCACTGGTGTCTGTGGCAGACGTAAAATCCTGTCCACTTTTGTCATGGCCACCTCAATATAACAATGGGGTCATCTGGACCCCATAAGAGAGCAAGAGGGTTCAAATTCCTGCAACAATCCTCCTTTATCAGTGTGTCCTCTTCTCTAGCTTTGCTCTTTCTTCTTTCATCTTCTTCATCACCAGAGTCAGATAACTCCTCCTCCATTTCTATCTTCAGACTCATCACTCTGACTCTCTTTTTACCTCCACACCAAACTCCTCCTTTGAGATAACTCCTCCTCCATTTCTCCTCCCATCTCCACCATGATAGAACAACTTGAACCTGCTCCTGAGCTTCTAGCCTTGCTACCTTTCCACCTGCTCTCCTGGACACACAGTCTGTCCACCTTTCTCCTCTGCATCATGTCAACTAACTCTCTACCTTTTCCTGTCAGAGTTCCAACATTCAAGTGGGAGTGGAGAAGGATTTTGGTTATCATATTTTCACGGCCATAGGGCGCACTGGGTGATAGGGCGCAGTTTGAGTTATTGGTGCTTTTTCTGTATTTAACAAATACTTAAGGCGCTCTTGACTATCAGGCGCGGGCATGGTAAAACTAGGGTTGGTCACTGAGGTTTGATTCCAAGCAGAAACGCACGAACACGGAGTGCACTTTCTCCCTGTTTTCCGCAGTGAGGAAGTGAAAGTTTCCTCGTGCGCTCCTCCACCTGCTCCACTGACAGGTGAAAGCGTGCGCGGGAGGCAGAGCGACCGCGAGCAAAAAGATCCCAGCTAAAGTACCGATCCATATGCAGACAGAACCCTGCTTTAATGTAACATAACATGGTTTGTGAGAGCGGTAACAGCAGTAACCGGTCCAAACACCGCACTAAAAGAAAAGTGCAGGACATTTTAATAAAAGGAGGGAAAATAAATCTGGACACAGGCGCTTTAAAGAACAATGATCAGATAAAATGAAGTGACTGAAAGTTCACAGGTTGCCTCAATAATAACAAATTAATCCGACATAAAATTCATTTTTCTTCATTTTTTTTTTTTTTTTGAAAATGAATGACATAAAATGTCAAATTAATTAGAACTAATTTGAACAGTATGGAGCGAGGGAGCACGGACACGCACAGACACGCGCTCCCTCGCTCCGTCCCACACTTCACCATTCAATGTTCTTATGTAATCCGCCTGACAAAAAAACAAAAAACAATACAGTAGGCGCATCGCTCTGTAAGGCATGCCACACATTTTGGAGAAAATTTTAGACTTTTAGGTGCGCGCTATGGTGGTGAAAATACGGTACTTTTGCTTTTGGAGAAGTCAAACACCTGTAGAATGATTAGTTTTGAATCCAGTTATTTGTTGTGTTTCAGACCTCTTCCACTGAAGATGACGTCGTGGAAAGCATTGCAGCCACGGTCAGCCGTCTCAGAAGAGACGGGATTCAAAAGCCAGAGGATGGTGGCATTGCTGTTGAAGGAGTTCAAGTCTGGACCGACCTCAGGAGTGTCATGGATTCATATTGATCTACGCACTGGATCACAGTTTTCCAGAGGATCTCAAGTTGACTTTTGAGTTCTGTCAGAAGATCAAAATGAACCGAGATTGACACAAGCTGAATCCTAAAATCCAGCAGCTGATGATGAAGCTGTTTGCTTTGAGCTTGAGAACATGGACATCAGACTGAGAGACCCCACCACCCAATTTCTACACAAAGACCTCTGCAGTGGATTGGGTTTTTGTTCCACTTCAAATTGACTGTTTACCAGATTCTCCTCTTCCCCCCTCCCCTTAGCCCTCCCCCTTGAGTTGAAGTGGAAGTCCTGTCCGGGATTATTATTTTTGAAGTTTCCCACTCCAAACAGAGGGGTCCAGAGTCCACTATCGCCAGAGTAAACGGCGAGTAAAGCACTTTCATCACGTTGTGTTCTCTGAACCACAGAAGTTTCCATTTCAAACAGTCAGTGGTGGAGATCTTGAAGACCAGGAACGATCAGCTCTGGTTTACTTAGTCTGGCCTTCTTTCTATTGTGGATTTACTTTCCCAGGTATCAAATTCATGAAAGCAGGGTCAGTTCTACGCATTTGAAGAACTCCTTTTCTACCAAACTAAACTGTAGTAATTGGCTGTGAGGTCTTTTGAAATCCCACCAATCAGACAGTTTTCCAGTTAATTTGTCGACTTTTTTTTCTTTTATTTTCCTTTTTCAAGATCTGCTTAAAATCTTAGTGTAAAACTGGTTTAAGTTTAAAGTCCACGCTTTATATTTAGAAAAAAATAAGTTTCTATATTACAAATAGATTTTGAAACTGTCAGGGTATGTATCTTCATGTATTGTGAGGACGGAGTTTTATCCTCAATTTATTTTTACATATTTTCATTTTTCAAAAATGTTTCTATTTTTATCTTTTATTTTAAAATATTAGTTTTATATCTAAAGTAAATCGTATGTTGGCACACTGTTGAAAGGGTTTCCTTGAACATTTAATTGTATTTTATCAGAACTGCATTTCAGAGACCAAAGAATGTGTTTTTGCTGGAATCAAGTCTAAATAAAATTGAGTTAATCTATTTTTATTTGATGTCATTATTGTAACATTTTCACTTCCACTGAAATAAATTAAATTGAGTTGGTTGAACACAAAACACTTCTCATAAGACAAAGTAAATCATTTAAATTAATAGAATGACTTTATTTGGAGTTAAACTAACATAAATCATTTCTTTTTAATTTATGCAATGTTTCCATTTCCAGTAACTAAATAAAGGTTGGTTGGACTAACTCTCATACTTTGCATTGTGTAAATGTGTACAATTTGAGTTCAGACTCCACATATTTACTGGATGGAAAAACTGCCCTTAATGAAATAGAGTTGATCAATGAATCCTTTTTTTGACGGAGTCTTCTTCTGCAGCAGGTTTCTTCCTCAATCCTCCGTTCACACGGCGTTCTCTCCACTTTGTCTCTCTCATTCCGGGGATTCCACTGAAACCCTTCATGTAGTCTGTCGCTGGTTTCAACTGTTTTAGATGACTGAAGTGGTTTTGTTAGAATAACGAGGACTGAATTGGAGAAAACCATCAGTAATAAACGGACTCAGCAGAACTCCAGAGAGTTGACACGACCCTGCTAACATCTGCAACAGCAGCAGTCTTCAGGTGGATGGAAAGGATGCAGCGTCTAGCTGCTCCCAAAACACCTGAAGAGGATCAAACTCAGCACCAGGACCACTGTCTTCTGTCCTTCAGGGAAATCTCTTCTGTTAGTCGACAGAAGAACGTCTCAATCTGTGCTAAACATCCAGAAATCTTCATTTCAATAAAGAAACTTTCACTCATGAAATTCTTCTCAGCAGAAACACGTTTTCTCTGTTCAGAAAGTCACAGCAGAACTTTCCTTCTCAGATGTTTCCTTCATCTAAAACAGGATTTGTTGGCTCAGTAAAGTCAGTACGGAAGCCTGTTGGGTTTTGAAGATCCTCCATCAAACTCTGCAGCTCCTGCTGTGATGTTTCTCTCTAAAACTGAGAACTCTTTTAGAGTTCAGTCACAGTTTCAGGAATGAATCAAAGAAGAGCAGAGAAAACTGCTGCCTCACTACACAGAACTGATTCCACTGATGAACAACAGCACATTGGACTGAACCATGAACATGAACCATCAAACCAGATGGTTTTGTGTTTACCCAGCATGAAAACAGACAAAAAGCTTGAACTTTAAAGGTGACGGTAACCAGGGGCGCCTGCAAGGGGTGGCCAGGGGTGGCCACGGCCACCCCTGGCTGACACCTGGCCACCCCAGTGGCCACCCCGGCCATCCCACCTGTCACTATAAACTGTGCTTGCATCTGTTTTGTGTAACGGAGGAGATAAAGTGACAGCCAGACCGGAGATGACGTCAGGCGCGGCCCGAAAGCGGACGTCAGGCGCGGCCCGGAAGAGAGGCGCGAAAGAGACGAAAGAGCGTGAACGGACGAAAGAGGAGCGTGAGCTAAAAAGAATGAGGGAAACTGCTACAAATATGCAGTCCTTCTACTCTCTTCTCTAAACGGTTTGGATCCTGTTTATTTCCGGAGCGGCGGAATCTCGGTCGAGTCACGTGAGCGGAGCGGAACGAAAGCCGGCACGTGAGGAGCGGACGAGCAGGCTGCAGTCATCGAATTTTCCGGAGGTGGGAGCGTCGGAGCCGCGACACAGCCCTCTGGTGGTGGTGGAGAGAGCCAGGTCCCGGAGAGAGCTGGGGAGCAGTATTAAGCCGTGGTTGAAAGGAGGATTTCCCTGCCATGCAGCTAGCACTCCATTGATTCGCCCTGGTAATTCACCAGCTGTTTACTGTCCTTCAAGAAACGAGGTACTATCTTTATATTTTCCTTTTTTTTTTTGTGTCTGAGCTGGAAACCCAGTTCCAGTTCTGGAAGTGACTGAGGTCCCAGAGACAAGCGTGACTGTTTTGTTTTTGAATATTTAAGTTGACTGGCGAATCAGTCTGGAATACGAACTGTTGATCTCATTCCCAGCAGGAAAGAACTGCATGAAACTGACTTATCATTGTTTTGGAGCATTTTGACTCCCAGCCAGGAGAACATTGGCCTGAATTTGTTTTGCTTTGATGTTAGCTGGTCTGAGGAGACCAAGAACTGTGCTGTTTTGAGTAATTAATCCTTACTTGTCATTTGTTTCTTTTTATTTCATATTGGGTCATAACTGAAATTCTGTTTTATTTTCCTTTATCCAATTTCCTTTAAGAAAGAACGTATTGACTGACATTTTGCATAGAGAGTGATAAATTAATTCTGTGTGGTTTGCTATTTTTGTTTGTTTACTGACTTAAGTTTTGTTTCTTGGTTATATTGGGCTACCAAATAAGTCATCTGGTCCCTATGTTTTAATTTGTTTGGACTTCCTGTGGAGTGTAACAGGTTTTCATTAGACCGAAGAAGGTTAACTTAAATTAGCCCCTTTACTAAATAAACATTTGGTGTTCTGATTTAACAGACTACTGAAGTCTGTGGTCTTCAGTAAGAGGGTTGTTCTGGGTTAGGGGCACTCCATCACTCTAGCTGGATGTTTTAGAGGCAGGATTGGGGCAGACGGGATTCAGGTACACTGCAGGACCACGCTTCAGCTGACCGTCAGGGGGTCTATTTCTGAAGCCTGCTCTACTACATTCACTCACCATATCAAGTCAGGCTAGAGTGACAAAGCACACGCCTTCCAAACGAAGGCACAGGAGTTAAAGGGGACTGACGGGTGCAGGCAGAGACCTGTCAACCTGTTAGCCAACCAGAGCAAGCCCAACACTTGTACCCCTATTAGAAAGGCTTGCTAGCCTTTACATTTGGCGTCACGAACAGGATCGACTTTACATTGGAAACCAAGACTTCCAACATGTCAGAGTTAGAGGATTTAAAGAGGGATTTTGCAGAGTTACAAAAGAGGCTTGCGGAGCAGGCGGGTGCCTTGGCGCAAGCTAGGACTGAACAAAGAGAAGCCCTTTCTCTTGCGAAGGCAGTTATTGATCAACAGGCCACAGCATTAAGAACCCCGACTACGGTCGTCATCCACAGGGACCGTAAACTACCAGACTTTGGGGGTGGGTCAGTGAGAGGTGGAGATGAATCTGTTGAAGAATGGATTGCGGAAATGAAGTCAGTTTTTCAGGTGATGAAAACACCCCATGAGGATAGAGTCGAATTGGTTAAACAGCACCTGAAGGGTGAAGCAAAGGCGACAGTTAAATTTTTGCTGACAGAACCAATAGACAGTGTTGAGGACATATTTGACATCCTAGTTCTGACCTATGGAGATAAGATTCCAATTGGCACAAGGTTAAAGGAATTTTATGAGCGAAAACAGATGCCAGGAGAGACCATTCGTTCTTATGCTTATGATCTACAGGACCGGTTAGGACATGTGACCAGAAGAGAACCTAAGCGTGTTCCTGACCCTGATGTCGTGTTAAAAGAGCAGTTGGTTTTAGGGCTGAGAGATGACTCGTTGAGGAGGGAATTGAAGAGGAAGGTTCATGAAATGAGGAGCCTTACTTTTGTCGAGCTGTTACACGCAGCAATTACATGGTCAGAAGAAGAAGAAACGCCATCCGACCTGGCCTCTCAGAACAGGTCTAAGATAAGGGGGGGCGTGAATGCTGCAGTGGTGAGAGAGGAAAAACCATCACCTCTCACGATGGAAATGCTACATGAGGAAATAAAAAGAATATCTGTTCGTCAGGAAGAGTTGTACCAGGCGCTGCAGAGTAAAAGGGAAGAGGTAGGACAGCGAGCTGCAGCCCCCAGGAGGGTGGCCATGAGAGACAGTGAGGGGAGGTACATCTGTTATAACTGTGGAGAACCTGGCCATGTTAGTAAACACTGTTTGAGAAAAGTGGGAAAAGAGACGAGCCAAGCTCCGTTCGAGGTCCCCAGTCCAGATGTGAGACCCAGTAGTCAAAGTGGGACTAAAGGGAACGCTAGTTCGTCAGTGATTGGGACTCAGATGGCTGAGTGCATCCTTGCGGAAGTAGATGATGATCTCCGTAGAAGTGCTTTTGGAAAGTGTCGAACTGTCAGGCTGAAGATTGGAGGAGTAGAGACAACCTGCCTTTGGGATACAGGCTCTAACGTCACTGCTATCACTGAGTCCCACTTTCGCAGGCATTTTGGGGAGAAAGGAATGTTGTCGGCCAACTGGATCGAACTCACTGCTGCAAATGGGCTTGATATTCCAGTATTAGGCTGTCTAGAAGTTGAGGTGGAGTGTGTGGGCAGAACAGTGGGCAGAAAGTGCATCTTTGTACTGACGGACACCCATCCTCATGTAGAAAAATCAAACGGGCTCCCTGGAATTGTGGGAATGAACGTCATAGAAGACCTCGAGGCCATTTTTGCAGATAAAGTGGGCCACCTGAAGATGGATAATCTGAAGGAGGGTGAGGCTAACATTCGTAGATTGGTTGCTAAAGTGAGGAAGGAATCTCAAAGTAGAACTCCAGATGGCAGGATGGGGTTTGTGAAAGTATCTGGCCGGGAACCGGTCGTGATACCCCCGATGAGTGAGATGGTTCTAGATGGCCATTGTGGAAGTACACCCAAGTTAGACTGCCAGGTGCTAATTGAAAACTGCACAAAGATCCAGCCTTCCAAGGGCTTTTTAGTGGCAGATATATTTGGGGCAAGAGCCACTAGTGGAAAGGTCCAGTAAGGGTCATGAACACAAGCGAGAAAAGTGATAAAACTGATGCCACGGGCGAGGGTAGCAACTGTGAGCAGACCACAGGAGGTACTTTTGAAGGAAGTGGTGCAGGTGGAAGAACAGGAGGGAGGTTTAGTTGTCAGGAAGCTAAATGGTACAGAGGTAGCACGGGTGGAGAATGAGGCTGAACGGCTACCTGTTCCAGTCCAAGCTAATAACTGAGGACCTGAGTCAATCTCAGTACCACCGCTAATTTTACTGGCCTCCACCAAGACATTTTCTCTACAAATGAGAATGATTATGGGTACACTACATCCGTAACCATAGTATTTCCACTGGGGATGCACCTCCCATCAAGCAAAGGCACCGCAGAGTTCCCCACAGGTCTTCCAGGAATTCAAAAGACATGTGCATGAGCTTGTTAACCAGGGCATTCTTAAAGAGAGCACTAGTCCCTGGGCCTCACCAGCAGTAATCGTCATAAAGAGAGATGGGAGTGTTAGATTTTGCTGTGATTACAGGCGGCTGAACCAAGTAACGTGTAAAGATGCTTACCCGCTTCCACGGGTTGAGGAGTCCCTGGATGCTCTCGGTGATGCACATTTATTCTCGACCCTAGACCTGACGGCTGGCTACTTTCAAGTGGCAATGAGTCCAGAAGACCAGGGAAAGACGGCGGTTACAACTCCCTTTGGTCTGTTTGAGTGGACGAGGATGCCATTTGGCTTATGCAATGCTCCCGCCACATTTCAGAGGCTAATGGGGCTCGTCTTAGGGGACCTGAGCTTTGACATCCTCTTGGTCTATCTGGACGATATCCTCGTCTACTCCCGGGATTTTGAGTCCCATTGTGAGAGGCTGGAACTGGTGTTTCAGCGACTTCGACAGCACGGGCTGAAGTTAAAGCCATCCAAATGCTTTCTTTTACGCCCTGAGGTCAAGTTCTTAGGCCATGTGATCTCCGCCAAGGGCATCCAAGTGGATGGGGAAAAGGTCAGCGCCCTAACTTCTTGGCCAGCGCCTAGGAGTGTCAAAGAAGTTAGGCAGGTACTGGGATTTATGAGCTACTATAGACGATTCGTGCCAAACTTTGCTCACATGGCAAAACCCCTACATGCTCTACTGGGAAAAAAGGGGCAAAGTTAATGGAGATCAGCTTTTTGTTTGGACCACTGATTGCCAAACTGCACTGGATGAGCTCAAACAATGTCTCACATCCCGCCGGTGCTGGCATACCCGATTTTCGTACCCTTTCATTTTGACTACGGACGGGAGTTCACAAGGACTCGGGGCGGTTCTTAGCCAAAAGCAAGGGGACTGAAAGGGTTATAGCTTATGCATCCCGCGGGCTTCGTGGTTCAGAGAGGAATGACAAACACTATAGTGCTTTTAAGTTGGAACTGTTAGCCCTTAAATGGGCTATTACAGAGAAGTTCAGGGACTACCTAATGTTCTCCAAGTTCACAGTGGTTACAGACCACAACCCGTTGCGCTATCTCGGGACGGCAAACTTGGGGGCGGTAGAGCAACGATGGGTGGCTCAGTTGGCCGAATATAACTTTGAGGTTTGCTACAAACCGGACGTCAGAACGTTAATGCCGATGTCCTGTCTAGAATCCCTAAGGAAGAGGAGCCTGAGAAGAGGATGGGGCAAGGATTTCATTAGAATAAATTCTGATGAAGTTCGTGCATGTTTGTGGTCAACTGAGCAGAAAAAGGCAGATCCGATGACCGTTCAGGTCAATGTACAGTCTGTTACGGGGAAAGTGGTTAGTGGCCAGAGCTGGGATGAGATTGAGCAGGCACAAAAAAGGGACTTGGCGGTGGGGCCAATTTATCAAGTTGTACAGGGGAAGGCTAAAATGAGCTTTGCTGACCTACGTACGGGGTCACCTATTGTTAAAAAGCTCTATCGACAGCTCCATCGACTCAAGCTTTATAGAGGTGTTCTCTATAGACATGTCCAAGATCCGCGTGATGGGGGGGAGATTAAGCAACTTGTTGTGCCAGAGTCCATGCAGTTTAAAGTGTTTTTAAGTGTACATGAACATGGTGGGCACTTTGGGCGGGAAAGCACTCTATCTCTTCTGAGAAGGAGCTATTACTGGCCTACAATGGGTCAAGATGTTCAGAGTTGGATTCAGCAGTGCAAGCGATGTACTCTGGCCAAGGATGTTTTCCCGAAGACCAGAGCTCCTATGACCTGCAGCAATGTTACTGCACCTTTGGAGGTTCTGGCAATGGATTACACAGTGCTTGAGCGGTCTGTTGGGGGTTACGAAAACGTTCTTGTTCTTACAGACATGTTCACTAGATTCACAGTGGCTATTCCCACGAAGAATCAAACGGCAGACACTACAGCCAAAGCTCTGGTGAAACACTGGTTTGCCTATTATGGGTGCCCAGCTCGGCTTCACTCAGATCAAGGGCGATGTTTTGAGGCTGGTGTAATAAAGGAGCTGTGCAAGATTTATGGAATAGCCAAAACTCGTACTAGTCCGTATCACCCCCAGGGAAATGCTCAATGTGAACGATTCAATAGAACAATGCATGACATGCTAAGGACTCTGCCCCCTGAAAAGAAAAGGGACTGGAAGGCATACCTGCCTGAGCTGGCCATGGCTTACAACAGTCGGGTGCATTCCTCAACAGGATATCCCCCCTTTTACCTCATGTTTGGGAGGGACGCAAGGATGCCTCTTGATCTACTTGGGGGGAAAGACATGGCAGAAGCTGATGCTGACAACTTAGATGACTGGGTCAAAGAGCACCATGAGAGACTGAAGACCGCAGTAGAGGTTGCAGGGTTGTCAGCACAGGGAGCTTCTCGAAGACAGAAACGAATCTACGATCGTCGGTCGTGCAGTGCCTTGCTTAGGTCAGGTGACAGAGTGTTGATTCGTAATCACAAGCATAGGGGTCGGAACAAAATTCAGGATAAATGGGAGTCACAGCCATATATCATACTCAAACAGAACCACCCCGATATTCCTGTGTTCACGATCCAACCAGAAAATGGTGGCTCGTACAAAGTGGTTCATAGAGATCAGCTTAGGTTGTGCACTTTTCAGGCACCAACCAGGAACCAAAGAAACATTTCCCCACCTCATGACGGAACAGAGTCAGACAGCGACATTACCCCAGTTGGTTTTCCCATGTCAGTTAGCCCACATTCTGACGAACAAGGGGAGGATGGCGCTGTGAACACAGGGAGTCCCATAACTACTGGGGCGCAGGCTGAGGTCCGAGAGCCGGCTTATGGGGGTAGTGACTTCGATATACTGTCAGATGGTGCAGATGCCTCAGAAGGAGAAAGTGGGGACTCATCTCAGGGCAGTGAGGAATTTCCTCAGCATAGAAACCCGCGCCGACAAAACAGGGGTGTACTACCTATAAGGTACAGAAGTGATTATGTACTGGACTAGTGTGTCATCTTTGTGTCCTCTGTTTATACAATGTCAAAATGTTGTATTAAATTTGATGTGCTCAACTTGTAAAGGGTGAATCATTGGAGCTGCAGCTGACATGGCAGGGTTTAGCAGGGGGGAGTGTAACGGAGGAGATAAAGTGACAGCCAGACCGGAGATGACGTCAGGCGCGGCCCGAAAGCGGACGTCAGGCGCGGCCCGGAAGCGAAAGGAGAGGCGCGAAAGAGACGAAAGAGCGTGAACGGACGAAAGAGGAGCGTGAGCTAAAAAGAATGAGGGAAACTGCTACAAATATGCAGTCCTTCTACTCTCTTCTCTAAACGGTTTGGATCCTGTTTATTTCCGGAGCGGCGGAATCTCGGTCGAGTCACGTGAGCAGAGCGGAACGAAAGCCGGCACGTGAGGAGCGGACGAGCAGGCTGCAGTCATCGAATTTTCCGGAGGTGGGAGCGTCGGAGCCGCGACACAGCCCTCTGGTGGTGGTGGAGAGAGCCAGGTCCCGGAGAGAGCTGGGGAGCAGTATTAAGCCGTGGTTGAAAGGAGGATTTCCCTGCCATGCAGCTAGCACTCCATTGATTCGCCCTGGTAATTCACCAGCTGTTTACTGTCCTTCAAGAAACGAGGTACTATCTTTATATTTTCCTTTTTTTTTTTTTGTGTCTGAGCTGGAAACCCAGTTCCAGTTCTGGAAGTGACTGAGGTCCCAGAGACAAGCGTGACTGTTTTGTTTTTGAATATTTAAGTTGACTGGCGAATCAGTCTGGAATACGAACTGTTGATCTCATTCCCAGCAGGAAAGAACTGCATGAAACTGACTTATCATTGTTTTGGAGCATTTTGACTCCCAGCCAGGAGAACATTGGCCTGAATTTGTTTTGCTTTGATGTTAGCTGGTCTGAGGAGACCAAGAACTGTGCTGTTTTGAGTAATTAATCCTTACTTGTCATTTGTTTCTTTTTATTTCATATTGGGTCATAACTGAAATTCTGTTTTATTTTCCTTTATCCAATTTCCTTTAAGAAAGAACGTATTGACTGACATTTTGCATAGAGAGTGATAAATTAATTCTGTGTGGTTTGCTATTTTTTGTTTGTTTACTGACTTAAGTTTTGTTTCTTGGTTATATTGGGCTACCAAATAAGTCATCTGGTCCCTATGTTTTAATTTGTTTGGACTTCCTGTGGAGTGTAACAGGTTTTCATTAGACCGAAGAAGGTTAACTTAAATTAGCCCCTTTACTAAATAAACATTTGGTGTTCTGATTTAACAGACTACTGAAGTCTGTGGTCTTCAGTAAGAGGGTTGTTCTGGGTTAGGGGCACTCCATCACTCTAGCTGGATGTTTTAGAGGCAGGATTGGGGCAGACGGGATTCAGGTACACTGCAGGACCACGCTTCAGCTGACCGTCAGGGGGTCTATTTCTGAAGCCTGCTCTACTACATTCACTCACCATAATCAAGTCAGGCTAGAGTGACAAAGCACACGCCTTCCAAACGAAGGCACAGAGTTAAAGGGGACTGACGGGTGCAGGCAGAGACCTGTCAACCTGTTAGCCAACCAGAGCAAGCCCAACACTTGTACCCCTATTAGAAAGGCTTGCTAGCCTTTACATTTGCATTTCATCCTTAAACCATCAGAAGGTGCTGGATAATTCCCCAGGAGGGAGAAGAGATGAGGAGCGCGCCTGCGTGTGTGTGCCCGCACACACACGCAGGCGCGCGCGTTGTCGGGCACACAGCGAGCCTCTATGGAGAACTCATCAGCGGTCTCAGAGGCACTCAAAAAATATCCTAGTATTAAAGTAGGATAATTATCATTCCAGCAGCAGTTTTATTGAAACCAGTAAATTCTAGATGTCGTCTCGCTCTTAACTGATTCTGGAGGAAACGCGCTCATGGTTTGAAAGCGCAGAGAGACAGACTGACAGTCCTCATGAAAAGAACACAGTTTATTGTTCTGAATATTAAAAAAAAAAACTATTTATATGAGCAATACTCAAAATAACTTAATAAATGTTTACAAAGCATGATCAGAAGTGTTTTGGATGAGTATGGATCAGAGATGCGGGTTTCCTCCTGATTTGAGAAAGTCCCCGGTTCCTAACCCCACAAATTTTCGTTGTGGCTCTTCATTGGAGGCATGTTCTTTCATTATTGGTATTATTATATTCTTTCTCTAACCATCTCTCTTCATTGCTCTTCAAGCCGTGCCGGAGTTATCAATACCTATTTACAATGGGCGCGCGCGCGCGCGAGCAGGCACGCTGGAGCTGCGCTGAGCTCAATGGGGGGGTGGGGGGGGTGGGGGGGGTTCTGAGTGCGCAGCTGCAGCGAACATGAGACAAAGACAACGAAAGCGCCATGTAAAACAATAATAGTTGTAATGGTTTTGAAATGGATGAAGAGGAGATTCTGTAGAAGACATGTGGATCTAAGGTTTTTTTTTTCTTTATAGTTTATAACTTTTCCCTACATCATAATTTTTCTCTTGAGTGAATAAATCGTAAATCTTATTTTCCTTTTGAGTTTGCCTTCTGGGGTCTCCACAGTGAATCATCTTCCTCCATCTGTCTTCATCATCCTCTCCTCTAACACCAGCCACCTTCATGTCTTCATTCTCTGCATCCAGAAACCTCCTCTTTGGTCTTCCTCTAGACCTCTTTCCTGCAGCTCTAGACTCAGCATCCTTCAACCAATATCTTCACTGTCTCTCCTCTGAACATGTCCAAACCATCTCAGTCTGGCCTCTCTGACTTTATCTCCAAAACCTCTAACATGTGCTGTCCCTCTGATGGATTCATTCCTGATCCTATCCATCCTGGTCACTCCCAAAAGAGAACCTCAGCATCTTCATCTCTGCTACCTCCAGCTCTGCTTCCTGTCTTTTCTTCACTGTTTCTAGTCCAACAACATGGCTGCTCTCACCACAGTCTTTACATCTTTTCCTTTCATTTGTGCTGAAACTCTTCTATCACACATCACACCTGACACTTTTCTCCACCCATTCCAACCTGCTTGCACTCTCCTCTTCACTTCTTTTCCACTCTCTCCATGACTCTGTACTGTTGACCCTAAATACTTAAACTCCTCCCCCTTCTTTATCTCTTCCCCCTGTAACCTCACTCTTCCACTTGGGTTCCTCTCATTCACACACATGTACTCTGTCTTACTGCGGCTAACCTTCATTCCTCTCCTTTCCAGGACAAACCTCCACCTCTCTAGCTCCTCCTCCACCTGTTCTCTGCTCTCACTACAAATTACAATATCATCTGCAAACGTCATAGTCCATGGTGATCCTGTCTAAATGGAAAATAAACCAACATTTTTGTCCAACTCAAAATCTTAACTGTATTTTTGTTCGTCTATGCACATTAGAAGCATGAAATAAAGACAATTCATCAAAGTATATCAGCAGATACTTAAAGTACTGATAGTTTTCTACAGGTTGTTTAACTACGTAAAGTAGAATGACTTTGGAAAAAAAAGGTCATGTGTTTAGTGTGCCACCCCAAGATTTAAAGTGGCCCCCCAGCGGCCACCCCCAGGAAAAATTTCTGGAGGCGCCACTGACGGTAACATGACATGAGAGGTTAAAGGTCACTTTGACCTCAGATGCTGAAATCTGAGTTGTGGCGGGTTGTTGCCACTGGGTGGCAGTAAAATCCTGTTCGTTAACAGTGAACAGTTCTAGACGCTTGTTTAAATGAAACTCCAAAAGCTGAGCTCTGGTTACACAGTTTTGGATGAAGCTGATCCAAAGATGCTTTAGTCTCTGTGTGATTCACTTATTCTGATTCCAGCAAGGATACAGAAATCTGAAACCAGAACAGCTGGAAGATGATGGGGGGGTACATGAAGTAGGTAATTTGGATTATTGATTTTTATCAGAAAGAGTCCAAGAAAAGCAGTATAAGCAAAAGTTAGATGACAGCTACAAAAGTTGCATTACATGCAATAATGCTTTTTGCTGAAAGTAGTCACTGAAGATGCTGAAGCGTTTCTGCTGAAAATGAAACAATTTACTCTGATTAAAGAAAAAATGTAAAAACTATTTTCAAATATTAAATTTGCTAAAAGACTTGAAAATGTGTTAAAGAACTTTGAAAGAGTGCTGAAGTTGACCTAAAGTTGACCTGAATTTCTGAAAAAAAATCCCTAATATATGTGTAACAAAGAGGGTGAGGCGTTGAGATCCATATGCAACAGCTTTTAATACCAGAAGATCTGACAAGAGCAAAAACAAGGAGAGGTCAAAAATCCAGGCAAAAGGTCAGACAAGGAGCAAGGCAGGGATTTTTGATTTTAAAAATGCCCTTTATTGGACCATTCTAATATTTACATATTAACTCACATGATGGTAAAAATAAAAAAGCATCAATAAATGATGACATGATCTCTGGGGTTTAGAAGGAGAAGATGAGTTCTCCATCAGCATTCACATGACATAGAACATTTTCTACAGCCCAGGTTTGTGAGAATTCTTCCAGCCTTTCAGTCACTCTAAAATAAGCATACTCCATGTGTAACCGTGATCTTAAAAGAGAAAAAAACATCTGTTGAACATCAACACATCCCTCAGAGTTTGCTTGATTTCGTCTAGTGAGCCAAATTGCAATTTTAGCCGTAGCAAACAGGAAGTTCAGCAGTTGATTCGTTTTCCTTTTAGCATTTGTAAATACAGGCCCGAACACAAAGAGGGGGAGAGAGAACACCTGTCCCAACCCGAGACACCATGTGGTCAGGATGTTGAAGACAGAAACTAAGCGGTTGTAATGTACAAACAAGTGTGTCAGAGTTTCTGTCTGATTGCAAAAGTCACAATGTTCTGATCGTGTTGGATCAAACCGCACCTTGTATCTGTTTGTGGCTACACATCCATGCACAATCCTCCACTGGAGATCAGCTACACGCTTTTCAACAGGGAACCTGTACAAGGACTTCCAGCGTCCTCTTGGAGTCGCACTGGAGCCAAACAGCCCCGCTGTTACATTTTATGTATTTAATTTGATCATCTCACCATCATTTTAACCCCAGTGTTTCCTGTGGGGATCTATCTATCATATCAGGGCTTGCTGGCTTGGTCTGGGGTCGTTGCCGTGGTTCTCGCCCTTGCGGGGCGGCTGGAGTCCTGCCCTGCAGCCTCACAGCTGTGGGGTGGACTCTGTTGCTGTCCCGGTCTGGGTGGGCGCCGTGGCGATGTTCCTTTGACCGAGCTGGCTCCTGGTATGACAGAATCCTCCATACCATCTCCTCACAGCAGAGCCAAGCCTGAAGTTTATTTTATAAGTGTTTTTTTTAAGTATTCACTGTGTGTGGGGTCATGGGTGTATGTGTTATGGAGAGGGGGTGTGTGTGTGTGTGAAGGGTGGGTTGGGCTTTTACCGTGTATGTTTTGTTTTTAAATGTAAAGCTAGCACTCCAGAATCCTTTACAATAATCCTGGATCCACATCACCTGAAATAATCTCATCACTTTTTCTTTGACCCATTTCTAACATTCAGACCATTTTATGAAAAGCTGTAAACACATTTTTGAGTTTGGTTGCCAACAGACAGAATGAAAACCTTACCTCCTTGGTGGATGGAATAACTAAATTGTATTAAAGTTGTTTATTCTTTTATTCTTGTTTAACATTTAAAGTAATACATAAATAAATAGTTTCCTCCTGACTTTCCAAATAACCGGTACTCAAGAATTCTGAAACTTATCTTCTATTTCTTTACAGAATTGAACACCTTTAGAGGTTTGATGTTTTCTACTCCATCTTTCCTCCACTGGAGATTCGGGGGCTGCTCAATCCTGGTGAAGAAATGGACCTTTATGTTCTAAAGCAGGGGTCTCAAACTCAATTCAGCCGGGGGCCGCTGGAGGCAGAGTCTGGGTGAGGCCGGGCCGCATCAGGATTTCCACAAGAAAATCGCTGATAAAACATTCCAATGTTCTCAAATATCTTTATTTTTAACATAAAATAGTGAATGAATTAAATTAATTAATTTTAAAAAATGAATTAGAAAATCAATAATTAATAATTAAAATAATAACAATGACCATAGAGCAGACACAGATGACTGTAGAAATCACATATTGACTGACTGACTAGCAGTGTTTCTCAAATGGTGGGGCGCGCCCCCCTGGAAGGAATGCAAATAAAAACATGTTTACATTAGTGATGGATATTGTGCATAATCCTACATAGTAAATTAAATATAGCAAAAACAACCTAAAACTCAATTTACAGTGAACCAATGCAAAAGAACTGAATCTCTGAGAAAAGACAGAATTCCATCACTACTGTGGAGAGAAACAAGGAAAGATTTGTTTTTACTTTGTCTGGAAGTTTTGGAAGTATTCTAAAAAAGAAAGAGAAAAATTAATAAAACTGATTATTTAG
This sequence comes from Oryzias javanicus, assembly GCA_003999625.1. Lineage (NCBI taxonomy): Eukaryota > Metazoa > Chordata > Actinopteri > Beloniformes > Adrianichthyidae > Oryzias > Oryzias javanicus. Next base: position 29,182 of record CM012451.1, on the reverse strand, counting down.
AAGTTTTTATTATTATTATTCTTTAATGATAATAAAAGTATGATATTTTGAGGAGATATATGTTTAACTTGAGCAAATTAACTGATACTAATGTTTGCAGCTGAAGGGGGGGGTGTCTCAGAGAAAATACCTGAGAAACACTAGACAAGAGAAAACTATTTTTATTCAGTTTCAAACGTCTGTATTTCCAGAACCTCCTTCATTTCTGAGCTGAGAGCAGCGCGCTCACTGAAAGCTCAATGCAAACGCCGCACACCAGAATTCCTGGCCTCCGCGTCTGGAGCGCGCGTTGCTGCGCAAGTTTTTAAATCTGGTCTCAAGCTCTACGCACAAATCGGGCACGCACTGAGCGCGCGCTGAGTCTTCAACCCGGTTCAATATTTCACGCACAGTCGCAGCAGCGCTAATGAACGGTAAAAACACCATAGAAGAGGAATCTCCTCTCTACTGCTGCGTGCGTGACCGCGCTGCTCCGGTGATTCTACTCGCTCGCGGGCATCACTCACGCACGCGGAAGTAGTCAGTCTCTCTCGCGAGGACTTTTTCTTTTCGTGGAGGAGGAAAAAGCGCTCGCGAGGGTCTGATTTGTCCGTGGAATATTTGATGCGTGCGCGGATTGTCGCGCGGCGTCAGGAACACGCTTTTTGACAAGCGGCAGGCTGTGTATCACGTGACGAAAGAGGAGCGGGGCCCGCCAATCCCGTTCAGTGAGAAAGCACTTCCAGCAGCTTCATGGCTCCTCCTCCGTCCAGCTGATTGGAGGAATGAATTCATGAGTGAGGAGGCTCGGACAGCCCGCCGATGTCCCGCCCTCCAGAACCATATACCTTACCGTGATTGGTTCGTTCAGCTCTGACACAAAACTGTCATTCATATCAGCTTTGCGGGCCGCACTACAGTAATCTTTCATATGAAGACGGGGGCCGCAAATTATCATCCCGCGGGCCGCAGATTGCCCGCGGGCCGCGAGTTTGAGACCCCTGTTCTAAAGGATGCTTTCTTCATCACATTCAACAGCATCTTCACGCCTTCAGAGAAGCCTGGAACCATCATGGACGGAGAAGACCAAACAAACGTTCACCCTGCAACTCTGGTTACAGCTTTGAGATGGGAATACATTTTCATTCATTCACAGTGAAATAAAGAAACAGAGTATGATTGGAATTTCTCATTATTTTAATAAACAGATCATGATTATGGGAATTTTTTCCAGAACTGAACAAAATGATTCCCTGAGGATAAAAAAACTTATAAGTCAAATAACATTGAATTTTTTTACCCTCCAATTGTTGTGTTCATGTGTAAAACATGTATTGATCATAGAATAGTGTCACCTGATCACTATAAACTCTTCTGTCCTGCACTTGGGCTAAACAACTTGATGTGACTGAATCAGAACAAACAAACAAAACTGGAATCTAAATCAGACAACATGGTAATATGCAGAGTAACTTTAGAACGTTAGAAACATGAAAGATCTTGTATTGTAAAGCACTCCTAAACCAGACCAAAACCTGAGTCAGAGGAGGAGAGACGAGTCTGCAAGTCACCAAAACAAGACCTGGAGCGTTGTTCATGAGCAGGAACACACAGCACCTCAAAATGGGTGGGACGTCCCAGGACAAGACCAGCTCAAGAAGACATTCTTCAGTTCAGTTAAATCAGCTGGATCTTCAAGTTGGAATACAAAGACTAAACAGTTAACAATCAACAGGAAACAGTGAAGTTGGAGGATTACAAATTAGAGATAATTGTTTCTCAAAATAAAGGGTAGAAAAGTAAAAAGCAGATGAATGGTGGCTAAGAGGCGGATATCAACGTCAGGACGATCCGGAGTCTGAATTGTTGCTTTTCAGGGGAGCCACCAAAAAAGAGCTGGATGATTGCTGGACAGATGGATGACAAACATGATCCATCATGAAGGAATGAATGTTCATCATTCTTCCTTTATTAAACAAAATAATAATGAATAGAACACTTCATTATAAAGTTAAAAAACAAAGAATTCTAAGTGCTTTTCTTTAATAATTTACAGTAGATCTAGCATGTTGTACTTCATCAACAATTTATTTTTACAGTTGTTTATTACAGCTGGGACAAATAAAGTATTAATCTGATCTGGTTCACCATCAGTCATGAAACTTCTGTTCTCTGAACCCAGGAAAGAAAATCTTGATCCACAATTTACTTTTTAAATTTAAAATCAGTCACTAAGCACAGAGTTTATGTTTAACTAGAATAGCATCCTTTTTTCTTACATGGTAACAAAGAATTTTCTACTCTGCAATATGACAAACATGTGGTCTGCATTAGGATCTGTTTCTTGAAGCTAGACAAATATACTAAAAGCAATAGTGCTTTATTTCTTCCAAAATAATAGTAAATTGTTGTTAGCTCTCTTATTTTCTCACTATTGATGATAATTTACTTGAAATTCTTGAATTAAGGTAAAATTCCTGCGTTAATCTTGGCCATACAAATGTCCCAGACTTGAATGAAGATATGAATCCATCTTCTTTTAACTTCTTTATTGTTTTTGAGGTGAACATGACTGGAAACAAACACAAGTATTGCTTGGTCTAGGTTGAAAACAGACATGCAGATGACTACAAACAGTGCTGTAAATGTAATAACAATGAGTATCAAACAAAAATGTGTGATAGGATACTGTGAAACTTAAAGGTTGTTTGTTTAGGCAACATAACTACAAGTATGATAAAATAAAAAAGCTCTCGTACTGATTCCGAAAACCTAAAGTCATCATAAGAAGAGCAGAGACAAATGATGTTGTAAACTTAGAAAACTGGGAGAAAAAACTTCACATTTTTACAATCACATCTGTAAACATTTGGACTGAACATCAACATACATAGTTGTAATAACATTTACTTTTTTTGTTAGAGGAAGTCATGTCTCCAGCATGGATCGTGTCCATAAGGTCTTCTGTCTGCAGCACTAACAGGAGTGTCCTGCTACACTTGGGATCTGTAAGGTGAAAGATGTAACATGCCATGATATACGATCTGTTATAAGCTATCAGGTATGTCCTCCTTTGAGAAGATCAACACAGAAATGGTTCCAATGGCAGTTACACAGTTGGTGTCACAGACGATCACCACAAGACTGAAGAAAGGTCTTGATTGAAGAAAGATGTTGGGGTGTTCTGCCGACTGAAACACAAAAAGAATAAAAGACGGCAAAAATGAAAAAACTATGATCAAGTAAGATGAAAACCTGTCGTGTACGCACAAACATCTTACCTGGAGGATGTGAAGCATCACCTCACTTGAATGTCGTAGCTTCTTGGGTGGAGCGACAGGCGATGGGATCATGTCTGGCAAAGGCTTCATCTAGGCAATTGTTTGCTTTACTGTGAAAAAACAAAACAGCATCATTTCATTCACTGTAATTATACAGTTAAATACAAAAACATTACAAGATTTAAGGATGTTACAGTACATACATTTTAGCCACCACCAGTTAACACCATGTGCTCTCTTATGGGTCCAGATGATCTCACGCTAACATTGACGTGTGATCCCTCCCATGATAGAGGTGGACAAAGGTAGACAGGATTTTATGTCTGCCACCAAAACCAGTGAAGATAAAAAAAATCCTTGGAAAAACAGTTCCATCTTGTGGGGTCCAGATGACCCCACTTTAAATTTAAACATGCCTAGGAGAGAACGAGGGTTAATAAATGCAGCAACACTGGCTTTACTACACATCTTTAACATCTATAAGACAAAATGACAGACACACACTGTACAAAAGCACATACACAAGTGGACAAAATTGTTGTGACTCAGTTAAAGAAGGAAAACCCACAATTCTCAATGAAATTACTTGAATCTCACAAAAGTAACAATAAATTAAAATTCATTGAAAATTAAAGAGTCAAAATCAGCCATCACTTTTGAATTGTTGATTAACATAATTATTTAAAAAAACAAACTAAAAAGCTAAAAGCTAAAAATGCTACTATATATTATGTTTGGACATTTTTTAAGGTCATCCTTCAATTTTAGCAGCACCGGAATTGTTACGTGGCCTCTTTAAAGACATGACAGCTGGTGTTCCCACATTTCTATGTAGTTATAGATCCAAAACAAAAGGAATTGCGCTGTGGGCTCTACAGTTGTAATGTAAATAAATGCTAGTTCTGGCGTCTACAGGAAGTGTCGCCCATAATTCATGCAAAGGCTCATGGGGGCTAGAAATAAGGTGGACTGTCTACGATGAATGCATGACATAAACCACATCAGTCAATGTATTAGTTGCAAGGCAAGTTTGAAGTGACTCTGAGAAGTGAAAAATTGTATAAAAAGTATTTGAGAGGGATGAAGCACTCTTGTATTATCCAGATGCTGAGGACTGATGACAAGAATAATTAGTGTTTGGTTGCATTCAGGGAATCTTTGAAGAAGAAATCCTTGACTAATGACTTCTGATTTAAAAATCAACAAAATAGGTTTTTGTTTTAGTATTTCTTCTCAAGGTTTTAATGATAATAAAATAATGGTTTTGAGTTGAATTAACAAGTGCCATTTCCTAGCGATATTGTTAGACGTAAACACTTGTATTTAGAGTTTGTAATAAGTTGGTAAAGTGGAAATGTAATTTTGAAAATGGGAAGTATCTGGATTCAAACCAGAGACCTCATGATTTTGAAACAAGCGCTCTACCACTGCAACCCGGTCTCAGTGAAATGCGTCCCTATTCCACGGCTTTGCACCCTGGGAATACCGTGCATAGTATACGCCAAACACGGTTTTTGCGTGCATATGATACGCAGTTGCAGCCCATTCAAAACAACAGGAGCGGCTTTTAGGTTTCGTTTTGATCACGTGGTCGGATGTTTAGGTTTCTCCGGATCACGTGACTTTTGAGTTTCTGCTGGTCTGACAGCGGCTAACAATATGGCGGTAGATCCACTACTTTTTGGTGTAAAATCCCTCAGAATAAAATATTTTGTGGACTAATCTTTATTTTTGGTAACATTTCTAGCGGAGAAATGTACCCGTTACTATCACGACATGCATTTATTTTGGACATACAGTTCGTAGTTTGTCTGTTTTGCGTGACTTTTCGGGCTCAAAAATCGTCTGGGGTGCACGGAACAATCACGGAACCGGGCGATCAGCAGGATTTGGGACCCGACCCGCATCGGTGCCGGGTCAAGGTTATGGTTAGGGAAGGTTCGGAGAACCCGCCCGGAACCGTTTTAAATCGGGGCCCCGAATGACTTCTGTAAAGCTAGAACGTGATCAACCTTACAACTTCCGGTCCAGGAGACGGTCAAACGTGATCTCGAAATGAAGATTATCAAGCTTAAAATAATGTTTCTTTAATTTCTGCCTCATAAACAAACACAAATGTCAGTTATTTTAAGTGACAATAACGAGGGATGCTTTCAGACAAAATGAAGGAAGAAAAACACTGTTGTTATTTTTTTACTGTTCTTTTTTAATATTATTTTTAATATATTAATATTTTTAATATAATAATAATAATTATTATTATTATTATTAGTGGTAGTAGAAGTAGCAGTATTAGATAGATAGATAGATAGGCTTTATTCCGGACTCGTAGTCCAATAGCCTCCTGAGTCCCAGCCATTCATTTTTGTCCTCTGTGGGGTACATTAGTTTTTGGTCTGTATCTCTGAAACCATAGATGGCATTGTGTTAAATCTTACTGGCCCTTACAGAGGACATCCAGGGCTTTCCAATGATATCACATGTTTGGGGGTGGGATCTTGACAAAACACCTTTTTTCATTCTTCAAAATGGCAGCCATCGCAGTAAGCACATTTTATGGGAAGAAGAAAGGAAAGGTTTATTTATTATTACTGAAATTATGAGTTTTGTGAGTTAAATATTCATTCAGATTGATTCCAGTAAATAACTATCTTAGGAATAGTTTAGGTGAGTTTTCTGAGAAGTTTATTTATTTTTTCCACATGAAAAATGTCTTGTTTGTGTATGTACTCCACAGAGGACATCCGGACTTGCTAACTTTTTTTCCACCTTTTTATCACAATGTGATTGGAGCCAGCTCACTGACTGAGGCAGAGAAAATTCTTTACAAAATCCTTGATGGAGATTCAGACATAGACCTGTCAGATGATGAGACTCCACAAGGAGTCATAGATGCAGATGAGGTAGAAAGTGCAGAGGAGTCGTTGTCGACTGAGGAAGAGGACGACAAAGTAACGGAGGCGAGGACTCATCGTCCGCTATGGGCCAGTACTAACATGTAGGCTTCTGAGATATTTTGTCTTAGATGGATTGATGTTGTCAATAGGAAATATTTTAAGGTAAGCAAACAGCTGAAATACTTTAATTACAGAAATTAACAGTATTTCTTCGTCCATCTCCTAAGATTCATGCCTGTCTTGGAAGACACCAGAGATGCCATAGGCAGTACTGCTTCAAATTGTGTGGACTGGCGCCATTTTGCTTACCATGTGACATTATCTTGGTCAAGTGTCATTTCTCTCAGGAAGAAAAGAGATTACACTAAAATTTAAGTTCAGAAGGGTTGAAGTTTAAATGTACAGTCCTAAATGTCACAGTGTAAATGTAAGTGTAAAAAAGAAATTGTAAATGTGTTCATATGTTAATATTTTCCATAAACGTCCGGTTGTCCTCTCCAAAGGACATGCTATAAAACAAAAATAAAAACATGTTTTAAATTTTTTTTGTTGGAGTTATGTTTTTAACACCCCAAAGACTGATGTGATGTAAAAAAAAAAAATTCCAAAACTTTTTTTTTTCTGGGACTCAGGAGGATATATGAACAGGATCATAATCAATAAATTAGTACATGTACAGTGCCAAGACAACACACCAAATATAAGATGATAATAAATAAATAAATAACTAGAAAATACAATAGTAAAACACCCCCACAGAATATAAAACAAACTTAAGAATACACTTCTTAAAAACACACTAGCTATAAAACCAGTAAAAAAATTAATTAAAATGGAAGGATAAAAAGACAGCTCCTCCAGTGTTTCCAGATACTGGAACTAAAGCGGATGGCACTAAACCACTAATCTATTTTATTAATAATAAACAATATCACTGTTATTATTATTATTATTAAAAATAATAATAATGTTGTTGTTGTTATTATATCAATAATAAATAAATAATTATTATTATTGATCCATAAGATCAACAGACTCCAAGTTTTTATGATTCTTGAAAGCTGAAGGGTCAAGAGAGAATCTCACTATTCAGGGAACATTTTTTATTATTATTATTTCTTAAAATTTTATTGATACAGGTTTGTGTCTGTTGTATACTTATATACATTAAAATATCAGAGGATGGTGCTGTATCATCCATAGGATGAAACATAAATGTAACGTAGCGCTGTCTGATTTCTTCCGGTCTAGCAGATGAAAATAAGTGATCTCAGAACACAGATTCTAAACCATCAGAATAATGTTCCTGTGATTTCTGCCTCATAAACTAGTCACGTTTATTCACAGGGCAAGCTTCTTAGTGGCAAGAACAAAATATGGAGGACATCGCCTGGGTTTTGGGAGGGAATTTAACATATTTTAGGGTGTAAACACTTGGGCTGTGTTTTGATCACTGTTCAATTAGACAGTTGTTTTCAACATTATTTACTTCTTTGTGTTCAAGACGTAGTCTTTGTAACGTACATTCTTTCAGGTGTCTCAACTACATAGTGGCAATGGAACGCTTTTATGTTGCTATGGCGGTAACAAAGGACGCTAAACAAAACCTGAAAGAAGGACATAATCTCAAATCAGAATAAGAGGGAGAAAGAAAGGAAAAAATAACAGTAAACAACATCTAAACAATGTTGCAAAAGAGTAAATATATAAATATATTATTCTTAAAAGAAAGGCGCAGGATATGTTTCATAGCTTGCAGTTTCTCATAAAAATAAATGTACAAATTAAAGTCTATTAACTATTTTAAGAATGTGTTCTAAAAATTCAAATAAGACAGGCCTTGTTACATAAGTAATTCATGTTTGAAACCAACAAAAACAAATGGCACTGTCAAAAAACAACATTTATGTATCAAATTTTTCAAATATTATGAAAGTGTTAATACCAAATATTGCTTTTTGGTTTTCTGTTTTTAGACCAAATCTAATAGTTTTGAAATGTAAAATGAACACTATTGAAAGTTAACCAGCTCTTAAAATCATAACAGAAAAATTTAGATTTCTACCATTTCTAAAAACAATGAATAAAACAGTTGCCAAACTATTTATTTTTCATTGCTGCAAGAAGTGTCCGTATTTTTGTCAATTTTTAAAATATTATGAAGTTTATAGATGGATAAATAACATTCAAGATTTTGAAGTGATCTTCTTTTGCTTTTGGTTCAATTAAATAAACCAAAAATAACCAACACAGGTCTCAGTAGATCTTATGATTCTCTTCAGTCAGTCCCTGTCTGCTTGCAGATCCACCATGAATGTGGTCAGGACAGAATGGATTTTAGCAGTGTAGAAGATGGTCAGCAGCTCCTGACACAAGATTTTTCAGTCACTTCTTAAGCTATCACGGGAAGTCCAACCTCTGCTGGGCCTTTCTCCAGAGTGAGTCAACCTGGGAGGTTCACTTAAGGTCTCTCGAAAAAGTGGACCCTAAGAACGCGTATGGGTCTATAGAGGGGACTGTTCTGTGTGAAGAGGATGGGGATGGGGGGGGGTTGTGTTCCTTCTCCCTGAGGTCCACTGTCATCTCTACAGTTTTAAGTATGTTCAGCTCCGGGTGGCTTTGGCTGCACCAAAGGACAAGACGCTCCGTTTCCCGCTCTAACAAGTGGAGGAAAGCACAGTGACGTTTTGATGGAGGAGCTCTGGGATGATGGTATTAAATGCAGAGCTGAAGGCCACAAACAGGATCATGCATAGTGATCTGCAGAGTCAAGGTGGTGTCAGATGTAGTGGAGAGCTGTGTTGACTGCATCGTCTGCGTCATTTAATCATGTGAGAGAGGACTTCTTAGGAACTGGATGATGGTGGAGCTGTTGAAGAGACGGGTGAAACTTTGAGGCAGCTGGTCAGAGCAAACCTTCAGACAGGATGAAGACACTCCATCAGGTCCTGGAACCTCCTGATCTTCTGCTTCTGAAACTGTTGATGCACATCAGATCCTCAGTCCAGGTTAGATGTCCAGTCTGAAGGAAGTTGAGACAAGTCAATCCTTTTGATTAAGATTGATGGGGGAGGGAATGCTATGTTCCTTTAGAACCTGAATAGAAGTCGTTATGGTGGCAGCTCTCTGCAGGGTGGGGGTGGGGCATCTCTTTTCATGAGGGTCTGCAGAACTTAACAAACTGCAGTTGTTGGCAGAAAACTGCTCTGTTATCTTTGCAGTGTTGGTCATATTAGCTCCCTTGATCTTCTTTTTCATCTTGACCTATTTCTAAAGGTCACGACCCCCACTCCTATAGGCCTCCTTGTCCTTGTGTGTTTGCCGCAGCTGTAAACCATTGTTTGATGTTGTTGAATTTGCAGAAGGTTTTGGTCTGCAGGCATGTCCTCACAAAAACTGATCTAGGTGTTCCAATCTTTGCATTCTGCATCTTGGACTCATCCGTCCATAACAGTCTTCACTTTGGGTTCAGCTGATTTCAGCTTTCTTCTGTCGGTTGGGATGACATGAGGCAGTGATTTGAAAGTCTCAAAGCAGCGCAGGGAACAGAGTGATGCATCGTGTAGTAGTGGAGTGTTCGTGGGACAGGTCACCTACTGTTTGCAATAAACTTAATTACATTTGAAAAATATATGAAAAAACAAAACAGCACTGACCCTAAAGAGCCTGGATAACCCTCGATGGGGCTTTAAGCTAGTGGATCCTGTAAAACCTGGTGATGGGTCGCTCTCATTAGAATTAATACATACATCTGTTGAAGTGTGGGACCTCTGTAAAATTCAAAATTCATCTATACATTTAAAAAATGTGAAATTGCATGAACTCAAAATTTGGAAGGTTAGACTATATTTCTTTGCAGAAGTCATGATACATCCCATAAATGTACTGCACATTTTAAGAGGAGTCGGTTAAAATTTTACACTGTTAGCAGCAAAGTCGACAAAGTTAAGCTCCAATTAATGTCTATTCATGCAGATTGCATAAGCCTTGTCAAAGTTTCAGGGAGGACTGATCAAACAACCCATGTGTGATCATTGTTGTTTAGGAACAATCCTCTAAACTTCTTAAAATGTACAAACTTGTTACTACGCAGAGTCTAAAATCCTTGTCACCAACAGATTACATTAAACACAAGCATACCAGAATGCTGAAGTTCTAAATAATTAAGTTTCCGAAAAACGAGTTTGTAAATTTTTACAGCACTGTTAACTTTACCAATTTAAAATCTAAAAAACATCTGCTCATTTACCAATTTATTAGTAATACCAGAGCTCATATTCATTTATATCATTATTTTATTAATATTTAATTTGTTTAAGCCTCCCATCTCTTTGACCTGTGGTCTGATAAGAAGTTAAAAGTAACTATTCACAATAAATTAGGGATATTATTTACATACATTTGTACAATGTACAAATCAAAACAATTACATAGTCAGCCCCAAAACAACCTGTTTATCTCACACCAAAAATTGCTTCCCAACCCAATCTCTAGTGAAAATTGACAGTAATTCTCCAAATATCCTAAAGCTTTTTTGAATGGCGTAGACCAGGGGTGTCAAACTCAGTCGCAGAGGGGGCCAAAATCCAAAACACGCCTTAGTTTTCGGGCCAAACGGGATAAACATTTATTGAACACACTAAAAATACATTATTAAAACTTTAAAACTGTAACTTTTTACTACAATTATGAATTAAATATTAATGGCATCACCTGCAAAAATGTTGGTGTGAATCCTGTAAGCTGGACTTGACTGCTGAAGATGAGTGTTGATGGATGAATTTTACTAAAGAACAAAAATTTTCTGAATAATGAGATTCTCTCTTGACCCCTTCAGCTTTCAAGAATCATTAAAACTTGGAATCTGTTGATCTTATGAATCAACAATGTATTTATGTATCAATTGTATTTTGTTTATGTCATTCATTTTATATATATTTTTTACATAATAACAATAATGATGATAATAATAATAACAACAATAATAATAAATTTATACTGCTACTGATACAACCACTAATAATAATAATTATTATTATTATTTTATTAAAAATATTAATATATTAAAAATAATAATAAAAAAGAACAGTAAAAAAAATAACACAATTGTGTTTTTCTTTCTTCATTTTGTCTGAAAGCATCCCTCGTTATTGTCACTTAAAATAACCGACATTTGTGTTTGTTTATGAGGCAGAAATTAAAGAAACATTATTTTAAGCTTGATAATCTTCATTTCGAGATCACGTTTGACCGTCTCCTGGACCGGAAGTTGTAAGGTTGATCACGTTCTAGCTTTACAGAAGTCATTCGGGGCCCCGATTTAAAAGGGTTCCGGGCGGGTTCTCCGAACCTTCCCTAACCATAACCTTGACCCGGCACCGATGCGGGTCGGGTCCCAAATCCTGCTGATCGCCCGGTTCCGTGATTGTTCCGTGCACCCCAGACGATTTTTGAGCCCGAAAAGTCACGCAAAACAGACAAACTACGAACTGTATGTCCAAAATAAATGCATGTCGTGATAGTAACGGGTACATTTCTCGCTAGAAATGTTACCAAAATAAAGATTAGTCCACAAAATATTTTATTCTGAGGGATTTTACACCAAAAAGTAGTGGATCTACCGCCATATTGTTAGCCGCTGTCAGACCAGCAGAAACTCAAAAGTCACGTGATCAGTCACGTGATCCGGAGAAACCTAAACATCCGACCACGTGATCAAAACGAAACCTAAAAGCCGCTCCTGTTGTTTTGAATGGGCTGCAACTGCGTATCATATGCACGCAAAAACCGTGTTTGGCGTATACTATGCACGGTATTCCGAGGGTGCAAAGCCGTGGAATAGGTACGCATTTCACTGAGACTGGGTTGACCACTGAGCTATACGTCCCACAAGAAATATATGTCAAAACGTTCTATTTAACGTTGATACAGGAATATGAATATTTTTGATGTGCATCTCTTCTTGCTTTTTTCAGCTGCAAACACACAGTCTGCAATGTGTTTCATTTACCACAAGATGGCGACAATCACACACCAAATCTCACATCAACATTCTGCTGTCTCGCCGTTTCTTTTAGCCATTTATTTTTTTCATTAACAACTTAGCTGGATTCTTCCCGTCAGATTCCTCTCAGTACAATTAACTCCCACAAATATCCAGAACAAAACCTCCTTAAGGCCTTCACAACATTAAACTACAATCCCTCCAAAAGTCAACTTCCAAATTACTTCTTTCATGCAGCCTTGTGTTGCTGCAAACAAACATTTTAATACTTTATCGGGATATTTTCATTTGAAATATTCCTACCTAATACTTTTGTGCATCAAAAGTCTACACTCTGTCATTTCCAAGTAAAGTCGTGCTGCTTACAGGTGCTTATTTGGAAGTCCAAGTACACTTCCTTCTCAAGTAGGCTGCTGCTGAGAAATCAATATTTATCTGGACGGATTTGTGTCATTTAGAGCCTAAGTAAGTTAACATGGTGTTGTGTCCAGACCAAAATTAAAAAGAACGTTCCTCTAGGGAAAAACCACAGACATGACCGGCTCTTTTCTCACCAGTTAAAAGTTGCCTAAATTCCCCTGCTCACATAATCATTGTAGAGCAAAAGTCAGTTAATTCCTATGGGGTTCCATTTGTGCCTAAAATATGTTTTTGCGTCCACTGCTTTGTCGTTGGTCCTTTGTCTATGTCTTTTAAACAAGTTTATTGATTATTTGTTCATGTATGTGTTCTACATTATTTTTTTGCATTATTTGTTCAAAAATATTGTTTTGATCAACTTCAAGTTGAAACGTGGACGTTTGAAGTTTGATTTGTCTTTTTTGACATGTCAAAATTGTTATCGTTTTCGTTTGCACTGTGTTAGAACAGTTTTAGACAAGTCCGTTTTCTCTTTTGTTGTATTCCCGTCCTGTCGTTACCCATGTCGTCAGACAAGTCCTTGGCTAGTGTCGTTGGATCCTGTCGCCAGACTACTCCCTATACAGCCGCCAAATATTACAAAAAAAAAATCTTAGGGGTTTAATGTTGGGTTGCTAAAACTTGTATCCTTGTTTGCTCTCACGCAACGAAGAAAATCTGTTTTACTACAGCCGACACCAGCGTTAGCATAAGCAACACGGCTGACATATCTGCGCATGCGCACATCCAGAGACGGGGTGGAGGGGCAGGAGGGGGGCGGCGGCATTCTCGCACATGCGCAATGGTTTCACTTTAGCGAAGCTCTTGCAATTATTTGAAGTCAATCAAAACAGACAAACTACGAACTGTATGTCCAAAATAAATGCATGTCGTGATAGTAACGGGTACATTTCTCGCTAGAAATATTACCAAAATTAAGATTAGTCCACAAAATATTTTATTCTGAGGGATTTTACACCAAAAAAGTAGTGGATCTACCGCCATATTGTAAGCCGCTGTCAGACATAAATCGGCAGAAACTCAAAAGTCACGTGATCAGTCACCTGATCCGGAGAAACCTAAACATCCGACCACGTGATCAAAACGAAACCTAAAAGCCGCTCCTGTTGTTTTGAATGGGCTGCAACTGCGTATCATATGCACGCAAAAACCGTGTTTGGCGTATACTATGCACGGTATTCCGAGGGTGCAAAGCCGTGGAATAGGGACGTATTTCACTGAGACTGGGTTGGTCTAACTTCAAATAATTGGCAAGAGCTTCGCTAAAGTGAAACCATTGCGCATGTGCGGAGAATGCCGCCGCCTCCCTCCTGCCCCTCCACCCCGTCACTGGATGTGCGCATGCGCAGATATGTCAGCCGTGTTGCTTATGGCTAACGCTGGTGTCGGCTGTAGTAAAACAAGTCCTTGGCTAGTGACGTTGGATCCTGTCGCCAGACTACTCCCTATACAGCCACCAAATATTACAAAAAAAATCTTTGGGGTTTAATGTTGGGTTGCTAAAACTTGTATCCTTGTTTGCTCTCACGCAACGAAGAAAATCTGTTTTACTAAAGCCGACACCAGCGTTAGGCCATAAGCAACACGCTGACATATCTGCGCATGCGCACATCCAGAGACGGGTGGTGGAGGGGTAGAGGGGAGGGGCGGCGGCATTCTCCGCACATGCGCAATGGTTTCACTTTTAGCGAAGCTCTTGCCCAATTATTTGAAGTCAAGCAAAACAGACAAACTACGAACTGTATGTCCAAAATAAAATGCATTTGTCGTGATAGTAACGGGGTACATTTCTCGCTAGAAATATTACCAAAATAAAGATAGTCCACAAAATATTTTATTCTGAGGGATTTTACACCAAAAAAAAGTAGTGGATCGCCATATTGTAAGCCGCTGTCAACATAAATCGACAGAAAACGATAATACGTCGGCGGCGGTCCAAGATGGCGTCTGCGTAGGTGCGTATCTACTGAGCTCCTGCAGAGAATTATGACTATATCTTAACAATGTCTGTTGGAAAATCATAAGGAAATCTCGCAACTGCTTTGAAAAAGAGATATAGATCACACCTTCAACTTCAATGTCCGTTTCGCGATAGAAAAAGGCTCCAAAAAAAGCGAAAACGTCACTGCCATGTCGCAAAAAAGTGTAAAGGTTCGACGCCAACCACGTGCCATGAACTATGCTAAGTCGCAGCCAGCAACTGAAGATATGGAAGATTTTCTCTTCCTCTTCCTGTGACTCCTAGTAAGTCTCCAGCTGCAAAGAAGGCTCTTATATAACGGGGAGGTCTCCTCAGCTTCAAAATGAATCATTGCTGTGCTATCAGATCTGATTAATAAGCGAGCAGATTCGCTGGAAAAGCGCGCAGATTCTTTGGAGCAGCTAATAAATGTCAACTCCAAGAAATTGATGAAAATTACTCTTAAGATTGAGGGAATAAAGGCAGCATTGGAGTTTGCTTGCGATGAGATAAAAGACACACAAAAAATAGTCAAAGATATGGACCAGCGTCTGAAAAAAGAAGAAAAAAAGATGTGGCAGCTTCTTCAGGCTCAAGTGATGGAGTTGGAGCTTCTTATTCAAAAAGATGGAATCCTGAAGCTTTTTGGTGTACCCGAACAGCCCACAGAAAATATAAAACAAGGTCATCGAACTGTGTCAACACATGTTTGCAGAGGACCTTCAGCAGCATCAACCGCTGTGGAGTCTTGCTCACCGTCTCGGCAGAGTTAACCCGACCAACACGCGTCCCAGAGCCATAATCATCAGATTTCTCCCAGCGATCCTACCGAAGATGCTGTCTGGAAAGCTGCTAAAAACAACGCCTTTTCTTCTGATGAGAGAAAGAAACTTCGCTTTTGCTGAGGATCTTTCTGCAGCTGTCAAGGCAACCCCCGGCAACGTGGGCCTTTAATCCAAAAAGCCAGAGAAGGAGGAAACGCGCCTACTTTGTGGGCGGAAGAGCCTTTATTGACGGACATGAAATAAGTAACCAGTTGACTGATGAAGCAAATTGATCTTACATAGATGTTATGTGGATATGGCCTAAACCAAAAAATGCTGGAAAAAGTTTCATTTGGGCACATTTATTTTAGTTCTCTTTTTCTGAAGTATTTTAGATAACTGTTCATATTCACTAGATATTGTTTAAACCATATGTGCTTATGCACACATAATGACACTGATACGCAGGCTAGCTCAGGAAAACTTATTTTTTGTAGTTTCTGGTAGATCCTTTTCTCGTTCTAAATATTTCTTTGTCTATTGTTTCCCTTAACGCCAGGGGATTAAGAAATAATGTTAAACGTTAAAGCTATTTTTTTTATTTCTTAAACAGCTGAACGCAGATATATTTCATTTGTCAAGAGTCTCATTCTGTAAGTTCTGATGTAAAATTTTGGAAACTCAGTGGGGTAACGATTTTATGGTTTCTCATCATTCTGAAAAATCAGCAGGGGTATTAACTTTGAAACATAAATACAATGGAATCATTTTGTACACAAAAACCGATGTTAAAGGGCACTTTGTCGGTCAAGTCATTAATTACAATGACAATCATAATCATATTCAATATATACGGATACAATTCAAATGCAGAGAATAAACTTCTATTTCTTGAATTGAAAAGATTTTGAAAAACTGGCTTTCTAAACATCAAATTCTGCTATTATTCTGGGAGGAGATTTTTAATACAACTATAAATCCACAAATGATAGGTGGCCGCCTTCCCAAGTAAATAACAACTCATTTATTAAAACTTTTATGGAACAGTTTAAATTAGTTGACATATGGAGACTCAAACATCCAAACTCATTATCTTTTACATGGAGTAATAAATCCAGAACAACCCTTTCTCGCTTAGACTTCTGGTTAGTTTCTAGTGACCTGTTGACTAGTAATATTTCAGTAAATATCCTACATTGTCCTTAACTGACCACCAACTATTCGCCTAGATATTACTTTAAATCCTTCAGAAAAAATGAATAAACCTAATTACTGAAATTAAATAACTCTATATTAAAAATCCTGAAGTAGAAACAAAATTATCAACCTTATTTTCAAAATCTTCAGCAAAGCTAAATTAGAAAATTCTTTTTCCATCAATTGGGAATTATTTTAAATACGAGTCAGCAAAATTTTTGAGAAAATTTGGCAGCAATTTAGCCAAATTAAGAAGACAGCAGGAACAAGACATAATCAAAGGCATCTCACTACTATGTCAAAAATCTCCAGACTGCTTATCAGATGAACGAAAAACTAGAAATAATAAAACTACAAGAAGAACTGGACCAGATTTATAAAAGAAAAGCAGAAGGAGCTTTATCAGGTCGAGAAAACAATGGCTTGAGCAGGAGAGAGCGAAATTCTTCGTATTTCTTAAAATGGAGAAACATCAAGGACAAATGAATACAATTCTAAAATTAAAGATAAATAATATAATATGTGAGGATCCCAAAATAATCTCTAACCACTGCTCTTCATTTTACAAGAATTTGTATTCATCACAATACTCAGAAGCTGATGCTAAAAATATTCCTTAACTCTATAAAATCAATAAAAAATTAATGTTTCTGAAAAAGAACTTTGTGATGATCCAGTGTCTATTGTAGAAGTTTGTGATTGCATCAAACAGCTAAAGCAAAACAAATCTCCAGGAACTGATGGCTTGACTTCAGAATTTTATAAACTTTTCTCCCAGCAGATGGCGCCTTTCTTATTAGAAGTTTACAAAGAGAGTATATCCATGAATACCTTACCTTGGAGTATGACACAAGGTCTTATCACCCTCATCCCAAAATCACAGAAAGATTTACTTTATATTGACAATTTTGCGGACCCATCTTGCTCTTCTTAATAATGATTATAAAATCTTGGCATCAATATTTGCTAAAGGATTAAATCTGTTTCTTAATCTTAATAATAGACGAATCACAATCTGGATTTTTATCCAACAGACACATCTCTAATAACATTCGATTAGTTCTTGATTTACTCGATTATTCATTCCTAATTTCAGACAACTCTTTTATAATGTTTCTGGATTTTTTCAAGGCTTTTGATACAGTGGAACACAATTTTTTATATCAATCCTTACAAAAATTTGGCTTTGGCAGTTTACTTTGCAAAGTTATAAAAAAACTCTATACAACCAATGCTACATGTTCTATTAAACTTAAATACGGCTCATCGCCAAGATTTGAAATTAGACGTGGAATTAGACAGGGATGTCCTATATCTCCATACCTATTTCTTCTTGTAACTCAACTTCTCTGTGATCATATTAAATCTAGTCCATTACAAGGTATCTCCATCGCTAACAGGTCTATAATTATCAGTCAGCTCGCTGATGACACAACTCTTTTTCTTAAAGACAGCTCACAAATTCAGATGGCAATTGATGTCATAAAATTTTTCTCCAAAGCTTCGGGCCTTTCATTAAATCTGAAAAAATGTGAACTTTTGCCAATTAAATCCTGTGATTCTGATTCGTTTTTAAATATTCCCGTAAAAACATCTGTCACGTATCTTGGTATCAAAATAACTAAATCTGAAAGTGACAGATGTGACACTAATTTTCTTCCAATCATAGAAAAAATGAAAAAAAAATTCAATCTTTGGCTCTTACGAGATTTATCCATTAAAGGTAGAATTCTTCTTTCCAAAGCTGAAGGGCTTTCTAGAGTCACTTATACAGCTCAGTCTCTGTATGTCAGCAACTTTATCATCAAAACTATTGATAAAATATTATGTGACTTTGTCTGGAAAAATCGAACACATCATATCAGGAAATCTGTTTTGATGAATGACTACAGCAATGGAGGTTTGAATTTTTTGGATTTTAACACTTTAAATATGACTTTTAAAATTAACTGGATCAGACAATTCCTTAAAAATCCAAAGTCTCTATGGAATTTCATACCTGATTATATTTTCTCTCAGGTTGGTGGCCTGGATTTCTTACTGCTCTGCACCTATAAGCCCGACAAAGTGCCCATCAAACTCCTCTTTCCATAAACAAATGTTGAATTCCTTCAACACTATAAGATCCCCATCTCTGTGAAAGATTTTGCAGTTGTTTTCGATGCTATTCCTCTCCACCTCACCTATCTGTTTAAAGGAACAGCTGGATCTGATCATCACCAGCAGCTTCAAGTGACGAACACAGCCGTTGGAAAAATCTGCTTTACAACTGCAAAACATCAAAACAAAGCCATCCGAAGTTTGTTCCAGCAGGAGCTCCGGACTGAATCACCAGCAATAACCTTTTGGACCTCACTTCACGGACAGATCTGCTGGGAAAAAGTTTGGCTTCTACCAAAAGAGGTTTCATTTAAAATGTTACATAGATTTTATCCAACTAACCAATACATACAAAGGTTTAAAAAGGATCTGAATAAAAACTGTACATTTTGTGAAGAGGATGAAGAATCATTAATACACATATTCTGGACCTGTAAGCACACTAAACTCATTTGGGAACAAATTATCAATTCTAACCAGGAGTAAAATCTATCCCCTTTTTTTTCTAACTTGGAAAAAAATTCTTTTTGGTTTTACTAACTTTGATGTGAAGTTTTCTTCACAATTTCTAGTAATAAAATCTCTTGACTTTATTAACAAAATATTATATCCATAAAACCAAATTTTGCAAGAAAAATCCAAACTTCTTTGAATTATTTGCTGAAATCAGACAGTACTTGTGTTCAATTTCATCCAGCCATAACAAAAAGCAATTAAAACTCATCATCCTCTTTTAAGGTTTACAGAATAATTTAACAACTTATTTTTGTTTTTTTAATGTATCCCCTGGCGTTTTTGGAAAAATTGATGTACAATGTACTGTTCTTGTTCTTGTTTTGTATTGTATTTCATTAATACTTTGAATAAAAAATTAATAAATAAAAAATAAATCTGGGCAGAAACTCAAAAGTCACGTGATCAGTCACGTGATCCGGAGAAACCTAAACATCCGACCACGTGATCAAAACGAAACCTAAAAGCCGTCCTGTTGTTTTGAAATGGGCTGCAACTGCGTATCATATGCACGCAAAAACCGTGTTTGGCGATTATACTATGCACGGTATTCTCCGGGTGCAAGCGTTGGAATTAGGGACGCATTTGCACGGAGGGTGACCGGGTTGGTTTTAACTTCAAATAATTGGCAAGAGCTTCGCTTAAGTGAAACCATTGCGCATGTGCGCGGAAGATGCCGCCGCCCCTCCTGCCCTCCACCCGTCTCTGGATGTGCGCCATGCGCAGATATGTCAGCCGTGTTGCTTATGGCTAACGCTGGTGTCGGCTGTAGTAAAACAGATTTTCTTCGTTGCGTGAGAGCAAACAAGGATACAAGTTTTAGCAACCCAACATTAAACCCCAAAGATTTTTTTTTGTATTTTGGTGGCTGTATAGGGAGTAGTCTGGCGACAGGATCCAACGACACTAGCCAGGACTTGTCTGACGACAGGAGGTAACGACATGGTAACGACAGGAGCAAACGACGTTAGCAACTGTTGCTAAGGACTTGTCTAACGACAGGAGGTACGACAGAAGCAAACGACAAAAGCAAAGACAATATAGAGTTTTCAAACTAAAGCAAGCTCCAAACGTCACAAAACAGATGCAAAGTTATCATCAAAAAAGCACAAACACACTGAAAATGTTGCTTAGTAGAGCACATAACACTGAACACAATAAAAAAACTTAATAAAACAAAATAGAGACAAAGGAACAACGCAAAGCAGTGGACGCAAAGCGCAAAAAATATTTTAGGCACAAATGGAACCCATACTCACACACACTTACTCCTGTCACTGGATCTTTCTTGGACACTGAAGAAATACAAATCGCAAATAAAAAATACACACAACAAGTTGATAATCAGATAAACGTAATGTATTTAATAACACTAATAAAGTATGTCGTAATATTGGCACGATTTAATAAGAGTTAAAATACTTAGCTGCTAGCTAGCAGCTAGCTAGCTGTCTGAGGTATTGCTACTCACCTTCAAAGTTGTGGATGTAACTTGAAATGTACAATCGAAATCCTTTTTCACGCTTGCAACCGGGGGCAGGTGAACACTGGTCGACAATCCTGTATATGTCGTTCACGTCGATTTTCGGGAGACCTTGTAGACAACGGGTGAAATATGCATCTTCCCCAATCAAAATCTGCCGTGTCGCTGCTATAGAAGTCGCAAACCGGAAATGGTCGGCCTCACACTCAAGACGGCGGAAGTAGAACTCCTTCGTTACATTTTTTTTTTTTTTTTTTTCAAATAAACTTTATTAGCACAAACTTATGATACATCCATGAACAAAAGGAAAAAAAATAAAAAAAAGAGGAACAAGGGGGGCCAATAAAAACGAGCATTAAAAGGCAAAAGAGAAAACAGACAGGATTAGTGTTCAGAGCAAGCTGAATAAATCACAAAATTAAACATAAAGTAGGACCTGATTGTTTACCAATTATCTAGAGCATATTTTTCAAATAACATACAGGTTCTATTAGCTTTTAAATTTCCAGAGTTTTTAATAGAGTCATTATATATTTTAACCTCAGTAATGAAAACAGGTAAAGAGGGTTTAGCAGATGTGTATTTACATTTATGAATATGAAATTTAGCTAAGAGAAAAATCAAGTTAAGTATATAGGTTTTATCATCTTCCCGGTATTCAAAAAATCCAAAAAATATGTGTTTAAGACAAAAAGAAACATCAGGAAAAAAGTGTTTTTCAACCAAATGAAGAACGCCGGTCCAAAAGGCAGAAGTGTGAGAACAAGTCCAAAATAAATGTGTGATGGTTTCATCATAGTTGTTACAGAAAGAACAGCTGGTGTCGATATCCTTTTGAAATCTTTGGAAATGAAAATTTAACGGGGTAGTATTTATAGATTAGTCTGAAAGAAATTTCTCTGATTTTATTGGTTAATAAATATCTATAGGGCAACATCCAAATTTTTCCCCACAGTAAATTATTGATAATCCCATTCCAATAGGAGATGATGTGTGGGGAAGTGACAGTCATTTGCTGGAAAAGCCCTCGAATGGATTTATTACGTGACTGCGCGAGCGAGAGAAACAGATTTTACCAACATAGGATGTAGAGGGGTCCATGAGAGTTAATGAAGCATCAGAGGAAGAGGGTCCAGAAAGCAGAGATTTAAAACCAGAGGAATTGCATTAATAACAATGAGGAACTCTTTAAGTGAAACAGGTACATGAACAGTTTCTATAAATTCAGGATAGGTATAAAATTGTCCATTGGGTTTGATTAACTGATTAACGAGATTAATGTTATTATCAAACCAATTTTCAAAAATAAACTTTTTTTCTTGTGTGTGATGTACCTGTTGTTCCAAATATAACAAGTATGAGGTGAGAAGTTGTGCTTGTAAATGAGGACCAGGCGAGTAACATCTGTCTATGAAAGTTGGAGAGCTTTATAGGGATTTTGAAGATGTCATAATTACAGACCAGAAGAAATTTTAGATTGCCTAATCTGGAAAATATAAAGGGGGATTATATTCCATATAGAATACGGATTGGATAAAAAATGTCTCAACCAGTTTATCTTAAACGTATTATTTTGAGTTGAAAAGTCAATAAAATTTAATCCTCCTCGTTCAACTGAATTGATCAAAACAGATTTTTTAATATAATGAACTTTATTTTTCCAGACAAAGTCCAGCAGCATCCTATCTATCTTTTTCAAAGTAACGTTATCCACATGCAGAGACTGAGCAGCGTAGGAGACCCTGGACAGACCTTCTGCTTTGTAAAGAAGGATTCTGCCTTTCAGTGATAAATCTCTCTGAAGCCATAAATTTAACCGTTTCTGTGTTTTTGCTGTAATGGAGGAAAAATTTGTAGAGCATCTAATTTTGGAGTCTTTAGTTGTAACAATACCGAGATAAGTGACTTGATTCTTAGACCTGAGAAGCATCTTTCAAAAACAGGGTGGTATCATCAGCCAATTGACTTATAATGATCTGTTTTCCTGCAACAGAGATTCCCTTTAGCGGGCTCTGTGAAATATGAGCGGCAAGAAACTGAACTACTATTAAAACAGATATGGGGATATTGGACATCCCTGTCTGATGCCACGAGATAGCAGAAATCTTTGTGAGGTTCCAAGTTTAAGTTTTATAGAGCTGCTATTGTTATTGTACAGAGTTTTTATGGTATTACAAAAGTTTGAACCAAAGCCACATTTATCCAGAACTTTGTAAATGAATTGGTGTTCCACAGAGTCAAAGGCTTTTTTAAAATCGAGAAATAAGATAAAACTGTCTGTCTCTATGAGGTCACTGTAGTCTAGGAGGTCCAGAACCAATCTAATATTGTTAACAATATGTCTATTTTTCATAAAGCCAGATTGTGTTTCGTCAATAATTGAAGGTAAAATGTCTTTTATTCTGTTGGCAAAAAGCAGAGCTAGAACTTTATAATCGTTATTTAAAAGTGTTATGGGACGCCAATTATCAAGTGAGAGCAAATCTTTTTTAGGTTTTGGGATTAGAGAAATAAGGCCTTGAGTCATCGAAGCGGGAAGTGACTGTTCTTGATGCTTTCCTGAAATACTGCTGTTAAAAAGGAGATATTTGTTCTGAGAATCTTTTAAAGAATTCTGCAGTGAGTCCATCGTTTCCTGGAGATTTGTTATTCTTTAACTGAGAAATAGTTTGAGAAACTTCTTCAGCAGTGATGGAGCTTCACATAAATTTCTGTCATCATTGCTTAAAGTCTTTGGATGATAAATGGAATCTAAGAAAGAGGAAGCAGAATCATCACAGTAGCTTGTTTTGTAAATATTCTCATAAAATCTTGAGCAATATTCAGAAATCTGTTGAGGGTCATCTATTATATCATTTGCAATTTTTAATTGTTCAATTTGAGTTTTGGAACGAATCTTCTCTAAATTAAAAAAAGTATGACGAATTTTGTTCTCCTTCCTCTATCCATTTACTACGAGATCTTATAAATGCACCCTGAGCCTTTGATTTGTAGATATCATCTAATTTATCTTGAAGTCTTTGATATTCACGTTTCTCAGAGTCGACAGAACTGCATTTTGTGATAAGGAAGAAAGACTGAAGAGAGTGTCTTTCTCTTCTGCTCTTTATTTTTTGCCAGGTTGCTACCAAATTGCCTAAAATATTTACTCATTTCATATTAATACATTAAATATTTATTTTCACTTTTTGCTTTAATCCAAAATTTTTTAATTATGTTAGGAATAAATGAGTTTATCTCTTTAAAATTTAGAAGAGAGTTATTAAGTTTCCATATTACAGCTTTTTTAATCAAATAGGAGGAGAGTGTGATAGAAATACTAATAGCCTTATGATCAGTCAAAGGACAAATAACTACATTTGTAGAAATATTCTTGTTAATTAAACATTTAGAAATCAGCCAATAATCAATCCTAGATCTCCTAGAACAGTCTTTGTTTGCCCATATATAAAGACAAGAATCAGGGTTTTGTTTCCTCCAAATATCAACAAGATCAAATTTGTCCATTAGAGCTTTCAATCGAGGGTTAAGAGCTGCCGAGTTTCGAGGTGGCCATCTATCTATTTTATTATTTATTGCTAGATTAAAATCCCCTCCTAAAATAAATGCAGATGTAGGATATTTTTTAAGCCAATGTGACATTTTTGATTCTAATGATTCAAGAAAGGTTGTGGATTCATTAGAAGCATTGTATCCATATATATTAACAAGAATTAAAGTGGTCTGATTAACCGTTATAACGAGTAAACAATAATGACCTAAAGGATCAGAATCAGAACTTAAAACATTCCCTTCAAACCTGTTTTTAAGGATACCGACACCAGCTGAGCGATCAGATCCATGAGCAAACCACACATCATTTCCCCATTGGGATTTCCAAAAACTAACATCATTTTAAGAGAATGACATTCCTGTAAGAAAAAAAATCAGTTTTGTGCTCTTTTTGAAAACAAAAATAAAGCTTTTCTCTTCACAATATTTCTAAGGCCCCGAACATTAACTGAGAACAAAGATAAAGAACTAGAAGAATAAGAAAAAAGAGAAAAGAAAGTTTTGCCCAAAATAGACAAAACCTCCCACCCTAGACTTGCTTAAATAAAAAATAACATTACAGCTCTGCTGACAATTTTGTCAAAAAGGAGAAAAAAAAGGTGCTGAAGAACAATTTAATGTTTTTTTTTTTCAGTTTTGTTTTTCTTGTCAATAATTGTTATTCACTCTTGTTGGATTTCTTAATTTTTTTTTTTTTGTTATCAATAAAGTCCACAAGCAGCAAACAAAAGTATATTTGGTCCTCAAACCAGTACTTACAATGCCTCAGGCTCACATATCATGAGCAGAGATTCGTCTCCCGTCAATAACGGCAGATGCTCCTCTGAAGCCCGCTCTCTTCCCGTCCTTCCTCGATTTCTCCACCAGAGGCCACAGCTTGTTTCTCGCCTCCTTAACGCTCTGCGTCAAATCCTCCAGGATCCGGATTTTCTTCTGCTTTAGGACGGTGGATGTTCGGGCATCCTTCCAAATCCTGTCCCGGTGTGACCGGGAGATGAACTGGACGATGATGCGGCGTGAAGATCTCTCCTTATCCGACCGCGGACCCAGCCTATGAGCGACGTCCACAGCCGCGGGAAGCTTGTCCGCGATGTCCGGGGAGACTTCCCTGAAGAGGTCCACGATCAGCTGCTTCACGTTCTCACCGGCGCGCTCCTCCAGTCCAGCCACTCGGAGATTCATCTTCTCTTGTAAGCATCCATTTCCTCCACTTTCTCACGGAGAACAGCGTTTTCTTTCTCCAAAGCAACAACTTTGGTTTCAATCACGTCCACTCTTTCCATCACACCATTGAGATGTTTCGCCAGACTGTCCATGGTTTCAGCCAAACTTTTCATCGAGCTGCTATTCTCCTGAACAGCAGACTCCACGTGCACCAACCTGGCGAGGGTTTCCTCCTGCATTTTTTCAATACGCAGCATCAGCGCCATCATGGCCGGCGGAGCCTCGGGAGTTTTCACACTCTGTTTAGCCTTTTTAGTCGGGCGGTTGTCAGGAGTTTCGGGCAGAGGAGTGAGGATGGGTTCACTTTCGGTCAGGGCTGGTTCCAAGGATCTTCTGGCATAGGAATGCATCACATCGGTGATATTTTCGCCGTCTGACATTTTTTTTTTTTTTTTTTTTTTTTTTGCGCGACTGGTCGAAGATCAAGAGTGAACAACACGAAAGAAAAAAAAAAACTTTTTTATTCTAAGTTTTCCCAAAAATAAAGCAAAACGCCTTTTAAGATATTTTTAAGTACTTCAGTCAATATCCTCATAAAAGCAGTTGGTCAGCGGAGCTCTGATATGCGCGTGCTACACCGACGCCATCTTGGGCCTCCCCCACTCCTTCGTTACGTGCACGGAGCCTATTATTGAGGTTTAATTCAATTCTCTCTCCTGTGTGGATATCTCGGTCACTGACTGTCCTCCGATCACCTGTTTAGTAACAAACATAAATGGTATGATCCCCGGGTCCCACGGCACCCCCTGCGATTTGAGAAAGGTTAGTCTAATACCCAATGCATCATGGGGGATGTAGTGCCTACACTCCCGCGGATTCCAGATATACTCAAGTTTCGGAGCTTCATGCTTTTGTTCACTTTTGAAACTGTCTGAAACAGAACCTGCAGGAAGCTACACCGCTATACACGAGCTTAAGCTGCTTTTTCTGTTGGAACCGACAGACTTTTATTATCTGAATAGGAACAAGGAAGTGAGGACGTTAACCACGTCTGATTGGTCAGATTGATGACACATGATCAAGCCTCAAGCAATTGATTGCGGAGACAGTTGAAGGAGGCGGGACTTTTCTGAAAGCCGATCTTGCGGCTGGATTAGCGGTCAGATTGCAGTAACACTATTCTGATTAAAGAGTCATTTATAGAAGGCAAAGAATAAAAAATATAATATTTATAATATTTATAATATTACTTTTTAAAATAAAAATAGAATATATATTTTTAGACATATTAAATAAATATCAAAAATATTCTATTCTCTGTTTTATTTATTTATTTTTCTTTAGTTTTTATTTATTATTTTTTTGTTTTGTTTACATAATTTTTCTGAAGAATCTGAGAGGATGGAAACAGTAGAACTGAGTTTTCTGACCTGCTTCGTCATTTACATGGTTTTCTCATTTAGTGCTATTATCAAATTGTCCACTGGGTGGCAGTGTAGCGTGCCGTGCTGTGATGTCGAGTAGGCCCGCAGCAGAGGAAGAAAGTTTCCTTTTGTGATGCCAGCAGAACGTGTGTTTATCACTATTCTGTTCCTCAGGTTAGTAAACACTTTATGTTAAACTAATGTGCAGACTTTGAGCCCGAAGATGTCACAGAAAACACGAGTTAATCTGGCGAGAATGTAACCGCGTGTTGCAAGGAATCGTGTAAAGTGTGCGGAAAGCTAACTCGCTAATGCTAGCGGTCTAGTCATGTCAAGAGTATGAGATAGGAAGGTGGTTTAAACTTTTTGTTTTTATATGGTTGAATTCCATATGAAAACGATTTTAATTCTCACTAACCTTTAATATCTGTCAGTGAATGTAGATAGTTTTTTTATTCTCAAAAGGTAAACAATAAATAAACACAAACAGTGCTAGTTAGCATGTGGCTGTTGGTTGTAATTCTTGTAATATATAATAAAACTCCTTTTTATTTTATGTCATTCTTAAATAAGTAGTAAATCTTTTTACCATTTTAACAAAGCATAACAGATATGTCAACATTAGCATGTTTGTTAAATAAAAGACTCTGAAAACATTGTGTTTGTTTATTACATTATTTGTTTATTTAAGTCGACACTGAGAATAAAGTGCAGCAAATATGATGTTAAATTGTTGATAGAATGCTGAAAGGATTGATTATCAGTGATGATTAAATATATATATTTTTTAATGAACATTTTAGGTCAACTTATGTAAATATTCGAGATTTATTGATATTGTGAATTGTAGAAGAATGATTTCTCTTGTAATTCTACCAACAGTTCAACACGTGTGCTGTCTGTCATCCAACAGATCACATGTCCTCTGAGGAGAAACGCTTTTATGTCTGCATCAACCACCTATCCAGAACATTCTGCTGTACAGCCTGATAAAAGAGGAGGAGTCCAAGAAGAAATGGCCTATCAGAGGCTACTTTCAACTTTGAACCAGTCCAGGGATCATACAGAGTGACAAACAGAAGAGAAGAACTTCTTAAATGAAGGTGATTATAAAATACTTTTTGGGCAATATTTACCTTAAACCCCACTGCAATCATCTTTTGACCCACAGTAAAATCTTTCTCAGTGGTCTTTTAATGACGATTCTGCTGTTTTTAGAAATGTGTTTTTTCTAAGACATAGTTTCTGCAGCGCAGCAGGACTCAACTTCTTGTCACTCTCCTGTCTCGTACTAGCTTTCAGCCCCCTAGCTCACAACCCCTCTGTCACAACAGAAACGGTGAGCTATATCACAACTATACAGCTGTACAGTTTAGACTCAGATTCCAGCTCAGACAAGGAAAACAAAGACGTACATGGATCTTTATGTCTGCAAGTGGATGTATCAGAATGGAGTGGAGCACTTGGCCTGCTGATAGCTTCTACTTAACAATTACAAGCTTTTTAAACTGTATTTTTCTGATCTGCTCTTGAGTTATAGCAATTCATATAAAGAATTACTCATAAACATGATTTGAATCTCAGAATTCCTTATAAATGTCCCCCATTATCAGAAAAATAAACAAGAACTTGTTAAAACAAAGTTTCTGGGTCTTTACCAGTCACTTTGCTTTTACTGTGTTACAGATGTCAGAGATGAAGCTGATGATAGAAGTGATGATGAAGAAGAAGACGTGAAAGAGCTGGAAGAACCTGCTAATAAAGAGTAGGAGAATGGAGAACCAAAATGAAGATGAAGAGTTTGCTGATGAGGAGCAGGAGTCAGAGTTAGGGCTGGGCGATATGGCAAAAAAAGAAAATCACGATTTTTTCAATTTTATTTCACGATTTCGATTTTATCACGATTTTTTTTTTTAAATAAATTCACATTGACAAAAATTGAATTATGATTTTAGTTGAAAGAAGTAAACAAATGTTGAACAAATATTTAGATTTTTTCCAAATTTAAATTCAAATGCATTACAAGCATTGATATATATTTCTGGATTGGCCCTTGCCTACATGCCTATAGACGGAGACGTGCGCGCTCAGGCGCCATCATCATGCATTGATTCATGGCAGTAGAACACAGCTGTTTCAATGGAGGACAGGCAGACATCAATCGCAAAAATCGGACAAGCTCCTTCATTTCTCAACTGATTTTTTTTAAAATATGGCTTCAAATTAAAGCTTAGAAAATAATTGATCTTTTGGTATATTTATATTTATTATCTATTAAGATCAAGCTGTAAATAGAGCAAGAATTGTGCATTGTACTGCTCAGAAAAGGCATTGATGTCAAATGAACAGCTTCTTAATACTCTGATTTTTTATTTAGCCTCTGTGTAAAATACAATAACAGAGGTTATAAATGCTTTTTCACTCGAGACCAGAAATGAGGAAGA